>CM067172.1:91341365-91445176 GCA_034093135.1 Erigeron breviscapus
TATACTTGATGATTTGATATGATTTACACCACAATGTGGACCGAGTACTTTCATGTACTTGATGCCAAGTATTGATATACTTGATGATATGATATGAATTACACCACGATGTGGACCAAGTATTGTGATACTTGATGATTTTGGGGTATATTGCATGACATTGACTCGTATATGATGTAAGTATTGACATTTATACACATTTGATACATTGCATGACATTGACGTGTATACGATACATTTATTGGTAATGATACTATTTGTACTTGATTGTATACGAACTATTTTGTATCATTTGTTGTTTGTTTACTAATTTGACAAGGTTGAACGATATGTTAACCTCAATTGTCTAACAGGTGACGTACATGGGTTTGTTGTAAGTACATTGTTTGATGTTGTTATTACATATGATAATGTTATTGATGATAGTTCCTTGTAAACCATTACTACGAACTCACCAACCTTGTGTTGACACTTGCTAGTACACTTTTCAGGAAATCAGGTGAATCAAAGTCGAGATACATGATTGTTGGTTGCTTGAACCCAGACTTGGACTGATATGGATCAAGGATTCATTTACTACCTTTTGCATTATGCTTAGGATCGTTTGCCATCGTTTGGGTTAACTTGTAAACTTTTGGTGACTACTTGCTCCTTATGCATTTTGTGCTTGTATTTGACATTACTCGCCGGATTCACTGAATTCATGTATTTTCATTTAGTTGCCTACGATAATTCCACTGTGTGCTATATAATTTCCGTAATATCTCGGGCCCAGCTTGGGGTGTTACAGTGTTGGATCCGCCAAACACTTCTTAAGATTACAAACATGAAACACATTATGAACTCCACTTAATTTTTGAGGGAGCTCCAAACGATAGGCAACCGGACCGATACGCTCCAAGATCTTGAATGGGCCAATATACCTTGGCCCTAATTTGCCACGCTTAACAAAACGAACTACACCCTTCCAAGGAGACACCTTTAGCAAAACAAAATCGCCTACTTCAAACTCGAGAGGTCTTCGTCTCACATTAGCATACTTCAATTGTCGTTCCCGAGCCACTCTCAATTTCTCCTTGATTTGCGTGATCACCTTAGTCGTTTCAATGACAATCTTGGGCCCAATGAGTTGGCTTTCACCAATCTCCGCCCAAGCCAATGGTGACCTACAAACTCTCCCATACAAAGCTCTAAATGGTGCCATTTGAATACTAGCATGATAACTATTATTGTATGAGAACTCGACCAACGGGAGATGTACATCCCAATTGCCACCAAATTCGATGGCACAAGCTCTTAACATATCTTCAAGTGTTTGGATCGTTCTTTCACTTTGACCATCGGTTTGTGGATGGAACGTCGTACTCATATCGAGTTGAGTACCCATTGCTTTTTGGAACGCCTTCCAAAACTTTGAAGTAAACCGGGCATCCCGATCGGTTATTATGGAAATCGGCACCCCATGCTTGGATATTACCTCCTTGATGTACAAGCGTGCCATGGTGTCAAACTTGTCGTCTTCCCGAATAGCTAAAAAGTGAGCCGATTTAGTCAACCGGTCAACTATCACCCAAATGGTGTCCCGACCACTACTAGTCCTTGGCAACTTCGTGATGAAGTCCATAGCAATTTCTTCCCATTTCCACACCGGTGTTCTTGGTTGAACTAGCAAACCGGGTGGTTTCTTGTGGTCGGCCTTTACTTGCAAACACGTAATGCATTCACTAACATACCTAGCAATATCTTTCTTCATCCCCGGCCACCAATACAAATCTCTCATACCAAAGTACATCTTGTCGGACCCCGGGTGAACCGAGTATGCCGACCTATGGGCTTCGTTCATCAATTTCATCCTTAGACCCCCAAAAACGGGAATCCACAATCGATCCACAAAGTACAACCCATCGTCATCCTTCCGATCGAATTGTTCTTCCAAGCCATGCAATGCTTCATTAATGAAGTTTTCCGGTAAGGTAGCCACTCTTTGAGCTTCAATAATGGTGTCACGAACACTCCTTTGCACGGTGAAGCTCATGGCTCTAATTCTTCTTGGATGCACACGTTCTTTCCGGCTCAAGGCATCGGCCACCACATTGGCTTTACCCGGGTGGTACCGAATCACACAATCATAATCACTAAAAAGCTCTAGCCACCTGCGTTGCCTCATATTCAACTCGCTTTGATCAAATATGTGTTGTAGGCTTTTGTGATCGGTATAGATCACACTTTTAGTGCCATACAAGTAATGTCTCCAACACTTCAAAGCAAACACGACCGCTCCTAACTCCAAGTCATGTGTTGGATAATTCTTTTCGTACACTTTCAATTGTCTAGATGCATATGCAATCACCTTGCCACGTTGCATCAAAACACATCCTAAGCCTTGCCCGGAAGCATCACAATACACAACAAAATCACCGGGCCCATCGGGCAAGCTCAAAATTGGTGCATCACATAACTTGTCTTTAAGCAATTGGAAGGCCCGCTCTTGCTTATCACCCCAATCAAACCTCCTTTCCCGTTGTGTCAACAAGGTCAAGGGTTGGGCGATTTTTGAGAAGCCCTCAATAAACCTCCTATAATAACCCGCCAAACCAAGAAATTGGCGAATCTCGGTTGGCGTCTCGGGTCGTCTCCAATTCTTAACCGCTTCGATTTTACTAGGGTCCACATGAATACCCTCCTTGCTCACCACGTGACCAAGGAAATGGACCTCTTCTAGCCAAAATTCACACTTGGAGAACTTGGCATACAATTTCTCTCCTCGAAGTAACTCCAACACTTGCTTCAAATGTTCGGCATGGTCTTCTTTCGTTTTAGAGTAGATAAGGATGTCATCGATAAAGACAATGACAAATTGGTCTAAGTAGGGCCGACACACCCGGTTCATCAAATCCATGAACACCGCCGGTGCATTTGTCAACCCAAAAGGCATCACCGTAAATTCAAAATGCCCATATCTTGTTCGGAAAGCGGTTTTTGGAATGTCATCTTCATGGACCCTTAATTGATGGTAACCCGACCTCAAATCAATCTTAGAAAAATATTGAGCACCTTGAAGTTGGTCAAACAAATCGTCAATCCTAGGAAGAGGATAACGATTCTTCACCGTCAACTTATTCAATTCTCTATAATCAATACACATTCGAAACGATCCATCTTTCTTTTTGACAAATAAGACCGGTGCGCCCCAAGGTGATTGACTAGGGCGAATGAAACCCTTTTCTTGGAGCTCTTTGAGTTGGGCGGCCAACTCTTGCATTTCGGTCATGGCTAAGCGATAAGGCGCTTTGGCCACGGGAGAAGCATTAGGAATGAGATCAATACGAAAATCAAGTTCACGAGATGGAGGCAAACCCGGTAGGTCATCCGGGAATACATCCGCAAAGTCCTTAACTACGGGCACGGTTTTCAATTCAACTTTGGTGACGTTTACATTATAGATTTTCCCTTCCCATGGCTCGGTTGTCTCACCTTGGACCACTAATTCTTCCCCGCTTTCTAATGGTATCCTCACAACCCTACTACCATAATCGATCACCGCGTTCATAGCCGACAACCAATCCATACCCACGATCACATCAAAACTACCGATATCAAAAGGCATCAAGTCTATGTAAAATGGGTGGTCACATAATTCTAACACACAATCACGAACAACTTGACTAATTCTAGACAATCCACCATTTACCATTTTGAGTTCAAATTAATATGACAACGGGCTAAGACTAGCATCGATCAACGGAATGAAATCATTGGAAATGAGGCTATAATCGGCCCCAGAATCAAATAACACGGTAGCATATTGGTGATTGAGAAGAAAAGTACCTGCTACATTGGGGTCAACACGAGCCTCGGCCGCATTCACGGCAAAAGCCCTTCCACGAGGTGCTAATTGTTGTTGTTGAGGAGCTTGTTGTTGTTGTTGTCCTTGTTGTCCCGATTTTGATTTGGACCGGCGATTTGCAATTGATTCGGATGCACGGTCACTTGAACTTGTTGGCCAATGAGATTAGGGCACCTATTACGGTAGTGGTCTTGGCTACCACACTCGTAACAATTACTCCGGGCCATCGGAGGATATCGAACATTAAGAGGCATAGGATTCAAAGGCATAGCACGAGGATTGTTAGGACACATTCTTGATACATGGCCCAATTGATTACAATGAAAACAAGCATCACACCGAACATTGGGCCTATGATGACGACTACACCGAGGGCATAAAGGAATAGCCCCGGTGTTAACTTCCCTAGCCGACACAACCGCCGCAAACACTCTTCCACCTCTAGTTGGCTTCTTATGATGATGCCTCTCGTCTTTCTTTGTGCCACTAGACTCGGGCACATTCTTTCTCTTACTATCATTCTTTCCTAGTTCACCACCCTTCACAAGCTCCATGGTGACACTAGCGGTTCGAGTGATGGCTTCATTAATGGTTAATGGCATGGTAGGATGAGATACAAGCACTCTCACCTTATGGGGCAAACCAACCACATACTTCTCCACCTTGCGCTCTTCGGGTCTAACCAAGTGGGGTATGAGCCTAGAAAGTTGGCCAAAACGGCGAGTGTACCCCACATGATCGGCTCCTTTCATGGTGAGGCTAGTGAATTCCTCTTGCAAATTCCTCATTTCATGAGGTGGGCAATACTTAGCAATAATCATTTGCTTGAAATTCTCCCAAGGAATGGAGTTAGCAAAGTCAATTCCCAAAGCATCCACTTCAACATTCCACCATTCAAGTGGGTCACCACCTAACATGCCGGTGGCGTGGGAAACTCTTTGATCAAGAGTACATCCACTTCTAGGGATCACGACTTCAATCTTCTCTAGCCACTCCAAACAACCGGTGGCCCCACCTTCTCCCTTCCACTCCGGGGCTCCACAAGCCTTGAAGTCTTTAAAAATGCAACCTTGGCGGTAAACATTATTGTTGACTCTTTGTTGAACAAAACCTTCTCCTCCATCTTCTTCACCATTCACATTCACATCTTCATTTTCAACATGAATCGCTTCATCTTCCGGTTCTTCTTGTTCATTCCTATCCATGGCCGCCGAGATTCGGGCCACAAGTTCCGGCATAAGCTCATTGAGAGCTTGAGTGATGACCTCGGTTCTTACCGGGGGATTGGCACCACCCCGGCCACCTCGGCCACCACGACCACCACGACCTCCTCGATTACCCCTACCACCTCTACCGCCACGATTTCCACCTTGATTCTCTTGAACAATCGGTTCTTCTTGCTCGTTTTGACGCCTATAGTTAGTGTTAGCTCTCCTTGGCCTAACCATCTTTCCTGAACACACGTGTTAGATTAACGAGTTAAGTCTCACAATTCACACACGAATATCAAAATCAACCTTCAAGTAACACACAATTTCCACATTAAACCTCTCTAAATCGTTGCAAGAATATGATTATCTCTACGGGGATATTATCATGGCAATAATCTAAGGCTTCCCGGTCATACAATCCACAATCAACAACACAATCACAAATCAATTAACATCATATAAAAGGGGGTCAAGTCATAACAAGGCGGGTAAAGCATAGTCCGAATCTAACTTCAACATTCAATACATTAAAGATGTTTGTATAAAGGGTGTACCAGCGGCTAACCCTCCACACCGTTAATATATTGAATGGATGTCAGGACTCAGTTCCGTTATGCCCTCTAAGTATTAGTCGGGTATGTATACAGAGTGTACCAGCGGCTAACCCTCCACCCAACCAACATCCATTAGACACACCGGGTTACCTACTATGCCCCATCCGCAATGCGCAATCCACGAGATCATTAGCTTTCATATGACATAGGGTAATCATAGATTTGTTGATCAGGCTCCTCTATGATTACCGAGTGTCATACTTCCGCTAGTGCCATCGTTTCACCTTGCTAGGGACAAATAATAAATGGTTCCAAGATTCCACACATCAACAACTCACGGTGTATCCCGACACTATTACGAACATCAATCAATAAGTTTATCAAAACCCTACGAACTCTGGTCAAACAACTTTCACATCCCATACAATTCACGTTGCACACATAATTTCCTATCATGCAAGCTAAATATGAAGTGTTTATGCAATGGTTATAGTCTAGGTCATTCCACCTAATTCTCTACAACCACGGCTCTGATACCATTCTGTAACACCCCAACAAGGCGGAAATATGGGGCATTAAAAGAAAAGCTCAGCGTGACATGGAAATTAAGTAGAGACAACTAAATGCATTCAAGGATTAGAGCAATCCATACATAATTCAAGTACAAATACAAGTTACGGATCAAATAATGCACAAGGAGCACAACACCATCAATAGTTTACAAAAATAGATCAAATGATGGCTAACGATCCTAGGCATAACCCACAAACGGGTGCAATGAATCACGGATCCACAAAAGTCCAAGCTCAATCCTATCACATGCAATGCAATCATCCACCACGTCTTTAATTCACTTGATTACCTGAAAAGTGTACTAAAAACGTCAACATAAAGTTGGTGAGTTCGTAGGTTTTGACAATAGGAAATAAGTGTCGGGATAACAACCGTTTAACCTTGATTCGATCAATTAACGATCATATAACGAACATACCGATCACACAACGAACTTGTAACCTTGGTTAATCAAACGAACATATATCGAGCTTGTAACCTTGGTTAAATAACCAACCGAACATAACCAATCGATCTTGTAACCCTAGCGATCTTGTAACCTTGGCTAAGTAGCCAAACGATCAAACATACGAACATAACAACACATATACCTTGACTTAATCAACAAACATTTATATAAAAACCCGGACATGGTAATTAAACGAGCATATAACGATCACATAAGCATAAACGAACACAAGTACACTTTTCACCCCAAAGTCATACAAGAAAAGGGGCTACGAACTCACCTTAGCCTTAGAATTCGTTAAAAGAAGATTAAGCGTATGAGTGGGGAGCACACGATCTCAAACCTATTACATCAACATTAAATCATCACATTATAGCCTACGTTACATTACAAGTCATCCTAGGCCAAACCAAGACACCCCACGGTCGGATAAACGAACAAACGATTGGAAAACAAGGAAACTGGAAAAATGGATATAGATTCACCCCATATGGATGATACCAAGAGAAAGTAGACTCTCTCACAATTCCAACGATAGGTCATACGTTAAAAACGGACTTACGGTTTAAAAGTTACGATCGTTTCAAAAATAAGTAAGTCTGCCCTTCGGATGCGACATGACCATCTATGGTCACGACATGACCATCATCAGATCAGCCAACCAACTAGCCAAACACGACCCAAACACAACCCAAACCCCATTTTTGACTTGCAAATCGACTTGGGAAGTTTCAAAACTCATTTTGAGACATAAACAAACATATTTTGACATAAATAAACATAACCCACTTCATAATTTTGTTTCACAACATCAAATCAAGCTCAAAATCACTTGTACCCATTTTGAAACCCTAATGAAACCCTAGTTGACCCATTTTTGACTCTTGACCCGAATTTGACCAAGAACACACAAGATTCGACTATGAAATATGTTTATAAGCATAAAATGATGAATTTGAGATGAATTTAACTTACCAAATCTTCCACCAAAAGCTAAAATCCGAAATTGACCCAATTGAGTGGTTTTTCTTGCACTATGAACCCCAATTTTTGATATGTTGAAGAATTGATGTTGATGATGATAAACCCTAACAAAACCTTACTTGAAACATGAATTTGATGTATTAAATTTTAGAGAGAGAGTGAGAGTGCAAGAGAGTTAAATGCTCTTGCATTTAAGAGAGAGAGAAGATAAGGGAAGGATGAATGAATGGATGAAAAGTGTAAGAATGTGGGTGGAGGATAAGGTTGGGGTAATTGGGTATGGATCTTGGGTATGGGTTGACCCAAGGACTATCCAAATATATGAATTTCTAGTGACTTAAACACCACCAATTATCGAACACCCAACTAAATCGATCACTTAACGTCAAATAGCACACGAACACAATCTAAGTAAAGCAATCATCAAATCATATATGCACCTTGAACACGATTAAATCACGAATAACTCGATCATATATTACTTAATTAATATAAATTAGTCAAACGTACATATAATTAACGGGTCAAATTTCCTGAATGTTACACCTACACACCTGAGCAGGGGTCCCATGTATGACTTCTTGTACAACCCTTCTTCTCGAAGCTCATACTGGGGTGCTTTTACTCGTATCTTTCGAGCCTGATCTCTATCTGCTGGAAGCAAACCGCTGGTAAGATACTCTATCATGGGTGTCATCCATGTTGTTCCTTCTTCTTCGATAGCATTCACTTCTGGTTCTTCTTCAATAGATCTTCTTTCCAACACTTCCACCAGGACTTCTTTTGTTAAGTGAGCGAAGGAGGTGGATGTCAATTTACTCAAAGCGTCTGCTATTTTGTTTTTATTTCGGCTAATGTTCGATATTCGAAATGACCGGAACTTCTGCTTTATTTCCTTGACTTTTTCCAGGTACTTTTTCATTATCGGCTCCTTTGCTTCATACGCACCGTTTACTTGGAAAGGTACTATTTGAGAGTCCACGTGAGCATGAACATGCTTCACACCCATTGTCTTTGCTATTCGAAGGCCAGCCAATAGTGCTTCATACTCTGCTGCATTATTTGAGGCTTTGAAATTGAATCTTAGGGCATAAGTGAACTCTTTCCCTTCTGGACTAGTTAGGATGAGCCCGGCTCCAGATCCATCTGCACTTGAGGCTCCATCCGTGAAAAGTTTCCATACGGGGTCCTTAGAGCTTAACTCTGAGTCTTCTAGATGCGCTACCTCCAGCTCCCTTCGCTTCTTTTTGACATCTCTAACCGGTGTTTCGGCTATGAAGTCTGCTAACACCTGTCCTTTAATGGAATTTCTTGGACGAAACTCAATTTCGTGTTCTCCCAACTCTATTGCCCATTTTGCCAGTCTTCCCGAAGCTTCTGGCCTTGCTAACACTTGCTTGATGGGCTTATCAGTTAGTACTTGAATGGTATGAGCTTGAAAGTATCTTCTTAGTCTTCTTGCCGCATGTATGAGTGCTAGGGCTAGTTTTTCTATCTCTGAATATCTGGTTTCAGGTCATTGGAGCACCCTGCTTACATAATATACCGGCATTTGACTATCTTTCACATTTGCCATCAATACTGCGCTCACAGCTTCTTCAGACGTTGCTAGATACATTTGGAGTACTTCTCCTTTTTCCGGAGCTACCATAGTTGGGAGATGGTCTAAGTAGTCTTTTAACTCTACAAAAGCTTTTTCTGCTTCTGATGTCCAGTGAAAACTTTGCTTATCTGTGCATCCCTTTAAAGTTTTGAAGAAAGGGAGGGAACGTTCTGCTGACTTTGACAAGAAGCGGTGAAGTGCTGCCAGCTTCCCATTCAAACTTTGCACCTCCTTCAACGTTCGTGGAGAGCTCATGCTTTTCATTTCCTTCACCTTTTCTGGATCTGGGCGGATGCCCTGCTTTGTTATTACATGACCCAGGAACTGCCCTTCTTCCATGCCAAAATTGCATTTTTTCGGATTAAGCTTCATTCCTATGGACCTTAATGTTTCAAAGGTCTCTTGAATATCCCACAACATGTCTTCTTCTGTTCTGCTTTTTATAACCATATCATCCACATACGCTTCTAGGTTTCTTGAGGCCAAATGGCATCTTTCTAAAGCAATATATTCCTTCTCCTGTGTAGAATGATGTCTTCTTCTCATCATCTTTATGCATTTGGATTTATGGTACCCTTTGTATGCATCCAGGAAGCATTTCAACTTAAAGCCCATCAAAGATTCAACCTTCCAGTCTATTTCGGGTAGCGAGTAACAATCTTTCGGGCAAGCTTTGTTTATATCTGTGAAGTCTACACACATTCTCCATCCTCCATCATGCTTCTTTACCATTACTGGGTTTGCTACCCAGCTTTGGTATTTGACTTCTCGGAGTATGCCTGCTTTAACTAGGTCCGACACTTGTTCTTGTGCCGCTCGTGCCCGGTCCGGAGCTAGGCTCCTTCTTTTCTGTTTGATAGGTTCAACATGTGGGCAGACATTCAACCTGTGCTGCGTATCGAATACTTCATCTCCAAACTTAAGTTGCCTTGGTACCCTGTCATATCTGAAGGAGCCCATGCAAATACATCTTTATTCAGTCGGAGCATGTCTTTAAGTTGCTTCTTAACCTCTGTTGGTAGTTGCTTCCCTATGGAGATAGACTGATCCGGATACTGGGATTAATAAATATCTTTTCTGCTTCGTTACTTAGTTCCAGCTTCTTTGGTTCTGGTGCTTCACTTGTTGGGGCTTCAACTTGCGCACAATGGTGAGGCTTCTTATATTCAGAACGCACACATCCAACTCCATTTCTTGTCGGGAACATGGCTAAAGCGTGAAGTGGAGGGGATTATTCCCATTCGGCGCATAGCTGTTCGACCTAATATCACGTTATAGGGAGATTATGCCCTAATGATTATAAACGTTAGTTCTTCCATTGTTGTTCTCGGGTGTTCACCAATCACTACTTTGAGGGTTATCTCCCTAAAGGCCAAGACTTCTCCCCAGAGAACCCTACTAATGCATTTCCTGAGTCCCTTCTTCGTGTCCGGAGAGTGGGTCTAAGCTTTAGAAAACAATGCTCGTACATTATTTCACAGCCACTTCCTGTATCTAGGTGAACTCTCTTCACTGGATGGTTCCCTATGACTGCTCTTATCAAGATAGGTCCTTCTGTTCCTTCATTCGGAGGGAGCATTGGGAAGGTTATAGATGTTTGCTCCCATCTCTGTCTTTCCCTTTCTGGCAAATGCCTTTCTCTTGCGTATTCTACCATCATGATGGGTTCATCAAGGGGTTCCTGCTTCGGCCCTGCAGGTTCCGCGACGTTTTGCCTTCTTTGATCGTTTTTTGTACGCTGCTCCTTCAACCCTTTTATTAAGTTACTCAATCTTCCCGTTTTCATAGCTTCTTCCATTTTCATCTTCAATATGCGGCAATCATTTGTATCATGTCCATGATCATTGTGGAAATCACAAAATTTTGCAAGGTCCTTCATTTTGTCTTTATTACGATCTCTTGGTGGTAGCCTCTCTGTCGCCAAAACATCTCTTTGGGGTCTTGGAGGAGTGACTAGTGTTCCCCTATTCGGTGGGGGTCCTCTAGAAAGGGGCGGGTATGGAGAGTGCTTGTGTCTGTCTACTCTTTCATTTCTGTATACCCTTCCTCTTCTGCTACTAGATCCTGGCCCTCCTCCCCACGGTGGTCTCCCCTCCAGAGCATGTGCACCATGGACTTCTCCAGCTGTTTCTTTCGCTGTAAGGAACGTGTATGTTTTGTCCATAACACTTGTATATGTTCCCGGAAGATCTTGCGACAGAAATTCTACCAAGGGGCGGTACCGCAGGCCGTGAACGAAGCCTGAAGATTTTTTTGATCTTCATTCAGTCCTTTGATAAGGGATGTTTCTTCTGTGTACCTTGTAATGAATTGGCGTATGCTTTCATTATCTTTTCTTTTAATGTTGTGCGCCTCCAGATGGATCTTTTTATACTTCTCTGCTGACTGAAAAAGGACCTGAACTTTGTCTTGAGATCTTCAAAATTCATTATGCTTCCCATTGGTAAGCCATCTAACCATGCCCGAGCAGTATCTTTCAAAGTGAGTGCAAACATGTGACATGCTACCAGGACTGTCCACCTCTCCATTCGTATTATTGCATTGAAATGCTTCAAATGGTTGTCTGGGTCATCTTTTCCGTCATACATCTCTGCTCCTTTAGGTAAGCGAACTCCTTGCGGTAGGGGATATTCCTCAATCCATTGAGTGAAAGGACCCGGTTCTGTCTGTACCAGCATATCTTTTTCATTTGGAGCCCACTGTTGGTTCGTGACTGGCACTGAAGTGTTATATTTGTGGGATTATTTGCTCCTGCCCTGTGCCGGTTGTCTGCCAGTAGGGTGGGAAAGCATTCTACATACTTGATCTTGGTTGTGGTGGTGATACTTGTGTAAAGTTTGGCATCGGAGTGTTGTATTGAGTGGGATTAACATATTGGGTATTGTATTGAGGCATCGGATTGACGAAGTTTGTGCTGGGTGTTGCTACATAGGGTCCATATTGGTACCCTTGTGCTTGTGGGGGAGTTGCTTGAGCATATTGTACCTGTGGAGTATTAGTATAACCATGGTAGGTTGAATTATACACTTGGCCCGTTTGCTGAACTTGTGTTGCCGCAAGGGGAGGTAGATAACTTGGTTGTTCCGGTACTGCCAAGCTTGTTCCGCTTCCTACTATGTGTGGTACCGTTGCATGAGCTGCATTGGTGGGTACGGACCGCTGCCGGGACCTTGGTCCGGATTGGCCTGCTGGTGGGGCTTCAGCTTCTATCTCTTCATCTACCTCTTCACTCTCACCATCGAAATTTAACTGTGTTTGGACATCTCTTAAAGTGCTCTCCTCAACACTTCTCTTAAAAATGGTTCAATAGCTTCCACCTGCCTTTGGGTCGATCGGAGGCTGGTCCGGACCGATGATGGAACCTCATTTGCAGTACCATCTCTGAAAGGGTTGCCGAACCCAGGAGGTGGTTCCGGATTCTCTCCTGCTGACATTGTTGCCTCCATCACAAGCTCTTTGGAATAGAGTGCGGATGGCGCCACTTGTTTAAACGTATTTCGTCGTCTAATTACTAGGGGTGAACTTGCTAGGAGGAGGGGTCAGAAGAAGGTTGATTATGTTTATTGGCGGTTCCCTATCGGTGATGGAAGCTATTCCACGCCACTAAAATAATCAGAGGAAAATGTGTGAGTGTGTGAAATCATCTGCCTCAAATGAATGATTGAGGCGGGTATTTATAGAGGCCAAGGAGACAAGGTCTGAATACTTGTCTCCTGTGACCCATCGGTATGGCCTGGAGCCCGTTAAAGGGGTACCTTCTTTGGATGGGATTGGTTTAATATTACGTCACCTTGTCAGTTTGGTCGGCCACGTGTCTTTTAGGTGAGTCTCTTTTGTGGCTCACTTACCTGGTCCGGAGCCTGGTCCGCTCCCCCAAGGCATGTCATACTTGGTTTTGTTGACTAGGTCAAGGTGTTGACTAGCTTTGACTAAGGCAATGTATTATCATACACTATCATCTGTTTAGCTTGAGTTCATTAACTTCTCACCTGAGTGAGGGCTGTAAACGAACCGAACGAACACGAACGGGACCTTGTTCATGTTCGTTCGTTTAACTTAACGAACTGTTCACGAACGGATAAACGAACATAATGTACGTGTTCACGAACGAAACGAACATATGTTCACGAAGGGATAAACGAACATAATGGCTTGTTCATGTTCGTTCATTTATGTTCACGAACGAATGTTCACGAACACAAACGAACGAACACTAATGAACAGACACAAACGAACGAACACAAACAAACTACAATAAACAAACATATAGTTATAAGTATTAGAACTAAAATTCAAGATTACAAAATATCCAACGGCTAAAAGTTTTACGAAATATTCTTACTTATGAATTATGATACGAATATACAACATTTATTTAATAAAAAAAGGTTTATATCCTTTCATTTCCAAAAAATAGAGTTTAAAGCTTAAACTTCGAGCCCAATATTACACGATCACATACTTTTGATATAAAAGAAGTATTTATATTTAAATATTTGCTTAAAATATAGATGGTAGGTATTAATAATTTAATATACAAATATATATATGATGGTAATATAATGTTAGATACTAATCCATAAAATTCATGGGGGGCTCAAGCATTTATTCATTAATAAAAAAATATTAAAAAATTTGTATGTGAGGGGTTCCACAAGCTTAGGTGTCGGACATCCTTATATTCATTTTATATATATATATATATATTATGGGGGCAAATCAAATAAGAACAGTCTTATAATTAGAACACGGTGAGAACACTTAAAAACTACATTTTGATGCACTAAAAGTCCATAAAACTAACATAGTGTATAACTAATTATCATTATTTAAGTGTTTAACAACACATTGATTTGTCAAAATCAAGAAAATCATGTTTTTTGTTTTGTGCATCCATCTTGGATGCATATTCATCAAAATTGATGCATCTCGATTTTGACGAATCAATAAGTTGTTAAACACTTAAATAATGATAATTAGTTATATACTATGTTAGTTTTATGGACTTTTAATGCATCAAAATGATGTTTTTAAGTGTTCTTACCGTGTTCTTATTTTAAGGGTGTTCTCACTGGAGTGTTACCCTATATATATATATTTGGAAAAGTATATAGAAATATTTAAACTATTTTTTAGGCATAAATGATTAGGTATTAGTATATGTAAACGAACATAACGAACGAATGTTCACGAACATAAACGAACGATGTTCACGAACATAAACGAACGATGTTCACGAACATAAACGAACGAACGTTCACGAACAGATTATCGAACGTTCATGAACATAAATGAACGAACGAGAGCTTTGTTCATGTTCGTTCATTTAACTAAACGAACAAAATTGTGTGTTCATGTTCGTTCATTTAACTAAACGAACGAACACGAACGAACTTCCCGCCGAACGGTTTGTGAACTGTTTATGAACTGTTCAGTTCGTTTACAGCCCTACACCTGAGTAGCTGTTAGGGGAGAATTCGTATTTTATCATAAAATTAATGTATTTTTCTTTATTTAAATTCTCTTCTTAAAACACTTTAATAACTTACGTGGATGATGAACAAAACAATAAGAACCTGTTCGGTTTTTTACTTAATTTAAACTTAATAATTAAGAACTTACTACATTCAGTCATATTTTATGTTTCTTTTTTGACTTAATAAAAAAATAACTGTCAATTACTTATTTTGTACTTAATACATACAGACATTATTTATACATTCAGCCATTTAATACATTCATCATTTAATGACTAAAAAAAACCCCTAAATCTTGTTAGCAAAAGCTAAATGGCATCACAATTCACAACCCCTTTTCTTTCGATGTGGATATTTGTTAAATAAAAGAAACCAAAAAATCTCCTAATCAAGAAATGAAGTTATATAAGAAAAAGTTTTAGATATATTTGGCTGTTTATTTATTTTAAAAAAAAACTATAAAAAGCAAATACAAAACAAAGGTATTGTAGGTGATATAGAAGAAAGAAAAAAAAAATATCGTATATGTGTTTGCAAGTTGAGAAATAAGTTTAGTTTTTTGAGAGAAAAAAAGTAAATGGTTAATATTTTTTCGTGTGCATGACATGTGACCAACTTGAGGAAGCCAATTAAGTCGACGTCAAAAGTTGCACCATCAATATACCCCTAAACGAATGGTATGACCAACGAGATAATTTTTTAAAGATCATGGACGATTAATGAATGTCAACAAACCACTGAAATCATTCGTGTAATTTGTTATTTCTTGTTTATTTAAACATATAAATAGAAATAGAAATAAGGTCTTTTATTTATTAGATTTTTCTATACTTCATAATATATTTAAACTACTAATATTATATACTATTCGATAAAGTTATACTAAAGCAATTAGCAATATACTAGTGAGCTATTATATTTGCAAACAACCAATAACTTTTAATCGTCAAAATGATTTTGATTTCGGTCTCATATGAACCGGTACCAGTTTATCTCGATATTTTCGATGTATTTTCGGTTTTAAGTTAAATTCGATAACCACTTTTCGAAATCGGGAACGAGACTATACCAAAATGGTAACAAGATTCAAGAAAAATGGTTCATTCCTGGCCACAACCTTGTTGTAAATAACGGTTGGCATATGTTATTATTTCCTCCGTCCCATTTTAATTGTCCTATTTTAACTGGTCAAGTCTTTTTCTTCCGACTTTGACCGTAAATATCTTTGTTTGTATTATATATTAGTTGATGAAAGTTATATCAATGAAAAGTACATTTAAAACTCAATCAATTTATATATGTTATATCAAGTATTGTATAACACAAACAAAAATACATACGGTCAAAGTTGAAAGAAAAAGACTCAAAAAGTCAAACTAGGACACTTAATATGGGACGGAGGGAGTATTATTTTAACTCCTCCCGCCAAACCTTATCTGTTTATCTCTCTCTTTATATCTTTCTTTCTGTGTGTTTGTTCGTGTGTGTGGTTACAAAACAAAAAAAGAATGTCTTGCATATCTGTTTCACTCTCAAATTCTGTTACTCGATCCACACACAAACACACATGTTCTAAAAACTGGGTCATCAGATCGTCTTCTGCTGCTCCCCCCAACGTCGATTTCACCTCTCTCGAATCCGCGATTGCCAAGGTATTCATTCATTCATTCTAGTTTTTCACAAGCCAATTTTCTTGATAGGTTGACCCCATTGTAATAAGTTCTTATATGTAACAATCTGCTTTTATTCAACTTAATTATTATAGTAGACTTATCATGATTTTGTATTCGTATATGTATTATATATGAGAATTACCATATATCCGTATGGTTGGAGGTAAAATTTAAAGATTATATGGATTTGTAAGGATATGATATATAGCTGACTAGGCAATTATGGCGCCTAAGGGCATCATTACTATCTATCAGTGACTAAGAAATTCTGCTTCATTTGGTCATCTTGAATTTGCTCAAAGATAATCCCAGTTGCATTTGGTTTTGTTGTAGAAGGATAGTGATGCTATTAAAGAAGCACTAACTCAGCTGTCGGAAACTGGTTGGGCCAAAAAGTGGAATTCTCAACCCTATGTTTCCCGTCGCACGGTCAGTCTTCACCTTTTTACTGCATGTATGGATTTGTTATTTGTATGTTAATGCTATGCTACTAGCCACATCTAGAACTATATCAAATGAAAGATATGATACCTTTTCAACACAACTGCATGAGGGTTCTGTATATAACTACCTGAAGTTTCTGTTACAGACGACTCTTCGTGAGTTGACCACTCTTGGAATGAAAAATGCCGAGAACCTGGCAATACCCAGTGTTAGAAATGATGTAAGTTCTCATGAACATGTACAATGTTTTCGGACTAAAAGAACTCAATTGTATGTTATGTTTCACGAAATTAATTTCATGACAGTGATGCAGGCAGCTTTTCTTTTCACTGTGGTGGGAACTACAGGGTTTTTGGGAACTATTGCTGGTCAGCTTCCGGGGGTGAGAAATTCAATCATTTTTTCATTCTTTCTAAATTACACATATCTTATTAATGAACTCACATAAGGTGACATTTAACTTCATAATCCGGTGAATCACATTCCCTTTCACAATAAAGTAACTGCTGCTAATCATATTCCTTTTTTTTTGTATATTACTTATCATGATATTAATATGCATACAGCTACTGATGATCTCATTGCATATGTTCATTTACACATAGAGTAATTTATAAAGCCTACTTTAGTTGCTAATGTATCTTATCAGTTATCATGATGTTAATATGCATATAGCTACTAATGATCTCATTGCATATGTCCGTTTACATACAGAGTAATTTATAAAACTTACTTTGTTCAGTAGATTTTGAACATTGTATATAATTGAAGTGTTTTGATCTTCGTAAATCCATTTCAAATTCATGCAGGATTGGGGGTTCTTTGTGCCATATTTGATTGGGAGTATTTCTTTGGTAGTTCTTGCTGTAGGGAGTATTTCACCTGGGTAAGTGTAACGTATATATGCCGTTCGAAGAAAAAAAAAAGTGTAACGTATATATTAACTGCACTACAATAACCTCACCTGTAATCACTGTTTATAAAGCTCTTCTCATCATGTCTCTTGGAAACTCTGGCATGGATAATGAGGAACAATTTTGGATTCATCTAATTAGCTTACCGACAATGTAGGCTTCTTCAGGCTGCAATAGGTGGATTCTCAACCTTTTTCCCTGATTATCAAGATAGAATTGCCCGACATGAAGCTGCTCATTTTTTGGGTAATTTCTTCTATAGCTCTATGTACCAATTGCTGAAATGTACTAACAAAACATAAATACAATGGTCTTGCAAACTTCTAAAGTAGTCGGTAGGCAAACCTGGTTTGGAAATGTTTTCTTTTTTCAATTGTCATGTACAACTTTTCAAGGCAAGAACTCGATTGAAAATAGCAAATGGCCTTAGTATTACTTAAACAACATATGATATGACAGTGTCACATACACAACTAGATAATTCAAGTAACTCCGAAAATATTTTAAGCTCTAGCTAGATGCTAACTGGGATGAAGATAAATGTATTAGACTCGGGGATGTATTGTCTTTATTATGGTAGTTCCATGAGTGCATCAAATTTATGTTCAGAAATTTCCCCTATATAAACTGTATGATTGGCTAGTTATTGGGTTATGGGTTTGTAATTGTATTATCAAAAGTAGGGGTCAATGAAATTTGCCAAATACACTTGTAGTTCAAGAGGAAAAAGATGTGTAAGCAAAATCTTTTTGTTCTCTCCTTGGAAAAGGGAACAAACATTTACAACCGGATGTAGCAATTTCAACCCATTTACCCTAAAATTGGTCTATGTTTATCGACAGTGGGTCAAATGGGCATAACTTAAAAACTCAGCTAAATGAAACGGGTTGAACAGGTTAAGAGATGCCCTACAGCTTAAAGTGTATTTTGATGCTTACGATCTCCTAAATCAGTTTATCAATAAAATCAAAATTTAAATGTATAATATGTTAAGCAATTATACTAATGCATTAAGTATTTGTAAGAATTTTATAGATAACAAAAAGGCAGGTCAACCTCCCCGACCCGTATTATAACTCATTGTTCTTTGAAATGCAGTTGCCTACTTACTAGGCCTTCCTATCCTTGGGTACTCTCTTGATATTGGGAAAGAGAATGTCAATCTCATAGATGAAAGATTGGAAAAACTCATATATAGTGGACAACTTGATTCGAAGGAACTTGACAGGTATAATTTTAAGTTCTGCTAATTATTCGGTTTAGTTTCAATGTTAAGTTTATACTTGTGAGTGCAAAAAGCCACAAGTATATTTCATTATTCGTCCGCGGTTTAGGGCAGGATGCCAGTGTTAGATAAAAAATATTCTAAAAAAATATTTGTTCTTTTAATGTCATTCCCAGAAAACAAATTTAATAAATATCCACATACATGTTAACATGGGGAGCTTTATGGAATAGTTTATGGTCAGTTAATCAACAATTACTGGGTGGTACTTAACAAGCATGCAGTAAATTTGGCAGTTAACTATTAAACCTTCCTCTCAGGTTGGCAGTTGTAGCAATGGCTGGACTAGCAGCAGAAGGTCTGAAATACGACAAAGTCGTGGGCCAATCTGCTGACCTCTTTACTCTACAGGTATGTCAATATATATGGCAATGGCATTTTAACCCGTTTTTCTATGAATGGGTTTATTTCAGGTTATTCTTATACTCTAAAGGGTCAAACAGGTAAAGTCAAAGCAAAAAACTTTAAAAGGGAAGGGGTCGAGAGCACCCAGATACTGTCCAATGCGGAAAACCACATAATTTTATTCAAGAAGTTAAACTATTGCTGCTATAGAATAACTGTTTTTAACCATATCTGTAATACTATAGACACATACACACGTATTTTTTGGGTCACCAGTCCTGCAGTCCATCTCGTTTAGACATGTAGACTGTAATCTCATGATATTCTTAACATCTTTGCAGAGATTTATTAACAGAAGTAAGCCCCAGCTTAGGACACAGGAACAACAGAATCTGACCAGATGGGCAGTAAGTAGTCTAATTACGCAACCCCATTGCATTACTATCCTGGTACCAATGATTCATTTCTGACTTTTTAAGTTACCCAAATGTTGTGTGTGAAAAAAAAAAAAAAACACTTAGGTTTTGTTTGCGGGGTCATTGCTGAAAAACAACCAGGCACTTCATGAAGCAGTAATGTCCGCAATGTCAAACAAGGCAAGTGTGGTAGAATGCATTGAAGCAATTGAGAAGGCGACTACATGATTCCATAACTGGAATTCATTTGACAGATTCATTATATTTGTAAAAGTTAAATGAAAATTGATCTGTTGTATATGTTCGGTTAAACTTGAAGGCTGAATACCTTGAGAAGTTTGTCTAGTCTCATTTTATGTTTGTATAGCTGAAAGTAGAACACCTGAACTCCCAAACCACTAATACAAAAAGTTGATATATATTGATGAACTAAACTATTAACCTATTGATTTGACCGAGATTCATTCCAAAAGGATAACCCATCATGCGACATAATAATATAGCACGATGGTAGATGTCATTGTGTCATTACTCAGACATCAAATGATATGCTTAATGGTATAATTAGAGGGAAAATTTCTTGGATGATGATTCATGTTGAATAAAATAAACAAAAATTTTATTTTCTAAAATGGTCAAAGATGGAAGATCCCAGGCAAAAAGTATTGTGTGAATCGCGAGTGTACATGTGGAAGAATTTCAAGGAGAAAATTTTCTTGCATGATCATGTTGAACTCATCTTACTTTGAGGCCATAAAGAAAAATTACCGAATTTAAAAGATTATTAGTCATGGAAAGTATTTGAAAGTGAAAAAGACATTAATGGTGGATGAGGGAAGATGTGAAAAGGGATTTGATGATTGAAAACATTGTATTGTAACTTAAATTAACATAAAAACTAATAAAAAAAATTCAGGATGAGATTTATTTATTCCAAAATTAGATGAAAAAGTATATGACATTGACATACATATCTTTTTAGTGAAACATGGAAAACAGAGACTAAAAACATTACTGCTATTCATCAATAGTAGTTCTCTAACAAGAATTGAAGGTCATGAATGGCATGTACAAAACTTTATTTATTCTTAACTAAACAACTTACAGATATAAAACGTGAAAAGCAATCATAGTCTCCTATACATGGTGAGCACATCTCTTAGCTTCTTTGCTTCAGCATCCATGCTTGAAAAGTTCATAGAATCTGGTATCCTCCAACTCAAGTTTCCAGACTGTATTCATAAAAGGGAAAAGTCATATTAACTGAAAAACATGTGCACTCTAGCAAAAATTGTTAAATAAACAAAGAATATTAGATTACTTTTAAAAAAGTATTCATGTTTCCATGAAGCAGTTTGTTGGCAATTTATTTTGTCAAACAGGTTATCATTCAGATAACTTTCGGCTACCCACACTAGACTGCTCAGGCCCAACGTGTGAGAGGTAAATCGAGCTGCATGAGCAGTCAAGGCAATACAGGATGTCAACCACAAGGATTGAACACCACACTTTTATATTTTGTCAGGAGGTCCCACATTGGGGCTGCACCTTCGACCAACTCATCTACATGCCTGGGATCAGTCTAATAGCAATTTAACTTAAATGTTCTAACTATATGGTTGTTATCAGTTACTCCAGCAGTTTGTAGTTCTTTTCAGCTGTGTTTATCGATAACTTCATCTATTTTCTCATTTAAGTTCATAATAAGAAGAGAAGAATATTATACATCTTCGCCTTTTCTAATCAAATTACCACTAAAGCTACTAATATTATAATCCAATATACATAAAGTCGTATCGCTATCATTCATACTCTCTATAGTTTAAACAATTAAAAGAAGCTGAAGAAAAAGTAGAAAATGGTAGAAAAAGTAGAAATGGTAGCACCGTACCATATGGCATTTCATTCATTCGATCAAACCAAAAGGAAACGTGGCATAAAAGATGTATAATTGATAAAATGTAGTGCCAAGTCAGCTGATGTTAGATGCTTAGCATTCTGTTACATTTCTGTTAGGATTTCTCTTGACATTTCAGTTTTTGGCCTACAAACCTATCTTTTCTATTTGTTAGCCAGGTTCCTTAAATCTCTACACTTGAAGATATGTCTACTCAGTTTAGCAGTAAAACAACAGATAAACAATAGATTGGGCTTTCGGAAAGTAAAAAGGTTGCAATAAAAGTATTCAGAATGCATATCCAAGGTATTCTGTAGTTATATTTGTATATCATACCAAGTTCTTTGCAACGATATTGATCTTCCTAACAGCTCTAAAAACGGCATCAAATAAAGAGCTTCCAGGTCCCACCTACTATCAACAAAATTATCCACGTAAAGAGCAAGACATGTGAGGTTCAAAGAAATGTAACATATCTGAAGAGATCTGACCTTCCATCTACCCAACGTGGAAATCTTTGTTTCTGTAAAAGAAAAATTTTAGTATCATAACACATATCAAATGAAGCAAGATTCCTGCAATTCACCTCATTTTCCCCTTAAATATGGGGTATAATTTGCATTCAGCCACTGTACATAGGCAATCTTTTATTCCCCTTGTAATACACTAATCAAATTCTCAATCCATAGATGTTTTCACTTTTTCAGAACCCAGCAATTGCAATATGTGGGATAGTAATTTAGGCATAAGGGAAATGGTTTTCTCTTGCAATCATATACATAACTCACCAGAAGGAACAGCCCAAAAGCCAGCAAATCCCTTGAAGTGATCTATCCTGAACTCATCAAATAGATCCCTGCACATCGTAACCGGCATGCCCACCAGGAAAAATGATCCTCCTCCATTGCCATCGAGTATTTTTCCATCTTTGGAAATATTATCACAAATAAACATATTAAACTAAGTCATTGACACCTTATTAAGTACTTTTAGGATTTCACGGAGGTCTTTAACTCGAGGATGACACTGATCATCGGCAAAGAACTTCTGAACAATCCCATTGACCTCAATGAAACTCCAACCAGGAGCAGTGACAACTTTTCTCCTTTTCATCATATTTCTCAAATTAGCCACACCTTCCCAGCTTCCCATATCTCCATACATATTTGCAAGAAGAACGTACCGTCCACTGTGTTGAGGTTCTAATTCTAACATACGTTTTCCTGCTTTTTCCCCTAGACGTGTTTCATTATATGTTAAACACCCATGCATAAAAGATCCCCATATAGCTCCATCAGGAGCCATTGGCATCAACTTAATGAGTATCTGTGCTCTTTTCAGCTGACCAGACCTAGCCAATAGATCAACCATGCATCCGTAATGCTCAATTGTTGGTCGCACATTGTACACTTTAATCATTTTTCCAAGCAACCGCCATGCTTCTTTCACTAAAGTTTCGTGATTACAGGCAACAAGAACAGCAACAAACGTAATATCATTTGGAACCGGTCCTTTCTCCTCCATCTCCTCAAAAAGCTCGAGTGCCATTTCATTTTTCCCATTTGTCGCCAACCCCAAAACCATCGCACTCCACGTCACTACATCTTTAAAACGCAACCTACTAAACACATCCTCGGCTTTCTCTATTTCCCCACACTTAGCATAGAAATCTATCAACGCTGTACCAAGCTCAAGATCAATCCCAACTGATTTCTCAACTAACTGACAATGCACCCTTCTCCCCACATCAAAAGCACCAACTACACCACAAGCATTAAGCACACTCACCAAAACCAACCTATTCATTTTCAAAACCCCAATTCCCTCCATCTCCTTAAACAACTCAATCGCCTCATCAAACCGCTCATTCCTAACAAGACCAGAAACCATCGCACTATACGTCACATCATTTCTCTCACGCATTTCATCAAACACCTTACGCGCATTTTCCACAAGCCCGTTACTAAAGCACCCAGTTATAAAACTAGTACAACAAACCACATTCTTAAACTCACATTCTTCAAACACTCGTTTCGCAAAGTTCACAACTTTATAACCCGAATACATACATATCAACGAACTCGACACAAAAACATCACTCACATTCCCATACTTGAAAACCTGCCCATGAACTTGACATACAGAAACAAAACAAGCACATGTTTTTATCAATATAGGAAAAGTATATTCATCTGGGTCAACCCCATTTTTACACATTTGTGTGTAAAGAAAAAGACCCATGTTTTTTCTTGGAGTGTTAGAGTAAGATAACATCATTGTATTATAATCAAAGATTGTATGTATAGTTTTTTGTGCAAAGATTTTGTGGGTGTGATTGATGTCAAATTTAGATGAACATGCCAAGAGTTTGCTGGATATGTAAGTGAACCGGGTTAGCCCTGTGGTTATGGTTTGGGCATGGATTTGTTTGAGTTGGTCCATTGTTGAACATTTTTGAAGAAGATTAAGATATTGTGGATTTGAAATTGTTTTCAAAATGGTCATTTTTGTTTCCAAGCTAATAACAGTCCTTTACAACTTAATTTCAAATATTTAAGAGTAACTCTCTGGAAAAAAATATATATATATATTTACGAGTTAAGTACTTTTTCCGTCCCTGTGGTTTATCGTTTTATCACTTTTCGTCCTCGCTGTTAACTTTTGGCTAAAATCATCCCCGTGGTTTGCATTTCGTCCCTGCCGTTATAACTTTGCCGTTAACCCCCTCACATGCAAGTCACGTGAGGGGCATTTTCGTCTTTTCACCAATTTAAGTGCAAAAATCATCCATGTGGTTTGTCGTTTTTGCATTTTTCATCCTCGCCGTTAACATTGTTGACCAAATCTTCATATGTTCTTCATAGCTGCTTCCACTCATACTCATATATTCATATTTTCTTCTCTCTCATCATCATAAAACCCAGAAACAAAAAAAAAACAAAAAATATATCTTTAAGATTAAAAAAAAACCCATCCATATCTACATCTATATCAATGATTAAATCCTTAAAAATTAAAAAATCTTATCTTGCATATGTACATTACAATATGTATTTTCACATCAATTCATACAGCACCACTAAGTTGCCCAAGAGATCGTACGACCACCATCATTATTATTCCCTCACTATTTCAATATCATATATATACGCATATATATGTATCTTATATATATAAGATCATTACCTTTTTTAGGTTTTTTGAAAGAAGATATATACATCTAGAAGATGAACTGTGTGTACGGATATAGGCCGGAAAAGTGGCCGGCTGCCCAAGGGAGAAATAAGCAGGTCACGCCACTTCTTCGATTGTTGTTTGTCTGTTGGTTTTGTGTGTGTAGTGTGTTTGTTGTTGTTCATCATCTTCTTCTTCTTAATCATCTGCCGCTAATTGTACGGATTACGAGGCACCCGTTTTGTATTATGTTTGTTGATTTTAGATCTAATCGGAATTAATATTGTTGATAAAATTTTAGATCTAATCTGAAGTTGTGTGTGTGACTGATTGCGTGTGTTGATTGTGTATATATTGATTTGTGTTAATGGAGGAGGCGGTGGTTGTATATGGAAGTGGTGGTTGTTATTAGACCGGATTCTGGGTTTATATGAAGATGAGATACAGAATCTGGGTTGCTATGAAGAACAGTTGAAGATTTGGTCAACCGTGTACAAGGATGAAAAATGCAAAAACGACAAACCATAAGGATGAATTTTGCACTTAACCATGGGTGAAAAGACATAAATGCCCCTCACGTGCCTTGCACGTGAGGGGTTAACGGATCCAGGGACTAAAAGTAAACCACAGGGATGATTTTAGCCAAAAGTTAACGGCGAGAACGAAAAATGAACAAACGATAAACCACAGGGACGAAAAAAGTACTTAACTCAATATTTACCCAGTAAGCCTCTACTTTGAACTTAGGCTTAGGGGGGGAAAAGGCGATAAACTCAATTTGATAATCCTAATTTGGAAAAGAAGCATTAATTTAGGGAAAATCATCGCTGCAGTCGACTGCAACTTACATGGCTGCAGTTGCACTCACATACCATTTAAGTGATTGATCTATTACAAAAATGTCCCCCTGATTTTCATGGTAAAAGCCCGCTGCATGTGCAGTCCCCTGATTTTCATGGTAAAAACACCCCGCTGCAGTTGCACTCACATACCATTTAAGTGATTGATCTATTACAAAAATGTCCCCCTGATTTTCATGGTAAAAACACCCCGCTGCAGTTGCACTCACATATCATTTAAGTGATTGATCTATTACAAAAATGTCCCCCTGATTTTCATGGTAAAAACACCCCGCTGCAGTTGCACTCACATACCATTTAAGTGATTGATCTATTATAAAAATGTCCCCCTGATTTTCATGGTAAAAGCCCGCTGCATGTGCAGTCCCCTGATTTTCATGGTAAAAACACCCCGCTGCATGTCACTCCCCTGATTTTACATGGTAAAAGCCCGCTGCATGTGCAGTCCCCTGATTTTCATGGTAAAAACACCCCGCTGCAGTTGCACTCACATACCATTTAAGTGATTGATCTATTACAAAAATGTCCCCCTGATTTTCATGGTAAAAACACCCCGCTGCAGTTGCACTCACATACCATTTAAGTGATTGATCTATATAAGGGAAGTTGTATTCTTACCATATTTGTTAATTTATTTTTTTAAAAGTTATACTGCAATATTTGTGGTTATAATATCCTTTATGTTTCTATAAAATAGTTATAATTAGTTTGTAACTAGTTATTGTACCCGCGCATTACCGCGGAATACACTTTTCTACACAGCAAAGTTTGGACCTAAATTTATGTCAAATATTTGAACCCAAAATTTAAAAAAGACAACTAAACATGTAGCAATAACAATAAAAAAAATGCAAAAGAATAATAAGATGTATAAAAATATAAACAATAACTATATTAATGTTTTAAATGTTATATGAACGTAAGACGTAACGATGATGAAAAGTTATTACATATTAAAAACGTTATTTATATAAAAGACATATGAAAATAATTAAAATCAAATGTTTAAAAGTAAACTCGTAACTGTCTGAAAGTTGTTTGATGAAAACATGAGAACACAAAAATTTAGTGTTAAGAAAATAAAAACGAAAACTTTGATGTGTGACAAAAGTTAAAAGATAGAAACTTTAAGGGGTTAAAATGAAAATTAATAAAAAAAAATATTATGTACTATAAAAACTTGTACATTCCACGCATAAAACACTTGTACAATCATATAACTTTTTAGTGTATATATAATATAATGATTAGAGAATTAGGTTTAGTAGTTTGAAATATTGATGTTTAGAGTAGTATAGGGTTTATGGCTATTGTGCTTTCTTTTCATTACAACTAGCACCGTATTCGCGTAATGTGTCGGTGGTCGTGGTAGCGACGGTGGGGTGGTGTAAGAATGCCTTTATAATGTCATTTTGAGCATGCTATGTCTATAATGTGGTTTGGTTATTGTTTGGACGAATTAATTTACGCAATTGGGGGAAGCTGAATGTGAATTTTTGGTGTATGGTCGAATGGTGATTCTATTAATAAGTATAAAACATGTAATTTGATCGGTAGCTTGAACAGGGAAAACCCAATCCGCCTTACAAGGAAATAAAACAAAAATGTCATAAAGCCAATAGTTTGGCAAAAAGCTAGAAGTTCCAACTATATAAGATCATCTTCGTATAAAAACCATCTTATGTCTTTCAAACAAGTGAATTTAATTATTGAACAACATCATAAAAAACATTCAACAAACTTAGGAATCTTTGACCATGAATCTATATAGAAAAAACACCACACAAGGTTGTTAAGGGCAAAAACCATTCAAGGGGCAGTAGGTTTCTGAATAACAAAAGACATGCATTGAGCCTGCCTCACATTATCAAATGCCAAACACCTTATATATGCATTTGGGTATGCTGTCTTGCATTCCTGGATTTCATTCAAAACTTGTGAGGCATCAGTGCAACCAAACATGGGTAGCTTCCACAATGTCCAGTACCTTCCATCGTAGTAATTTGGTATTCGGCTGTTCTCTCTGTATACGTATCCCACCTAAATGCACAAACCGAATATATAAAAATTCCCATTTTAGATTAAACTCGGATCACACTTAAATATTACAAAGCAACATCTATACCGTCTGGTAGAGGTCTGACTGTCTACATCAAACCTCCTCCAAATTATCATTTAGTTATCTGTTTATTTATTTTTTTGTAGCTAATGAGAATGTGTTAAAGGTTGAATCTTGTTTGATCGTTGATGATCTTACCGAGTCAAATTCAAGACATGGTACCCATCCTTTCCTTATCATGTAATCAATCTCCTTTGCAATGGATTCATCTGTGAGAGGTGGAAGATACGAAAGAGTCTCAAACTTCTTGTTATTGATTGGATTCCAAACCTAAATACATTCATAGAGGTAAGAGTGTAAGATAGTTGATCCAATATCCAAATATTTTAAAACAACAGAAAGTCCATATCCACCAAGAGCAATCATAATACCTTCATGCAGTTAACCCTAGAGCCGTTTGAGACCGTTTTCTTGCTCCAAGGCAGTGACTTTGTAGTCTGGAAAAGCTTGGACCCATTTGGGCTCAAACCCATGTAAACAGGTCCAGTGACTGCAGCTGTGAATGTTGTTGCAGACATTTTACAGATGTTTTGGCTTCCAATAGGGGTAGCGAAGAATGACAATAGAAGTGACAGCAAACATGTATATATTAGTTTGCGAAAATGGGTATATAAAAGAACAAATATGTGTGATATGATAGGGAAGGTGAAGACTACAATGTGTATGGAGATTTTTGTTAGGCATTTAATCATAGATTTCATCACCATTTCGCTCAATTTTGTGGTCTTATTGTACAAATGGCACGCAGAGAATGGCCCTCGACTAGCCAATGAATGATGGCGCCATCAAGTATTATTCCATCTTTGGAAATGTTGTCACAAATTTAGCTACGTCATTGACACCTTAACTACGTCTCAAATGAACTTCTCCCACGCCCTTAACTTATAGTTCATGGTCAGTTAACCAATAATTACTGTGTGGTATTTAGCTATTAAACCTCCCTCTCAGGTTGGCAGTTGTAGCAATTCAAAAAAAGGGAGTCGAGAGCACCCAGATATAGTCCAATGCGAAAAACCATCAACCTATATCGATGAACTATAACATTAACCTGTTGATTTGACCGAGATTCATTGCAAGGATAACGATTTTTTTGTACGAATGGGATAAATTTTAACATCTTTGGTGTTTCTAGGAACTTAGCCCAAAATTTTTGCAAAACTAGGAAAGCGGCCTTGCTTGAATAACCGAAGTCCGGCCTCCTCAACACCAACCTTACATTACGTGGAATTTTGGCTTTTTTTAACATCTTTGTTTTTCAACTTTCTTCATTCAAATCTCATCAAAGTCCGGTAACTTGATCACCGGTCTTGAAATTTAATTTGTTTTTTTTGTCTCTTTCGTTAGCTTTTGTGTTTTATTAGAAGTAGGGTGTGACTAACGTCAAGTTGCTAATTACCTATTCGTAGTTCATTTCTACTACAAGTTTGTTCGTAAAACTTTGGTTTCAATTTGTGTGTAGTTGTACGTTAAAACTTTGTTCTGGAAGTTGTTACACGTTTGTTTATGATCCATTTAGCATTGTGTAAACTTTCATGAAGTTTCGTTGCAGTGTTTATTTGTTCGCATGAAAAACGTTTACGAGTGTTTCTTTTGTGAAGTTCGATCTCGTTTATTGGTTTATCGAAGGGTAGTCAAGCCCGTTTCTTTAGTTAGATATCTAGATTGTGGTCTAGATAAGTTGGGGGTGAAAACCGATTCGTTTTAGAACAAAGCAGTTACAAGTTACAAGCAATCAAAGTAACCACTTTGATACACGGTTAATGTTTTTTGTGATTTACGATCTAGTTTATCGGTTGATTGTGAAGGGTTCAAGGTTGTTCGACTTGTTGGAATATGATCACGTTAAATAAATACATGTCCGGAAATCATTTAAGCCTACGGGTCACACAAAATGACACGTAAACTCTATATAATTAATTAATGTATTAAAGTAATATATTAATTAATATGATCATGAAATGATTAATAAACATAAGTTAATAGTTATATAAATGTTTATTAATTAAAAGAGATGGATTAAAATGTAAATTAGAAGTTTCCTAATTGTACAATGAAAGGGGGGGCCGAAATTCCCAGTGGAGTTTCCTAATCCTCATCTAGCTTGGTCACCAAGTTAGAAAACCCTTCTAATTAATCCCTATATATAGAGATAAAAGGTTAAGGGTTTTTCATTCATTCAAGTCAAGTGATTTGAAAACCCTAACAAAGTTTTCTCTCCTCTCTTCTCCCTTCTTGTTCGACCGGCTGTAGGAAACAAACCAAGGGTTTTCGGTTTTAAGGGGTTCAACACTTAGGGGATTTACACAACGGGTTTGTGAGTTCGTGATCGAGTACTAGCATACGATATAGGGGTGTCAAGTGTGCGATCGTAGAGGGGTTTTACTTTAAACCCTAATTAATAATAATCTTATTATTATTACTTTATTGGAAGCTTACGCTAAAAGGTACATATCCGATTCCTTCTTTGTTAATTAATATGATTGCATATACGTTCTTATCCGCTGCGTACTCGTGTATTGTTATATGTTTATGTTCATAAATCCTAACAGTGGTATCACGAGCCACATATGTGATCTATTAGTTACAAAGATCAAAACTTGAAGGGGGGTTTAGGGTTGGTTCGAATTTAATTAATTATTAAATATTAAAAATTGTTTTCTTTATTTATTTTTTAATTAATTTTCGTTTTTAATTAAATAAAAATTAGGGTTTTGTTTAATTAATTCAACCTAATTTAATGGTTAATTAAAACCCTCTAAGCAAGTTTTGATTATGTGAATTGGCATGTTTATTTGATATAAATTGTATGCTTGTATCTTTTATATTTAAAGATGTTAAATAGAAGTAAAAATCATAAGGAATTCATGCAAAATTCTTTATGATTATTACTTAGATATTTAGATATAAATTGCTTAGCCTAATGGTCCAATAATTAGGGTTAATTATAATTGTGTGACTATGTGAATTTTTTCGTGTGATTTTTTCTGCTTGACACCAGTTCACTAAAAAATTCATATAAAATCAACCGTAATGAGTTAGGAGTTGCCCTTTGGACAGTAGATGCTCAACTCATAGGGCTACAACTTTGTAGTTCTGGTCGAATCTTGGTTCTGACCAGAAACAGGTCTAAACAGGTCGTGAAGCTACTGGAATTTTCCAGTCAGCATGTTTATGTGAATTACTTGCTAATTGTTTGTTTAAAGGCTTACACAATCAAGGTAACTTGATGTATGTGGTCCTCTTCTTTGAAGGGGGAGCCGACTTAGACATATACATTAACCATAGTGACCATGTTTAGGTGGCTCACCTTAACTCGTTGCATGATTAATTAGTTAATAGTTAGTAAGTTTATTATTTTGCTTCTTTTATTGTGGTATAAATGGTGATGCAAAATTGTTTTATTGGAAAAGAATAAACTTGACTAAGAATTATCGAAATAAGATTTTGTTTTAATAAAATTGGAGTTTTACAACCAAGAGATACACCGGCTCACCCATTTGAACAAACTCTAAGAGAGGTATAAGTCGGAGTGCGTTAGCCTCCTAAAAGAGCGGGTTTTTAATTGCGTCTATCGCAAACCTTTGCTCTTGCGCTTCTTTGTGCGTTCGAATGGAGCTACCGAGCTCTTTTGTTTTGCTAAGACTATAAAAATGATTTTATTAAACATTATGTTATGAAGATTTGCATGAGTCTTCATACATAAACTTTTGATTCACCTCAAATGCATTACCCATTCAAAGTTAAGTCGTTGCCACCCACTTTGCTAAGAACACTTGCAAGTGCTTTTTGCTCTACGTGAGACCGTAGGTGAATTGTATCTAACAAGGTAAATTACTACTCATCGTGAGACCGGTGGTAGACTATTTACATGTTCTTAATTGGGCGACTTAAAACGAGTTAAGAGGTGAGATCCTTGACCCGTGGCATAAGATGGGACAAAACATGTTTACAAAACACTTAACACCCCATTAAAGTGTTGTTGTAAGTCTCATAAATCTAGGAATTTCACTTGTAATGCAATTATTGATGGTCACTTACCTTTTGAGTACGTCATTTCTAGCAGATCAACTGATGAAATGATTGTATGTCAATTGGATCCTAGCCTTAATGAAATTAATTGTTAAATGAATTTAACATGGGTAAATTATATTTCTTAAGGATTATTATCGAAATAAGATTTTGTTTTAATAAAATTGGAGTTTTACAACCAAGAGATACACCGGCTCACCCATTTGAACAAACTCTAAGAGAGGTATAAGTCGGAGTGCGTTAGCCTCCTAAAAGAGCGGGTTTTTAATTGCGTCTATCGCAAACCTTTGCTCTTGCGCTTCTTTGTGCGTTCGAATGGAGCTACCGAGCTCTTTTGTTATTGCTAAGACTATAAAAATGATTTTATTAAACATTATGTTATGAAGATTTGCATGAGTCTTCATACATAAACTTTTGATTCACCTCAAATGCATTACCCATTCAAAGTTAAGTCGTTGCCACCCACTTTGCTAAGAACACTTGCAAGTGCTTTTTGCTCTACGTGAGACCGTAGGTGAATTGTATCTAACAAGGTAAATTACTACTCATCGTGAGACCGGTGGTAGACTATTTACATGTTCTTAATTGGGCGACTTAAAACGAGTTAAGAGGTGAGATCCTTGACCCGTGGCATAAGATGGGACAAAACATGTTTACAAAACACTTAACACCCCATTAAAGTGTTGTTGTAAGTCTCATAAATCTAGGAATTTCACTTGTAATGCAATTATTGATGGTCACTTACCTTTTGAGTACGTCATTTCTAGCAGATCAACTGATGAAATGATTGTATGTCAATTGGATCCTAGCCTTAATGAAATTAATTGTTAAATGAATTTAACATGGGTAAATTATATTTCTTAAGGATTATTATCGAAAATACCGATAATTGAACTTTTGTCTGTTTTGTAGATGGCAACAACAAATCCTTCTCAAAACATACACCAATCGGCTTTTAGGTCGATGCTAGAAAGGAAAAACTTTCTGGAACCAACTTCAATGACTGGTTTCGTCAGCTGAGAATTGTTCTAAGAGTCGAGAAGAAATTGGATGTCCTTGAAGCGCAGTTGCCCGCTGTTCCGGGTGCCAATGCTACGACTGCAGCATTGGCGGAATACAATGCTCTGTATGATAGACATAATGAGGTTGCTTGTTTGATGCTCGGGAGCATGAATCCCGAACTTCAAAAGCAATTCGAGACTTATAATCCGTATGATATGATCAATGAACTCAAGTCTATCTATGAAAAACAAGCTGGAGTGGAATTGTTTGAACTTGTTGAAACACTTCATGACTTGAAACACGAGCAAGGAACACCGGTGAGCCCTCATGTACTCACGATGAAGAGGTACTTTGAGCAATTAGAAAGGTTAAACTATGCTTATCATCCGCCTATTGCTATTGGCATGATCCTTAAGTCTCTTTCAAAGGACTTTGAGGAGTTTGTGCGCAATTACAATATGCATAGCATGAGTAAAACCATAGCTGAACTTCATGCCATGTTGATTGAGTATGAGAAAAAGCTTCCAAAGAAAACTGCTACACCCCAAGTTCTTACGATCAAGGGGGGAAGGATCCAGAAAGGGAAACAACCGAGAGCTAAGGGCAAGAACGATGGTAAGGGAAAGCAAGTTGCTACAGTCCCGAAACCTAAAAAGACCCCTCCAGCGAAAAAGGAACATCCGGCTAAAGACCAAACTTGTTACCACTGTGCTGAAGTGGGACACTGGAAGAGGAATTGTCCTAAGTATCTAGCTGAGTTTAATGCGAAGAAGAAGCAAGCTGGTTCGGCCAGTACTTCAGGTATCTTCACAATTGAATTATATTCCTTTTCTAAGCGTAATTCGTGGGTTTATGACACCGGGTGTGGAACTCATATCTGTAATTGTTTACAGGGGCTTAGAAGGAGAAAGAAACTGAAACCAGGATCTTTACAATTGTTCGTGGGCAATGGTCTACCGGCAGCTGTAGAAGAAATAGGCGACTATCATTTAGTTTTACCTACTGGTTTAGTTATTGTTTTAGACAATTGTCATTATGCACCATCTATTACTAGAGGTATAATTTCAGTTTCTTTGTTGAAAAACAACGGATTCATTAATGTTTTTAATGATTATGGTATTTCAGTTTCTCGAAATAATGTTCATTATTTTAATGCTATTGCTTGTGATGGTATTTATGAAATTGATATGCATGGTTGTGATTCAAATGATAATTTAATGTATAATGTTAGCAAACGAGTCAAACCCAATTTGGACTCGACTTATCTTTGGCATTGTCGTCTTGCACATGTTGGCAAGAAATGCATTGAAAGGTTTCAACGTGAAGGGATCTTACTATCAAATGATGAATCATTTGACAAATGCGTGTCTTGTGTTTCCAGCAAGATGACAAGAAAACCTTTTCTGCATAAACCAGAGAGGGCTAAAGAGCTACTTGGACTAATACATACCGATGTATGTGGCCCATTTAGACATGTGTCAAGGAAAGGTGCTAGCTACTTCATCACTTTTATGGATGATTTCAGTCGTTATGGTTATGTTTACTTGCTTAAACATAAACATGAAGTCTTCGAAACATTCAAAGAGTTTAAAAATAAAGTAGAGAATCAACTCGGTAAAACCATCAAGATTCTTCGCTCGGATCGAGGTGGTGAATACTTAAGCCAAGAGTTTAAGGATTATCTAAAAGCTTGTGGAATTATCCAACAACTTACTCCTCTATATACTCCACAGCATAATGGTGTATCTGAGAGGAGAAATCGAACCTTGCTAGACATGGTGAGATCAATGATGAACCTTACAACTTTACCTTTTTCGTTTTGGGATTATGCTCTAGAGACTGCGGTACGCATTCTCAATATGGTTCCAACCAAGAAGGTTGACAAGACACCGCATGAATTATGGCATGGAGTGTTCCCAATTTGTCTTACTTAAACCTCTGGGGTTGTGAGGCATTTGTGAAACGAGATACGCCTGACAAACTTGAATCTAGATCAGTTAAGTGCATCTTTGTAGGATACCCAAAGGAAACAATGGGTTACTACTTCTACTTTCCTACCGACAACACTGTTAAAGTAGCTCGATATGCTAAGTTCCTTGAAAGGAAACTCATATCTCAAGAAGACAGTGGGAGGTTGTTGAGCTTGATGAGACTCAAGAAGAAGATGTGTCAACTTCTGAAAATACTAGCAATCATCAACTTGGGGGGGGGGAATGTTCAAAGAGATGAATCTCATGAAACTCAAGTTGAAGATAATGTGATTCCAATTCGTAGGTCCTCAAGGACAATACGTGCTCGTGAAAGATTGAATCTTATGGTTGAATCTGAAGAACACGTATTAGGAGACTTAAATGAACCTCCTAATTTCAAAGCTGCATTATCAGATCCGGAATCTGACAAATGGCTTGAAGCTGCGAATGTGGAAATGAAATCCATGAAAGATAATCAAGTCTGGAGCTTGGTTGATCTTCCACCTAATGGTAGAACCATTGGGTGTAAATGGATCTTCAAGAAGAAGACCGACATGGATGGAAATGTACACACCTATAAAGCTCGTCTCGTGGCGAAAGGCTATACTCAGCTTTACGGAGTTGACTATGAGGAGACCTTTTCTCCCGTTGCGGACATTAGAGCTATTAGGATCATCTTAGCCATAGCAGCATACTATGACTATGAGATATGGCAAATGGATGTCAAAACCGCTTTCTTGAATGGTTATCTTGACGAGGAAGTTTATATGGTTCAACCAGAAGGTTTTGTCGATTCAAAATATCCCGACAAAGTGTGCAAGCTTCAAAGTTCCATTTATGGACTAAAGCAAGCATCACGAAGTTGGAATAGAAGGTTTGATGAGGAAATCAAAAAGTTTGGTTTTGCTCAAAATCCTGATGAGCCATGTGTATATCGCAAAGCTAGTGGGAGTAATGTTACTTTCTTGTCTTGTATGTTGATGACGTATTGATAATAGGAAATCACATTCCAATGTTGCAAGATGTAAAATCCCATCTTGGAAAGTGTTTTGCTATGAAAGACTTGGGTGAAGCAGCATTCATTCTTGGAATCAAGATCTATAGAGATAGAAGTAAACGGTTGATTGGATTAAGTCAAAGTGCTTATATTGATAAGATCTTGAAGCGATTCAAGATGGAGAATTCTAAGCGTGGTTTCATACCTATGCAAGAAGGACTTAATTTATCTAGCAAGAACGGTGCCTCTACACCTGAGGAGGTGGAGCGTATGCAAAGAATTCCTTATGCTTCGGCTGTGGGATCTATTATGTATGAGGTAAGATGCACTAGACCTGACATTGCGTTTGCGCAAAATATCGTTAGCCGATATCAACAGAATCCGGGTGAGGATCACTGGACTGCTGTGAAGAATATTCTTAAGTACATGCGTGCTACTAAAGATTTATTCTTGGTGTATGGAGGAAATCCCGATGCAGAACTCAAAGTAAGTGGATACTGTGATGAAAAAAAAAAAAAAAAAAAAAAAAAAAAAAAAAAAAAAAAAAAAAAAAAATTCTTGGTGTAAAAATCCCGATGCAGAACTCAAAGTAAGTGGATACTGTGATGCTGGATTTCAGACTGATAAAGATGATACAAAATCTCAGTCAGGATACGTCTTCGTTCTAAATGGAGGCGCGGTGGATTGGAAGAGCAGGAAACAATCTACAGTTGCTATGTCTGCTACAGAGTCTGAGTATATAGCTGCTGTGGATGCCGCCATGGAAGCTGTCTGGATCAGAAAGTTTATTTCTGGGCTTGACGTGATGCCCTCAAATAACACACCTTTGGATCTATACTGTGATAATACGGGAGCTATTGTCATTGCCAACGAACTCGGAGTTCAGAAAGGTGCCAGACATTACCAGAGAATATATCACTATGTTCGTGAGCAAATCGAATTAGGTGAAATCAATTTACTCAAAGTTCACACAGATTGTAACTTAGCTGATCCTTTTACAAAGGCTTTGTCAAAAGGAAAGCTCAATAAGCATGCCAAGGGCATAGGACTTAAATTAGCTGGTTATATCATGTAAATCTGTGATTGGTATTTGGATAATGGGATGTTAAACAATTATTATTTCAATAAATGAATTTATATACTTGGTATTTGTGATTTCATTTCAATAATGATTGTGTCCTATATTTGCATGTTTAATCCATGAATATTTTAAATATTCTAAACGTCCATTGTCGATTAACTATATGGGAATATAGTTAAACTAAGACATATCTGAGTGTATTGGTAATATTTTTGGGAATATTTGAAGATGGTCTTACCAAACTCACATGATATCCATAGAGATGCATATCGGACTACCCCACTTAACGAATCATCACTTTATGGATCGGCGTCATTAAGTGAAATTCGTGAAATGGTTGCTTTATTTATCCTTAGACTTGAGATACAAGCAGGTTATGCATGTGTGGATTGCATTTTCTTGATATAGTTCTAACTATCCTGAACAAGGTAGTAATAAAGGGCTATTTTCAGAAATGTAGTGAAACGACATGACTAACACGTGTAGTCAATATAGGATTTGTTCCTTCAATTTGCAACTGAAGAATGATACCATTTGGGCCCCTCATTAATTAATTAAGATGTTTGTATGCGCATACCCAAATGAACTCCAGAGGTTGTCTCGATTAATTTGGTACTCTTAATTAGTTGTAGAAATGAGAAACAGAATCGTTAAAATTATGGAATGACATTGATCCATATCCATAATTAACAAGGTATCTGAAACAAAGGGATAATAAAGACTAAATCATTTCAAATGATACTTTAAGAAACTATACTTAAATATTTTCGGGAGCATTGGCGTGTTGCTAGACGCTAACCAATGTTATTGCCTTTATATAACATGCTCAAGTGGGAGTTGTTGGAATATGATCACGTTAAATAAACGCATGTCCGGAAATCATTTAAGCCTACGGGTCACACAAAATGACACGTAAACTCTATATAATTAATTAATGTATTAAAGTAATATATTAGATTAATATGATCATGAAATGATTAATAAACATAAGTTAATGGTTATATAAATGTTTATTAATTAAAAGAGATGGATTAAAATGTAAATTAGAAGTTTCCTAATTGTACAATGAAAGGGGGGGCCGAAATTCCTAGTGGAGTTTCCTAATCCTCATCTAACTTGGTCACCAAGTTAGAAAACCCTTCTAATTAATCCCTATAAATAGAGATCAAAGGTTAAGGGTTTATTCATTCATTCAAGTCAAGTGTAGGGGTGTCAAGTGTGCGATCGTAGAGGGGTTTTACTTTAAACCCTAATTAATAATAATCTTATTATTATTACTTTATTGGAAGCTTACGCTAAAAGGTACATATCCGATTCCTTCTTTGTTAATTAATATGATTGCATATACGTTCTTATCCGCTGCGTACTCGTGTATTGTTATATGTTTATGTTCATAAATCCTAACAGTGTTGTTTTTCAAAAGTGGTTACTTAGGTCTCACATGATCTTCTTGCTTCCAAGTAAGCTTGTCTTCACGTCTAGTATACCGCCCCAACTTGACAATCGTGTAGCATTTGTTCTTTAGTTTCTTGACCTCACTATACAAGATCCTATCGGTTCTTTTTCAAAGTTAAGCTCTTGTCTACTTGAATCCTGTTCATCGGCACGTGAAAAGTGGGGTCCGCCAACACTTATGTCCTTTTACAAATATTTAATATCCTAAGCTCTTTAGGAAACTCCAATGGTCTACGCTTCACCTCATCGTACTACTTCTGTCGTTCACGGTTTAGTTACGATACCCCTTTAATTAGGGAAGTTAAGTTTTTTTCGTTTTAATTCACCATCTTCGACCCAAGCTAGGGGAGGATAACACTCCCTACTAAAAGGTGCCCTACCGGATGCCACTTTAATACACGTGTGAAAACTTAATATTGTACAAGAGTTATATCAACGATAAGTTATCTCCTTATCTTCCACCGAAGTCATTACTACCCATTATCAATATGTCCTTTAGCGTTTGTAGTGTTCTTTCACCTTGCCCATCCGTTCGAGGATGGAGTATCATACTCATATCTAGTTGAGTACCCATAGATTGTTGAAAGGCTCTTCAAAATTTTGAGTTATCCCGGCATCTCTATCGAGGATGATAGAAACCGGAACTCCATGCTTTGACACCACTTCTTTAAAGTATAAATGGGCCATGGTGTCGATCTTATCGGTTTCACTAATGGCTAAGAATTGAGCCAACTTTGTTAACCGATCCATAATCACTCAACTCACATCACAACCATTTCTTGCCTTCGGTAACTTCGTGTTGAAGTTCATTGCGATTCGTTCCCCTTTCCATTCTCGCTCCACATGTTTGCACCACCAACCCGGGTGGCACCTTATGATAGGCCTTATCTTGTAAGCAAGTGAGACACTCACTCACACATTTAGCCACATCCTACTTCATTCTCGGCTACCGGTAAGATCTTTTAAATTGAAATACGTCTTATCCGACCCAGGAGGGATCGAATAGATAAATTGTGGACTTCATCCCCAAGGGATGTTCTTAGATTGCCCATAAATGGGAACCCGGAGCCTCTCAACCAAGTACGATCTGTTAGGACCAGTTTCAGTGAAACTGGCCAGTCTCCAGTTGCACCTGGAGACCAAGAAGATTTGTCCAGAAATATATTGAAGTCCAGTTGCATCGTACAGTTAAACGCAACTGAAGACTTCCTTCAGTTGAGAACTGACCAGTTGAAGAATCATTCCAGTTGAAGTCAAAGACAACAAGTGGAAGATAGAGAATGACAATGGCAGCGAAGCCCAGTTGACATTCTAGTCAGTTACAAACTGGAGACCATCAGTGGAAAGCTCTTACAAAGCTTTACACTGATTACGAGGAATTAACTTTTATGCTTTATGTGCTATTACACGGATAATAGATTTATCTATGTATAAAGTACAAAAAGGTACATAAAGCTGGTTGAGTAAAGTTGCTTTATACTGCAACTTTACACAGCATTTTAAGGAATTAAATGCTATTCCTTAAATGTTCTCAACCATATTTGTACGGCCAAAGTTAACATCCCAATGTTAACTTTGCCTATAAATACAAGTCATTGCACAACAAGAATACACACAACATATACTTTGCATATCAGACTTTGCATACAATATTCTTGGTGAACTTGTGCAATATTCTCTCAATCGTAAAAAGGAACATTTCACAACTTTAAGTGTTTCGATTGTTTAGAGAAATTCCAAGTGTAGATCAATTGTAGTTCATAGGTTGTTAGGATATTTACATACTTTGTATTATCTTGGTTCCGCAACAACCTTGTAATTTATTTAAAGTTACATATTGTCTCACCAATTTACTTTATAAGTATTTTATATTATTGCATTGTTCTTTACTTATTGTCACTTAAATAAGTAATCTATCTAGAACTTGGTATATACTCACTGCAACTGGTCGTCTCCAGTTCAGTGCTTATATTGCAAAGTAACTCCACCATCGACATTGAGGTGTCTTCAGGTAGTACCATCTATTGAGTTGGGACTTACAAGTGGTATCAGAGAAGAAGGCTAATAAACTTGCCTAGATCTGCTTAGATGACTACTACTGAAGGTGGAGATGGTTCTGGTCAAGGTGAAAACCCTTTGAATACTAATACACCACCTGTTCAAAATGTTAATACAAACCCTCCTCCTCCTACTGCCCCAACCATGCCCATGTACATTATTCTAACACTCTTGTTCCTAAATTTGATGGAAACAGTGAGACCTTTGGTACATGGAAGGCCAGAATGCTTTTGCATTTTGGTGGGATAGAGAGATATATGCTGAAAATCCTTAAGGATGGACCGTATATACCCATGTCTCTTGGGGTAAGTCCTCTTCTAGATCCAACTGGAAGAAGAGGTTCCAGAGAAAAGCTCGAAGACCACTGGTCTGATGAGGATCATAGACTTGTAGATCTGGACACCAGACTCAAGAACATGATCCTTGGAGCTGTCCCTGGAGATCTAATTCCAACACTTGTGTTGTTCCCCGGTGCCAAGTCAATGTGGGATGAATTAGTTATTCAGTTTGAAGGAGGTGATGACACCATTGTCACCAGAAAGGTTGCCTTGAACAAGAAGTATGAATCCTTCTTTGCTCTGCCCAATGAAAGTCTAACTGGTACTTACACCAGGTTTTCTAGCCTCATTAATCAGTTGAGAGGCTTGGGTGTAGAGAAGGATAAGGATATTCTTCTTGAGAAGTTTTGTGATATTCTTCCTTCCAAATGGGAAAATATGGTTCTTGTCTTGAGACAAGGTAAAACCCTGCACAGCCATACTCTTGCATCGCTCTATGGAGCCTTCAGATTCACTGAAGACAATAATGCTGCAAGACTGGTGGCTGAGCAGGATGCCATTAACCATGCCCAGAGTCCCTAGGTTGCTAGTGTAACTGAGCGACCTTGTACTGCTTTAATGTCTGCAGAGAGTGTCCAGGCACACTCAATGAAGGAGATGTTAAACAGTTTCTTGAACTCTGGCCTGACCACTGAAATCAGTGATGGTTGTGATGAAACTGACGATGATGATCTGGTAGCCATGATCGCTAAAACCTTTAATAGGTTTAAGCATAAATCTAAAAGATTTAATGGCCCAAACAATGCTTCCAGCTCCAGCTCTCTGGATAAAACCAATCTTACCTGCTATAAATGCGGTAAGAAAGGTCATTTTATGAAGGAATGCAGATCTAGTCAGATGAACAACCAAACTGGTCCCTCTGTCCCAAATTTCAATCGGCCTGATGATAGCTACAAAGCTAAATATAAAAAGCTTAAGGCCCAGATTGCCCTCCTGTCCATGAAAAAGAAAAGGATCAGTGCTTAATGGCACAAACTGAGGGAAAATGGGAGTACTCTTATGACTCATCAGCTGATGAAGAAGAGGAAAGGGACATGTGTTTCATGGCCTTGGAAGATCAACAGCAGCATGTGGCAAAGGAAGATGTCATCACTGGAAGATGGGTGGACATCATTTTGAAAAAGGTATGTGATTATGACAATCAGGTGGATCCAGAACTGAAACTGGACCTTGCTGAATCATTAAGTGGTGATTTGGCTTTTGTGGAAACTGTTAGAGCAAATAGTGAAAGATATCTGGACACTATCTTAATTGAACTAAACAATGTTAAACCACAACTGAATGATTTACAAAGTGTCCAGTTGGCTCTCAAGGAGTCAGTTTTGAAAATTGAGGCTTTAGAATTTGATAATCAAAAATTAGTTTCTGATCTTGAAAAAGAACAAATGATTATCAAGTCATGGGTAAAAGCATCTGGAAAGAATTATGATGCATTTTCTAGAACAATTGATGCCCAGAAAAATGCATGGAAATCTGGAGATCTGGAAATGGCAGCTCTCATACCAGATCTTCATGCATTGCCTCCAGCTCTCAGGGTTGAAACTCCTTATGATCAACCTGAGGCTGTTGAAACTAAACCCATTGAGACCAGTTGTAAAACAAAATATTAAACCCCTTCAAAACCAAAACAAAAGAATGTTCCATCTGGAACTAAATCTGATAAGAAAAAGGGGAGCAAGTATCAAATACCAATCGTTTTTACTCCTGCACCTGGATCTGGTGAAAAAGATCCAGATATAGTCTTCAGTTTACCTCCACAACAATCAACTGTGACTTCTGTAGAGAAGTCTAGTGAACCCATCAAGAAAAGATGGGTTCACAAAAATAACTGATGATTTTTGTGGGTGTGCAGGGCGATCGAAAGAAGAATATCTGGTATCTGGACAGCGCTGCTGGCCGGACTATGACCGGATGTAAGCCCCTGCTTGAAGAGTTAAGATGGACCGGCAGTGACGTTTGGTAATGATCAAAGTGGAAAGACTGAAGGATATGGTGTGCTCAATAACGGACAGGTCGAATTCAAAAGAGTTGCATTTGTGAATGGTTTGAAATACAACCTGATCAGTGTCAGCCAACTTTGTGATGATGGCTACAGAGTTTTATTCGATATTGCTCAAGGCACCATATTTAACAAGGATTGGAAAGTGGTGATGGTTGCACCAAGAAAAGGTAATGTGTACATCATGGATATGGAACCAGCTCCAAAAGAGCAGTGCTTCTATACCAAAGCTGATGAGGACACTAACTAGCTGTGGCATAAAAGATTATCCCATCTTAATTTCAAAAATATTAACAAGTTGTCTCGCAAACAACTGGTTGATGGGATACCTCAGATTTCTTTCAATAAAGAAAAGCCATGTCCAGGGTGTGAGATGGGCAAGCAGAAAAGGGCCAGTTTCAAGACCAGGCAAAACTTTAGCATCACTGAACCTCTTCACATGCTACATATGGATCTCTTTGGTCCAGTGAATGTTCAAACTAGAGCTGGAAAGAAGTACACTCTAGTTGTGGTCGATGAATTCACCAGATATTGTTGGGTGGTATTCCTCAGATCCAAAAGTGATGCACCTGCTGAAATCATCTCTCTCATCAAAAGAATTGAACTCAAGTATACTCGAAAAGTTTGTCAGTTGCGAAGTGATAATGGTACTGAATTTCAAAATAAGGTACTTGAAACATTTTGCAATGACACTGGCATCTCTCAAAACTTCTTATCAGCACACTCTCCAGAGCAGAATGGAGTTGTGGAAAGAAAGAATCACACACTGATAGAAGCAGCCAAAAGTATGCTATCTGAATCAGGTCTTCCCACCAGTTTCTGGGTTGAAGCAGTTGCAACTGCTTGTCACACCCAAAACCGGTCAGTCTACATCAAGAGACATAAGAAGACTGCCTATGAAGTACTCAGGAATCGTAAACCAAATATTGGATATTTTCATGTATTTGGTTGTCCAGTTTATATTTTAAACGATTCCAGTCAGCTTGGAAAGTTTGATGCAAAAGCTGATGAAGGGGTATTTTTAGGTTATTCAGATATTCGAAAGGACTTTAGAGTTTATAATTATAGACTTCAAAAGGTTCATGAGACAATTCATGTCACATTCAACGAATCAACTGATGCAATCAACAAAAGACCAAGCCTTGATATCTCTCCAGTCGTTCCAATAAATTTTGGTGAAACTGATCAAGTTCATCAGTCAGTTGTCTCACCAAAAGATGCTTCTAGTTACACTTAACTAGAACCAGTTAAGAAGAAGAGCACCACCAGTGACACTTCATTCTATCCCTCCATCAATTTCAATTTACCACAGGAATTGGTGATTGGATCTGATGTACGTGCCACTCCAATATCAGCACCAGTTCAAACTCCAACTTCTCCAGTTCTTCAAGAAATGCCTTTTAACAAAGAATTTCATGATGCAAATCGTGACCTCATTGACTCTGATGAGGATGTAGAAGTAGTTTGGACTGATCCTCCTCCAGAAGCTGCTGCAACTGAAAAAAATTCGTCAGGTAACTTGCACTGATATTGTAATTCATCAGCCTAGTCAATACACTAGATGGACTCGAGCACATCCAATTGAACAGATTGTGGGAGATCCAAATAGTGGGGTTCACACTAGAAGAGCCACCAGTGAGCAATGCTTAAACATCACCTTCTTATCACTACTTGAACCAAAGAAGATTGACAAGGCTATGGCAGACCCAAGCTGGGTGGAAGCTATGCAAGAAGAGCTCGTCCAGTTTGAAAGGAATAATGTGTGGGAGCTTGTTCCTTGTACACCAGGGTTAAAGAAAGAACCCATTGGTACAAGATGGGTCTACCGAAACAAGATGGATGAAGATGGCCATGTTATAAGAAACAAGGCCAGATTAGTTGCCCAGGGTTATTGTCAAGTAGAAGGCGTTGACTTTGATGAAACTTTTGCTCCAGTTGCAAGACTTGAAGCCATTAGAATATTTCTGGCTTATGCAGCCCATCTGCAGTTTAAAGTCTTCCAGATGGATGTCAAAAGTGCGTTCCTTAATGGAACATTGGAAGAAGTTGTGTATGTTAAGCAGACTCCAGGCTTCATCAACGAGAAGCATCCTCACTGGGTATATAGACTGAACAAAGCTTTGTATGGTCTTAGACAAGCCCCAAGAGCCTGGTATGATACTTTAACTAAACATCTTCTTAAAAATGGCTTTCAAAGAGGTGCAATGGATAATACCTTATTTATCTTGAAAGAAAAAGGTAATATCTTATTGGTACAAATTTATGTTGATGACATTATTTTTGGTTCAACTGATGATGCAATGTGTAAAAAGTTTTCTAAAATCATGTCATCTGAGTATGAAATGAGTTTAATGGGAGAATTAACATTTTTCTTAGGTCTTCAGATTAAGCAAACTGAAAATGGAATTTTCATAAACCAAGGAAAATATGTCAGAGATTTGTTAAGAAAATACAAATATGATTCTATCCCATTGAAAAACACACCTATTGCAGCACCATTAAATTTGGACTCTGACCCAACTGGCAAACCAGTGAACATCACTGAATATCGTGGAATGGTTGGTTCACTGATGTATTTAACTGCCAGTCGACCAAATATAATGTTCGCAACATGTCTATGTGCCAGGTTTCAGGCTAACCCTAAAGAATCACATTTGCACGCTGTTAAGCGTATCTTTAGATACCTGAAAGGGTGTCCTAACCTTGGTCTCTGGTATCCCAAAGGCTCAGGGTTAGATCTAATGGGTTATTCAGATTCAGATCATGCAGGTTATAAGATAGATAGAAAATCAACAACTGGTGGTTGTCATTTCCTTGGAGGAAAACTGGTAAGCTGGACCAGTAAGAAGCAGACGTCAGTCTCTATGTCCACTGCTGAGGCAGGGTACATTTCTGCGGCCATTTGCTGTGCCCAGATTCTCTGGATCAAGAACCAGTTACTAGATTATGGTCAAAAATATACAAGGACCCCAATCTTTTGTGACAACACCAGTGCAATTGCTATATCTCACAACCCAGTGATGCACTCCAAGACAAAGCATATTGACATCAGGTATCATTTTATTCGTGATCATGTTATGAAAGGAGACATTGAAATTCATTTCATCCCCACTGAAAAACAGCTCGCTGATGTTTTTACAAAACCTCTTGATGAGAAAACCTTTAAACATCTCATCAGCGAACTGGGAATGTTAAATCCTTAAAACTGGAGATTTTTGTTATGAACGCGTCAGTGACACTGATGAAGTTCTCCAATTGAGGAGGTCCAGATAATCTTTGCTCGCCAGGCTATCGAACGCCTTTGTGATACTATCCTGGCACTAATCGATTTCTGGATTATCATTTTAGGGGGAAAGACTCAAAATAATTTTCTGACTAAAATTCGTTTTGTTTGAAAATGGCAACTGGAGAACTCTCCAGTTGGAAACTGGCGCTGGACTAATCCTCCAGTGACCAGGTTCAGTCTTGTCTTAATTTTTCATAACGTTAGAAAATACTTGGTCAATATTTGTGACACGTGATGGTACTCGAGTGTTTTAACCCACTTGATATCGTCATCTGACGTGCTTAAAGTCATTTTGGTAAATGACAACTGTTTTTATTGGGAAAATGAAAATTAGTGGGCGCGTGGGTAAGTTAAGCCGTCGTAGCATTTAATGCTGACACGGTGAATTATGTTTTTGATTCAAAATTCAAACTTATTTTGTAAAAATATCTACAAAATTGATTTTGTTATAAAATATAATTTTTGGTATTTCATTGGGATCTGAATTCCTTATAAATACCCTTATTTACTCCGATCACATTTACTTCCCTTTACATTCTTTCATTTACTTCCCAATCATCTAAAATTGCTTCTTTTCTCTCCCTGCTTCTTAAATCAAGAACCCTAATTCCAAAGTTTCAATTTCATTTTCAAATGGCACCTAAATCATCCCGTTCTAGAGATGTAAATCTCCTATCTGTCCCATATGCTCCTCCACCAGATGTCAAATAGGCATCTGGTGCTCCTGGTAATACTACGCTCATCAAACTAAATCCAAATAATCCGATGGTTAGTTTACAAGGAACCCAAGGGTCCGATACCCTTATTGGGAGAATGCAAAGATTTTTGAGGGATTCTCCAATAGGACCCTCATTCTCCTTAAACCCACGCAAGATGTTTCACGACTACTTGTGTGAGTTTTGGTACACCGCCTCTCTTTCTTCCGACTGTTCTTCCATCAGTTTCACATTAAAAGGTGGAACAGTCCGGTGTACCTTATCAGCAGATGTATTGAGGGATGCTCTACACCTCAATTACTGGAGACAAGGAGAGTCTCCTGTTGTCATCCCCCCAAATATAAATTTTCGCCAGGTCCTCCTTGATATGGGACACAAGGAGTGCCTCGAAAAAGGGGTTTTGAAAACAAAGGGTGCGATAACCATGAAGGGCCTTACACCTTCATGGAGGTACTTTTTCATCCACCTTGTGGAAAGTATGGGTGGGAGTTCTGGTGGACTTGACCAGATTAACTCCGCACAGGCAGAGATGGCATACTGCTTGTGGAATGGATTGAGAGTGGATTTTGCTGATATCCTTTTCAGAAGCCTGGTTCAAAAACTGAAGGGCACCAGGGGACTATGCATCCCCTTCTCCAGGTTTCTCTCTCTTTGTTTTCTACAAATTCTGGGCAGTGAAGCTTATTTTAGCACAGATTCACTATACACTGTCCCAGATTTGTTGAGGAATCTTGACTCTCTGGTATCTGAAGCTGGAGAGGTCGAGATTCCAGATAGAATGCGGCTGGCATTCGCAAAAACTGATGCACCAGTCCAAGGTGAGTCGGAAAGACAACTGGGCGGGCCTCAAAATAATGAGGGACCCACCAGTTCGTCTGCTGGAATTGTGACCATTGCCGAGCCCGGGCAACAGTCTAACCCCTCCAGCTCCAGCGTGTCTGTCCCCACAACCATTTACCCTGGAGACCTCCCAACAGGTCTTTCAGGTGTTCCAAAGGCAACAAGAACACGTCGCATTAGGACTTTGTCAGCACTTTCCACTGACAGTAGAAACCTGACCAGCCCTCCAGTTTCCTCCCAACAGGAACCTGGAGATAGTCAAACGGGACAACCGCAAGCAGCCACCCTCGCAATTTCTGTAGGAGAGGGTGGTGAAGATGAAACTGGGCTACCCCAACCCAGATTAGAGTTTGAGTCAGCATAAAGTGTCCACGGCCTATCTTCTGACACTTCTATTGCACGAACTGACGACGTCTCTGGCCAGTCACTGCTGGAGACTGAGGTTCCCAACTCTACGGCTGATGATGTTATGGTTGTGGATAGAGCAACTATAACTGAGGCAACCCCAGTGACCTCTATCCCTGGTGAAGATACCTCGGTATCTGATCCTCCAACAGATGCAACCTTCCAGGAAACTGGAGAAGGTCATCTGGAGAATGACCCATCTGGTCAGCCCTCAGTTACATTCATGGATCTGGACATGAAAGTTAATGACGAGGAAATCCTTATTGAGTCTTCGGATTCAGAAGGTACTGCATCAGACTTGGAGATTTTTGAGTCTTCTGTATAAGATCAAAACCCTTCATCTCAAGTCTCGCTTCCAGATGCTTCAATTTCAGTTTTACCATCCCAAATAAATGAGCCTACTGAAATTCCTTTTCCCACTTATAACTATATGTCTGGAAACAGACGTATGGCACCATCACCATCTGGGCAGTTCTCACTCCTTCGAGAAATGTCACCCCCACCGCCACCGTTGTTCACACCTGAGCATTCTCAGCATGAACAACACATTGTTACTTCAGTCCCTTCTTCTTCTACCACTCCTATTATTACTCCTTTGACTGCTGCGACGTCAACTGGGAGGCTTCTCTCAATTTGCCTCCTCCAGTTACTCCAGTAGTAACTGCTGCTGGTCCAGTGACACCTTCCCCTCCATCACTGGACAGTCAAGTTGTGTCTGTTCAAGCCGATATCCAAAAGCTGGTGAGCAAAGGGTAGAGGAGACCAATGTGATTGAAAAGGGGAATGTGGATAAGGGTAAGGCTATAGCATCTGATGAAGCCCAGCCGGCCACTGATGTACCAATGTTGGAAACTGGCAATGCTGATATACTTCCTCCAGTTTCCTCCCAACAGGAACCTGGAGATAGTCAAACGGGACAACCGCAAGCAGCCACCCTCGCAATTTCTGTAGGAGAGGGTGGTGAAGATGAAACTGGGCTACCCCAACCCAGATTAGAGTTTGAGTCAGCATAAAGTGTCCACGGCCTATCTTCTGACACTTCTATTGCACGAACTGACGACGTCTCTGGCCAGTCACTGCTGGAGACTGAGGTTCCCAACTCTACGGCTGATGATGTTATGGTTGTGGATAGAGCAACTATAACTGAGGCAACCCCAGTGACCTCTATCCCTGGTGAAGATACCTCGGTATCTGATCCTCCAACAGATGCAACCTTCCAGGAAACTGGAGAAGGTCATCTGGAGAATGACCCATCTGGTCAGCCCTCAGTTACATTCATGGATCTGGACATGAAAGTTAATGACGAGGAAATCCTTATTGAGTCTTCGGATTCAGAAGGTACTGCATCAGACTTGGAGATTTTTGAGTCTTCTGTATAAGATCAAAACCCTTCATCTCAAGTCTCGCTTCCAGATGCTTCAATTTCAGTTTTACCATCCCAAATAAATGAGCCTACTGAAATTCCTTTTCCCACTTATAACTATATGTCTGGAAACAGACGTATGGCACCATCACCATCTGGGCAGTTCTCACTCCTTCGAGAAATGTCACCCCCACCGCCACCGTTGTTCACACCTGAGCATTCTCAGCATGAACAACACATTGTTACTTCAGTCCCTTCTTCTTCTACCACTCCTATTATTACTCCTTTGACTGCTGCGACGTCAACTGGGAGGCTTCTCTCAATTTGCCTCCTCCAGTTACTCCAGTAGTAACTGCTGCTGGTCCAGTGACACCTTCCCCTCCGTCACTAGACAGTCAAGTTGTGTCTGTTCAAGCCGATATCCAAAACCTTCTTACCAGGGTGGAGGATATTCAAAAGACACTTGACAAAAACACTAAGTCTTTCTCGAGATACCACAAGGATCATCTGACCAATATTAAAGTGGTTGATCTGGGGATTAACAAGTTCTCATCAAATGAAGACTTGGTGTTAAAGAAGCTCAATGAGCTGGTCGGAGGCTGCAACAATCTGGCAACTTCTCTAAAGGAAGCCTTCGACCTCACTCAGTCCAATGTCACAATCTCCAATTTGCTGGATAACACTGTCAGAAGATCGATGATACGCTGGGTGCTAGGGAAACACAATTGATAGAAAAGGTGATGTCTGAGATCACCAAGCTGGCCACTCCTCAGGTTGATCTGGCCCCACTCACTAATGAGATCAACCAGTTGAGAGGCAGCATTGATAATTTGAGCACCCAGGTATCTAATCATACTCAGTCTATTGCAAATCTGACAACTGGAGTAAATAATTTGAAACGAAAGGATGAGGAAGTTAAGGAACAGGTGGTTTTGGGTCTTCGTGAAGATTCTAAAATTTTGGATGAACTGAAAACTGGTCAGCAACAGGTTATAGCAAATGTTCTGACCCAGTCAAAGGAGACCAACCATCTATGGAGGTCTTTCAGGATGATGTGTGGAATTTTCAAAGAATGCAAGGACTTGCAAACATGGCAGCCTCTCGACCGGTTGCCATCTCACCCCTCTGAATGGGAAGCTATAAGGGCAGGTCTAGATGCTGCCAAGGGGGAAAGAAGTGCAGTCCTTGCACCAGTTGCACCTGGAAGAACTCCATCTGAAAGTCAATCTGGTGGTGAAATGATTGTGGCTGCCAGTACTGAAGCTGGTGAGCAAAGGGTAGAGGAGACCAATGTGATTGAAAGGGGGAATGTGGATAAGGGTAAGGCTATAGCATCTGATGAAGCCCAGCCGGCCACTGATGTACCAATGTTGGAAACTGGCAATGCTGATATACTTCCTCCAGTTTCTGAAAGTGATAGCAAACGTCTGGCAAGGCTTGGTGACCAAATTAAAGAAAGAAAGAAAATGAAACAAGCAAACCAAGCTGAAGCCAGACAACATCTGGCCAAGATAAAATTACTTGATATTAGTGATGCTCACTTGTTGGGAATCACTAAGGAGGAGTATGCTAGAGTGAAAGATGATGCCAGGATAGTGGGTATGTTAAAAGAAATGCTTGACATTGAACTGGACAGGCACTATCCTGATGATGAAGCTGAACATGATGCCAGAAATTTAAATATATCAGTGGAGAAGGCAAAAGAGAACAGGGCCAGTGGGATTCAGAAAAGAATTGAAAATGTAAGAAAGGTTGTGAAAAGGGTATTGAATCCACCTAGAAGGAACCCTCAACCAAGAAAGCCACTGCATAGAGATGCTGATCTTAGAACTTTCGTTGAACCAACTGGCGATGTATCGAATGATGACATCAAGAATGCTGTGCTGGCTGCTGGTGCTGGGAGTATTAAAATATCAAATGAATCTGAAGCAAGAGAGTATTACTCCCAGATCATGGCAACCAGAAGACACAGTGGGGCAATAAATGGTGTTTATGTAACAATTAAGCCAGGCACCAAGTACTTTCATGTTGAAGTCAGTTATGCTAGAGGGCCACTAGTTAGAACTGACAATCCTGGTGCAATGCAATATGGGTTCTCGGAATGGGTTGAAATGGTGAACTTTTTGGAAGCAAAGGCACAAAAGAATAGGTTTGAGAAAGCTTGGGTTAACTTCTTGAAGGGCAAGATTCAACACAAAGAAAATCTGGAGCTTAAGTTGAATATTGATCCTGAAGACTCTCAGCCTATCTCTTCTGTGACAAAGAAAAGGAAAATTGGTGAAGGGCCATCTTAAATTTTTCTTTTCAGTTTATCTGCTTGTAATTTTTTTTACATTCTGTAACTTGTGTAAATTTCATTTCTCTGTATAAATGAAGTTACCAGTTTGTAACCACAAGATAGATAATAGATTAGATCTAACAAACTCAAAAGAAAAACCCAAGGCATTTACTGATCTATAAAAATGCCTTGGAAAACTTAGATAGATTTAATCGAACAAGTCTCTCCAGTTCACACTTGTACAGATACAAGAACTGAAAAAGACTTGGCAATATTTCAGGACAAATAGGGGGAATTTGTTATGACCAGTTTCAGTGAAACTGGCCAGTCTCCAGTTGCACCTGGAGACCAAGAAGATTTGTCCAAAAATATATTGAAGTCCAGTTGCATCGTACAGTTAACGCAACTGAAGACTTCCTCCAGTTGAGAACTGACCAGTTGAAGAATCATTCCAGTTGAAGTCAAAGACAACAAGTGGAAGATAGAGAATGACAATGGCAGCAAAGCCCAGTTGACATTCTAGTCAGTTACAAACTGGAGACCATCAGTGGAAAGCTCTTACAAAGCTTTACACTGATTACGAGGAATTGACTTTTATGCTTTATGTGCTATTACACGGATAATGAGATTTATCTATGTATAAAGTACAAAAAGGTACATAAAGCTGGTTGAGTAAAGTTGCTTTATACTGCAACTTTACACAGCATTTTAAGGAATTAAATGCTATTCCTTAAATGTTCTCAACCATATTTGTACGGCCAAAGTTAACATCCCAATGTTAACTTTGCCTATAAATACAAGTCATTGCACAACAAGAATACACATAACATATACTTTGCATATCAGACTTTGCATACAATATTCTTGGTGAACTTGTGCAATATTTTCTCAATCGTAAAAAGGAACATTTCACAACTTTAAGTGTTTCGATTGTTTAGAGAAATTCCAAGTGTAGATCAATTGTAGTTCATAGGTTGTTAGGATATTTACATACTTTGTATATATTGGTTCCGCAACAACCTTGTAATTTATTTAAAGTTAATAAATAAATTACACTTGAAAATTACATATTGTCTCACCAATTTACTTTATAAGTATTTTATATTATTGCATTGTTCTTTACTTATTGTCACTTAAATAAGTAATCTATCTAGAACTTGGTATATACTCATTGCAACTGGTCGTCTCCAGTTCAGTGCTTATATTGCAAAGTAACTCCACCATCGACATTGAGGTGTCTTCAGGTAGTACCATCTATTGAGTTGGGACTTACATGATTCATTCTCTTCTTTACAATCAAACTGTTATCCCACGTCGCCCAATCCTTCACTACCAAAGTTCTCCGGTGGTGTAGCTTGCATTTGAGTTTCCATTGGTCCCGTCACAATGTCTTGTCCTACCGTGATGCTCATTACTCTTGATTGCCTTGGCTTGACCTTCTCTTTCTTACTCAAAGCATTGGCCACAACATTGGTTTTGCCCAGATGGTAACGGATTTCACAATCATAGTCAATAAAGAGTTCAATCCATCGCCTTTTGTCTCATGTTCAACTCGCTTTGGTTAAAGATGTGTTGGAGGCTTTTTGTGGTCGGTATAAGTTACTCAGTATATCCTTGAGAATTTGGAAGGCTCATCCACTGAAGCCAAACATTTGCTCCTACTTCTGGCCATCCGCCTGACATTGGGAGGGATCCTACCCACGACATTCGATCCCGGCGATACCTTCATTGTGTGGTAGACGACCATCTAGCGATCCGTTTATGGCCAAGAAGACTTGAGAATCGCACACTATAAGTACTCGAGCTTCTCACATCTCACATCTCACGAGTGACTCGCACTATGGCACTCCCTTGGCACATCGCTCTCATGCTTATGAACTCTCGGTTCCACGTTAAACTCGGCGTTCAATTAGATCAACTTTCACCAATCGTATTCGTGTATACGTACTACCCAATATCGTTAACACCTCAACTCCATCTATGCGACGTTCGTGTTTGCAAAGTTTTACGTGTTGGGTAGACTTTTAGATTTCAATTTAATTGTTCAAATTTATGGTCGTTCCTCCTCACTCAATAAAGTTTTTAGTTGTATAACAGCTCAAAATAATATCATTACGTCCCGTTGTCGCCATCGATATTGACTCCGCAGTTAACTCCACTGTTATTTGTTTATTCTAATCAACCCACCTTAGTTAACTCAGGCATTGTCCTAAGGTTAAATCTTAAGGGCTTATAATACAATGAGGTTCTCATAATCATAATACAACTATACTTATAATCTCTACGTTGCTGACTAAGTTATAAAGTAACAGGAGGGGATAACTCAGCCAAGTAATCTTTAATCGCCCTACTAATTTATACATACAATTGTTCACAAAACTATTTACATCTATGCATGCATCTTGAATTCCTAACTATGTATTCAATAAGCAAGTTAAGCAACAAGATTCCGAGATCTTCAAATAATTAGCATGACAACCTATACACACAATTGCCCAAGATTTCAATTACCTTTACGCATGTATTACCAAGTCCTAACGATATATCTCACCAAATTAGTTAGGCAACGAAATTCAAGCATATTCATCAATTAGAATATCATGGCAACCATACTTGTTCTACCGCATATTCTAACAATTCATCCACATAATCAAGTTAGGAGGTAAGATTTTTGCATGTTCTATCAACTAATCCCGCATACCGAGTCATACATACGGTTTCTCATACGTTAAATACAACTATGCATGAATTATCAATCATTACCGATTCGTTCTTATAAGCAAGTTAAGCAATAAGATTTTGGGCATACTCGAATTATTAAACATGCCTACCACTCTTATTCATAGAATTGTCCATCTAGTAAATATTTATACATGCATCACCGTATTCGCTTATCTCATGTACACAATTTATCTTAACAACAAAATTTATACATGCTAAAACTATCAAACTAGTACACTAATCCATTCATGAAAATGCTCGCCGATTAACACACCTACACATGCATTATCTATTTCCGTTGTATCACGCATAAAAACCAAGTTTAATAATATAGTTTTCCCATATCATGCAATAAAACTAGCATGTTAAATTCATTCATATAATCGTCCACCGACTAATACATTTTACACGTGCATCACCAAATACGTTATATCATGCTTACAACCAAGTTTAACAATGTCTCATACATGTTCAAGTTCACATTCTACTAAGCAACTTATCCTCATTGTTCACCGATTACAATTAACATCATTAGTGTTGGGGTATCAACCGTTTATAATATATGAGAGTTAGGATGCTTACAACCTTGACCCTCTCTAAGGGTGCATATCAACACATTTATCACATTGTATCCTAACCGTTTATCAACACATCTAAGTCGGACAACGACGAAAACATTTACAACATCAACGTGACCACTAAGGGCCATACATACATACACATCACACATGCATACCATATATGTCACTCAATCATACGAAACAACATGTTATTCCATCATCAATCTCCAACCATAGTAATAGCCCTAGAGTTTATGACCCGGGGATTAGCTTCACAATTGCTCTCATGTTAGCCGCACTAGTAGTTAGTACCTTCATGCCAACACACTACACATGTTTAATGTCTTTACACTAAGGCCAACATATAAATGTTCCCAAGTAACTGTCACATATCATGCTATCATACCAACATATCATACGTGTTTCATATCACTATGCTAAGGACAATATATCAAAGTTCTCAAGTAATCGTTATCTATCATGTTCTCATGTCAAGTTCACAACAATTGTCCACCATCAAAACCAAGTACTCATATTCAACACATCACACAAGTAAGCAACTAAAACAAGTGGTTCAAAGTATAATCCAAATCCGATATGCTCTCTAGTCATTGACCAGGTTTGTATACAGGTGATACCATCGGCTTTCCCTCCACCCAATCAACTCCCATTAAGCATATCGGTTCCCTATTATACCCTAAGCCAACATGTGCAATCCGTGATGTCATTAAATTGCATATAACACGGGTGACCATAAAATAGTTGATCAGGCTCTTTTAGGGTTACCACAATGTTATACTAAGTTAATGCCATAACTTCATTTTGCCCTAAATCATCAAACTATCACCAATCAATAACAACAATCCATCTCAACCACAATCAAGTTCAAATCAATGTACACGTTAACCACATTGTACTCATCACACGTTCATCACATTGTACTCAAGTTATCACATTGTACTCAAGTCATCACATAGTTGGTCTTTACTACGAACTCACAATGTACACCTTTTAGGGTTCACATAATTCAAGTTGCACACAAAATTCCTAACCATGCATGCTATATGAAGAGTTTTAACTTAAGTCGTAGTCTAGGTCAAACCGCCTAATTCTCTACGACCAAGCATGGGCCACCATTCTGTAACACCCCGAGCTAGGCTCAGAATATTACTGAAAAGATATAGTGTATGCATGGAATTATCGTAGAATAAATCTAAATGAATAAAAGGGATCCGGTGAATCCAACATCAACAATCAAGTACAAGATGCATAAAATGGGGGTGAATGAATCCTAGATCCATGTAAGTCCAAGCCCAAGCACAAGCATCAATCAACCACCACGTCCTGGATTCACAAGATTACCTGAAAAGTGTACTAAACAAGGTCAACATTAGGTTGGTGAGTTCGTAGTAATGGGTCACAAGGAACCATCGGCACATAATCACAATAAGTATAGAGGAAAGTAAGTAATGTCTTACAGGTAGCCTTTATAAGACACAAAGTCAACCAAGATAGGTAAACTGATAGTAAACCTCGTCACATAAAAAGTCCATAATGTATCAACAATGATGAGAGACGCGTGTCATAAATATGCATAAGTAATGTCAACATCAATGAATATGCTAAGCGATAAGGATGCATAAAGTATATGTGCATGAGACATGACCAAACAATGTATGAGTGTATATCATGTGTGTCTCTCAACAATCATCAAATGCAAGTATGTGTAACTACATACTTGGGGTCTGTGTGCGTCCCGCACAATGAGAGTGTCTATGCGTGCGTCCCACCATAGACGTATGAGTGCTGTGTGCGTCCCGCACAATGAGAGTGTCTATGCGTGCGTCCCGCACAATAGACGTATGAGTGTAAGTGTCATCCCAATGACCAATCTCATCACAGTCCACCAACCGAATCCCATAAATCGGTCTCCCCAATTCCAACCACAAATCAAACATTCAACCAACAACCGAAACAACATGTACATACACTTCGGAGGATTCTACTTTCATCGAATCATAGATGCTTATATATAGGGTCACCCGCAGCCTTCCCACCACATCTAAAACCCTTTGAAGGTATAACCGACTTCCATGTAGGCACAACTATCCTAAATAAATCATAATATCACCATCATACGCCAAAGTCAACCACAAATCAAACATCAACCAACAACCGAAACAACATGTACATACACTTCGGAGGATTCTACTTTCATCGAATCATAGATGCTTATATATAGGGTCACTCGCAGCCTTCCCACCACATCTACAACCCTTTGAAGGCATAATTGACTTCCATGTATGTACAACTATCCTAATCATAATATATAATCATAAACGAATGTATAATCAACCGAATGACATATATGTATACAATGCATAGCAAATACGTGTAATGAATGAACACAAGTAACGTCAATATCAAATCATGTATCGTATGTATGCAAATGTCATAATGTATATCAAATGTGTATCAACCACGTCACCAATGCATCAAGAAGTGTAAGCTTGCGCGTGTACCGCACAAATCAAGTGTAACAATGCGTATATGTTCATTTCAAACACAATCCCAATATTCATCAATTCCATCAAAACAACACATGCATACACTTTGGAGGGTTTTACTTTCATTAAGTTCTAGATGCTTATATATAGGGTCACCCGCAGCCTTCCCACCACATCTAAAACCCTTTGAAGGTATAACCGACTTCCATGTAGGCACAACTATCCTAAATAAATCATAATATCACCATCATACGCCAAAGTCAACCACACAATCAATAAACCATCAATCAAATCAACCAAACAATCAAACAAGCACGTATGTGTACACTTTTCAGCCCGAATCTCAATTGAGTAGGGAGCTACAGAACTCACCTTGATCGGCAATAAGAAGTTATAACCAGTTAAAGTTGTCCAACGATCGTCAAATGTCCAGCACCTAACAATATGTGTCACAATACAAGTCATGGTCAATACTAGTTATACAATACCACAACTTCCTCCCAGGGTGTTTTAGAAGTGATTCGAGAACATTTAAACGACAATTGAAGAGTTTTGGATAAACACGGTTAAATGACTTAGCACCAAAATTTGACGTGAAAATCAAAGTGTTTGGAAATGAGTTTTAACATTTTTGTTGACCTTAGAATGATGATATAAGGCTTCCTTGAATGTTACAAGTCAATTGAATGTAGGAAAAAGCGGGAAACGAAAAGTAGTCGACGAGATCCGGGGAGGACAGATTTTGGCGGATGGTCATGAAAGCGCTTAAGGTCGGTAATGGAGGAAGGAGCTGGGTTTTCGAAGCCGTAGTCGCTTACGAGAGATTTCCGCAACTCCTCGACGAAGGTAAGAGTGCCTACCCTTACGGCTGCTCCCGGATACTCTTGGATGATCTCCTTATCAAAGATCTCCAGATATCTGGAGATCCCATGTGTTCACATCATCCGCGCACATCGTCCGCCGGGGACATCATCATCCGTCAAAACCTGCAGCTAATAAACAATCCAAAAACGACCTAATTCACACCAAAACTCCATTTTGACCTCAATTTCGACCAAGTGACACTTCCAAACTCATTTTCAAGCATAAAGGGACATAACCCACATCACAAACTCGATCTATAACATCAATTCCATGCCCAAATCGTTTGACCCATTTCCAAAACCCTAATTTAACCCTAATTTAAATTAATTTCGGTTTTAGCTCAAATTGTGACCCAAGAGTACTTATGTTAGTCTAGAAACATGATAATAAGTATAAAATGGTTGATTTGAGTGAAGTTTTACTTACCAAAAATCACCACAATGCTCAAATCCGAAAATTGACCCGAATGGAAGAATTCTTGCACTTTTAAGACTCAATCTTTTGATATGTTATAGATAAAATGAAGATGATAATGTTTCTTGTATAAATCTTGCTTCAAAAGACAATAATTGTGATGAATTTCTAGAGAGAGAGTGAGATTATGTGTGTGTTCTTGCAAGAGGAAAAGAGAGAGAAAGAGAAGAGTAAGAATGAGTTGGGTGTTTTAGTTGGGTCATGGGTTGTGGGTTTGACCCACGGGTTGACCCGTCTACATAACTAACTTAATTCGCGTTTCGTCTAGCATCGAGTCACATAAATAGTCGATAATTTGACCCGTCAAGCATATCACTAGTCATAATGTCTCGAAACAAAAACATTTACATTAATAATTTAAGTTGTGAGTTAAATTACGTAGAAAGTCAAACGGTCAAAATTTACGGATGTTACATTAACGGACTTTGTGATTTGAAAGAAAGAAAGTTGAAGACCGGTATCTCCAGGACCGGACTTAATTCTAAGTAAATGTAAGGCCGGTATTGAAGAGGCCGGACTTTGATGATTTAAACAAGCCCGGTGTTGGAAACACCGGGTTTCCTAGTTTTGCAAAATTCTTAAACCAAATTCCTAAAAACACCAAAACGTTGAAATTTTGTCCTATTCATACAAAAAATTCAAGGATAACCCATAATAATAATATATAGATCTTATTATGAGCATTTTTTTTTAAAACTGAATCTAAAAGATCATCATGGTCGTAGAAAGAATTTGAAGGTTAAGTAGACATTGGTGGTGGATAAAGAAAAATGTAAAAAAAGATTTGATGAATAAAAACATTATATTGTAACTTAAATTAAGACAAAAACTAATAAAAATTTCAACAAAAGATTCATTTATTTCAAAATTAGATGAAAAAACATATGACATTGACATATATATCTTTTTAGTGAAACATGGAAAACAAAGACACAAAAAACATATATTGTATATCACTATAAAGATGGACTAGCTCATCCTACACTCATTTTAACTTTGGCTAGACACTCAATACAAATATACAATCACACACTTATACATGTAAAAGTTTTAGAAGGAAAAGAAAAAGAAACGAAAGTTATACTCTTTTTTACTCTCTAATTATTTTCCATCTTAAACTATGAAAGATACAACATAGGAATATCCATGAGATAAAATCCAAAACTTTTATAACATTTAAAGATTAGTCTATCATGATCCAAAATTTATCCCTAATCAAATCAAGATAAACATATAGCATTACCTTTTCTTTCTTTTTTTTATTAAAAAAAGCTACATATAGCATTACCTATTTTTACAAATAATCAATTCAGCTTTACCTTTAACCCCTTATGGCGAACAACTTAATATATTGACCAATATAAATTCACCCACACTATCTTTTCAGAAAGCTATACCAACATATTTTTTATTGTGAAATTACAAAGTGATAAGTTCGGTATCATTCATCTGTGGTAAGTGCTCAACACCTGATAGTCCATGTCAGTGTTTACAATAATCAGAAATCATACTCAGAATCATTTTACTCAAAACTCGTTTTAACAAATTCTTTCTTCACCCTAACATATACTTTCATGTTACTTTAAACGAATTTCTTATTAGATTATCAACTTTGTTTCAAGGTAAACGATCAATTAAAGTAATTCTTGTCTGGTTTGTCGAAATAGGAGTGTATGTTTACCTATAAATATTACGAATGTTGGTTTAATGCAACATGATGCATTGACCACCACGGTCAGCACATGATTATTTCTTAATATACACGTCATCATTTGTTGATTTTATCCTCAATCATGCATTCTTTTACACTAGATGAGTGACCGCGCGATGCGGCGGCGTTAATACACATTGTGCTAAATGTCGTGATGACGATAATTTGCAACGTGAATATAACTTTTTATGTGATTTTAAGTAACTCGAACCTCGATATGTAACGAATTTACAATTCATGTTAGTATCAAATAAATATAAAATCACTTTAAGGAGCTCATCAATAAAGACATATTTAAAAAAAACTAATATCATCAATTTCATGATTTAAACGATAGATGTGTTTTGTGTTTTATTGGGTGGGGGTTAGGAATCATTAAAGTGGGGTAGGAAAGGGAATTAATAGGGGTATTTTGGGTATAAAAAAATATTAAATTATTTAAATTTTTTAAAATAGAAAAAACCAGTTTGCTTTATAAGATGTTATCTATAATATACCTTATAAAGCAGGAAGCCCTTTTTTTTAAGAAAAGATGAATTGAAGTACCTAAAATATCCCTCCTTTTTATAGATAATTACCCGTTTACACCAATCACCACCACCTACGGTCACCACCAACCACCGCCACCTCCAACCACCGCCAACACTGCCGCTACCGCCGCTCACTACCACCACCCGTCACCGCCGCCGCCACCATTACATCACCACCACCGCCGCCTGAAAGTTCAAGAATCTCGCCGGAAAACTTAGATCTACGATTGCTCCTCCGTTTCTTCGAATTGGAACTCGAAATTTTCACCAAAATGCTCAGGAACAAAATCCGCACAAACCCTTTCCAAAATAAAACCGATTCAAGGTTCGCCGGAAAATTCGAAAACTCGCCGGAAAAGTGAAAAACGTGATTACTCTTTCACTTTTCGAATTAAGACACGAAACCCATTGCAATCGTATCAGAATTCAATCGCGAACAAACCCATCGCCGCCACCACCATATCCTCCTCCCCCGCCGCCGCCGCCACAAGTACTTCCGACAACATTAGCACCATCAGGTCCGGCTACGTCAGCAACCTTACTTCGACCATCAGATCCAGTCTCTACCACATACTCGACGGTATATATATATATAACATAAATATATACCACCATATTTTCCGGTCATCGTCGGCGGCGACCGTTTTCACCCATGGTAACCTGTAGATTTTCTTTTCACAGCCCTTTGTGGTTTAGGAGTCAATCAGTCATCATGTCTGTAGATTTTTTTGCTTATATTTATAAGAGGATAAATGATACTTATTTTTGGAGGACAAGAAATGAAAAATAGAAAGAAGATGTGAAAGGCTGGGGATCGTAGAAGACTAGAAAGAAAGATAAGATTGATAAGTGTAATGGAAATAGATATCACATATTTATTATTTTTTAATATAATATACCAATTTATAATATACTAAAAAACTATATGAATGTACAAGTATATTATGCGTGGAACGTATAAGTTCTTATAGCACATAATAATTTTTATCATTTTTCATTTTAACCTCCTAAACTTTCTATCTTTTAACTTTTGCCCCACATTAAAGTTTTTGTTTTTATTTTCTTGACACTAAATTTTTGGGTTCTCATGTTTTCATCAAATAACTTTCACCTGGTTACGATTTTACTTTTAAACATTTGGTTTTGACTATTTTTATTCGTCTTTTTATATACATAACGTTTTTAAATTTGCCCCACATAAGCTATATGAATGTACAAGTACGTTATGCATATAATGTACAAGTTCTTATAGCACATAATAATTTTTACCATTTTTCATTTTAACCTCCTAAACTTTCTATCTTTTAACTTTTGCCCCACATTAAAGTTTTTGTTTTTATTTTCTTGACACTAAATTTTTGGGTTCTCATGTTTTCATCAAATAACTTTCACCTGGTTACGATTTTACTTTTAAACATTTGGTTTTGACTATTTTTATTCGTCTTTTTATATACATAACGTTTTTAAATTTGCCCCACATAAGCTATATGAATGTACAAGTACGTTATGCATATAATGTACAAGTTCTTATAGCACATAATAATTTTTACCATTTTCCATTTTAACCTCCTAAACTTTCTATCTTTTAACTTTTGCCCCACATTAAAGTTTTCGTTTTTATTTTCTTGATACTAAATTTTTGGGTTCTCATGTTTTCATCAAATAACTTTCACCTGGTTACGATTTTACTTTTAAACATTTGGTTTTAACTATTTTTATTCGTCTCTTTATATACATAACGTTTTTAAATTTGCCCACATCAAAGTTTTCGTTTTTATTTTCTTGACACTAAATTTTTGGGTTCTCATGTTTTCATCAAATAACTTTCACATGGTTACGATTTTACTTTTAAACATTTGGTTTTGACTATTTTTATTCGTCTCTTTATATACATAACGTTTTTAAATTTGCCCCATATCAAAGTTTTCGTTTTTATTTTCTTGACACTAAATTTTTGGGTTCTCATGTTAAGTCTTACGTTCATATTATATTTAAAACATTAATATATTATTGTTTATGTTTTTATACATCTTATAACTCTTTTACATTTTTTATTATTATTGCTACATGTTTAATTTTCTTTTTTAAATTTTTAGTTCGGATATTTGACATAAATTTGAGTCCAAAATTTTGTCGTGTAAAAAGCGTACCCCGCGGCAACGCGCGGGTACACTAACTAGTAGATTATAGATATAGATATGGCAAAGAAATTCGTTGTTATCCTTCTCCGACTTAAATTACAATTATTAGGACGATTTGTAAATCTTCCATGAGAAACATATATGATATCATATAAGACCATTTACAGTTATGCTAATCCGTCAATGCTAGTTCTCCAACAAGGATAGAAGGTCGTGAATGGCATTTGCAAAATTTTATTTATTCTCAAGTAAACATGAAAACCAATCATAGTCGCCCATACATGGTGAGCATATCTCTTAGCTTCTTTGCTTCAGCATCCATGCTCGAAAAGCTCATAGAATTTGGTATCCTCCAACCCCAATTTCCAGACTGTATTCATAAAAGGGAAAAGTCATATCAACCGAAAAACATGTGCATTCTAACAAAAACTGTTACAAATAAGTTCTTTGGAGCAAACATTAACTATCATGACCTGATTATAACCAAAAAATTTCATACTCGAGAAAGTCTCTATAGTTATCGGGGTTTTCCATGGTTGGTTAGATTTCAGTTCAGATTTGACCATGTAAGGACTGCTCATACTGTATCAGTCTAATGCAATTTTAGTTGAAAAATAACTTAACTGTCTAAAAACAAAGTAATAACACCACGCTTAGAGCAAACACATTTGAGTTTCTATTGTGGAAATGTGTACAAAGCTGATTACCTGTGTTGCTGGAATATTCATTCTAGCAGAACTCCCCAATCCAAGAATATCCTGCATAGGTATGATTGAAGTTTGGGCTACTGAGGCGAGAGCAGCTTGGATCAGAGCCCATGATATATCATCATCGGTGGAAATTGATAGATAGTTAAGCACCTGAAATACACAAGTCATGTGAACCATATGCAAACAGATATGAAGAAGATGATGATTGCAACACAAAGAAACACTTGCATTGCATTTTTCTTCTTGCGGCAGGACATCCCACCAACCTCGTATCTGTAACAGAAAAATGCAATCTGTTAACATTTACATAATCATGAATTTTCTACTGATAAATCAAGCTTGTAATTATTTAATGAAGATATGAAGTTCTTTTGGTCTTTGACGATATACATGTAAATTGGAAGCATAAAAAAACAATTGACAAAGATAATTGAGGGAATATTGTCACTGTCGGAATACACGTGGTACTGTGCTTTATCCGTTATCAATTTTGTATTTAATCCCTGATTTGAGCACAAATTGACCATGATACATGGTTAAAGAACTTAAGCAGGAACTCGGAATCATGTCTGCACTTACTTGAAAGAGGATCAGACAAACTTCATGTGTTTGAGCAAAATTGGATGGATCGAGATAGTGGTATGTAAGCTTTTGTTTTATTTGTCATATGGTTGAACATAAAAATCAACAGCAAGTATTACAAAAATAGAGGATAAAGAGATCACCGTATCGTTATCATGAGTTCCAGTATATACAACTTCATTGTGCTCATGATTATGAGGTAAATGAGGATTTTCTGAATCACTTCCAAAACTTAATCATACATTTATTAACAACATAGTTAGCTTATGAGAACTTTAACGTTCGCCTGGTTATACAACAGAAATAACAGACTTATAAGCAATTAGTACCAAACTGAAGAACAGCCATTCCAGGTGCCCCAATGGATTTCCGAAGTTCGACAACATCCTCCGTTATAACTCCCTGTTATGCAGATGGGTCAAAGTCCGAAGTGCAAGATAGGAGAATGTGAGGAATCAAACAGAAAATGACTCAAATTGTATTGCTTTTTACCAATATTAGATTATAATTTATAAAGTATCAATGTTTCCATCAAGTAGTTTGATGGCAATTTATTTTGTCAAAAAGGTTATCATTCGGCTAACCTTGGGTTACCCACACCAGACCGCCCAGGACAAAACGTGTGAGAGGTAAATTGAGCTGAATAATCAGTCAAGGTCATATATGGATGTCAACCACAAGGATTGAACACCACACTTTTATATTTTGTCAGGAGGTCCCACATTGGGGCTGCACCTTCGACCAACTCATCTACATGCCTGGGATCAGTCTAATAGCAATTTAACTTAAATGTTCTAATTGATTACTCCAGCAGTTTGTAGTTCTTTTAATATGTGTTCATAACAGGTCATAATAAGAAGAAAATTTCGTTTTTTCTAATCAAATTACCATTAAAGCTACTAAAATTGTAATCCAATATACATAAAGTCGTATCACTATCATTCATACGCTTTATTTTAAACAACTAAAACAAGACAGCAGAAGAAAAAGTAGAAGACGGTAGAAATAGTAGAAATGGTAGAACTGTACTCTATGACATTTCACTAATATCAAACCAAAGGGAAGTGTGGCATAAAAGTTGTATACTTTATATAATGTAGTGCCAAGTCAGTTGATGTTAGATTCTTAGTAATTACTATTAGAATTTCTTTAGAAGTTTCAGTTTTTGACCCACAAACCTATCTTGTACAATTTATATGCTGGGTTCCTTAAATCTCTACACTTGAAGGATATGTCTACTCAGTTTAGCAGTAAAATAACAGATTAAACAATAGATAGGGCTCTCGGAAAGTAAAAAGGTTGCAATAAAAGTTTTCATAATGCATATCCAAGGTATACTGTAGTTGTATTTGTATATCATACCAAGTCTTCTGCTATGATATTGATCCTCCCAACAGCTCTAAAAATGGCATCAAATAAAGAGCTTCCAGGTCCCACCTACTATCAACAAAATTAACCACTTGAAGAGCAATACATGTGAGGTTCAAAGAAATGTTACATATCTGAAGAGATCTGACCTTCCATCTACCCAACGTGGCAATCTTTGCTTCTGTAAAAGAAAAACTTTAGTGCATAACACATATCAAATGAAGCATGATTCCATACTTTCACATCATTTTTCCCTTATAAAAAGTTTATAAACAAAATACAGTCAGCCAAAATTACTCTGCCATGAGTCTATTACAAGGCATTCAAGCATAACATTAGCAATGCACATAGACAGTCGTTTTTTCCCCTTCTTATACAATAATCAAATTCTCGATCCATAGATGTTTGTACCTTTTCAGAACCCAAGCAATTGCCATATGAGTAGTAGTTTAAAGATAAGGAAAATGTGTGTTCGTAATCAGAAACTTGTGTTTAGCTCTCTATATTATATATTCTATTGGATTTTAATGTAGCTTCACCCTGATTTAGCTAGCATGAAGAAAAATGGGAATCTCTTGCTATCATATACATAACTCACCAGAAGGGACAGCCCAAAAGCCAGCGAATCCCCTGAAGTGATCTATCCTGAACTCATCAAATAGATCCCCTGCACGTCGTAACCGGCGTACCCACCAGGAAAAATGATCCTCCTCCATTGCTTTCCAATCATACAATGGGCTTCATGTGAAAGAAAATGTTATTCAAAATGACATAGTCAATAGGAATCATATTGAAGTTCAATGCAGTATAGCATACAAGTAAAAAGTATATTGGTAAAAGCAAAAAATTAACAATATTTTTCGGTATAGATGTACAGAATTTCTAGCAAAAGCTATCATGTAGCCATCACAGTGAGATCAAGTTTTAGGACGAAATTCACAAGGTGTGAATACAACAAAGTATGATTGTTCTATGTTCTTATGCTTTGGGAAAGCAAATTTCAAAGTAAATTCTTATTTAAGAGAAAGGTTGGAGGCATTTTGAGCTCCTGTTAACCATTCACCCCTGATTAAATTTTGGTAAAAACTCATTTTAAGTTTTTATTCTTTTTTGCAAGGGACAATTACTGTTATGAGACAATGTTAAACTTAGCTGTAGTATCAACCTGTCCCATAGTTGACCAGTTTCACTAAATGCATCAGGGGGGACACCGCTAACCAAAAGTGGAAACCCTTTCCTGTTCTGCCAGATATATAAATAGTCAGAAACTGAGACTGACACGAATAATGCAAATCAAGCTCAGTTAGATTTACTCACAAGCAAAAAGTATTTCTTGTTTGCCCAAACATCTGCACTGTGATAACCAACATAGATGGGCATGTCCCCCATTATGCTTATCCCCTTCATCTGTGCATATTGACAAACTTTTTTCCATTGCCTCTGAAATAAGAACTGTTGTGCAACAAAGTTGTCGATCTGGGTATGAAAAGGACAAAATGTCATAAAATCAAGAATCCGTGATCTGCCTAAAATTGAGTATGTGGACTGGAAGTAAATGCACAGAAAAGGAATTATTGAAAGACAGGCATCTTACAAAATCCTTTTTACTTTGATATATGTCTTCTAATGCAGCAAGATGACGATTCTTTAGGGGTTCAGGCCAATCATACCAATTATATGTATTGTAACAATCATCAATAGCAGCAAATATGCTGCATCTTCAAGCCAACCTATGCAATCATAAAGAACACAGAAGCACTTTCAATCAACAAAAGCAAGTTTCCTCAAAACCTCAAACGGATGACAATAAGATATTAACTATATGTATACGTTATTAAAAGACCTTTTTAACCATACTTCATTAGAAGTTTGTTACGTTCTGTAGTTCCAACCACATAAAATAGATGCTTGGTATAACAACTGTAATCAAATCTTAACAAGGATCTCATCCATTTCAGAAAAGATAACCCCTTTTGACAAACTGAAGAAAGCATACATTACATAAAAACTCACCAAATAGCTATGTTGTTAATAACGGTGGTATAACGGTGGTATATCGGTTATCGGTCCTTCCCTAAAATACCGGTGGTATTTACCGATATTTAGCTTTTTAAATATCGGTCTTAACGGTGTTAATACAGGTTTTTTTCTTTTCTTTTTTTTGGACCCAAAACTAATAAATACTTAATAGTCCAATCCTAAATAAATAAAAGCCCAATTTTCCAGCCCTAATTCTAACATAAAATTTTTTTTAAAAAAGTACAGCCCTAATTTTCCAATCGAAGGATCGATCAGAAGGGTTTCTCCTCTGTGTCTTCACTTCTTAAGCGATCCATCAGTTTTTCTGTCTTTACTTCTCAAATGCTTTTAAGCTTGACTTTTAATATTAGTATTAAGTATTAATTATTTTGGAATTTATACATATTGCATAATATTATAATCACCGTTATACCACCGGTATATCAAATATCGGTCCTCGACCGTTATAACCGATATTTGAGTATTAACAACATAGCCAAATAGTTCTTATGAATGCATACTAGAAGTGTGCCCGCGCAAATGCGGCGGCGGTGGTCAGTGGTGGCGGTGGTGACGACGGGTGACGCCGGTGGCGGTGGCATCGGTAGGTTAGAGATGCGTTATTAATGTAAAAGTAATTGATTTAATGGAATAGTATAGTTATTTTAAGTATTGAGGGATGTACGTTGTAAAAAATTTCAATAAGGGTAATATAGATAGGACGATATAGTCTTTTTAAGTTCTTAATTACTTAAAATGAAGGATCTAGTTTGCATTATAAGGTATTATAGATATAGATTATAGATATCATTACATATTACATGTCAGAATATATAAGGTGAAACAAGTCTTCCATAGATTCCAACAAACCAAAAACATCAATAATAACAACATAATTCGACCGCACTGTTATGAAGTCTCTAATTTCCGTTTTCATGTTCAATCCTTCGTATAATTTAAATTGATTATAGATTCGATCACATTTCAATCATTGGAAATGGCATGAGCAATTTCCGTAGCACCAAAGAAAAATAAAAGTTAAGAGCAGTGACTTCTAGTTATTTTGGTAAATTAGACTAGTGTTGGAAGAGAAAAAAGGGGAGAAGAGCACATGGATCCAAAATAGGTTAATGCTTATATAATTGAGCTACCATAATAGTTATAGAAAGGATGTATTACTTGCAACATCAGGATCTTTGCGGAAAACTTCAAGCTGACATTTGAGGTCCCCCTTACTTAAAATGAGCCTCTTTGCAGCCTAATTGGAAACAAAGGATATCAGTTTTAGTTCAGCTATACTGAGTTACAGCTGAAGTTGCAAATAAAAAATTAAAAAAGAAAAGAAGAAGAAGCTATATTGAGTTACAGCTGTAGACAATTGCTCAGACCCAAATTTGCCTAATATGATTAAAGCATACATCTGGGTGTGAATTAAGTTGGATTCATAACCTCCTAGATCCTTGCCAACTAAATTCCGTCCATGTTCTTTTAAAACATGATCTTGGGCAAAATATCAACTAGTCCAAGGTGCAACCGGAAAAGACAAAATGTGAGATGATAAAGCACTTCCAAAAAAATTTATTATGAATCTACAGTTCCTTTCACATCCTTTAAACTTGTTTATGGTGCGTTGGCATTACCAAACTGAGGATCTGGATTGATGTCGTAAACAGAATGACCAGATGAAGAGACTTAGACATCACGTGCAACTGTGCAAGACCTCTAATTTTCTTGTTCCACGTGAACGTCAAAAAACCAATTACTATAGTTCAAAAATATCCACAAACTTTTAGCCAAGTCCAAACGACATGTAAAAACGATTTCATCTTTCTTAACAGTCTACCTTGGCTATCAGAGAATCCTTTATGTCTGCAACAGTTTCATAATTTACGCGATCTGTATCCCTGCGCAGATGCTGCATTAAGGAAGAAATATAGACCAAGACAATAAAATATAATTATTGCCTTCATATAATCAATGATTCTTACAATGGTTCAGGAAGCTCCTCTTTCATCAATAACCCATCTTTCACAAGCTCATCTAGGGATATCAAAAGCGTGTTACCACAATTTGCATCCTGGGAGTGAGTATTTGCAACATATTTCACTATCTTATGTTAAATAAGAAATAAACTTAGTGTATAGGAAGTAGATCCATTGTGACAATCTGATATCAGTTGTAACCTTTGCGTTAGTTTTTATACTTCAATTCCTTAAAACCTTTGCGTTAGTTTTCATTTTTCAAAATTTCAATCAGTTCATATACATCTTGCTCTTAGCTTTTGTTAGGTGATTTTTGTTGTCGGATGTTGCATATCTTGATACAACTTTCATGCACTAAAGTGCACTTTATTACCTGTCCAGAGTACGGAGACCCTTCCTCGTTAACCTTCCTACCCGGTGGAACAAGTGGGAGAACCTGGATACACAAAGAAATGTTTAGAATCATATAACCTAAACAGATTTAATTTACAATTATCACTCAGAAGACAACATTCAAATTTCTAATAATAAAAAGATTGATAGGATTCCAGAACCGAAACATCTGTTGTAGAAAGTTGTTAATATTTATCAATTCAACTTTAAGGGAATCGAGCCGAGACAAGTTTGTCGCGGATACACTGCTTTTATATCATACACCACGTTTCTACATCACATCTTAATAATGCTTCCGATAACTTTCTCAACGGACGCCATTTGATACTTCTGGTAATTTAGTTCATTTCCTTTTATCCTTTAGTGGAGTCTCACTTACATTCATACACACTTTCTTAATCAGATGCAACAAACTTCAATCCTATAAACTTACCTTCATTTCTCAGACAAAGTGGATAGTATATCACACAAGAAGCTCTACATTACGGGTTTGACTGTCAAACCTAATTTCCATATGATGTCTGTCTTCACCCCACCCCTACAACACACAAACCCATCTTTCTCGAAACCAGGTGTGACAAAAAAAAATCATGCTATAACACCTACATTATTGTACATCTCCCAGGACAAATAACGTGGAATGGCCAGGGAAGAGTCCAGAAACACCACGAGAACAGAGGACTGCCAGGTACATCAGAGCAAAAAGCTCAACTCTAACGTGTAGACCTAAATTCGGATCCCTATGAGTTTTACCTACATTATTGTACATATTTCTAATACTAGTCTAATAAAAGTCAATATACATAACAATTTCTTCTAGAATCATAATACAACAATATTACATCCAAACTCAAAGTCATTAAATCAAAAGCTACAAAATAACAATAAACAATGCAGTATAATATAATAAATATATATATGTGTGTATGTATATATATATAATATCTATATAAAGGAAAAAGTGTATGGATAGACCTGCCAGAGTGAACAACCAGCTTGATGAAGCCAATCAATAAACTGAAAAGCCTGATCACCTAAATCACCAATACCATAGGGTCCAGGAAACGACGTCGGATGAAGAAGCACACCGGCTCTTCTCTTAGCACTGGAATCAGGTACCGGAAGCCAGTCCGCATAATCCGCCGGAAAATCCTCACCGACAGCGTAGGAATCACGTGACTTAACCGCCGTAACGGCGTGAGTGTGATTGTGTATGCGTGTTGTTTTATGTAGGGATTGAAGTGAAGTGGTGCTGGAAGGTGATTTTTTGGGATGAATGTGAAGGAGGAGAGGGAGTGATGAGAGAATGTTAACCGCCATTTGTGATATTAGAGTTTGGAAAATGAAGAATTTGAATAGTGGTAAACTGGTAATTGAGGAGTTTTTGTAACGTTGGAGAGTGGTTTTAGGCAGGTGGAACTGGAAGAGAGCATGTGGACTGTGGACTTCACATGATGATGATGATGAGACTAAATTGAATGAACCGCAACCTGACTTTCAAAATCTTGTTTTCAACACTCAAATATTTTGTTTATTACTCCCTTGGGGCTGTTTTTTTTATAATAAAATACAAAACTTGATATATACAGTCAAATTTTATATTTTTTTTACTTAATAAACAAAAATAACCGTCAATTATTTATTTTTACTTAATGCATACAGACATTATTTATACATTCAGCGTTTAATGAGTAAAAAAAAAAAGAACAGGCCCAAGGTAATTTCAAAATCCTAGTGCGCTGTTTGTGTGTTTACTAGTCTTGTAATTTTTTTTGTAACTGGTGTCTCGATAGAATTCTTTGTGGTCTGCGTACTATTAGTGGTGGATGTTATTGTTGGTTAGTCTTGGTGAGTAGGGATTTTCAGGGCTTGGGGTTTGTAATCCGACACCACCATCATATATGTATTTTAGATCGATCTACTCTTAAATTATACAAATCTTTGGAAAAAATTCAACACTTTTAAAAATACCCCAAATAATCCACCCCATATATATATGAGAAGTGAAATCTGAATCCAGATAAATTCTCCCAAAGTCAAAAACCTTACAGACACCGAACAGTGGAAATGAAAAACTTTCATAGTCATGTAGTTTGATGATGAATAACCAAGGATCATGAAGTGTTACCAACACCGAGTATGATTCGATATAACATGTAGAATTGTAGATACATAAAATAACAACTATGGATTGTCATTTTCTTAGTATAGCTTCCCATAAAGTTGATATGTCATTTATACTATTAATCTGCTTATGTATTAAGTTTGATTCGTTATATTGCGCACAAAATCTGGAATAAAATTGATTTTTCATTTACATTTATTGTTTATTTAGGTAGATTATAAATTCAGTTCTATAAAAAGTACACAATTCTATTTCATACTACATGTATCTTTATTGTGTTATCCACTCTACAAAGGATTATTTATCTCCAAAAATTCATGACTATAAGTAAAATATAAAATGCAATCACAAATGAGGCTGAAGTTGTAAAAAAAATCCAAAAGAACTAAGTAAAATTGTCTTAATGTTCACAAATATTCATTTTTTAAATAAATTGAAGATTACTAAATCATTAAAAAAATTAGATGAAAGGAAAATAATTCCAATTAATAATATCTTTAAATAACGATTCAAGAGTTGTCAACATATATGTTATATTATGTTATGGTAAGTATCTAATGATGAGAAGACTTATTCGATAGCATAAACATATACACACAATACATGAGTCACCAAATCCCCAACCACCAACACCAAGAACAACTACCACCAATCACCACCTACAGTAATAACCACCAAAGCAATTACCGGTCTTATTCTCATTCTATATTTTGAAAAACCGAATCAAATGAGATAAGGTATTCCTGGTATGAGCAAAATGCTCTCAGGAATGGAGACAGAGGTTTTCCTAGCATGAGTTTCATCTGGAATTGGAGTTGAGTATATGAAGAGGCATGCCGCTGAGCCCAAATTTGTCGTTAAAAAAAAATGAGATAAGGTATTACTGTAATAAATAAGTAGGTAATGGGAGAGCAATGTCCCTCATATCACAAATGTATACCCATCGACTCACCCGTATGAGCCATATGATGCCGGTACAATATTACCATCATAATCTCCATATGATCTTGGCACCCTGAAGGATCAAACCTCATTTTTAAAACTCCACATGTGGGTTTAAGCTTCATTGGTAATAATTACCGTAAAAAAAATTGTTATTTTGCGCCAAGCGAGATCGAACTTGGGACCTTAAGGTTACCAAGTGTTTCTCTTACCACTAGAGCAACTCCCTTGTTGGTAATATGGCATCAATATCTAAAAACTAAATTAATGATAACCAATGAAAATGAAGAGAAAAATACGAATTATAGATGTTACAATTAGAAAAAAATAAATTCTACAACATACTAATTTTTTTTTAAAACTATACAAGATATTAGCAGATTTTTAAAAAACTAACCATTTTCTACATGAAAACATCATAATTATTATTTAAAAAAAGGGAATCCATTTAAGCTGACATTAGCATATGTCTCGATCATGCTCCGGTCCATTTCGTTGCATTTTTCGTCACTTACCGCCATATTTAAGACACAAGTATAGTGGTCATATATTTTGGGATAGTAATTTATTTTTGGAATGGAAGTTTGTGATTACATATTTGGTTCTTTTAATACCGAATGGGTGATATATAAAAACTAGGTTTAGGATTAATAGATACTTTTATACGCCGTTATTTTATAAGTTCGGAAAAAACTTTCGTGGCAACGCACATATATATTTTTCTAGTTGGAAAAAAATTATATATGTGGCTTGAAAGTTGAAAATATGTCTTTAGTATGGTACCTGCGTGTGATAATGATTATACACTTTAGGGTTCAGAAAGAAATATCTATATGCATGTGAATTAGAAGCAAAATTTTAGAAAATAAAAATTGTGGATTATGGGCATAGGGGCTTGCTTATAAAAATCATATCTTGACCTGATAACCTTAAACCTGCTAACCTTGTACATCGACTAACACTTTGATAGTCCTAAAAACCCTTAACATCAATGTCTGTAGCTCATAAAGTAAGAAATTCGAGTTCAATGATTGTGATACCCCTTCCGTTCAATTTTAAATGTTTTAGTTTGAAATTTTGAGTTTTTTTCTTTCAATTTAAATCGTAAAATTTTTTGTTTTGTTATATAACACTTTATATGAATACATAAGCAGATTGGTCTTTTAGATACTTTTTATTGATATAAATTTAATCAATTACATTACTACATAATACATATAAATATATCTTAACTAATATTTTCTAAAAAAATTAAAAGTCAAATTATGATCTTAAAAACGAAATATATAATAAGTCCATTTCAAAGTCCAAACTAATCTATGTGCTACCATGTTGAAAATACTACATTGACTAAACCTAAAACTAAGCAAAATGATAAAATGGTCAAATATCTTAACTTTTACATGATAAAATGCAAACTAAATTTAACTCCCATCTTTTTACTTGTTAGTAAATTAATCTTTATTTTTTACCATAAAATGGGCGCCTATCATTCTCTATATATATTTAAAAACCGTGAATCGGGTTTTGTGCCTCTCACATTTCAACATTATTTTAATATTTTTTGCTTCTTTGTCTCCTCTTTGTGTCTTCTCATGCTTTTACTCTTTTCCCGGTTGACTTTTCTTTTCGGCCCATGTGGTAAGCCGTAAGCCCAATTTTTAAATCAAATTAAATTCATGAATTCTCCTCCTACAATTTTATTTGTTTGTTTTTTTGAATTATGAGTATATTAGTTTTTCATTAAAGTGTTTGTATCATAAAACTGGAAATTGATCATTACACAACACATTTTTACCATACACAACAATATATGCATCAGACAGTTGTACTGTACAATTATTTGATGCATAAATTGTTGTGTATGGTAAAAATATGTTGTGTAGAGATCATTTCCAATGGACTTTGCACCAAATTTCTAAATGACGTTTATCTATAAGAATATTTTGGGATTTTACTTATTTTTTAAATACTTAATATATAACAGTGACTCTTTTACACGTTATTATTTTAATGTGATTACGTTCTGATTCGTGTTATATAATAAAAGAGGTTTATATATCAAAGCTTTCATGATGATAATTCATATAATTTTACGATACACATGTTTATACTTTGTCAAACGATTCTTTATGGATATGTTAACACCATGTTTTAAATAACAACAGATAGAATTATATGCCGTTATTTTACTATTGCTGCTATGTTATGATTTTATGTTAAATAATAAGATATATTTATATGTCAGGTTTCATAATTAGGTTATATAATAATTCACGAGTATATTATTTGTTTAAACGATTGATGGTTGAGAAGTTTTTATTAATATTTTATTATTAACATGGATACTCCTAAATTGCATTGGAATGGAATGAAACGCTAGACTTCCAAAACCCCTTATTATTTGTTTAAAATTATGAACTTGAACCAAAGTAAAAGATTATCTTTGCAGATTTGTTAATACGTGGATTCAGTTTTCGAATCACTTTTTCTCAAACGTTACGTTTCCCGGGGCAACCCCGGGTGACGAAACTAGTTCATACAAAAAATGAGAAAAAAATAAAACTTTTCTTGAAGGATAAACCATTAATAAACCCTATTATTCATTTGAGTTAATTACAGAAATCGTCCTTGTCGTGGACCGCCACTTGCAGCTTTCATCCCTAACTTTCAAAAATTACAGTTTTGGTCCAAAAAGTTTTGCTCCGTCAACACTTTTGGTCCTGACTACTAACTTCTGTTTAAAAACCCATCACGTGACCTGCACATGATGGGTAATTCAGTCATTTCATTAACACACGGACCAAAAATGTAATTAACTCTAACTCTTTCATCTGTCATCATCATCATCTATATATCTAAATCTATAGAAAGTCTAATGTTTTTTTTTATTCTTATTCTTCACCCATCAGACATCACCTTTAACTATCACCGTCTTCAGCCTTCCTTTCTTCTCTGGTTTCTTTTCCACCCTTCACCAACAATACACCTCTCTCAAAACGAAGATAGATCTATATAGATATAGATCTGGCAATTAATATTGGATTATAGATGGTTGAGGTGAAAGATATAGATATAGATATAGATATAGATCTGGAGACGCGGTGTGGGGGGTGATGAGTTGGCAGCGACGACGGTTCACAGTGATGACTGGTGGGCTGTGACGGTTCTTGACGACTCAAAATGATGGACTGTGTTTTTTACTGCTTTAACGCACACGACACATACATCCATGTGCATTTAGATTCAAATGAAAGACTTTAATTTAACTAGTTTCTATCGTCGAATACCCCAACTATGTACAATTAGAAGTTTAGATTTAGTTGACTTATTGACCCACCTAGCAACGCTTGCCACTTCACTCACCATACACCATCCTTATTTTTTGTCTTATTGACCCACCTAGCTTGCCACTTCACTCACCATACACCATCCTTATTTTTTGTATTTCTTTACAGGTAATTTTTTTTTTGTTAAGATGAAGAAGATGATACATATAGATTTAGATAGGGATATAAATGTAGATCTAGATATATATGTTGTATATATAGTATCTGTAATTTATGAAATCTTGATGGTTGAGATATATTATTGAGATGGAATATACATATGTAGATATACAGATATGAATGTATGATGATGATTGATAAATATATTGTTTTTTAACCTCTGATATATGAGAGAATTTAGAGTAAATTAATTTTTTTGTCGTTGTGTTAATCTTATAGATCTAGAAAGTGTTTGTATGTAAATGAGATTTTGTGGAAAATTGAATGCTGATGTTGTTTGTAGATGACGATGATGATTGTAAAACAAAAATGGAAATTAAAAGAATTTTAATGAAATGACTAAAGTACCCATCATGTGCAAGTCACGTGATGGGTTTTTAAACGGAAGTTAGTAGCTAGGACCAAAAGTGTTGACGGAGTAAAAAATTTTGGACCAAAACTGTAATTTTTGAAAGTTAGGGACGAAAGCTGCAAGTAGCGGTCCACGACAGGGACTATTTCTGTAATTAACTCTATTCATTTTTATATTATATCTATACTAAAAACCAAGTTGTTTTTTACAAATTTTTATGCATAACATACAACTATATATACATATAACTTTCACCTCTTTACCTTTTAACCCCCTAAAGTTTTAATCTTTTACAATTTTGTCCATGTTCACCTATTTACTTTTTAACCCCTAAAGTTTTAATCTTTTACATTTTTGCCCATAAACTTTTATCTCTATACCTTTTAACCCCCTAAAATTTTTATCTTTTACATTTTGCCCGTCAATAACATGTTTCGTACAAGAATATAATACATGAAGTATAACTATATTTAACTTTTGTTTCTTTACGTTTTAACCCCTAAAATTTATATATTAGGTTCTTATGTTTCTATTAAACAACTTCCATTTATACCTAACGTGTGTTTGGTGTGACGTTTATTTTCCTTTAAACTGATCATTAGCTATTTTGCCTATATTGTTACAGTGTCAAATTAATGTTTGTTAGTAACTTTATCAAATTTGTACCAAAACATTGTCATCTAAAAAAATAATTTACTTGAGTCCCGCCGCAAGGTGTGGAATATAATCTGCACAACGTGTCGAATACACAACTACGTTTAATGAATACTTATCCGCGATGTTACTATAAAACAATGCGCGATTGTCTATTTCTAGTATTATCTAAAGCAAAGGGGGCAACAAAACAACACACAAAAACATAAGCCTCCTGTCCACCTACACACACTGATATACATATACAGAAATATATCTATATCTATCTATCTGTTATAAATGTTTACCCTTGGATCAACGATTAATTACAATGATAATCAAGAACAACAATAACAATATATAAGATATGAAGAAGAAGAAGTGAGAAGTGAGAGAAAGAGTAGAGAATTATTTTTCTCTTATATATATATCTATATCTAGAATGATCAAAGCTCATATATATATACAAATGTTAGGTATAATAAGTTACGTAAAATGTCTGACTCATAACACTCCCCCTCAGACATATTATTATCATTCACTTTATCAATAATTCATGTTTCATGTTGAATGATACTTTTCAACTTTGAAGTTTTTTGCTTTGAACTACTGCCTCGTTAAAAACCTTGCTAGGAAAACCCAGTGGGACAAAACCATAGCTAAGGAAAAAAGAGTGCAGCACGTGTTATCTTCTCTGATACTTCTGGATCAGTTATGTTGCCTCATTAAAAACCTTACTAAGAAAACCCAGTGGGACAAAAACTTAGTGAAGGGAAAAAGAGTGCAACTTGTAATGCTCCCCCTGAATTCAGTCAAACATCTTCTAATCTTCAAAGCTTGATCTTGTTTGATAATTGCCCGAAGCTGCTTCTATGTAAGGCTTTGTAAATATATTGATTTGTTCTTCCTTTTGTAGGTTATGTGTTGAGAAGGACTTTGATGAGATATGCTCTATTTAATTACCTTTGATGCAGTTCTCTTTGATCTGAGCTATGCAAGAAGCATTGTCTTTATACATAATTGTTGGAGCATTGTTCCTTGAAGAAATACTACAAGATCCATGAACATGTTGTATAACATTCATCTTTGGGTATTCATGTGAAAGATTATGCCTCGTTAAAACCTTATTAGAAGAAAAAAAAAACCCGATGGGACAAAAATCTAATGAAGGAAAAAGAGTACATAAGTCTTTGGATACGCTTAGAGATATTGCCTCATTAAAAACCTTACCAGGAAAAACCCAATGGGATAAAACCATGGTTAAGGGAAAAAGAGTGCAACGCGTATCTTCTCCCCTCATGATCACATCACTTAAATTCTTTGGTTGGCGTAACCCAATATCGCAAACCAATATCTTTGACTTTATCATAGTAAGTGTCTAGATCAATACGATTATAGCGTAAACAAACTTGCTATATTCTCCACATGTGATCCACATATCATACATCATATATTCCATTCGAGTACATACACATACTACATAAGTTAAGCTTTACCAATAGCTTCAAGTGAAATGATGTATTATTTCATGATCAACATGGACTATCAATGCTTTAATGACACTTTTAAATCAATATTGTGATCATTATCTTTGAAATTCGAGGGGGTTCTTTCAATATCATGTGACCTCATAGCCATGAGCGTCACTTATTCATAAAATATATATTAAAATCTTTTATCCCGCTTGCATGTTACACATGCATTTTATCTATATCCTTTTCAAAATGACTTGTACCTTGTTTAAAATAAATGGTATAACTTATCAAATTTTTACCTTTAAAATTCGACAGAGTCTCTCAATGATGTTTGTCATCATTACTGTAAACTGCGATATGAACTTTAAAAGTAAAAACTTTGATTGATAGGCATAATTAGCTCATATGAGTTACCATTTCTAATTTCTCATGTATTCATATTCAAGATATACCTCTTCTCATCTTGATAAATTATATGCTTCTTAATTTTATGTTTATTTGTGCACAAGCGTAATTTTGTAACTCAATCATAATTTGGTCATGCCAAAGTTTTCAATATATATACCATTTAGCCACTTAGCTATTTTAGGAAACTCTCCAAGAGTCTTAATAATGTACAAGTCATCATTATATGATGTATGCAATCACAAAAAGTTATTTGTATTCAAAATACAATTCTCAATAGCAATTTTAAATCCTCCAAAGATATGAGTTTTTATACGTCATGTATTAAGATATCTATTATCCATTCTTTATTTCATTAATTTCTTCATATTAATTCAAGAAATCAAATGGTCTACTATTTTGCTTCAAACTTTCTATTTCATCTCGATTCCATAATATATGTGTATGACCATAATTGATCAACAATTCTTTATTGGAATTGTTTACTTCCTGAGGGAAGATTTTATCATTCACTCCTTCCTGTGGGAAAGTTTCATTTGTTCACTTCCTGAGGGAAGATTTTATCATTCACTCCTTCCTGTGGGAAGTTTCATTTGTTCACTTCCTGAGGGAAGATTTTATCATTCACTCCTTCCTGTGGGAAAGTTTCATTTGTTCACTTCCTGAGGGAAGATTTTATCATTCACTCCTTCCTGTGGGAAGGTTTCATTTGTTCACTTCCCGAGGGAAGGTTTTATCATTCACTCCTTCCTGTGGGAAGGTTTCACTTGGAATTGTTTACTTCCTGTGGGACGAGCTTGATGGTTTTTCATTAATAGCTCGTTATTTTTCTCTTGAATAATGAGAATCATATTCAACTCAGAATATGTTTTAAGCTTTTTAAATTTTGCCATAAAACTCTTAGATCATCATAATTAAAGTATTCCAACTGTAGTATTTCATCTATGTGTTTATGGATAAAGACAGCAGTTATTGCTTTGTCTTGCTCATCACACATTAGTAAACATAATTAAATATTATATTACATAAATAAGAATTACTTGACATAAATGTAAAAGTTAGGTGCGTAAATAAATGTTAGATGCGTAAATAAATGTTAGATGCATAAATAAAATGTTAGATGCATAAATAAAATGTTAGATGTTAGGCGCATGATATTTATCCTTTGAATCGAATGGCATCCCACGTTTCAAATGTTTCTATGATTCAATAATCATATTATTATTCCTTTGTTTATCTGTAATTTCAATTCTAGCGGGAGCATTATGAGCTGATATTTAATATTTTCAATATGTCTTTATCCTTCTTGGACATTAATATTTCCCTTAATCTTGGGAACATCTCCCCCTAATGTTGGTAAAACATATACATTTTACATGTTTCAACTCATACCCAAAACAGTCAATCTGTGTTTTTCCAACATTATATCCAACATTCTTTGTGGTCTCATCTTTGTGACCATAAACCAATTTTATTGGGGAGGAAATACAATAAGCTATTGGCATGATGCGAGTTCATATTATGGCATCAAACGATAATTCATTCATTCTCAAATGATCATTTAAAATTTATCAAAATTAAATTTGCCAATCTCAAATAATATGCTTACTATTTTAGCTAAGCCATATGTGCAAACTTTAAGTTGCAAATTGATAACCATTTAGACGATGCATCGATTTAAATACTAAATGGTATCATGCTAGGATATGTGTATCCTTTAATCATTTTTAGGATCATGTGGATCCTTTTCATCATAATATATCCTTAATGTCTTAATCTGTCATGACATAAGTTTATAATCATCATATTTTTCTATGACTGCCATATGTGCATGCGGCACATTTTTCATCATAATATATCCTTAATGGCTTAATTTGTTATGCCATAAGTTTATAATCATCATATTTTTCTATGACTGTCATATGTGCATGCGGCACATTTTTCATCATAATATATCCTTAATGGCTTAATCTGTCATGCCATAAGTTTATAATCATCATATTTTTCTATGACTGCCATATGTGCATGCGGCACATTTTTCATCATAATATATCCTTAATGGCTTAATCTGTCATGCCATAAGTTTATAATCATCATATTTTTTTATGAAGAATGGATTAGGACCACACAAACTTTATTGTGGTCGTTTCAAACCTTATATTATTCAACAATACTGCTACTTCAGGAGCATATTTGAGGTTTGACAAATGAAAAACTGTTTCAACATTTTCTTATGAATAATCTTCTCATCTAATCTAATTATATATAAACCGAGAAGTAGTTATATAAACAAGTCAATTTGATGATGCATTCAAAGTTATTTCTTATATTACCAGTCTTTCTCTATGTTTTTCTCCCCCTAAGACTGGGAATATTTTCTCATCAAATTGATATTTTGCAAAACATGTAGTCATGTTTGATAATTGAATGAGAAGTAAAATCAAAATATATATATATATATATACCAGTCTAAAAAAAATAAAAATAGAACATCTGTAAAATAAAACAATTAAATTCCATTAAATAAATCCCAAAAGAATGAAATGATGTGCATGATTGCAAAGTACTGTAAACCCCACTTTTATATTACAAATCAATTAGCCATGTAAAGTGTGAGTGTAATTGATGTTGACGTATTTTATCCTTATTATGTACAATTATATATGCACCACTTGTTTTTCTACCTAATCGGATATAATAATAAGAAGGTGACAACGTACATTATAGATATGGGATATATAGAAACCATAATGAGATGTTTAAACAAGACTTAGCATAACATATAGCTATAATAAGATATATAGCAAGTTGTATATCTAAAGAGTCACATTTGACTATCATAATAATATAATTATCTATTTAGTCACACTTTGGATTAAACTACTAAAAAAAATTTTGTACACATTGTCGAAGAAAACTGATCATCGATATAAAACTCCTCTATATATGTTTTAAACACAAATGTATTAAAATTGCGTATTCATAAGTATTCAAAAGTTATATATTAAAAGGTGTTTAGAACTTCAAGTTACAGCCAAGCCAAAAACTTTAACATATATATTTTAATTTATATCATAATAACTAAATATTAACTAAACAATTCAGTTAGAAAGTTGTTTAAATATAAAAGTTTTGAAAAAAAAATAAAAATATTATAAACGTATTTTGATATAATGCAAACACGTAAGTCTAATGGAATCTGTGGGCTACAAATATAAGGTAATAATAAAAAAATAAATCTTTAAAGATATGATTATCATGCAAAACCACATGTGGCTTCACTGTTTCACAAAACCATTTGATGGTTTTTATGTCAAAGTAGACTTTGTTTTTGCATTTCAATTTTTCTTCTATACATGTTCCATATTTCCAGCCCTTTCTATGTTCTATCTCTCTCAAAACAAAACAATATTAATTTTTATTTTTTAGAAACAAAAAAAAATAGTATTTCTTTGTAACAAAGATTCCCGCAAATGAATGATTCATCAACATAAATTTCTTTTCCTTTCATGTAAGATATGGTTTCTTGTCCTAGTTTTTTTTTTTTTTTTTTAACCGAAGATATATTTTTGTTGTAGATTTGTGCTTATTTGATTTATTTAAAGGTACTGTGTATGTTATTTCCCCAAATGTTTTAACAAAAACACACCTAAAAGAAGCTGCAAAATCAACATATTTTCAGGTGTTGTTTATTTTAACTTTGTGGACCTGCGATGGAATGAGACCGGTGGTGATTACCGGCGGTGTTCTTTGTCGGTGGTTAATGTTTGTTCATGTGTATATATAATGATGATTTTAGTAATTCGCTATGAAATAAAATGGATTTAGACGATGTTACCAGGATTTAGTAAGCGGAGATATCTAAAATGCGTGAAATGTTTACCGAGATGCAGGAAGAGGTTCGGGTAGCAGTTCCAGAATCTATCTTGATATAGCCGATTGAATGATGATGATGATGAAATCAGATCCAAGGATCAATAGATTGTAAAAGACGATTCGTGCTGATAACGTGTTATAAATGTTTACCCTTGGATCAACGATTAATTACAATGATAATCAAGAACAACAATAACAATATATAAGATATGAAGAAGAAGAAGTGAGAAGTGAGAGAAAGAGTAGAGAATTATTTTTCTCTTATATATATATCTATATCTAGAATGATCAAAGCTCATATATATATACAAATGTTAGGTATAATAAGTTACGTAAAATGTCTGACTCATAACACTATCAAAAATTTAGGGTTTTTGTAGATTCTTAATATGTCAATGGCGGCACTAGGACCAGATGGTTCATCTTCTTCCTCTACGACGGCTGGTGTTCGGATCGTTGTCGCCGGTGACCGTGGCACCGGAAAAACCACTTTGATAGTCAAAGCCGCTACTGACAATTTTGTGCCAAGGTTCCTCCCTTGTTGCCGCCGACTAGGATGCCGGAAGAAATGTTCCCCGATCGTGTTCCGGTTACTGTTATTGATACTTCTTCTAGGTACTATTCTAATATCTATCCATATATGCATATATATATGTATATTTTATACATATAGTTTCATATGGTTATTTGTGTCTCTCTCTGTGTATATATATATACATAGTTTCATATGATTATTTGTGTGTGTGTGTGTTTGTGTATAGTTATACATATTAATTATAGTGATTGTTGAAAATGAAGTATTTGAATTTTGTAACGATGAGATGAAGATATAGAATCTAGATTACAGGGGCGTCTCAATCGCTTTGGGGTCTAACGCGAAATTATGAAACCGGGACTCATTGGTTAAAGTTTTACATATTAATACTTGGCTATTTTAAAGCTTAGACACTTTATTCGACTTATTTGCTTAGAATGCCCCTCAAAAGTTTAAAAAAATAGAAGACTTGGGCTTTTTTTTGGTTCTAAGATCGGCTACAGCTCGTGTTTTAACAGTTTTATTTCTGAGACACCCCTGTCTAGATTTTGATTGTTGAATAGTTATACTTTTAGGTTTGGAATGGAGGATGTATGAAGGAAGTAAGTAACCATATCAATAGTTATTCTTTTGGAAACTAATTGCCTATATAGCAATTAGTAAGCATTTGAAATGGAGCATGTGGGAAAACTTTGTTTTCTATAATTTTTATTGTTTTTTTAATTTGTTCTTTTTATATCAGTTTGGAAAGTAGAGGCAAACTTGCTGATGAACTGCAGAAGGCTGATGCAGTTGTTCTTACATATGCATGTGATCAGCCTGCGACCCTTGATCGATTGAGTACTTTTTGCCTTCCCGAACTTCGACGCTTAGAGGTAAGCTTTTTTGTTATGTAATTTAGGAAAATAATCAAATATTGGTTTGTATGATTTTTTTACTATGATCACTTTGATCTGCTAATTAGGGAAGCATTAAAGAAATTACCCTTTAAGTAAGGGCGTTTATTTGTACCTATAACATTGTATTCATACTCGAGAAAAACACTGTTTTACTTTTGCACTCTGCTTTTAGTAAGAAAATTCCACTTCAACAACAGTCCATCACCGTCCCTAGGATACTCCAATAATAAATGTTTTTATTAATTGTTCACTTAATGGGGGTTCTCCAACATTGTCGACGGCACCAGCGGGAGGTGTGATGTTAGACATCTGATTGCCATCAAACCATGGCTCAGGAGACTTGAAATGTTCGGAGATCGTAATTACTATTAATTGTTTCATATCAGCGGTTTGTTTATTTGGTGAGAGGATTTGACGACGTGTGTTGTCAAGTAGAAGCACATGGATGGAGCAATCTGAGTGTTATGTTTTGTTTCATTTTTTTACCACGTGTTTGTAATTTTTGTTCATGTTTAGCAGTCTGGTTGTGTTTGACTCCACATTTAAGTCCCATGTACCCATGAGGCCCTATTTGGATCTTTTCTCTTCTAAGTTATTTTTGTTGTTGGTAATTTGGTTGGTGCTGATAGCACGATGGGCATAATGGAGAGACATTCGATTAGAGAGGAGATTTGTGAGGGAGGGCATAACTGTAGAGGGAGTGCATAACTATTTCTGGGTAAGAAGTAAAATGTGTGAACAGATCACCTCCCATTAAGTATAAGCATATTTTCCTAGCTGTGAACAAGTTGTCTGGTAGATAGTAGACTTCGAATTAAAGTTCTGATTCTTTGAAGTACGTTGGTGAACACTTGTAGACTGTATTACTAGCAGTTATTTATATCCATAAATGCTTCTTGTGTTTTCCTGTTCTTGTTGTGATAAGCTTCTATTGGTACCTTTCGAGAATGTAAGGGTGATCAACCTTGATAAGCTTGTCTCTTTTATTGAGATATGGATTAGAAGGAAAATTGGTAACAACCATCTGTATGTGTGTATATAAATATATATACATATAGACGCAATACATATAGATGCACAAAGTTACACACATGCTGAAAAAATAATAAATGTGACAAGATGGTATGATTTTTTTTGGAAATCATGCATCTGTAAATCGGTATAGATTAGCTTTCGACTGTTATGTATGAAAATTTTTGGGAGATCTAGTATTTAGGCCAAATTTCTGGGTAACGCTCCACTACCCAATTTTGGGTAATGGCTCATAGTATATGAATAATTTTGGTAGTAACTTCAATCATTATCGCTACCATTTCCCATCCTCTTAAATCCCAACCAACTCCCTCACTTGTTACTTCCCTTTTATTGGTCAATGCCCAATTATAGTACAATCAGTGTTGTAAATATCGACATTAACGGCTGATATATCGGTTAGAGGGGGTCTGCCGATATGAGATTTTACTTATCGTTCAAATTTATCGGTTTTGGTTAATATCGGTCAAAAAAAGTTTGACTTTTTTTTTTATTTAGGTTAAAACTTAAAAGGAACGTAAGAAAGGGGCTGTCAAGTTAGGGCTTTTGGTTTTATTTAAAGATTATTAATGGACTTACGGTTTTTATTTCCTTAGCATGTTTAACTATTTAGATTTTTTATGGTTATTGACATACTTTGTAAGGATATTGCTAATATTTATTTTTACGAAAATTAAGTTCCTTTATTATTTATGGTCCCCGATTTATTGCTGATATATTGCCGCTAAGACCGATTTATCGTTTCATGGTGGTCGACCGATATGATACCGCCGACCGATGTTTACAACCTTGAGTACAATTCTGTTATTACTGAATCCCCACCAAGACGGAATTTTCAAAACCACCTAGTTTAATTAAATGAGCACAACTTGGATTCAATTTCACATATTGTTAATAATTGAACGCAATTTACAAGTTGTGAACAAAAATCGATGTGTTTTTAAGCGGCACTTGTGTTTCCAATTTGACGCTTAACAACCCCAGTCTCCTAATCTATTAAGCATTCCAATAGATAATACCCTTAGACCCTACTCCCTGTTTATTTAGACTCCCAAAATAAGGAATACGCATAATTAAGGAAAACATTTTAATGCTTCTTTATTGATTTATGGGAATCATGTAAATGCTTTATACGTGGTTGCGGCGAGAGTATGTGATGATGAACTTGGATTCGCTTCCAATTCTATCATATCTTAAAAAGTTGTGGTTTTAACATCAAATGTTTAGTAGCTAATATGATCTGTGAACACATGTGTAGGTAAAGGTACCTGTTATAGTCGCAGGTTGTAAGTTGGATCTAAGGGAGGAGCATTATCCATTTACTTGGGAGCAGGTGATGTCACCAATTATGCAACAGTTTCGGGAGATTGAAACATGTATCGCATGTTCAGCATACAAAAATATTCAGGTTACATGTTATCTTTTAATCTGTTTGCTCCTTTACATTTTTGTTGTCGAGATATCGAGTTTAAGGGTTTTTTTTTTCTTTCTTTTTTTCTTCTTTGTAATTTCAGATCCCAGAGGTTTTTTACTATTCCCAGAAGGCTGTTCTTCATCCAACAGCCCCACTATTTGACCAGGAGGCACAAACCTTGAAACCCCGTTGTGTCAGGGCTTTGACGAGAATTTTTATTCTCTGTGATAATGATAGAGATGGTGCTCTAAGTGATGCAGAGTTGAATGATTTCCAGGTTCCGTTCCAGCCGTAGTTATATTTGTGTACTTTTATTTGCTATATGTTACACTAGAAGTCGGAAAATGGGTGGCTCTGTAACAGCTTAAATGGGTACTTTTTGGTATGCGTTAAAACAGACCAACCTCGTTTTAAAAGCTTTACTTGAACAAAATTATTTACAGGTTATGACATATATGCAGAAGTTTATATGCTTTGGGCGACTTTCGAAACGTTTGACCAATTCTTTACGAAGTGTATTTATTTTTTTGTTAACCTGCTTGACTCATGAGAGATAAACTTTACCCAAACTCATAAGTAAATGGTCATGATTACCACATTTAGTTAAATGATACACTAAATTTTCTGTGTATGGTTTTTTATTTTGTTAGTGTATTAGATTTTTGAAACGCGAGCAAGAATTTTTAATTGTATGCTTGTGAACAGGTCAAATGTTTTAATGCTCCATTGCAACCCTCAGAGATAGTTGGTCTAAAAAGAGTTGTGCAAGAAAAATTGCCTGAAGGAGTTAATGAGAATGGCCTCACATTAGCAGGCTTTCTTTTCCTACAAGCACTATTCATTAAAAAGGGCCGTCTTGAGACAACATGGACCGTTTTAAGAAAGTTTGGGTACACTAATGAGATAAGGCTTTGTGATGATCAGCTCTTGCCTCCAATTAAAAGAACTCCTGATCAGGTGATTTTGATAGTCCATATTTTTGTAAGCTTATTTTGGTTTGTGAGGTTATATTAGTTCAATCTTCATTGGTGTTAACGCCATTGCTTCCTGTTTGATTTCAATTTGTTTCAGGCCAAAGCGCGTGACTTGGATGGCTTTTAAAGAGTTGCAAATTATGAACCTTACACATCTTGTTTAAGATTTTAATGGGTTACAGATTTTTGTCTTGGATGACTTGTTTAAGAGGGCTTGTTAGTTTTTATGGGTTACAGATTTTTATTTCTTGAATGGCTTGTTTAAGATGACTTGTTAGTTTTCAATCAGTAGACTATCACTACAGGTTATTGTTGATTTGTAGTGTATTCTTGTTTGTGATTTTATAAAGTTCAATGCAATTATTTTCATTTTGTACAGGCTATTGTAATATGCTTTATCAAAATGCTATTAAGTGATATTGTATATTATATATATATATATATATTTTTTGTGTGGGTATACAATCTTAACATTTAGAAGCGTGAATTATTATCTATAAAACCTCACACTTACAAGCGTGAAGAATCATCTTAAATACTCACATTTAAAGGTGTGGGAAATTAATTCAAAATCCTCACACTTTGAGGTGTGAGGAACCACACAAAAATTATCACACTTAAAAGTGTGAAGATTATTTTAAAATCCTCACACTTTGAGGTGTGAGGAACCACACAAAAATTATCACACTTAAAAAGTGTGAGGAATCACTTCAAAATCCTCACATTTAGATTTGTGAGGATTATTTCAAGTAATCACATTTTAAATTGTGAACTCTATTTTTTAAGTTTGTGACACCTATTTTTCTCGCACTCCAACCAAATGCGAACTTTATAATTCTAGACATTTATAAGTGTTTACATATGCTTTAAAAAATGTTAACATACGAAGACTTTGTTGTAGTGATTACCTATTTTTACAAATAATCAATTCAGCTTTACCTTTAACCCCTTATGGCGAACAACTTAATATATTGACCAATATAAATTCACCCACACTATCTTTTCAGAAAGCTATACCAACATATTTTTTATTGTGAAATTACAAAGTGATAAGTTCGGTATCATTCATCTGTGGTAAGTGCTCAACACCTGATAGTCCATGTCAGTGTTTACAATAATCAGAAATCATACTCAGAATCATTTTACTCAAAACTCGTTTTAACAAATTCTTTCTTCACCCTAACATATACTTTCATGTTACTTTAAACGAACTTCTTATTAGATTATCAACTTTGTTTCAAGGTAAACAATCAATTAAAGTAATTCTTGTCAAAGGTTTTTCGAAATAGGAGTGTATTTTTACCTATAAATATTAGGAATGCTGGTTTAATGCAACATGATGCATTGATCTTCACGGTCAGCACATGATTATTTCTTAATATACACGTCATCATTTGTTGATTTGATCCTCAATAACGCATTCTTTTATTTATATATAGCAAAGAAATTCGTTGTTATCCTTCTCCGACTTAAATTACAATTATTCAGACGATTTGTAACCCTTCCGTGAGAAACATATGATATCATATAAGACCATTTACAGTTCTGCTAATCCGTCAATGCTAGTTCTCCAACAAGGATAGAAGGTCATGAATGGCATGTACAAAATTTTATTTTTTCTCAAGTAAACATGAAAACCAATCATAGTCGTCCATACATGGTGAGCATATCTCTTAGCTTCTTTGCTTCAGCATCCATGCTTGAAAAGCTCATAGAATTTGGTATCCTCCAACCCCAATTTCCAGACTGTATTCATAAAAGGGAAAAGTCATACCAACCGAAAAACATGTGCATTTTAACAAAAACTGTTACATAAACGAAGAATATTAGACAAGGATATACAAGATACACAGTTCATTGGAGCAAACATTAACTATCATGACCTGATTATAACCAAAAAATTTCATACTCGAGAAAGTCTCTATAGTTATCGGGGTTTTCCATGGTTGGTTAGATTTCAGTTCAGATTTGACCATGTAAGGACTCTCATACTGTATCAGTCTAATGGCAATTTTAGTTGGAAAATAACTTAACTGTCTAAAAACAAAGTAATAACACCACGCTTAGAGCAAACACATTTGAGTTTCTATTGTGGAAATGTGTACAAAGCTGATTACCTGTGTTGCTGGAATATTCATTCTAGCAGAACTCCCCAATCCAAGAATATCCTGCATAGGTATGATTGAAGTTTGGGCTACTGAGGCGAGAGCAGCTTGGATCAGAGCCCATGATATATCATCATCGGTGGAAATTGATAGATAGTTAAGCACCTGAAATACACAAGTCATGTGAACCATATGCAAACAGATATGAAGAAGATGATGATTACAACACAAAGAAACACTCACATTGCATTTCTCTTCTTGCGGCAGGACATCCCACCAACCTCGTATCTGTAACAGAAAAATGCAATCTATTAACAATCACATTATCATGAATTTTCTACTGATAAACCAAGCTTGTGATTATTTAATGTAGATATGAAGTTCTTTTGGTCTTTGACGATTTACATGTAATATGGAAGCATAAAAAAAACAATTGACAAAGATATAGAGGGAAAATTGTCACTGTCGGAATACACGTGGAGTATGGTCAATACAGTGCTTTTTCAGTTATCAATTTTGTATTAAATCCCTGATTGAGCACAAATTGACCATGATACATGGTTAAAGAACTTAAGCAGGAACTCGGAATCATGTCTGCACTTATTTTGAAAGCGGATCAGACAAACTTCATGTGTTTAGCAAAATTGAATGGATTGAGATAATGGTATGTAGTCTTTTGTTTTATTTGTCATATGGTTGAACAAAAAAACCAACAGCAAGTATTACGAAATAGAGGATAAAGAGATCACCGTATCGTTATCATGAGTTCCAGTATATACAACTTGATTGTGCTCATGATTATGAGGTAAATGAGGATTTTCTGAATCACTTCCAAAACCTAATCATACATTTATTAACAACATAATTAGCTTATGAGAACTTTAACGTTCGCCTGGTTATACAACAGAAATAACAGACTTATAAGCAATTAGTACCAAACTGAAGAACAGCCATTCCAGGTGCCCCAATGGATTTCCGAAGTTCGACAACATCCTCCGTTATAACTCCCTGTTATGCAGATGGGTCAAAGTCCGAAATGCAAGATAGAAGAATGTGAGGATTCAAACAGAATATGACTCAAATTGTATTGCTTTTTACCAATATTAGATTATTTTTTGAAAAAGTATCCATCTTTCCATCAAATGGCAGTTTATTTTGTCAAAAAGGTTATCATTCGGCTAACCTCGGGTTACCCACACCAGACTGTAGAAGAAAAAATAGAAGACAGTAGAAATAGTAGAAATGGTATAACTGTACTCTATGACATTTCACTAATTCAATCAAACCAAAGGGAAGTGTGGCATATGTATACTTTATATAATGTAGATAAGGCAGTTATTGACCACAAACCTATGTTGTACAATTTATATGCCAGGTTCCTTAAATCTCTACACTTGAAGGATATGTCTACTCAGTTTAGCAGTAAAATAGCAGATTAAACATTAGATAGGGCTCACGGAAAGTAAAAAGGTTGCAATAAAAGTTTTCAGAATGCATATCCAAGGTATTCTGTAGTTGTATTTGTATATCATACCAAGTCTTCTGCTATGATATTGATCTTCCCAACAGCTCTAAAAATGGCATCAAATAAAGAGCTTCCAGGTCCCACCTACTGTCAACAAAATTAACCACTTAAAGAGCAATACATGTGAGGTTCAAAGAAATGTTACATATCTGAAGAGATCTGACCTTCCATCCACCCAACGTGGCAATCTTTGCTTCTGTAAAAGAAAATTTTTAGTATCATAACACATATCAAATGAAGCATGATTCCTTCCTTTCACATCATTTTCCCCTTATTAACGGGTTATAAACAAATCTACATTCAGTCGAAACTACTCTGCCATGAGTCTATTAGAAGGAATTCAAGCATATCATAAGCAATGCACATAGACAGTCTTTTTTCCTCTTCTTATACACTAATCAAATTCTTGATCCATAGATGTTTGTACCATTTCAGAACACAGCAATTGCCATATGAGGTAGTTTAAATATAAGGAAAATGTGCGTTCATAATCAGAAACTTGTGTTTAGCTCTTTATATTATAATTTCTATTGGATTTCAATGTAGCTTCACCCTGATTTAGCTAACATGAAGAAAAATGGATTTCTATTGCTATCATATACATAACTCACCAGAAGGGACAGCCCAAAAGCCAGCAAATCCCCTGAAGTGATCTATCCTGAACTCATCAAATAGATCCCCTGCACGTCGTAACCGGCGTACCCACCAGGAAAAATGATCCTCCTCCATTGCTTTCCAATCATACAATGGACTTCATGTGAAAGAAAATGTTTTTCAAAATGAAATAGTCAATAGGAATCAAATTGAAGTTTAATGCAGTATAGCATACAAGTAAACAGTATATTGGTAAAAGCAAAAAATAAAATATTTTTCGGTATAGATATATCGAACTTCTAGTAAAAGTTATCATGTAGCCATCACAGTGAGATCAAGTTTTAGGACGAAACTCACAAGGTGTGAATACAACAAAGTATGATTGTTCTATGTTCTTATGCTTTGGGAAAGAAAATTTCAAAGGAAAGTCTTATTTAAGAGAAAGGTAGGAGGCATTTTGAGCTCCTGTTAACCATTCACACCTGATTAAATATTGGTAGAAACTCATTTTAGTTTTTATTCTTTTTTGCAAGGGACAATTACTGTTATGAGACAATGTTAAACTCAGCTGTACTATCAACCTGTCCCATAGTTGACCAGTTTCACTAAATGCATCAGGGGGGACACCGCTAACCAAAAGTGGAAACCCTTTCCTGTTCTGCCAGATATATAAATAGTCAGAAACTGAGACTGGCACGAATAATGCAAATCAAGCTCAGTTAGATTTACTCACAAGCAAAAAGTATTTCTTGTTTGCCCAAACATCTGCACTGTGATAACCAACATAGATGGGCATGTCCCCCATTATGCTTATCCCCTTCATCTGTGCATATTGACAAACTTTTTTCCATTGCCTCTGAAATAAGAACTGTTGTGCAACAAAGTTGTCGATCTGGGTATGAAAAGGACAAAATGTCTTAAAATCAAGAATCCGTGATCTGCCTAAAATTGAGTATGTGGACTGGAAGTAAATGCCCAGAAAAGGAATTATTGAAAGACAGGCATCTTACAAAATCCTTTTTACTTTGATATATGTCTTCTAATGCAGCAAGATGACGATTCTTTAGGGGTTCAGGCCAATCATACCAATTATATGTATTGTAACAATCATCAATAGCAGCAAAACATGCTGCATCTTCAAGCCAACCTATGCAATCATGAAAGAACACAGAAGCACTTTCAATCAACAAAAGCAAGTTTCCTCAAAACCTCAGAACGGATGACAATAAGATATTAACTATATGTATATGTTATTAAAAGACCTTTTTAACCATACTTCATTAGAAGTTTGTTACGTTTTGTAGTTCCAAACTTCCAACCACATAAAATAGATGCTTGGTATAACAACTGCAATCAAATCTTAACAAGGATCTCATCCATTTCAGAAAAGATAACCCCTTTTAACAAACTGAAGAAAGCGTACATTACATAAAAACTCACCAAATAGTTCTTATGAATGCATATTACATGTTGGAATTGCATTATATCTTATAAGGTGAACAAACCTTCCATAGATTCCCAAAAACCTAAAACATCAATAGTAACAACATAATTCGACTGCACTGTTATGAAGTCTCTAATTTCCGTTTTCATGTTCAATCCTTCGTATAATTTAAATTGATTATAGAATCGATCACATTTCAATCATTGGAAATGGCATGAGCAATTTCCGTAGCATCAAAGAAAAATAAAAGTTAAGAGCAGTGACTTCTAGTTATTTTGGTAAATTAGACTAGTGTAGGAAGAGGAAAAAGGGGAGAAGAGCACATGAATCCAAAACTAGGTTAATGCTAATATACTTGAGGTACCATAATAGTTATAGAAAGAATGTATTACTTGCAACACCAGGATCTTTGCGGAAAACTTCAAGCTGACATTTGAGGTCCCCCTTACTTAAAATGAGCCTCTTTGCAGCCTGATTGGAAACAAAGGATATCAATTTTAGTTCAGCTATACTGAGTTACAGCTGAAGTTGCATATAAAAAATTAAAAAAGAAGAGATGAAGAAGCTATATTGAGTTACAGCTGTGGACAATTGCTCAGACCCAAATTTGCCTAATATGATTAAAGCATACATCTGGGTGTGAATTAAGTGGGATTTATAACCTCCTAGATCCTTGGAAACTAAATTCCGTCCATGTTCTTTTAAAACATGATCTTGGGCAAAATATTAACTAGTCCACGGTGCAACCGGAAAAGCCAAAATGTGAGATGATGAAGCACTTCCATAAAAATCATATTATGAATCTACAGTTCCTTTCACATCCTTTAAACTTGTATATGGTGCGTTGACATTACGAAACTGAGTATCTGGATTGATGTCGTAAACAGAATGACCAGATGAAGAAACTTAGAGATGACGTACAACTGTGCAAGACCCCTAATTTCTTGTTCCACGTGAACGTTACAAAACAAGTTACTATAGTTTAAAAATATCCACAAACTTTTAGCCAAGTCCAAACTACATGTAAATTCAATTTCATTTTTCTTAACAGGATACCTTGGCTATCAGAGAATCCTTTATGTCTGCAACAATTTCATAATTTACGCGATCTGTATCCCTGCACAGATGCTGCATTAAGGAAGGAATATAGACCAAGACAATGAAATATAATTATTGCCTTCGCTTCATATAATCAATGATTCTTACAATGGTTCAGGAAGCTCCTCTTTCATCAATAACCCATCTTTCACAAGCTCATCTAGGGATATCAAAAGCGTGTTACCACAATTTGCATCCTGGAAGTGAGTATTTGCAACATATTTCACTATCTTATGTTAGATAAAAAATAAAGTTAGTGTAGGAAGCAGATCCATTGTGACAATCTGATATCAGTTGTAACCTTTGCGTTAGTTTTTATACTTCAATTCCTTAAGACCTCTACGTTAGTTTTCATTTTTCAAAATTTCATTCAGTTCATATACATCTTGCACTTAGCTTTTGTTAGGTGATTTTTGTTGTCGGATGTTGCATATCTTGATACAACTTTCATGCATTAAAGTGCACTTTATTACCTGTCCAGAGTACGGAGACCCTTCCTCGTTAGCCTTCCTACCCGGTGGAACAAGTGGGAGAACCTGGATACACAAAGAAATGTTTAGAATCATATAACCTAAACAGATTCAATTTATAATTAGGTATCATTGTTGGATTAAGTGGTTAGCATCTTTGCCTCTGGTAACAGAGGTCAAGGGTTCGGTCCTCACCCCATGCAAAGGTCGGAGGTCCTTTTCTATCATTTAGATAGAACTTGGAAGCAGGCTATCTACCTTGGTAGAGGTAAGGCTGTCTACATCTCAACCTCCCCATACACCGTCGAGGTATTGGGACCCAAAACCCGTGGAAGACGGCATTGGGTGTTTACTTACTTACTTACCTAGATTTAATTTATAATTATCACTCAGAAGACAACATTCAAATTTCTTATAATAAAAAGATTGATAGGATTCCAGAACCGAAACATCTGTTGTAGAAAATTGTTAATAACTTTGAGGGAACCAAGACGAGACAAGTTTGTCGCAGATGCACTGCTTTTATACCATACACCACATTTCTACATCACATCTTAATAATGCTTCTGATAACATTCTCCCACCGGAGTCCATTTAATACTTCTGGTAATTCAGTTTCTTTTCCTTTTCTCCTTTACTGGAGTCTCACTTACATTCATACACACTTTCTTAATCAGATGCAACAAACTTCAATCCTATAAACTTACCTTCATTTCTCACACAAAGTGGATAGTATATAATATACAACAAGCTCTACATTACGGGTTTGACTTCAAATTACTTCACATATTTCTATATAAAAAATTCACTATAAAACCTACATTATTGTACATCTCCCGGGACAAACAACGTGGAATGGCCAGGGAAGAGTCCAGAAACACCACGAGAATAGCGGGCAGTCCTAGTACATCAAAGCAAAAAGCTCAACTCTAATACCAGTTAGGCCGTGTAGACCTAAATTCGGATCCGTCTGCATTTTACCTACATTATTGTACATATTTCTAATACTAGTCTAATAAAAGTCAATATACATAATAATTTCTTCTAGAATCATATGATACAACAAGTTTATACATCCAAAATCGCAGTCATTAAATCAAAAGCTACAAAATAACAATAAACAATGCAGTATAATATAGAAAAAAAAATACCATGGCTAGACGACCCGATATGATTTCGAAATCTTGGCTTTTTTTCGAACTCTCAATGTATTCCGAAAGCATACCAAAGAATCGAGACACATCGTCACCATCGCCTTCAACTCCTTCCACGTAATTCCGTGTCTTCACCACTCCAAAAGGATCCGAACCATAGGATCTAAGTGTGCACACTCTTGGCTGCAACATAATCTTCCCACTATCCGTGGTCATCCCGGCCGTATTCGTTAACCTCACCTTCTGAACCAGGAGCGAAGGGACCGTCTCATCTCTTTGGCCAACCACTGGTTTGTTTGACTTAACTTGGCAAACAATTAGCCGAGCAGCCAAAGCCATTGTATGCCCGAAATGTGCTATGTAATCGTCGACTAACAATAAGTAGTAGTAGTAATAGTATGTTTACATATTTTATATTTGAGACCTTGTTTTATGAATACTAAACTATTTTAAGTCCTTATTATGAAAAAAGTTTACACATACGACTTCGCTGACTCATTAGTATTAGGTTTTTCATGAATTGCACGTTTAGAATGCCAAAAGTTCAACTATTCAACAAAGTTCAATAAAAATTTTGTATTTAACAAAGTAAATAGTTTTATTTCTTTTTTGTGTGGGTCAAAAGAAGTTACGTGTAACCTTGTATTGTCGTCGACGTTGTTTTTGTTTGGTACATTGCACTATTCAACAAAGTTCAATAAAAATTTTGTATTTAACAAAGTAAATAGTTTTATTTCTTTTTTGTGTGGGTCAAAAGAAGTTACGTGTAACCTTGTATTGTCGTCGACGTTGTTTTTGTTTGGTAGCCCATGATAATAGACCTTTCCTTTTTTGTACGGTCAATAAAAATGGTGCAATTACTCATGGCGGGCCATGAGAAAGAAGATTATTTCACTAACAATGATATCGACATGACAAAAAAAAAAAGAAAAAAAAAAAAAAAAAAAAAAAAAAAAAAAGAAAGAAAAAAAAAAAAAAAAAAGATAAATATTAAAAAAAAAAAAAAAAAAAAAAAAAAGAAAAAAAAAAAAAAAAAAAAAAAAAAAAAAAAAAAAAAAAGAAAAAAAAAAAAAAAAAAAAAAAAAAAGAAAAGAAAAAGAAAATGAAAATGAAATTATTTCACTAACAATGATATCGACATGACAAAGCATGGTACAAGTCTGGTCTGGTCTTATCGGGCTGACCCTGACCCATCACTTTACATCTTTCTTTTTTTTGTAAATTTACAACTTAAACTCATCATTTTTACAAAAAGTTTTAAGTTCGAATCTTGCAAATTGCAATGTAAAGTAAACATGGTAGTTATGACTTATGAAATCATTTGAAAATGGTTACAGAATATCCTAATAATGCACAATACATTCGAGCTAAAAACTCGCCATCCACAAATAATTGCATTACCATCTAGTACTAGGATGATTAAGCTTTCTTTAACAATTTTTATTGAGCGTTTTTTGTGATGTAGAAAGAGCATTTTATGAGTACTTAAATCAAAGGCTTACATTATTATTGGATTAAGTACTACTTCCTATAAAGGTTTTCATATATTTGTAGAACTGATGTGCCAAACTTATTATTTTATTAAGTGAGATAAAATGAGTAAATTATACAAATCTTTGGAAAAAATTCAACACTTTTAAAAATACCCCAAATAATCCACCCCATATATATATGAGAAGTGAAATCTGAATCCAGATAAATTCTCCCAAAGTCAAAAACCTTACAGACACCGAACAGTGGAAATGAAAAACTTTCATAGTCATGTAGTTTGATGATGAATAACCAAGGATCATGAAGTGTTGACTTCACATGATGATGATGATGAGACTCTGACTTTCAAAATCTTGTTTTCAACACTCAAATATTTCACTCCCTTTGTAATGTACTTTGTCTTGTTAAAAAAAAAAGGCTCGTAATAGAAAAGAAAAATAAAAAATTGAAGAGATAATTATTGCTTTATAGAGTAAAAAAAATAAAACTCTTATAGTCTTATTTTTGTTTTTTTTTTACGAATCTTTCAAAAAGCATATCAATGATAAAAAAAAAAAAATGGTAAAGATGATATAAAGATTAAAAGTCGATTTTTATTTTGAGACTTTGAGTCAACCTAAAGTAGAAATGTAATGACCAAACGTACCAGTCATCTTAATAACGTGTTAACAAACTGTTTCACATCATCAATCTTCTATCGATACATTACTCACCCCAAATTATGAGAAATTCATCTTTCATCATCATCCATACCTTTTTTTAATGTTACAAAAAAAAAGATAAAAATTAAGGTAACAGAAATACAAGCAAGCTGAAGTGCCGAATGGCTTCATCAATTTGAGTACGCAATTACTTGTTAACCCTGTATTTCCGCTACAACGGGGTGTGACAATTAATGAAGCCATGTTGGATGTAAAAACTTGACAGAACTTGAGAGTGTTTGATTGTTTGGTTTCATAGTGGGAATTACGTGCGTAGCGGGATCAATATAGCCTCGAACCGAGATGGGAATGTATTTTTAAACCCAACGCCTTTGATGGTTTTAAGTTTTCTCATTTTCTTGGGTTTGATACCCATATATGTTTTCCAAAATATTTCCAATATAATGAACCAATCCATAACATCATTGTAATTTTTAGTCCAGGAATATATTGGTCAAAACTCCCATTGATATATAGACAACATTGATCGGTAAATGTTTATTGTAAACCAAACATTGCCACAAATAAAATGTTTTAAGTGCAAAGGTTGTAACACACACATGTGACATGACTCGGTGTAAATCAACATCGCACATGTACAAAGATTTAGATTCGAGTACTGACAAGCTTCGGTCAACTGGTTTAAAACACGTTTTAGTGTCGACTGTCGAACGTGGGCTTTAAGCTCTCAACTTAAGTCACTCTGATCTTTTCAAGTGGAATAGCCTTCAGTTGCCTAATCTAATCTTATGATTCTAATTCTATAAATATCTTTAGGTGATGAGATCAGTCACTAATTTTCCCCTCTATATAAGTCACCAATGGCTCATTTTTAGTGCACACATTGAACTTTGGTCATCTAACTCAAGTCACGTACATGTGACTTATGTGAATATCAAGTTTTAATATATCATAATGGAAATAATACAATAAAGTTCAATTAATCAACAAAATCTTTTATAAATAAGACACCCCTTTAAAAACATACATATAACATTTTTAGAAGATAAAATAGTACATAAAGTATTAGTATATGTCAATATCTATAGTAAATTCTCCTTTTGAATCTACATCTTTAATGGTTTATCAAGTTCAACTTAACATAAACCATCTTAATGACCTATACAAATTTCCTTATACACAATTACACATACTAGATGATAACTCAATCATCCAAATACCTCATTTCTCCGTCTTTCATTCTTGTGATCGACGATTTTTGTTTTTCAAAGATCGTCTGACCAATCACTAGGGTCGATATCATAGAACATCCCGTCAACAACTTGATCAATAAGATTATCGATAAAGGTGTTGCAACGAACAGAGAAGATTCCATCAACTCTATTACGAGCACTAGAGAACCAAGCAAAAGCCGCAGCACAAGCTACAGCACCCAGACACACCCCTGCAGCCTCTGCAATCCCTTGTAAATCCGTCTTACGGAATAATGAGTTTCCTGTCACAACTTCCATTGTAACTGTCCCTGCAAATACCATCTGTAAAAACGTATCATAATTAGAAATGCGACAAATGTTTATGATTATTTCTTTTTTTTTTCTATTGTTTATTTACATATTTCAATAATACTTTACATCAAAAATAACAATCTCCTAAAAGATGAATAAGCACTAAGTTGCACTACTTTTATCAAAAACCTATATCGTTTTATAGAAAAACTGTTTTGAGTTTTATTTTATAGCAAAAAGTTTAGATCGACGGAGAAATTTTGACCCCGTGGTCTATTGGATCCAACTGACCCTTCTTCAAGGACCAAACCCACATAATGAGCACATGTGGAGTTGGGAACAAATTCGAACCCGATCAATATTTCTAGCAAAAGTCCTCTACAGTAGACCCACATTTTTTTTTTGCAAAGTTACGAATTTTGCTCTTTATAGATCGCGCTATCAAGCATCGGTCAATCTACGTACCTAAAGATCATGATGGTTACAAGGCCCTTTTTCAAGATAACTATTGAATTATATATCAACAATACATCAATAAACATATTGCAGAAGTTTCATTTATAAGTCAAATAACCATCTAATATTTCTAAATAGAGAGAAAAAAAAATACCATGGCTAGACGACCCGATATGATTTCGAAATCTTGGCTTTTTTTCGAACTCTCAATGTATTCCGAAAGCATACCAAAGAATCGAGACACATCGTCACCATCGCCTTCAACTCCTTCCACGTAATTCCGTGTCTTCACCACTCCAAAAGGATCCGAACCATAGGATCTAAGTGTGCACACTCTTGGCTGCAACATAATCTTCCCACTATCCGTGGTCATCCCGGCCGTATTCGTTAACCTCACCTTCTGAACCAGGAGCGAAGGGACCGTCTCATCTCTTTGGCCAACCACTGGTTTGTTTGACTTAACTTGGCAAACAATTAGCCGAGCAGCCAAAGCCATTGTATGCCCGAAATGTGCTATGTAATCGTCGACTAACAATAAGTAGTAGTAGTAATAGTATGTTTACATATTTTATATTTGAGACCTTGTTTTATGAATACTAAACTATTTTAAGTCCTTATTATGAAAAAAGTTTACACATACGACTTCGCTGACTCATTAGTATTAGGTTTTTCATGAATTGCACGTTTAGAATGCCAAAAGTTCAACTATTCAACAAAGTTCAATAAAAATTTTGTATTTAACAAAGTAAATAGTTTTATTTCTTTTTTGTGTGGGTCAAAAGAAGTTACGTGTAACCTTGTATTGTCGTCGACGTTGTTTTTGTTTGGTAGCCCATGATAATAGACCTTTCCTTTTTTGTACGGTCAATAAAAATGGTGCAATTACTCATGGCGGGCCATGAGAAAGAAGATTATTTCACTAACAATGATATCGACATGACAAAGCATGGTACAAGTCTGGTCTGGTCTTATCGGGCTGACCCTGACCCATCACTTTACATCTTTCTTTTTTTTGTAAATTTACAACTTAAACTCATCATTTTTACAAAAAGTTTTAAGTTCGAATCTTGCAAATTGCAATGTAAAGTAAACATGGTAGTTATGACTTATGAAATCATTTGAAAATGGTTACAGAATATCCTAATAATGCACAATACATTCGAGCTAAAAACTCGCCATCCACAAATAATTGCATTACCATCTAGTACTAGGATGATTAAGCTTTCTTTAACAATTTTTATTGAGCGTTTTTTGTGATGTAGAAAGAGCATTTTATGAGTACTTAAATCAAAGGCTTACATTATTATTGGATTAAGTACTACTTCCTATAAAGGTTTTCATATATTTGTAGAACTGATGTGCCAAACTTATTATTTTATTAAGTGAGATAAAATGAGGTCAATTGATATTTTGTTAAAAATTTATGGTGTAAGTTATAAAATAAACATATATCTTTGGGAAGATAGATTTATTTGTATAAATGCTTTCTCATATAAGGATTTTTTTAACTACCTGTTTCAACAAATTAAAAAATTTGTAAGAGATATGTCTATAAAGGATTAGTCAGCATATATAATACTTTGTTACAAGTCATATATGAGTTATATCACCTTCATTATGCAATAGACTTAGCCCATTCAAAGGCCCTTACGGGATTTCCAAAATAGTACTCCGTAATACTTTGGTTAGTTCGAATCATGGCCCAATTCTCTCATTATTGGATCCAAATGAGTAATGCAAACAAAAAAATTCCGATGTCATCACAATTTTTCTTTATTTATATAATTAATTATACAATTTTATTTCATACTACGTGTATAATTTGCTACGTTATCCATTGTACAAACGATTAGACTCCTCATCTTTTTTTTATCTCTAAAATTGACTACAAGTGAAATATAAAATGCAATCACAAATGAGGCTGGAGTTGCATGAAAGAATCCAAAAGAAGTAAGTAAGATTGTCTTAATGATCACAAATGTCTTTTTTAAAACTAGATGAATGTTCGCGCGTTGTGACAGTATTTTTGAAAAACGTTGGTTAAATGTGGCTTTACCTTTTCTAGTTGGGGGGATGTACAAAAAAAAACACGTGAGGGGAGAGGGGGACGAATTGTGAGTTAGGGTTTTTGCTATGTGTTTCTGCGTGAGGTAGAGATAGAGTTTGAAATTTTTTTAAATGCATTTTAGTCACACTATATAGAATGAAAGTAGGGATTTATTAAGATGAAAGGTAACTTAGACATATCAAATTCTTAAATTTAAAGAGGGGGTCAGTTTCTTTTATAAGAGAGTATACATAAATCGAAGATTACTTAATCATTAAAAAAGTGAAAGAAAAACAATTCCAATTGAAAATAAGTATAATAAGTATCTCTAAATAACAATGTCAATATATGTTATGCTATGTTATGTTGTCAATATATGTTATGCTATGTTATGTTATGGTAAGTGTTAGGTCCAGATTTAGTCCAGATTTACTGGACTCGCTCCAGACTCGACTACTGGAGCCTTACTGAAGATCTGTCCAGAAATGATAATTTACTGGACCTACTCCAGACTTGGAATCTGGAGTCCCTCTGAAGATTTGTCCAGAAATAATGGAAGACCAGTGAGCAAATACTTGTATAGGAAATCTGGAGTATTCTCCAGATGAGCTCACTGAACTTCACCCCAGTCCAGATCAACTCTACTGAAGACATTCTGACTGAAGTCAAAGACTGAAGTCTGAAGAAAGAAGACTGACAAATGGCGGAGTCCACTGGAAAGTCTTACCAGATTTGTACACTGGAGGATTGTCAGTGTTCTAGACCCTACAAGTCTGAACACTGATATCAAGGATTGACTTTTCCCTTTGCACACTTTCCTAAGAACAATCCACTTGTTCTTTACCAAAGTATACGTATGTTAAGGTGGTTGGATAAAAGGATACAA
>CM067172.1:91446176-91513730 GCA_034093135.1 Erigeron breviscapus
CACCAGGCAAACGTCCAATGTCAGACTCGCCCACACTATACCACAATCCAATTGGTGACACATATTATGAGGTCTCAACCTCGAACAGGGTGGAACCGGTTGATACGATAATGAATCATGGACCAGAGTTTGAGAAGCACGTAGAAGACTCATGGGCTTATATTTTCAAGCTTTATAGTCGAAAGAAAAAGTCCGCAAAGGTATCGTCCTCGAAAGCCCAAAAAAATGTAAGGTCAAAAAGGTCTTACCAGTTTGTGAAACAAAATACTACTTTGGTAGTATTTGGGGAAGAAATGAACATATCAGAGATGCCAACACCGATATGCTCATGCACAGGGATACCTAGGACCTGTCGCGGGTGGAGTACAGAGGGATGGACCTCTTGTTGTACAACTGCTCTTTCCATGTATCCGTTGCCAACATATGTCGGGCCAAGTCGTATTGTAAGGTTGCCGGGGAGAAGAATGGGTTGTAGTACATTCTCAAAGGTCATAGAGAAATTATTGTTAGAAGGGTACGATCTCGATTGTCCAATTGACTTGAAAGATCTCCACCTCACCGCCTCTAATCTATTCTCTCATAATTATTGTTAGCAGGGTACGATCTCGATTGTCCAATTGACTTGAAGGATCATTGGGTTAAACATGGGACTAACAAGTATGCAGTGAATAGATAAATATGTGATCTTCTTAGATTCAGGGATTTGGCTACTTAAACTATAAAGTAGGATTACATAAACAGTTAGTGATTTTCGTATGTCTATTTCCTCTTTTCTTTATGCGTGAAATTTACCGATTCGTTCTTATAAGCAAGTTAAGCAGTAAGATTTTGGGCATACTCGGATTATTAAAGATGCCTACCACTCTTATTCATAGAATTATCCATCTAGTAAATATTTATACATGCATCACCGTATTCGCTTATCTCATGTACACAATTTAGCTTAACAACATAATTTATACATGCTAAGACTAGCAAACTAGTACACAATCCATTCTTGCAAGTGCTTCGATTAACACACCTACACATGCATTATCTATTTCCGTTGTATCACACATAAAAACCAAGTTTAATAATATAGTTTTCCCATGATCATGCAATAAAACTAGCATGTTAAATTCATTCATATAATCGTCCACCGACTAATACATTTTACACGTGCATCACAAATACGTTATATCATGCTTACAACCAAGTTTAACAATGTCTCATACATGTTCAAGTTCACATACTATTAAGCAACATATCCTCATTGTTCACCGATTACAATTAACATCATTAGTGTTGGGATATCAACCGTTTATAATATATGAGAGTTAGGATGCTTACAACCTTGACCCTCTCTAAGGGTGCATATCAACACATTTATCACATTGTATCCTAACCGTTTATCAACACATCTAAGTCGGACAACGACGAAAACATTTACAACATCAACGTGACCACTAAGGGCCATACATACATACACATCACACATGCATACCATATATGTCACTCAATCATACGAAACAACATGTTATTCCATCATCAATCTCCAACCATAGTAATAGCCCTAGAGTTTATGACCCGGGGATTAGCTTCACAATTGCTCTCATGTTAGCCGCACTAGTAGTTAGTACCTTCATGCCAACACACTACACATGTTTAATGTCTTTACACTAAGGCTAACATATAAATGTTCCCAAGTAATTGTCATATATCATGCTATCATACCAACATATCATACGTGTTTCATATCACTACACTAAGGACAATATATCAAGTTCTCAAGTAATCGTTATCTATCATGTTCTTATGTCAAGTTCACAACAATTGTCCACCATCAAAACCAAGTACTCATATTCAACACATCACACAAGTAAGCAACTAAAACAAGTGGTTCAAAGTATAATCCAAATCCGATATGCTCTCTAGTTATTGACCGGGTTTGTATACAGGTGATACCATCGGCTTTCCCTCCACCCAATCAACTCCCATTAAGCATATCGGTTCCCTATTATACCCTAAGCCAACATGTGCAATCCGTGATGTCATTAAATTGCATATAACACGGGTGACCATAAAATAGTTGATCAGGCTCTTTTAGGGTTACCACAATGTTATACTAAGTTAATGCCATAACTTCATTTTGCCCTAAATCATCAAACTATCACCAAACAATAACAACAATCCATCTCAACCACAATCAAGTTCAAATAAATGTACACGTTAACCACATTGTACTCATCACACGTTCATCACATTGTACTCAAGTCATCACATAGTTGGTCTTTACTACGAACTCACAATGTACACCTTTTAGGGTTCACATAATTCAAGTTGCACACAAAATTCCTAACCATGCATGCTATATGAAGAGTTTTAACTTAAGTCGTAGTCTAGGTCAAACCGCCTAATTCTCTACGACCAAGCATGGGCCACCATTCTGTAACACCCCGAGCTAGGCTCAGAATATTACTGAAAAGATATAGTGTATGCATGGAATTATCGTAGAATAAATCTAAATGAATAAAAGGGATCCGGTGAATCCAACATCAACAATCAAGTACAAGATGCATAAAATGGGGGTGAATGAATCCTAGATCCATGTAAGTCCAAGCCCAAGCACAAGCATCAATCAACCACCACGTCCTGGATTCACAAGATTACCTGAAAAGTGTACTAAACAAGGTCAACATTAGGTTGGTGAGTTCGTAGTGATGGGTCACAAGGAACCATCGTCACATAATCACAATAAGTATAGAGGAAAGTAAGTAATGTCTTACAGGTAGCCTTTATAAGGCACAAAGTCAACCAAGATAGGTAAACTGAGAGTAAACCTCGTCACATAACAAGCCCATAATGTATCAACAATGATGAGAGACGCGTGTCATAAATATGCATAAGTAATGTCAACATCAATGAATATGCTAAGCGATAAGGATGCATAAAGTATATGTGCATGAGACATGACCAAACAATGTATGAGTGTATATCATGTGTGTCTCTCAACAATCATCAAATGCAAGTATGTGTAACTACATACTTGGGGTCTGTGTGCGTCCCGCACAATGAGAGTGTCTATGCGTGCGTCCCGCACCATAGACGTATGAGTGTAAGTGTCATCCCAATGACCAACGTGGCATCTCAAAATCATGGATGTATATACGTCTATATACTCGAGGTCTGTGTGCGTCCCGCACAAAAAGAGTGTCTATGCGTGCGTCCCGCACAATAGACGTATGAGTGTAAGTGTCATCCCAATGACCAATCTCATCACAGTCCACCAACCGAATCCCATAAATCGGTCTCCCCAATTCCAACCACAAATCAAACATTCAACCAACAACCGAAACAACATGTACATACACTTCGGAGGATTCTACTTTCATCGAATCATAGATGCTTATATATAGGGTCACCCGCAGCCTTCCCACCACATCTACAACCCTTTGAAGGCATAATTGACTTCCATGTATGTACAACTATCCTAATCATAATATATAATCATAAACGAATGTATAATCAACCGAATGACATATATGTATACAATGCATAGCAAATACGTGTAATGAATGAACACAAGTAACGTCAATATCAAATCATGTATCGTATGTATGCAAATGTCATAATGTATATCAAATGTGTATCAACCACGTCACCAATGCATCAAGAAGTGTAAGCTTGCGCGTGTACCGCACAAATCAAGTGTAACAATGCGTATATGTTCATTTCAAACACAATCCCAATATTCATCAATTCCATCAAAACAACACATGCATACACTTTGGAGGGTTTTACTTTCATTAAGTTCTAGATGCTTATATATAGGGTCACCCGCAGCCTTCCCACCACATCTAAAACCCTTTGAAGGTATAACCGACTTCCATGTAGGCACAACTATCCTAAATAAATCATAATATCACCATCATACGCCAAAGTCAACCACACAATCAATAAACCATCAATCAAATCAACCAAACAATCAAACAAGCACGTATGTGTACACTTTTCAGCCCGAATCTCAATTGAGTAGGGAGCTACGGAACTCACCTTGATCGGCAATAAGAAGTTATAACCAGTTAAAGTTGTCCAACGATCGTCAAATGTCCAGCACCTAACAATATGTGTCACAATACAAGTCATGGTCAATACTAGTTATACAATACCACAACTTCCTCCCAGGGTGTTTTAGAAGTGATTCGAGAACATTTAAACGACAATTGAAGAGTTTTGGATAAACACGGTTAAATGACTTAGCACCAAAATTTGACGTGAAAATCAAAGTGTTTGGAAATGAGTTTTAACATTTTTGTTGACCTTAGAATGATGATATAAGGCTTCCTTGAAAGTTACAAGTCAATTGAATGTAGGAAAAAGCGGGAAACGAAAAGTAGTCGACGAGATCCGGGGAGGACAGATTTTGGCGGATGGTCATGAAAGCGCTTAAGGTCGGTAATGGAGGAAGGAGCTGGGTTTTCGAAGCCGTAGTCGCTTACGAGAGATTTCCGCAACTCCTCGATGAAGGTAAGAGTGCCTACCCTTACGGCTGCTCCCGGATACTCTTGGATGATCTCCTTATCAAAGATCTCCAGATATCTGGAGATCCCATGTGTTCACATCATCCGCGCACATCGTCCGCCGGGGACATCATCATCCGTCAAAACCTGCAGCTAATAAACAATCCAAAAACGACCTAATTCACACCAAAACTCCATTTTGACATCAATTTCGACCAAGAGACACTTCCAAACTCATTTTCAAGAATAAAAGGGACATAACCCACATCACAAACTCGATCTATAACGTCGATTCCATGCCCAAATCGTTTGACCCATTTCCAAAACCCTAATTTAACCTTAATTTTAATTAATTTCGGTTTTATCTCAAATTGTGACCCAAGAGTACTTATGTTAGTCTAGAAACATGATAATAAGTATAAAATGGTTGATTTGAGTGAAGTTTTACTTACCAAAAATCACCACAATGCTCAAATCCGAAAATTGACCCGAATGGAAGAATTCTTGCACTTTTAAGACTCAATCTTTTGATATGTTATAGATAAAATGAAGATGATAATGTTTCTTGTATAAATCTTGCTTCAAAAGACAATAATTGTGATGAATTTCTAGAGAGAGAGTGAGATTATGTGTGTGTTCTTGCAAGAGGAAAAGAGAGAGAAAGAGAAGAGTAAGAATGAGTTGGGTGTTTTAGTTGGGTCATGGGTTGTGGGTTTGACCCACGGGTTGACCCGTCTACATAACTAACTTAATTCGCGTTTCGTCTAGCATCGAGTCACATAAATAGTCGATAATTTGACCCGTCAAGCATATCACTAGTCATAATGTCTCGAAACAAAAACATTTACATTAATAATTTAAGTTGTGAGTTAAATTACGTAGAAAGTCAAACGGTCAAAATTTACGGATGTTACATTAACGGACTTTGTGATTTGAAAGAAAGAAAGTTGAAGACCGGTATCTCCAGGACCGGACTTAATTCTAAGTAAATGTAAGGCCGGTATTGAAGAGGCCGGACTTTGATGATTTAAACAAGCCCGGTGTTGGAAACACCGGGTTTCCTAGTTTTGCAAAATTCTTAAACCAAATTCCTAAAAACACCAAAACGTTGAAATTTTGTCCTATTCATACAAAAAATTCAAGGATAACCCATAATAATAATATATAGATCTTATTATGAGCATTTTTTTTTAAAACTGAATCTAAAAGATCATCATGGTCGTAGAAAGAATTTGAAGGTTAAGTAGACATTGGTGGTGGATAAAGAAAAATGTAAAAAAAGATTTGATGAATAAAAACATTATATTGTAACTTAAATTAAGACAAAAACTAATAAAAATTTCAACAAAAGATTCATTTATTTCAAAATTAGATGAAAAAACATATGACATTGACATATATATCTTTTTAGTGAAACATGGAAAACAAAGACACAAAAAACATATATTGTATATCACTATAAAGATGGACTAGCTCATCCTACACTCATTTTAACTTTGGCTAGACACTCAATACAAATATACAATCACACACTTATACATGTAAAAGTTTTAGAAGGAAAAGAAAAAGAAACGAAAGTTATACTCTTTTTTACTCTCTAATTATTTTCCATCTTAAACTATGAAAGATACAACATAGGAATATCCATGAGATAAAATCCAAAACTTTTATAACATTTAAAGATTAGTCTATCATGATCCAAAATTTATCCCTAATCAAATCAAGATAAACATATAGCATTACCTTTTCTTTCTTTTTTTTATTAAAAAAAGCTACATATAGCATTACCTATTTTTACAAATAATCAATTCAGCTTTACCTTTAACCCCTTATGGCGAACAACTTAATATATTGACCAATATAAATTCACCCACACTATCTTTTCAGAAAGCTATACCAACATATTTTTTATTGTGAAATTACAAAGTGATAAGTTCGGTATCATTCATCTGTGGTAAGTGCTCAACACCTGATAGTCCATGTCAGTGTTTACAATAATCAGAAATCATACTCAGAATCATTTTACTCAAAACTCGTTTTAACAAATTCTTTCTTCACCCTAACATATACTTTCATGTTACTTTAAACGAACTTCTTATTAGATTATCAACTTTGTTTCAAGGTAAACGATCAATTAAAGTAATTCTTGTCTGGTTTGTCGAAATAGGAGTGTATGTTTACCTATAAATATTACGAATGTTGGTTTAATGCAACATGATGCATTGACCACCACGGTCAGCACATGATTATTTCTTAATATACACGTCATCATTTGTTGATTTTATCCTCAATCATGCATTCTTTTACACTAGATGAGTGACCGCGCGATGCGGCGGCGTTAATACACATTGTGCTAAATGTCGTGATGACGATAATTTGCAACGTGAATATAACTTTTTATGTGATTTTAAGTAACTCGAACCTCGATATGTAACGAATTTACAATTCATGTTAGTATCAAATAAATATAAAATCACTTTAAGGAGCTCATCAATAAAGACATATTTAAAAAAAACTAATATCATCAATTTCATGATTTAAACGATAGATGTGTTTTGTGTTTTATTGGGTGGGGGTTAGGAATCATTAAAGTGGGGTAGGAAAGGGAATTAATAGGGGTATTTTGGGTATAAAAAAATATTAAATTATTTAAATTTTTTAAAATAGAAAAAACCAGTTTGCTTTATAAGATGTTATCTATAATATACCTTATAAAGCAGGAAGCCCTTTTTTTTAAGAAAAGATGAATTGAAGTACCTAAAATATCCCTCCTTTTTATAGATAATTACCCGTTTACTCCAATCACCACCACCTACGGTCACCACCAACCACCGCCACCTCCAACCACCGCCAACACTGCCGCTACCGCCGCTCACTACCACCACCCGTCACCGCCGCCGCCACCATTACATCACCACCACCGCCGCCTGAAAATTCATGAATCTCGCCGGAAAACTTAGATCTACGATTGCTCCTCCGTTTCTTCGAATTGGAACTCGAAATTTTCACCAAAATGCTCAGGAACAAAATCCGCACAAACCCTTGCCAAAATAAAACCGATTCAAGGTTCGCCGGAAAATTCGAAAACTCGCCGGAAAAGTGAAAAACGTTGATTACTCTTTCGCTTTTTCGAATTAAGACACGAAACCCATTGCAATCGAATCAGAATTCAATCGCGAACAAATATAGGGATTAAGATCCTCTGAAGTTGATCAACTTCAACCATTGGATTAAATCCAATGGTCAAGATTTAAACATCAAAATTAGATCTTGACCATTGGATTTAATCCAATGGTTAAAGTTGATCCAACCTATGAAGTTGGATCAACTTTAACCATTGGATTTAATCCAATGGTCAAGATTTAACATCAAATTAGTCTTGACATTGGATTTAATCCAATGGTTAAAGCTGATCCAACTTCACCTATGAAGTTGGATCATTCAGAGGATTTCAATCGCGAACAAACCCATCGCCGCCACCACCATATCCTCCTCCCCCGCCGCCGCCGCCCACAAGTACTTCCGACAACATTAGCACCATCAGGTCCGGCTACGTCAGCAACCTTACTTCGACCATCAGATCCAGTCTCTACCACATACTCGACGGTATATATATAACATAAATATATACCACCATATTTTCCGGTCATCGTCGGCGGTGGCCGTTTTCACCCATGGTAACCTGTAGATTTTCTTTTCACATCCCTTTGTGGTTTAGGAGTCAATCAGTCATCATGTCTGTAGATTTTTTTGCTTATATTTATTAGAGGATAAATGATACTTATTTTTGGAGGACAAGAAATGAAAAATACAAAGAAGAAAGAAGATGTGAAAGGCTGGGGATCGTAGAAGACTAGAAAGAAAGATAAGATTGATAAGTGTAATGGAAATAGATATCACATATTTATTATTATTTTAATATAATATACCATGGTTACGGTTTTACTTTAAATACAAGTGTTTTATGTGTGGATTGTATAAGTTCTTATATCACATAATAATTTTTACCAATTTTCATTTTAACCCTTAAAGTTTCTATCTTTTAACTTTTGCCCCACATCAAAGTTTTTGTTTTTATTTTCTTGACACTAAATTTTTGGGTTCTCATGTTTTCATCAAATAACTTTCACCTGGTTACGATTTTACTTTTAAACATTTGGTTTTGACTATTTTTATTCGTCTTTTTATATACATAACGTTTTTAAATTTGCCCCACATAAGCTATATGAATGTACAAGTACGTTATGCATATAATGTACAAGTTCTTATAGCACATAATAATTTTTACCATTTTCCATTTTAACCTCCTAAACTTTCTATCTTTTAACTTTTGCCCCACATTAAAGTTTTCGTTTTTATTTTCTTGATACTAAATTTTTGGGTTCTCATGTTTTCATCAAATAACTTTCACATGGTTACGATTTTACTTTTAAACATTTGGTTTTGACTATTTTTATCCGTCTTTTTATATATATAACGTTTTTAAATTTGCCCACATCAAAGTTTTCGTTTTCATTTTCGTGGCACTAAACTTTTAGGTTCTCATGTTTTCATCGAACAACTTTCACACGGTTACAGTTTTACTTTTTACCATTTGGTCTTTAATTATTCATCTGTCTTTTTATACATATAGCGTTTTTAAATTTGCCCCATATCAAAGTTTTCGTTTTTATTTTCTTGACACTAAATTTTTGGGTTCTCATGCTTAAGTCTTACGTTCATATTATATTTAAAACATTAATATATTTTTTATGTTTTTATACATCTTATTATTCTTTATCTTTATTATTATTGCTACATGTTTAATTTTCTTTTTTAAATTTTTAGTTCGGATATTTGACATAAATTTGAGTCCAAAATTTTGTCGTGTAAAAAGCGTACCCCGCGGCAACGCGCGGGTACACTAACTAGTAGATTATAGATATAGATATGGCAAAGAAATTCGTTGTTATCCTTCTCCGACTTAAATTACAATTATTAGGACGATTTGTAAATCTTCCATGAGAAACATATATGATATCATATAAGACCATTTACAGTTATGCTAATCCGTCAATGCTAGTTCTCCAACAAGGATAGAAGGTCGTGAATGGCATTTGCAAAATTTTATTTATTCTCAAGTAAACATGAAAACCAATCATAGTCGCCCATACATGGTGAGCATATCTCTTAGCTTCTTTGCTTCAGCATCCATGCTCGAAAAGCTCATAGAATTTGGTATCCTCCAACCCCAATTTCCAGACTGTATTCATAAAAGGGAAAAGTCATATCAACCGAAAAACATGTGCATTCTAACAAAAACTGTTACAAATAAGTTCTTTGGAGCAAACATTAACTATCATGACCTGATTATAACCAAAAAATTTCATACTCGAGAAAGTCTCTATAGTTATCGGGGTTTTCCATGGTTGGTTAGATTTCAGTTCAGATTTGACCATGTAAGGACTGCTCATACTGTATCAGTCTAATGCAATTTTAGTTGAAAAATAACTTAACTGTCTAAAAACAAAGTAATAACACCACGCTTAGAGCAAACACATTTGAGTTTCTATTGTGGAAATGTGTACAAAGCTGATTACCTGTGTTGCTGGAATATTCATTCTAGCAGAACTCCCCAACCCAAGAATATCCTGCATAGGTATGATTGAAGTTTGGGCTACTGAGGCGAGAGCAGCTTGGATCAGAGCCCATGATATATCATCATCGGTGGAAATTGATAGATAGTTAAGCACCTGAAATACACAAGTCATGTGAACCATATGCAAACAGATATGAAGAAGATGATGATTGCAACACAAAGAAACACTTACATTGCATTTTTCTTCTTGCGGCAGGACATCCCACCAACCTCGTATCTGTAACAGAAAAATGCAATCTGTTAACATTTACATAATCATGAATTTTCTACTGATAAATCAAGCTTGTAATTATTTAATGAAGATATGAAGTTCTTTTGGTCTTTGACGATATACATGTAAATTGGAAGCATAAAAAAACAATTGACAAAGATAATTGAGGGAATATTGTCACTGTCGGAATACACGTGGTACTGTGCTTTATCCGTTATCAATTTTGTATTTAATCCCTGATTTGAGCACAAATTGACCATGATACATGGTTAAAGAACTTAAGCAGGAACTCGGAATCATGTCTGCACTTACTTGAAAGAGGATCAGACAAACTTCATGTGTTTGAGCAAAATTGGATGGATCGAGATAGTGGTATGTAAGCTTTTGTTTTATTTGTCATATGGTTGAACATAAAAATCAACAGCAAGTATTACAAAAATAGAGGATAAAGAGATCACCGTATCGTTATCATGAGTTCCAGTATATACAACTTGATTGTGCTCATGATTATGAGGTAAATGAGGATTTTCTGAATCACTTCCAAAACCTAATCATACATTTATTAACAACATAATTAGCTTATGAGAACTTTAACGTTCGCCTGGTTATACAACAGAAATAACAGACTTATAAGCAATTAGTACCAAACTGAAGAACAGCCATTCCAGGTGCCCCAATGGATTTCCGAAGTTCGACAACATCCTCCGTTATAACTCCCTGTTATGCAGATGGGTCAAAGTCCGAAGTGCAAGATAGGAGAATGTGAGGAATCAAACAGAAAATGACTCAAATTGTATTGCTTTTTACCAATATTAGATTATAATTTATAAAGTATCAATGTTTCCATCAAGTAGTTTGATGGCAATTTATTGTGTCAAAAAGGTTATCATTCGGCTAACCTTGGGTTACCCACACCAGACTGCCCAGGGCAAAACGTGTGAGAGGTAAATCGAGCTGAATAAGCAGTCAAGGCCATATACGGATGTCAACCACAAGGATTGAACACCACATTTATTTACTTTGTCAGGAGGTCCCACATTGGGGCTGCACCTTCAACCAACTCATCTACATGCCTGGGAGCAGTTTAATAGCAATTTAACTTAAATGTTCTAATTGATTACTCCAGCAGTTTGTAGTTCTTTTAATATGTGTTCATAACAGGTCATAATAAGAAGAAAATTTCGTTTTTTCTAATCAAATTACCATTAAAGCTGCTAAAATTGTAATCCAATATACATAAAGTCGTATCACTATCATTCATACGCTTTATTTTAAACAACTAAAACAAGACAGCAGAAGAAAAAGTAGAAGACGGTAGAAATAGTAGAAATGGTAGAACTGTACTCTATGACATTTCACTAATATCAAACCAAAGGGAAGTGTGGCATAAAAGTTGTATACTTTATATAATGTAGTGCCAAGTCAGTTGATGTTAGATTCTTAGCAATTACTATTAGGATTTCTTTAGAAGTTTCAGTTTTTGACCCACAAACCTATCTTGTACAATTTATATGCAGAGTTCCTTAAATCTCTACACTTGAAGGATATGTCTACTCAGTTTAGCAGTAAAATAACAGATTAAACAATAGATAGGGCTCTCGGAAAGTAAAAAGGTTGCAATAAAAGTTTTCAGAATGCATATCCAAGGTATTCTGTAGTTGTATTTGTATATCATACCAAGTCTTCTGCTATGATATTGATCTTCCCAACAGCTCTAAAAATGGCATCAAATAAAGAGCTTCCAGGTCCCACCTACTATCAACAAAATTAACCACTTGAAGAGCAATACATGTGAGGTTCAAAGAAATGTTACATATCTGAAGAGATCTGACCTTCCATCTACCCAACGTGGCAATCTTTGCTTCTGTAAAAGAAAAACTTTAGTGCATAACACATATCAAATGAAGCATGATTCCATACTTTCACATCATTTTTCCCTTATAAAAAGTTTATAAACAAAATACAGTCAGCCAAAATTACTCTGCCATGAGTCTATTACAAGGCATTCAAGCATAACATTAGCAATGCACATAGACAGTCGTTTTTTCCCCTTCTTATACAATAATCAAATTCTCGATCCATAGATGTTTGTACCTTTTCAGAACCCAAGCAATTGCCATATGAGTAGTAGTTTAAAGATAAGGAAAATGTGTGTTCGTAATCAGAAACTTGTGTTTAGCTCTCTATATTATATATTCTATTGGATTTTAATGTAGCTTCACCCTGATTTAGCTAGCATGAAGAAAAATGGGAATCTCTTGCTATCATATACATAACTCACCAGAAGGGACAGCCCAAAAGCCAGCGAATCCCCTGAAGTGATCTATCCTGAACTCATCAAATAGATCCCCTGCACGTCGTAACCGGCGTACCCACCAGGAAAAATGATCCTCCTCCATTGCTTTCCAATCATACAATGGGCTTCATGTGAAAGAAAATGTCATTCAAAATGAAATAGTCAATAGGAATCACATTGAAGTTTAATGCAGTATAGCATACAAGTAAAAAGTATATTGGTAAAAGCAAAAAATTAACAATATTTTTCGGTATAGATGTACAGAATTTCTAGCAAAAGCTATCATGTAGCCATCACAGTGAGATCAAGTTTTAGGACGAAATTCACAAGGTGTGAATACAACAAAGTATGATTGTTCTATGTTCTTATGCTTTGGGAAAGCAAATTTCAAAGTAAATTCTTATTTAAGAGAAAGGTTGGAGGCATTTTGAGCTCCTGTTAACCATTCACCCCTGATTAAATTTTGGTAAAAACTCATTTTAAGTTTTTATTCTTTTTTGCAAGGGACAATTACTGTTATGAGACAATGTTAAACTTAGCTGTAGTATCAACCTGTCCCATAGTTGACCAGTTTCACTAAATGCATCAGGGGGGACACCGCTAACCAAAAGTGGAAACCCTTTCCGCTTCTGCCAGATAAATAAATAGTCAGAAACTGAGACTGAGACTGACAGGAATAATGCAAATCAAGAGATTTACTCACAAGCAAAAAGTATTTCTTGTTTGCCCAAACATCTGCACTGTGATAACCAACATAGATGGGCATGTCCCCCATTATGCTTATCCCCTTCATCTGTGCATATTGACAAACTTTTTTCCATTGCCTCTGAAATAAGAACTGTTGTGCAACAAAGTTGTCGATCTGGGTATGAAAAGGACAAAATGTCATAAAATCAAGAATCCGTGATCTGCCTAAAATTGAGTATGTGGACTGGAAGTAAATGCACAGAAAAGGAATTATTGAAAGACAGGCATCTTACAAAATCCTTTTTACTTTGATATATGTCTTCTAATGCAGCAAGATGACGATTCTTTAGGGGTTCAGGCCAATCATACCAATTATATGTATTGTAACAATCATCAATAGCAGCAAATATGCTGCATCTTCAAGCCAACCTATGCAATCATAAAGAACACAGAAGCACTTTCAATCAACAAAAGCAAGTTTCCTCAAAACCTCAAACGGATGACAATAAGATATTAACTATATGTATACGTTATTAAAAGACCTTTTTAACCATACTTCATTAGAGGTTTGTTACGTTTGTAGTTCCAACCACATCAAATAGATGCTTGGTATAACAACTGTAATCAAATATTAACAAGGATCTCATCCATTTCAGAAAAGATAACCCCTTTTAACAAACTGAAGAAAGCATACATTACATAAAAACTCACCAAATAGCTATGTTGTTAATAACGGTGGTATAACGGTGGTATATCGGTTATCGGTCCTTCCCTAAAATACCGGTGGTATTTACCGATATTTAGCTTTTTAAATTTCGGTCTAACGATGTTATTACAAGTTTTTTTTCTTTTCTTTTTTTTGGCACAAAACTAATAAATACTTAATAGTCCATACTAATTAATTAAAAGCCAATTTTCCAGCCCTAATTCTAACATAAAATTTTAAAAAAGTACAGCCCTAATTTTCCAATCGAAGGATCGATCAGAAGGGTTTCTCCTCTGTGTCTTCACTTCTTAAGCGATCCATCAGTTTTTCTGTCTTTACTTCTCAAATGCTTTTAAGCTTGACTTTTAATATTAGTATTAAGTATTAATTATTTTGGAATTTATACATATTGCATAATATTATAATCACCGTTATACCACCGGTATATCAAATATCGGTCCTCGACCGTTATAACCGATATTTGAGTATTAACAACATAGCCAAATAGTTCTTATGAATGCATACTAGAAGTGTGCCCGCGCAAATGCGGCGGCGGTGGTCAGTGGTGGCGGTGGTGACGACGGGTGACGCCGGTAGCGGTGGCATCGGTAGGTTAGAGATGTGTTATTAATGTAAAAGTAATTGATTTAATGGAATAGTATAGTTATTTTAAGTATTGAGGGATGTACGTTATAAAAATTTCAATAAGGGTAATATATATATTTTAGGGGTATTTAAGTTCTTAATTACTTAAAATGAAGGATCTAGTTTGCATTATAAGGTATTATAGATATAGATTATAGATATCATTACATATTACATGTCAGAATATATAAGGTGAAACAAGTCTTCCATAGATTCCAACAAACCAAAAACATCAATAATAACAACATAATTCGACCGCACTGTTATGAAGTCTCTAATTTCCGTTTTCATGTTCAATCCTTCGTAATTTATAAATTGATTATAGATTCGATCACATTTCAATCATTGGAAATGGCATGAGCAATTTCCGTAGCACCAAAGAAAAATAAAAGTTAAGAGCAGTGACTTCTAGTTATTTTGGTAAATTAGACTAGTGTTGGAAGAGAAAAAAGGGGAGAAGAGCACATGGATCCAAAATAGGTTAATGCTTATATAATTGAGCTACCATAATAGTTATAGAAAGGATGTATTACTTGCAACATCAGGATCTTTGCGGAAAACTTCAAGCTGACATTTGAGGTCCCCCTTACTTAAAATGAGCCTCTTTGCAGCCTAATTGGAAACAAAGGATATCAGTTTTAGTTCAGCTATACTGAGTTACAGCTGAAGTTGCAAATAAAAAATTAAAAAAGAAAAGAAGAAGAAGCTATATTGAGTTACAGCTGTAGACAATTGCTCAGACCCAAATTTGCCTAATATGATTAAAGCATACATCTGGGTGTGAATTAAGTTGGATTCATAACCTCCTAGATCCTTGCCAACTAAATTCCGTCCATGTGTTTTTAAAACATGATCTTGGGCAAGATATTAACTAGTCCAAGGTGCAACCGGAAAAGACAAAATGTGAGATGATAAAGCACTTCCAAAAAAATTTTATTATGAATCTACAGTTCCTTTCACATCCTTTAAACTTGTTTATGGTGCGTTGGCATTACCAAACTGAGGATCTGGATTGATGTCGTAAACAGAATGACCAGATGAAGAGACTTAGACATGACGTGCAATTGTGCAAGACCCCTAATTTTCTTGTTCCACGTGAACGTCAAAAAACCAATTACTATAGTTCAAAAATATCCACAAACTTTTAGCCAAGTCCAAACGACATGTAAAAACGATTTCATCTTTCTTAACAGTCTACCTTGGCTATCAGAGAATCCTTTATGTCTGCAACAGTTTCATAATTTACGCGATCTGTATCCCTGCGCAGATGCTGCATTAAGGAAGAAATATAGACCAAGACAATAAAATATAATTATTGCCTTCATATAATCAATGATTCTTACAATGGTTCAGGAAGCTCCTCTTTCATCAATAACCCATCTTTCACAAGCTCATCTAGGGATATCAAAAGCGTGTTACCACAATTTGCATCCTGGGAGTGAGTATTTGCAACATATTTCACTATCTTATGTTAAATAAGAAATAAACTTAGTGCAGGAAGCAGATCCATTGTGACAATTTGATATCAGTTGTAACCTTTGCGTTAGTTTTTATACTTCAATTCCTTAAAACCTTTGCGTTAGTTTTCATTTTTCAAAATTTCAATCAGTTCATATACATCTTGCTCTTAGCTTTTGTTAGGTGATTTTTGTTGTCGGATGTTGCATATCTTGATACAACTTTCATGCACTAAAGTGCACTTTATTACCTGTCCAGAGTACGGAGACCCTTCCTCGTTAGCCTTCCTACCCGGTGGAACAAGTGGGAGAACCTGCATACACAAAGAAATGTTTAGAATCATATAACCTAAACAGATTTAATTTACAATTATCACTCAGAAGACAACATTCAAATTTCTAATAATAAAAAGATTGATAGGATTCCAGAACCGAACATCTGTTGAAGAAAGTTGTTCATATTTATCAATTCAACTTTAAGGGAATCGAGCCGAGACAAGTTTGTCGCAGATACACTGCTTTTATATCATACACCACGTTTCTACATCACATTTTAATAATGCTTCCGATAACTTTCTCAACGGACGCCATTTGATACTTCTGGTAATTTAGTTCATTTCCTTTTATCCTTTAGTGGAGTCTCACTTACACTCATATACACTTTCTTAATCAGATGCAACAAACTTTAATCCTATAAACTTACCTTCATTTCTCACACAAACTGGATAGTATATCATATACGTCAGGCTCTACATTACGGGTTTGACATTCAAACCTAATTCCATAAACTTCAAATAACTTCACATCTTTCTATATATAAAAAAAAATCACTATAACACCTACATTATTGTACATCTCACAGGACAAACAACGTGGAATGGCCAGGGAAGAGTCTAGAAACACCACGAGAATAGCGGTCAGGCATCGTACATCAGAGCAAAAAGCTCAACTCTAACGTGTAGACCTAAATTCGGATCCCTATGAGTTTTACCTACATTATTGTACATATTTCTAATACTAGTCTAATAAAAGTCAATATACATAATAATTTCTTCTAGAATCATATGATACAACAAGTTTATACATCCAAAATCGCAGTCATTAAATCAAAAGCTACAAAATAACAATAAACAATGCAGTATAATATAATAAATATATATGTGTGTATATATATATATAATATCTATATAAAGGAAAAAGTGTATGGATAGACCTGCCAGAGTGAACAACCAGCTTGATGAAGCCAATCAATAAACTGAAAAGCCTGATCACCTAAATCACCAATACCATAGGGTCCAGGAAACGACGTCGGATGAAGAAGCACACCGGCTCTTCTCTTAGCACTGGAATCAGGTACCGGAAGCCAGTCCGCATAATCCGCCGGAAAATCCTCACCGACAGCGTAGGAATCACGTGACTTAACCGCCGTAACGGCGTGAGTGTGATTGTGTATGCGTGTTGTTTTATGTAGGGATTGAAGTGAAGTGGTGCTGGAAGGTGATTTTTTGGGATGAATGTGAAGGAGGAGAGGGAGTGATGAGAGAATGTTAACCGCCATTTGTGATATTAGAGTTTGGAAAATGAAGAATTTGAATAGTGGTAAACTGGTAATTGAGGAGTTTTTGTAACGTTGGAGAGTGGTTTTAGGCAGGTGAACTGGAAGAGAGCATGTGGACTGTGGACTTCACATGATGATGATGAGACTAAATTGAATGAACCGCAACCTGACTTTCAAAATCTTGTTTTCAACACTCAAATATTTTGTTTATTACTCCCTTGGGGCTGTTTTTTTTATAATAAAATACAAAACTTGATATATACAGTCAAATTTTATATTTTTTTTACTTAATAAACAAAAATAACCGTCAATTATTTATTTTTTACTTAATGCATACAGACATTATTTATACATTCAGCGTTTAATGAGTAAAAAAAAAAAGAACAGGCCCAAGGTAATTTCAAAATCCTAGTGCGCTGTTTGTGTGTTTACTAGTCTTGTAATTTTTTTTGTAACTGGTGTCTCGATAGAATTCTTTGTGGTCTGCGTACTATTAGTGGTGGATGTTATTGTTGGTTAGTCTTGGTGAGTAGGGATTTTCAGGGCTTGGGGTTTGTAATCCGACACCACCATCATATATGTATTTTAGATCGATCTACTCTTAAATTATACAAATCTTTGGAAAAAATTCAACACTTTTAAAAATACCCCAAATAATCCACCCCATATATATATGAGAAGTGAAATCTGAATCCAGATAAATTCTCCCAAAGTCAAAAACCTTACAGACACCGAACAGTGGAAATGAAAAACTTTCATAGTCATGTAGTTTGATGATGAATAACCAAGGATCATGAAGTGTTACCAACACCGAGTATGATTCGATATAACATGTAGAATTGTAGATACATAAAATAACAACTATGGATTGTCATTTTCTTAGTATAGCTTCCCATAAAGTTGATATGTCATTTATACTATTAATCTGCTTATGTATTAAGTTTGATTCGTTATATTGCGCACAAAATCTGGAATAAAATTGATTTTTCATTTACATTTATTGTTTATTTAGGTAGATTATAAATTCAGTTCTATAAAAAGTACACAATTCTATTTCATACTACATGTATCTTTATTGTGTTATCCACTCTACAAAGGATTATTTATCTCCAAAAATTCATGACTATAAGTAAAATATAAAATGCAATCACAAATGAGGCTGAAGTTGTAAAAAAAATCCAAAAGAACTAAGTAAAATTGTCTTAATGTTCACAAATATTCATTTTTTAAATAAATTGAAGATTACTAAATCATTAAAAAAATTAGATGAAAGGAAAATAATTCCAATTAATAATATCTTTAAATAACGATTCAAGAGTTGTCAACATATATGTTATATTATGTTATGGTAAGTATCTAATGATGAGAAGACTTATTCGATAGCATAAACATATACACACAATACATGAGTCACCAAATCCCCAACCACCAACACCAAGAACAACTACCACCAATCACCACCTACAGTAATAACCACCAAAGCAATTACCGGTCTTATTCTCATTCTATATTTTGAAAAACCGAATCAAATGAGATAAGGTATTCCTGGTATGAGCAAAATGCTCTCAGGAATGGAGACAGAGGTTTTCCTAGCATGAGTTTCATCTGGAATTGGAGTTGAGTATATGAAGAGGCATGCCGCTGAGCCCAAATTTGTCGTTAAAAAAAAATGAGATAAGGTATTACTGTAATAAATAAGTAGGTAATGGGAGAGCAATGTCCCTCATATCACAAATGTATACCCATCGACTCACCCGTATGAGCCATATGATGCCGGTACAATATTACCATCATAATCTCCATATGATCTTGGCACCCTGAAGGATCAAACCTCATTTTTAAAACTCCACATGTGGGTTTAAGCTTCATTGGTAATAATTACCGTAAAAAAAATTGTTATTTTGCGCCAAGCGAGATCGAACTTGGGACCTTAAGGTTACCAAGTGTTTCTCTTACCACTAGAGCAACTCCCTTGTTGGTAATATGGCATCAATATCTAAAAACTAAATTAATGATAACCAATGAAAATGAAGAGAAAAATACGAATTATAGATGTTACAATTAGAAAAAAATAAATTCTACAACATACTAATTTTTTTTTAAAACTATACAAGATATTAGCAGATTTTTAAAAAACTAACCATTTTCTACATGAAAACATCATAATTATTATTTAAAAAAAGGGAATCCATTTAAGCTGACATTAGCATATGTCTCGATCATGCTCCGGTCCATTTCGTTGCATTTTTCGTCACTTACCGCCATATTTAAGACACAAGTATAGTGGTCATATATTTTGGGATAGTAATTTATTTTTGGAATGGAAGTTTGTGATTACATATTTGGTTCTTTTAATACCGAATGGGTGATATATAAAAACTAGGTTTAGGATTAATAGATACTTTTATACGCCGTTATTTTATAAGTTCGAGAAAAAACTTTCGTGGCAACGCACATATATATTTTTCTAGTTGGAAAAAAATTATATATGTGGCTTGAAAGTTGAAAATATGTCTTTAGTATGGTACCTGCGTGTGATAATGATTATACACTTTAGGGTTCAGAAAGAAATATCTATATGCATGTGAATTAGAAGCAAAATTTTAGAAAATAAAAATTGTGGATTATGGGCATAGGGGCTTGCTTATAAAAATCATATCTTGACCTGATAACCTTAAACCTGCTAACCTTGTACATCGACTAACACTTTGATAGTCCTAAAAACCCTTAACATCAATGTCTGTAGCTCATAAAGTAAGAAATTCGAGTTCAATGATTGTGATACCCCTTCCGTTCAATTTTAAATGTTTTAGTTTGAAATTTTGAGTTTTTTTCTTTCAATTTAAATCGTAAAATTTTTTGTTTTGTTATATAACACTTTATATGAATACATAAGCAGATTGGTCTTTTAGATACTTTTTATTGATATAAATTTAATCAATTACATTACTACATAATACATATAAATATATCTTAACTAATATTTTCTAAAAAAATTAAAAGTCAAATTATGATCTTAAAAACGAAATATATAATAAGTCCATTTCAAAGTCCAAACTAATCTATGTGCTACCATGTTGAAAATACTACATTGACTAAACCTAAAACTAAGCAAAATGATAAAATGGTCAAATATCTTAACTTTTACATGATAAAATGCAAACTAAATTTAACTCCCATCTTTTTACTTGTTAGTAAATTAATCTTTATTTTTTACCATAAAATGGGCGCCTATCATTCTCTATATATATTTAAAAACCGTGAATCGGGTTTTGTGCCTCTCACATTTCAACATTATTTTAATATTTTTTGCTTCTTTGTCTCCTCTTTGTGTCTTCTCATGCTTTTACTCTTTTCCCGGTTGACTTTTCTTTTCGGCCCATGTGGTAAGCCGTAAGCCCAATTTTTAAATCAAATTAAATTCATGAATTCTCCTCCTACAATTTTATTTGTTTGTTTTTTTGAATTATGAGTATATTAGTTTTTCATTAAAGTGTTTGTATCATAAAACTGGAAATTGATCATTACACAACACATTTTTACCATACACAACAATATATGCATCAAACAGTTGTACTGTGCAATTATTTGATGTATAAATTGTTGTGTATGGTAAAAATATGTTGTGTAGAGATCATTTCCAATGGACTTTGCACCAAATTTCTAAATGACGTTTATCTATAAGAATATTTTGGGATTTTACTTATTTTTTAAATACTTAATATATAACAGTGACTCTTTTACACGTTATTATTTTAATGTGATTACGTTCTGATTCGTGTTATATAATAAAAGAGGTTTATATATCAAAGCTTTCATGATGATAATTCATATAATTTTACGATACACATGTTTATACTTTGTCAAACGATTCTTTATGGATATGTTAACACCATGTTTTAAATAACAACAGATAGAATTATATGCCGTTATTTTACTATTGCTGCTATGTTATGATTTTATGTTAAATAATAAGATATATTTATATGTCAGGTTTCATAATTAGGTTATATAATAATTCACGAGTATATTATTTGTTTAAACGATTGATGGTTGAGAAGTTTTTATTAATATTTTATTATTAACATGGATACTCCTAAATTGCATTGGAATGGAATGAAACGCTAGACTTCCAAAACCCCTTATTATTTGTTTAAAATTATGAACTTGAACCAAAGTAAAAGATTATCTTTGCAGATTTGTTAATACGTGGATTCAGTTTTCGAATCACTTTTTCTCAAACGTTACGTTTCCCGGGGCAACCCCGGGTGACGAAACTAGTTCATACAAAAAATGAGAAAAAAATAAAACTTTTCTTGAAGGATAAACCATTAATAAACCCTATTATTCATTTGAGTTAATTACAGAAATCGTCCTTGTCGTGGACCGCCACTTGCAGCTTTCATCCCTAACTTTCAAAAATTACAGTTTTGGTCCAAAAAGTTTTGCTCCGTCAACACTTTTGGTCCTGACTACTAACTTCTGTTTAAAAACCCATCACGTGACCTGCACATGATGGGTAATTCAGTCATTTCATTAACACACGGACCAAAAATGTAATTAACTCTAACTCTTTCATCTGTCATCATCATCATCTATATATCTAAATCTATAGAAAGTCTAATGTTTTTTTTTATTCTCATTCTTCACCCATCAGACATCACCTTTAACTATCACCGTCTTCAGCCTTCCTTTCTTCTCTGGTTTCTTTTCCACCCTTCACCAACAATACACCTCTCTCAAAACGAAGATAGATCTATATAGATATAGATCTGGCAATTAATATTGGATTATAGATGGTTGAGGTGAAAGATATAGATATAGATATAGATATAGATCTGGAGACGCGGTGTGGGGGGTGATGAGTTGGCAGCGACGACGGTTCACAGTGATGACTGGTGGGCTGTGACGGTTCTTGACGACTCAAAATGATGGACTGTGTTTTTACTGCTTTAACGCACACGACACATACATCCATGTGCATTTAGATTCAAATGAAAGACTTTAATTTAACTAGTTTCTATCGTCGAATACCCCAACTATGTACAATTAGAAGTTTAGATTTAGTTGACTTATTGACCCACCTAGCAACGCTTGCCACTTCACTCACCATACACCATCCTTATTTTTTGTATTTCTTTGCAGGTAATTTTTTTTTTGTTAAGATGAAGAAGATGATACATATAGATTTAGATAGGGATATAAATGTAGATCTAGATATATATGTTGTATATATAGTATCTGTAATTTATGAAATCTTGATGGTTGAGATATATTATTGAGATGGAATATACATATGTAGATATACAGATATGAATGTATGATGATGATTGATAAATATATTGTTTTTTAACCTCTGATATATGAGAGAATTTAGAGTAAATTAATTTTTTTGTCGTTGTGTTAATCTTATAGATCTAGAAAGTGTTTGTATGTAAATGAGATTTTGTGGAAAATTGAATGCTGATGTTGTTTGTAGATGACGATGATGATTGTAAAACAAAATGGAAATTAAAAGAATTTTAATGAAATGACTAAAGTACCCATCATGTGCAAGTCACGTGATGGGTTTTTAAACGGAAGTTAGTAGCTAGGACCAAAAGTGTTGACGGAGTAAAAAATTTTGGACCAAAACTGTAATTTTTGAAAGTTAGGGACGAAAGCTGCAAGTAGCGGTCCACGACAGGGACTATTTCTGTAATTAACTCTATTCATTTTTATATTATATCTATACTAAAAACCAAGTTGTTTTTTACAAATTTTTATGCATAACATACAACTATATATACATATAACTTTCACCTCTTTACCTTTTAACCCCCTAAAGTTTTAATCTTTTACAATTTTGTCCATGTTCACCTATTTACTTTTTAACCCCTAAAGTTTTAATCTTTTACATTTTTGCCCATAAACTTTTATCTCTATACCTTTTAACCCCCTAAAATTTTTATCTTTTACATTTTTGCCCGTCAATAACATGTTTCGTACAAGAATATAATACATGAAGTATAACTATATTTAACTTTTGTTTCTTTACGTTTTAACCCCTAAAATTTATATATTAGGTTCTTATGTTTCTATTAAACAACTTCCATTTATACCTAACGTGTGTTTGGTGTGACGTTTATTTTCCTTTAAACTGATCATTAGCTATTTTGCCTATATTGTTACAGTGTCAAATTAATGTTTGTTAGTAACTTTATCAAATTTGTACCAAAACATTGTCATCTAAAAAAATAATTTACTTGAGTCCCGCCGCAAGGTGTGGAATATAATCTGCGCAACGTGTCGAATACACAACTACGTTTAATGAATACTTATCCGCGATGTTACTATAAAACAATGCGCGATTGTCTATTTCTAGTATTATCTAAAGCAAAGGGGGCAACAAAACAACACACAAAAACATAAGCCTCCTGTCCACCTACACACACTGATATACATATACAGAAATATATCTATATCTATCTATCTGTTATAAATGTTTACCCTTGGATCAACGATTAATTACAATGATAATCAAGAACAACAATAACAATATATAAGATATGAAGAAGAAGAAGTGAGAAGTGAGAGAAAGAGTAGAGAATTATTTTTCTCTTATATATATATCTATATCTAGAATGATCAAAGCTCATATATATATACAAATGTTAGGTATAATAAGTTACGTAAAATGTCTGACTCATAACACTCCCCCTCAGACATATTATTATCATTCACTTTATCAATAATTCATGTTTCATGTTGAATGATACTTTTCAACTTTGAAGTTTTTTGCTTTGAACTACTGCCTCGTTAAAAACCTTGCTAGGAAAACCCAGTGGGACAAAACCATAGCTAAGGAAAAAAGAGTGCAGCACGTGTTATCTTCTCTGATACTTCTGGATCAGTTATGTTGCCTCATTAAAAACCTTACTAAGAAAACCCAGTGGGACAAAAAAAACTTAGTGAAGGGAAAAAGAGTGCAACTTGTAATGCTCTCCCTAAATTCAGTCAAACATCTTCTAATCTTCAAAGCTTGATCTTGTTTGATAATTGCCCGAAGCTGCTTCTATGTAAGGCTTTGTAAATATATTGATTTGTTCTTCCTTTTGTAGGTTATGTGTTGAGAAGGACTTTGATGAGATATGCTCTATTTAATTACCTTTGATGCAGTTCTCTTTGATCTGAGCTATGCAAGAAGCATTGTCTTTATACATAATTGTTGGAGCATTGTTCCTTGAAGAAATACTACAAGATCCATGAACATGTTGTATAACATTCATCTTTGGGTGTTCATGTGAAAGATTATGCCTCGTTAAAACCTTATTAGAAAAAAAAAACCCGATGGGACAAAAATCTAATGAAGGGAAAAGAGTACATAAGTCTTTGGATACGCTTAGAGATATTGCCTCATTAAAAACCTTACCAGGAAAAACCCAATGGGATAAAAACCATGGTTAAGGGAAAAAGAGTGCAACGCGTATCTTCTCCCCTCATGATCACATCACTTAAATTCTTTGGTTGGCGTAACCCAATATCGCAAACCAATATCTTTGACTTTATCATAGTAAGTGTCTAGATCAATACGATTATAGCGTAAACAAACTTGCTATATTCTCCACATGTGATCCACATATCATACATCATATATTCCATTCGAGTACATACACATACTACATAAGTTAAGCTTTACCAATAGCTTCAAGTGAAATGATGTATTATTTCATGACCAACATGGACTATCAATGCTTTAATGACACTTTTAAATCAATATTGTGATCATTATCTTTGAAATTCGAGGGGGTTCTTTCAATATCATGTGACCTCATAGCCATGAGCGTCACTTATTCATAAAATATATATTAAAATCTTTTATCCCGCTTGCATGTTACACATGCATTTTATCTATATCCTTTTCAAAATGACTTGTACCTTGTTTAAAATAAATGGTATAACTTATCAAATTTTTACCTTTAAAATTCGACAGAGTCTCTCAATGATGTTTGTCATCATTACTGTAAACTGCGATATGAACTTTAAAAGTAAAAACTTTGATTGATAGGCATAATTAGCTCATATGAGTTACCATTTCTAATTTCTCATGTATTCATATTCAAGATATACCTCTTCTCATCTTGATAAATTATATGCTTCTTAATTTTATGTTTATTTGTGCACAAGCGTAATTTTGTAACTCAATCATAATTTGGTCATGCCAAAGTTTTCAATATATATACCATTTAGCCACTTAGCTATTTTAGGAAACTCTCCAAGAGTCTTAATAATGTACAAGTCATCATTATATGATGTATGCAATCACAAAAAGTTATTTGTATTCAAAATACAATTCTCAATAGCAATTTTAAATCCTCCAAAGATATGAGTTTTTATACGTCATGTATTAAGATATCTATTATCCATTCTTTATTTCATTAATTTCTTCATATTAATTCAAGAAATCAAATGGTCTACTATTTTGCTTCAAACTTTCTATTTCATCTCGATTCCATAATATATGTGTATGACCATAATTGATCAACAATTCTTTATTGGAATTGTTTACTTCCTGAGGGAAGATTTTATCATTCACTCCTTCCTGTGGGAAAGTTTCATTTGTTCATGCCATAAGTTTATAATCATCATATTTTTCTATGACTGCCATATGTGCATGCGGCACATTTTTCATCATAATATATCCTTAATGGCTTAATTTGTTATGCCATAAGTTTATAATCATCATATTTTTCTATGACTGCCATATGTGCATGCGGCACATTTTTCATCATAATATATCCTTAATGGCTTAATTTGTTATGCCATAAGTTTATAATCATCATATTTTTCTATGACTGCCATATGTGCATGCGGCACATTTTTCATCATAATATATCCTTAATGGCTTAATTTGTTATGCCATAAGTTTATAATCATCATATTTTTCTATGACTGCCATATGTGCATGCGGCACATTTTTCATCATAATATATCCTTAATGGCTTAATTTGTTATGCCATAAGTTTATAATCATCATATTTTTCTATGACTGCCATATGTGCATGCGGCACATTTTTCATCATAATATATCCTTAATGGCTTAATTTGTTATGCCATAAGTTTATAATCATCATATTTTTCTATGACTGCCATATGTGCATGCGGCACATTTTTCATCATAATATATCCTTAATGGCTTAATTTGTTATGCCATAAGTTTATAATCATCATATTTTTCTATGACTGCCATATGTGCATGCGGCACATTTTTCATCATAATATATCCTTAATGGCTTAATTTGTTATGCCATAAGTTTATAATCATCATATTTTTCTATGACTGCCATATGTGCATGCGGCACATTTTTCATCATAATATATCCTTAATGGCTTAATTTGTTATGCCATAAGTTTATAATCATCATATTTTTCTATGACTGCCATATGTGCATGCGGCACATTTTTCATCATAATATATCCTTAATGGCTTAATTTGTTATGCCATAAGTTTATAATCATCATATTTTTCTATGACTGCCATATGTGCATGCGGCACATTTTTCATCATAATATATCCTTAATGGCTTAATTTGTTATGCCATAAGTTTATAATCATCATATTTTTCTATGACTGCCATATGTGCATGCGGCACATTTTTCATCATAATATATCCTTAATGGCTTAATTTGTTATGCCATAAGTTTATAATCATCATATTTTTCTATGACTGCCATATGTGCATGCGGCACATTTTTCATCATAATATATCCTTAATGGCTTAATTTGTTATGCCATAAGTTTATAATCATCATATTTTTCTATGACTGCCATATGTGCATGCGGCACATTTTTCATCATAATATATCCTTAATGGCTTAATTTGTTATGCCATAAGTTTATAATCATCATATTTTTCTATGACTGCCATATGTGCATGCGGCACATTTTTCATCATAATATATCCTTAATGGCTTAATTTGTTATGCCATAAGTTTATAATCATCATATTTTTCTATGACTGCCATATGTGCATGCGGCACATTTTTCATCATAATATATCCTTAATGGCTTAATTTGTTATGCCATAAGTTTATAATCATCATATTTTTCTATGACTGCCATATGTGCATGAGGCACATTTATATAATGCATATCAAAAATGGATCTTTGGCAGTTTCTTCAATATATATATATATATATATATATATATATATATATATATATATATATATATATATATATATATATATATATATATATATATATATATATATATATATATATATATATATATATATATATATATATATATATATATATATATATATATATATATATATATATATATATATATATATATATATATATATATATATATATATATATATATATATATATATATATATATATATATATATATATATATATATATATATATATATATATATATATATATATATATATATATATATATATATATATATATATATATATATATATATATATATATATATATATATATATATATATATATATATATATATATATATATATATATATATATATATATATATATATATATATATATATATATATATATATATATATATATATATATATATATATATATATATATATATATATATATATATATATATATATATATATATATATATATATATATATATATATATATATATATATATATATATATATATATATATATATATATATATATATATATATATATATATATATATATATATATATATATATATATATATATATATATATATATATATATATATATATATATATATATATATATATATATATATATATATATATATATATATATATATATATATATATATATATATATATATATATATATATATATATATATATATATATATATATATATATATATATATATATATATATATATATATATATATATATATATATATATATATATATATATATATATATATATATATATATATATATATATATATATATATATATATATATATATATATATATATATATATATATATATATATATATATATATATATATATATATATATATATATATATATATATATATATATATATATATATATATATATATATATATATATATATATATATATATATATATATATATATATATATATATATATATATATATATATATATATATATATATATATATATATATATATATATATATATATATATATATATATATATATATATATATATATATATATATATATATATATATATATATATATATATATATATATATATATATATATATATATATATATATATATATATATATATATATATATATATATATATATATATATATATATATATATATATATATATATATATATATATATATATATATATATATATATATATATATATATATATATATATATATATATATATATATATATATATATATATATTACTAGCTAGTAATATATATATATATGTAATATATATATGTATATATATATATATATATATATATGTATACCAGTCTAAAAAAAATAAAAATAGAACATCTGTAAAATAAAACAATTAAATTCCATTAAATAAATCCCAAAAGAATGAAATGATGTGCATGATTGCAAAGTACTGTAAACCCCACTTTTATATTACAAATCAATTAGCCATGTAAAGTGTGAGTGTAATTGATGTTGACGTATTTTATCCTTATTATGTACAATTATATATGCACCACTTGTTTTTCTACCTAATCGATATGATGATGATGATGATGATGATGATGATGATGATGATGATGATGATGATGATGATGATGATGATGATGATGATGATGATGATGACGACGATGATGATGATGATGATGATGATGATGATGATGATGATGATGATGATGATGATGATGATGATGATGATGATGATGATGATGATGATGATGATGATGATGATGATGATGATGATGATGATGATGATGATGATGATGATGATGATGATGATGATGATGATGATGATGATGATGATGATGATGATGATGATGATGATGATGATGATGATGATGATGATGATGATGATGATGATGATGATGATGATGATGATGATGATGATGATGATGATGATGATGATGATGATGATGATGATGATGATGATGATGATGATGATGATGATGATGATGATGATGATGATGATGATGATGATGATGATGATGATGATGATGATGATGATGATGATGATGATGATGATGATGATGATGATGATGATGATGATGATGATGATGATGATGATGATGATGATGATGATGATGATGATGATGATGATGATGATGATGATGATGATGATGATGATGATGATGATGATGATGATGATGATGATGATGATGATGATGATGATGATGATGATGATGATGATGATGATGATGATGATGATGATGATGATGATGATGATGATGATGATGATGATGATGATGATGATGATGATGATGATGATGATGATGATGATGATGATGATGATGATGATGATGATGATGATGATGATGATGATGATGATGATGATGATGATGATGATGATGATGATGATGATGATGATGATGATGATGATGATGATGATGATGATGATGATGATGATGATGATGATGATGATGATGATGATGATGATGATGATGATGATGATGATGATGATGATGATGATGATGATGATGATGATGATGATGATGATGATGATGATGATGATGATGATGATGATGATGATGATGATGATGATGATGATGATGATGATGATGATGATGATGATGATGATGATGATGATGATGATGATGATGATGATGATGATGATGATGATGATGATGATGATGATGATGATGATGATGATGATGATGATGATGATGATGATGATGATGATGATGATGATGATGATGATGATGATGATGATGATGATGATGATGATGATGATGATGATGATGATGATGATGATGATGATGATGATGATGATGATGATGATGATGATGATGATGATGATGATGATGATGATGATGATGATGATGATGATGATGATGATGATGATGATGATGATGATGATGATGATGATGATGATGATGATGATGATGATGATGATGATGAGATGAGTATTGAAGTGATGATGATGATGATGATGATGATGATGATGATGATGATGATGATGATGTGATGATGATGATGATGATGATGTTGAGGATGACGATGATGAGGATGATGATGATACGATTGAATGATGATGATGATGAAATCAGATCCAAGGATCAATAGATTGTAAAAGACGATTCGTGCTGATAACGTGTTATAAATGTTTACCCTTGGATCAACGATTAATTACAATGATAATCAAGAACAACAATAACAATATATAAACGTATTTTGATATAATGCAAACACGTAAGTCTAATGGAATCTGTGGGCTACAAATATAAGGTAATAATAAAAAAATAAATCTTTAAAGATATGATTATCATGCAAAACCACATGTGGCTTCACTGTTTCACAAAACCATTTGATGGTTTTTATGTCAAAGTAGACTTTGTTTTTGCATTTCAATTTTTCTTCTATACATGTTCCATATTTCCAGCCCTTTCTATGTTCTATCTCTCTCAAAACAAAACAATATTAATTTTTATTTTTTAGAAACAAAAAAAAATAGTATTTCTTTGTAACAAAGATTCCCGCAAATGAATGATTCATCAACATAAATTTCTTTTCCTTTCATGTAAGATATGGTTTCTTGTCCTAGTTTTTTTAACCGAAGATATATTTTTGTTGTAGATTTGTGCTTATTTGATTTATTTAAAGGTACTGTGTATGTTATTTCCCCAAATGTTTTAACAAAAACACACCTAAAAGAAGCTGCAAAATCAACATATTTTCAGGTGTTGTTTATTTTAACTTTGTGGACCTGCGATGGAATGAGACCGGTGGTGATTACCGGCGGTGTTCTTTGTCGGTGGTTAATGTTTGTTCATGTGTATATATAATGATGATTTTAGTAATTCGCTATGAAATAAAATGGATTTAGACGATGTTACCAGGATTTAGTAAGCGGAGATATCTAAAATGCGTGAAATGTTTACCGAGATGCAGGAAGAGGTTCGGGTAGCAGTTCCAGAATCTATCTTGATATAGCCGATTGAATGATGATGATGATGAAATCAGATCCAAGGATCAATAGATTGTAAAAGACGATTCGTGCTGATAACGTGTTATAAATGTTTACCCTTGGATCAACGATTAATTACAATGATAATCAAGAACAACAATAACAATATATAAGATATGAAGAAGAAGAAGTGAGAAGTGAGAAGTAGAGAAAGAGTAGAGAATTATTTTTCTCTTATATATATATCTATATCTAGAATGATCAAAGCTCATATATATATACAAATGTTAGGTATAATAAGTTACGTAAAATGTCTGACTCATAACACTATCAAAAATTTAGGGTTTTTGTAGATTCTTAATATGTCAATGGCGGCACTAGGACCAGATGGTTCATCTTCTTCCTCTACGACGGCTGGTGTTCGGATCGTTGTCGCCGGTGACCGTGGCACCGGAAAAACCACTTTGATAGTCAAAGCCGCTACTGACAATTTTCCGGCCAAGGTTCCTCCCTTGTTGCCGCCGACTAGGATGCCGGAAGAAATGTTCCCCGATCGTGTTCCGGTTACTGTTATTGATACTTCTTCTAGGTACTATTCTAATATCTATCCATATATGCATATATATATGTATATTATATACATAGTTTCATATGGTTATTTATGTGTGTATCTGTGTATATATATATACATAGTTTCATATGATTATTTGTGTGTGTGTGTGTTTGTGTATAGTTATACATATTAATTATAGTGATTGTTGAAAATGGACTATTTGAATTTTTATGATGAGATGAAAATATAAGCAAAAGTATGTTTGTTACTTAGAATCTAGACACAGGGGCGTCTCGATCGTTTTGGGGTCTGACGCTAAATTATGAAACTGGGACTCGTTGGTTAAAGCTTTTACATATTAATACTTGGCTATTTTAAAGCTTAGACACTTTATTCGACTTATTTGCTTAGAATGCCCCTCAAAAGTTTAAAAAAAATAGAAGACTTGGGCTTTTTTTTTTGGTTCTAAGATCGGCTACAGCTCGTGTTTTAACAGTTTTATTTCTGAGACACCCCTGTCTAGATTTTGATTGTTGAATAGTTATACTTTTAGGTTTGAAACGGAGGATGTATGAAGCAAGTAAGTAAGTGTATCGATAGTTATTCTTTTGGAAACTAGTTGCCTATATAGCAATCAGTAAGCATTTGAAATGGAGCATGTGGGAAAACTTTGTTTTCTATAATTTTTTTTGTTTTTTTAATTTGTTCTTTTTATATCAGTTTGGAAAGTAGAGGCAAACTTGCTGATGAACTGCAGAAGGCTGATGCAGTTGTTCTTACATATGCATGTGATCAGCCTGCGACCCTTGATCGGTTGAGTACTTTTTGGCTCCCTGAACTTCGACGGCTAGAGGTAAGCTTTTTTGTTACATAATTTAGGATAATAATCAAATATTGGTCTGTATAAATTAGTATGATTTTTTTACTATGATCATTTTGATCTGCTAATTAGGGAAGCATTAAAGAAATTACCCTTTAAGTAAGGGCGTTTATTTGTACCTATAACATTGTATTCATACTCGAGAAAAACACTGTTTTACTTTTGCGCTCTGCTTTTAGTAAGAAAATTCCACTTCAACAACAGTCCATCACCGTCCCTAGGATACTCCAATAATAAATGTTTTTATTAATTGTTCACTTAATGGGGGTTCTCCAACATTGTCGACGGCACCAGCGGGAGGTGTGATGTTAGACATCTGATTGCCATCAAACCATGGCTCAGGAGACTTGAAATGTTCGGAGATCGTAATTACTATTAATTGTTTCATATCAGCGGTTTGTTTATTTGGTGAGAGGATTTGACGACGTGTGTTGTCAAGTAGAAGCACATGGATGGAGCAATCTGAGTGTTATGTTTTGTTTCATTTTTTTACCACGTGTTTGTAATTTTTGTTCATGTTTAGCAGTCTGGTTGTGTTTGACTCCACATTTAAGTCCCATGTACCCATGAGGCCCGATTTGGATCTTTTCTCTTCTAAGTTATTTTTTTTGTTGGTAATTTGGTTGGTGCTGATAGCACGATGGGCATAATGGAGACACATTCGATCAGAGAGGAGATTTGTGAGGGAGGGCATAACTGTAGAGGGAGTGCATAACTATTTCTGGGTAAGAAGTAAAATGTGTGAACAAATCACCTCCCATTAAGTATAAGCATATATATGTTAATGTATATATATATATATATATATATATATATATATATATATATATATATATATATATATATATATATATATATATATATATATATATATATATATATATATATATATATATATATATATATATATATATATATATATATATATATATATATATATATATATATATATATATATATATATATATATATATATATATATATATATATATATATATATATATATATATATATATATATATATATATATATATATATATATATATATATATATATATATATATATATATATATATATATATATATATATATATATATATATATATATATATATATATATATATATATATATATATATATATATATATATATATATATATATATATATATATATATATATATATATATATATATATATATATATATATATATATATATATATATATATATATATATATATATATATATATATATATATATATATATATATATATATATATATATATATATATATATATATATATATATATATATATATATATATATATATATATATATATATATATATATATATATATATATATATATATATATATATATATATATATATATATATATATATATATATATATATATATATATATATATATATATATATATATATATATATATATATATATATATATATATATATATATATATATATATATATATATATATATATATATATATATATATATATATATATATATATATATATATATATATATATATATATATATATATATATATATATATATATATATATATATATATATATATATATATATATATATATATATATATATATATATATATATATATATATATATATATATATATATATATATATATATATATATATATATATATATATATATATATATATATATATATATATATATATATATATATATATATATATATATATATATATATATATATATATATATATATATATATATATATATATATATATATATATATATATATATATATATATATATATATATATATATATATATATATATATATATATATATATATATATATATATATATATATATATATATATATATATATATATATATATATATATATATATATATATATATATATATATATATATATATATATATATATATATATATATATATATATATATATATATATATATATATATATATATATATATATATATATATATATATATATATATATATATATATATATATATATATATATATATAAATATGTAAATAACAAATAACATGTAAATAATAAATAAACATGTAAATAATATATATATATATCTGTATGTGTGTATATAAATATATATACATATAGACGCAATACATATAGATGCACAAAGTTACACACATGCTGAAAAAATAATAAATGTGACAAGATGGTATGATTTTTTTTGGAAATCATGCATCTGTAAATCGGTATAGATTAGCTTTCGACTGTTATGTATGAAAATTTTTGGGAGATCTAGTATTTAGGCCAAATTTCTGGGTAACGCTCCACTACCCAATTTTGGGTAATGGCTCATAGTATATGAATAATTTTGGTAGTAACTTCAATCATTATCGCTACCATTTCCCATCCTCTTAAATCCCAACCAACTCCCTCACTTGTTACTTCCCTTTTATTGGTCAATGCCCAATTATAGTACAATCAGTGTTGTAAATATCGACATTAACGGCTGATATATCGGTTAGAGGGGGTCTGCCGATATGAGATTTTACTTATCGTTCAAATTTATCGGTTTTGGTTAATATCGGTCAAAAAAAGTTTGACTTTTTTTTTTATTTAGGTTAAAACTTAAAAGGAACGTAAGAAAGGGGCTGTCAAGTTAGGGCTTTTGGTTTTATTTAAAGATTATTAATGGACTTACGGTTTTTATTTCCTTAGCATGTTTAACTATTTAGATTTTTTATGGTTATTGACATACTTTGTAAGGATATTGCTAATATTTATTTTTACGAAAATTAAGTTCCTTTATTATTTATGGTCCCCGATTTATTGCTGATATATTGCCGCTAAGACCGATTTATCGTTTCATGGTGGTCGACCGATATGATACCGCCGACCGATGTTTACAACCTTGAGTACAATTCTGTTATTACTGAATCCCCACCAAGACGGAATATTCAAAACCACCTTAGTTTAATTAAATGAGCACAACTTGGATTCAATTTCACATATTGTTAATAATTGAACGCAATTTACAAGTTGTGAACAAAAATCGATGTGTTTTTAAGCGGCACTTGTGTTTCCAATTTGACGCTTAACAACCCCAGTCTCCTAATCTATTAAGCATTCCAATAGATAATACCCTTAGACCCTACTCCCTGTTTATTTAGACTCCCAAAATAAGGAATACGCATAATTAAGGAAAACATTTTAATGCTTCTTTATTGATTTATGGGAATCATGTAAATGCTTTATACGTGGTTGCGGCGAGAGTATGTGATGATGAACTTGGATTCGCTTCCAATTCTATCATATCTTAAAAAGTTGTGGTTTTAACATCAAATGTTTAGTAGCTAATATGATCTGTGAACACATGTGTAGGTAAAGGTACCTGTTATAGTCGCAGGTTGTAAGTTGGATCTAAGGGAGGAGCATTATCCATTTACTTGGGAGCAGGTGATGTCACCAATTATGCAACAGTTTCGGGAGATTGAAACATGTATCGCATGTTCAGCATACAAAAATATTCAGGTTACATGTTATCTTTTAATCTGTTTGCTCCTTTACATTTTTGTTGTCGAGATATCGAGTTTAAGGGTTTTTTTTTTCTTTCTTTTTTTCTTCTTTGTAATTTCAGATCCCAGAGGTTTTTTACTATTCCCAGAAGGCTGTTCTTCATCCAACAGCCCCACTATTTGACCAGGAGGCACAAACCTTGAAACCCCGTTGTGTCAGGGCTTTGACGAGAATTTTTATTCTCTGTGATAATGATAGAGATGGTGCTCTAAGTGATGCAGAGTTGAATGATTTCCAGGTTCCGTTCCAGCCGTAGTTATATTTGTGTACTTTTATTTGCTATATGTTACACTAGAAGTCGGAAAATGGGTGGCTCTGTAACAGCTTAAATGGGTACTTTTTGGTATGCGTTAAAACAGACCAACCTCGTTTTAAAAGCTTTACTTGAACAAAATTATTTACAGGTTATGACATATATGCAGAAGTTTATATGCTTTGGGCGACTTTCGAAACGTTTGACCAATTCTTTACGAAGTGTATTTATTTTTTTGTTAACCTGCTTGACTCATGAGAGATAAACTTTACCCAAACTCATAAGTAAATGGTCATGATTACCACATTTAGTTATATGATACACTAAATTTTCTGTGTATGGTTTTTTATTTTGTTAGTGTATTAGATTTTTGAAACGCGAGCAAGAATTTTTAATTGTATGCTTGTGAACAGGTCAAATGTTTTAATGCTCCATTGCAACCCTCAGAGATAGTTGGTGTAAAAAGAGTTGTGCAAGAAAAATTGCCTGAAGGAGTTAATGAGAATGGCCTCACATTAGCAGGCTTTCTTTTCCTACAAGCACTATTCATTAAAAAGGGCCGTCTTGAGACAACATGGACCGTTTTAAGAAAGTTTGGGTACACTAATGAGATAAGGCTTTGTGATGATCAGCTCTTGCCTCCAATTAAAAGAACTCCTGATCAGGTGATTTTGATAGTCCATATTTTTGTAAGCTTATTTTGGTTTGTGAGGTTATATTAGTTCAATCTTCATTGGTGTTAACGCCATTGCTTCCTGTTTGATTTCAATTTGTTTCAGGCCAAAGCGCGTGACTTGGATGGCTTTTAAAGAGTTGCAAACTATGAACCTTACACATCTTGTTTAAGATTTTAATGGGTTACAGATTTTTGTCTTGGATGACTTGTTTAAGAGGGCTTGTTAGTTTTTATGGGTTACAGATTTTTATTTCTTGAATGGCTTGTTTAAGATGACTTGTTAGTTTTCAATCAGTAGACTATCACTACAGGTTATTGTTGATTTGTAGTGTATTCTTGTTTGTGATTTTATAAAGTTCAATGCAATTATTTTCATTTTGTACAGGCTATATGTAATATGTATATATATATATATATATATATATATATATATATATATATATATATATATATATATATATATATATATATATATATATATATATATATATATATATATATATATATATATATATATATATATATATATATATATATATATATATATATATATATATATATATATATATATATATATATATATATATATATATATATATATATATATATATATATATATATATATATATATATATATATATATATATATATATATATATATATATATATATATATATATATATATATATATATATATATATATATATATATATATATATATATATATATATATATATATATATATATATATATATATATATATATATATATATATATATATATATATATATATATATATATATATATATATATATATATATATATATATATATATATATATATATATATATATATATATATATATATATATATATATATATATATATATATATATATATATATATATATATATATATATATATATATATATATATATATATATATATATATATATATATATATATATATATATATATATATATATATATATATATATATATATATATATATATATATATATATATATATATATATATATATATATATATATATATATATATATATATATATATATATATATATATATATATATATATATATATATATATATATATATATATATATATATATATATATATATATATATATATATATATATATATATATATATATATATATATATATATATATATATATATATATATATATATATATATATATATATATATATATATATATATATATATATATATATATATATATATATATATATATATATATATATATATATATATATATATATATATATATATATATATATATATATATATATATATATATATATATATATATATATATATATATATATATATATATATATATATATATATATATATATATATATATATATATATATATATATATATATATATATATATATATATATATATATATATATATATATATATATATATATATATATATATATATATATATATATATATATATATATATATATATATATATTATTTTTTGTGTGGGTATACAATCTTAACATTTAGAAGCGTGAATTATTATCTATAAAACCTCACACTTACAAGCGTGAAGAATCATCTTAAATACTCACATTTAAAGGTGTGGGAAATTAATTCAAAATCCTCACACTTTGAGGTGTGAGGAACCACACAAAAATTATCACACTTAAAAGTGATGAATTATTTTAAAATCCTCACACTTTGAGGTGTGAGGAACCACACAAAAATTATCACACTTAAAAAGTGTGAGGAATCACTTCAAAATCCTCACATTTAGATTTGTGAGGATTATTTCAAGTAATCACATTTTAAATTGTGAACTCTATTTTTTAAGTTTGTGACACCTATTTTTCTCGCACTCCAACCAAATGCGAACTTTATAATTCTAGACATTTATAAGTGTTTACATATGCTTTAAAAAATGTTAACATACGAAGACTTTGTTGTAGTGATTACCTATTTTTACAAATAATCAATTCAGCTTTACCTTTAACCCCTTATGGCGAACAACTTAATATATTGACCAATATAAATTCACCCACACTATCTTTTCAGAAAGCTATACCAACATATTTTTTATTGTGAAATTACAAAGTGATAAGTTCGGTATCATTCATCTGTGGTAAGTGCTCAACACCTGATAGTCCATGTCAGTGTTTACAATAATCAGAAATCATACTCAGAATCATTTTACTCAAAACTCGTTTTAACAAATTCTTTCTTCACCCTAACATATACTTTCATGTTACTTTAAACGAACTTCTTATTAGATTATCAACTTTGTTTCAAGGTAAACAATCAATTAAAGTAATTCTTGTCAAAGGTTTTTCGAAATAGGAGTGTAGATATAGATATAGATATAGAAATAGAAGTATAGATATAGATATAGATATAGATATAGATAGATAGATATAGATATGGATATAGATATAGATATAGATATAGATATAGATATAGATATAGATATAGATATAGATATGATATAGATATAGATAAGATATAGATATAGATATAGATATAGATATAGATATAGATATAGATATAGATATAGATATAGATATAGATATAGATATAGATATAGATATAGATATAGATATAGATATAGATATAGATATAGATATAGATATAGATATAGATATAGATATAGATATAGATATAGATATAGATATAGATATAGATATAGATATAGATATAGATATAGATATAGATATAGATATAGATATAGATATAGATATAGATATAGATATAGATATAGATATAGATATAGATATAGATATAGATATAGATATAGATATAGATATAGATATAGATATAGATATAGATATAGATATAGATATAGATATAGATATAGATATAGATATAGATATAGATATAGATATAGATATAGATATAGATATAGATATAGATATAGATATAGATATAGATATAGATATAGATATAGATATAGATATAGATATAGATATAGATATAGATATAGATATAGATATAGATATAGATATAGATATAGATATAGATATAGATATAGATATAGATATAGATATAGATATAGATATAGATATAGATATAGAATAGATATAGATATAGATATAGATTAGATATAGATATAGATATAGATATAGATATAGATATAGATATAGATATAGAGTATAGATATAGATATAGATAGATAAGGAAGATTTTGTCTATCTAAAGATAACATGGTTTAGAGGTAACCATATACCTCTTTATCTACCACGATAAGGAATACAAAAGAATCTATTTTCCCCTCAATCATGTATTGTTTCATTTTTGTTTACCACGTGTTATGTAATTTTTGTTCATGTTTCTTATCAGCGGTTTGTTTATTTGGTGATTTTTGTTGAGAGGATTTGACTACTTCTGTTGTCAAGTAGCAGCACATGGATGGAGCAATCTGAGTATTATGCTATGTATTGTTTCATTTTTGTTTACCACGTGTTATGTAATTTTTGTTCATGTTTCTTATCAGCGGTTTGTTTATTTGGTGATTTTTGTTGAGAGGATTTGACTACTTCTGTTGTCAAGTAGAAGCACATGGATGGAGCAATGGAGTGTTATGTTATGTATTGTTTCACATTTAGGCATATAGCAAAGAAATATCGTTATTATCCTTCTCCGACTTATATTACAATTATTAGGACCATTTGTAACCCTTCAGTGAAAAACATATGATATCATATAAGACCATTTACAGTTCTGCTAATCCGTCAATGCTAGTTCTCCAACAAGGATGGAAGGTCATGAATGGCATGTACAAAAGTTTATTTATTCTCAACTAAACTTCTTACAGATATAAAACATGAAAAGCAATCATAGTCGCCCATACATGGTGAGCATATCTCTTAGCTTCTTTGCTTCAGCATCCATGCTTGAAAAGCTCATAGAATTTGGTATCCTCCAACCCCAATTTCCAGACTGTATTCATAAACGAAGAATATTAGACAAGGATATACAAGATACACTAATAGTTCTTTGGAGCAAACATTAACTATCATGACGTGATTATAACCAAAAATTTCATAATCGAGAAAGTCTATAGTTATCGGGGTTTTCCATGGTTGGTTAGATTTCAAGTTCAGATTTGACCATGTAAGGATTCTTCATACTGTATCAGTCGGATGCAATTTTAGTTGGAAAATAACTTGACCGTCCAAAAACAAAGTAATAACACCACGCTTTGAGCAAACACATTTGAGGTTCTATTGTGGAAATGTGTACAAAGCTGATTACCTGTGTTGCTGGAATATTCATTCTAGCAGAACTCACCAACCCAAGAATATCCTGCATAGGTATGATTGAAGTTTGGGCTACTGAGGCGAGAGCAGCTTGGATCAGACAGAGCCCATGATATATCATCATCGGTGGAAATTGATAGATAGTTAAGCACCTGAAATACACAAGTCATGTGAACCATATGCAAACAGATATGAAGAAGATGATGATTGCAACACAAAGAAACACTTACATTGCATTTTTCTTCTTGCGGCAGGACATCCCACCAACCTCGTATCTGTAACAGAAAAATGCAATCTGTTAACAATTACATAATCATGAATTTTCTACTGATAAATCAAGCTTGTGATTATTTAATGAAGATATGGAGTTCTTTTGGTCTTTGACGATTTACATGTAAAATGGAAGCATAAAAAAACAATTGACAAAGATAATTGAGGGAAAATTGTCACTGTCGGAATACACGTGGAGTATGGTCAATACAGTTCTTTCTCAGTTATCAATTTTGTATTAAATTCCTGATTTGAGCACAAATCGACCATGATACATGGTTAAAGAACTTAAGCAGGAACTCGGAATCATGTCTGCACTTCTTTTGAACGAGGATCAGACAAACTTCATGTGTTTAAACAAAATTGAATGGATTGAGATAATGGTATGTAGTCTTTTGTTTTAGTTGTCATATGGTTGAACAAAAAAATCAACAGTAAGTATTACAAAATAGAGGATATAGAGATCACCGTATCGTTATCATGAGTTCCAGTATATACAACTTGATTGTGCTCATGATTATGAGGTAAATGAGGATTTTCTGAATCACTTCCAAAACCTAATCATACATTTATTAACAACGTAATTAGCATATGAGAACTTTAACGTTCGCCTGGTTATACAACAGAAATAACTGAATTATAAGCAATTAGTACCAAACTGAAGAACAGCCATTCCAGGTGCCCCGATGGATTTCCGAAGTTCGACAACATCCTCCGTTATAACTCCCTGTTATGCAGATGGGTCAAAGTCCGAAGTGCAAGATAGGAGAATGTGAGGAATCAAACAGAAAATGACTCAAATTGTATTGCTTTTTACCAATATTAGGATTACTTTTTAAACAAGTATCCATGTTTCCATCAAGTAGTTTGATGGCAATTTATTTTGTCAAAAAGGTTATCATTCGGCTAACCTTGGGTTACCCACACCAGACCGCCCAGGACAAAACGTGTGAGAGGTAAATTGAGCTGAATAATCAGTCAAGGTCATATATGGATGTCAACCACAAGGATTGAACACCACACTTTTATATTTTGTCAGGAGGTCCCACATTGGGGCTGCACCTTCGACCAACTCATCTACATGCCTGGGATCAGTCTAATAGCAATTTAACTTAAATGTTCTAATTGATTACTCCAGCAGTTTGTAGTTCTTTTAATATGTGTTCATAACAGGTCATAATAAGAAGAAAATTTCGTTTTTTCTAATCAAATTACCATTAAAGCTACTAAAATTGTAATCCAATATGCATAAAGTCGTATCACTATCATTCATACGCTTTATTTTTAAGCAATTAAAACTAGACATCAGAAGAAAAAGTAGAAGACAGTAGAAATAGTAGAAATGGTAGACTGTACTCTATGACATTTCACTAATTCAATCAAACCAAAGGGAAGTGTGGCATATGTATACTTTATATAATGTAGTGCCAAGTCAGTTGATGTTAGATTCTTAGCAATTACTATTAGGATTTCTTTAGAAGTTTCAGTTTTTGACCCACAAACCTATCTTGTACAATTTATATGCAGAGTTCCTTAAATCTCTACACTTGAAGGATATGTCTACTCAGTTTAGCAGTAAAATAACAGATTAAACAATAGATAGGGCTCTCGGAAAGTAAAAAGGTTGCAATAAAAGTTTTCAGAATGCATATCCAAGGTATTCTGTAGTTGTATTTGTATATCATACCAAGTCTTCTGCTATGATATTGATCTTCCCAACAGCTCTAAAAATGGCATCAAATAAAGAGCTTCCAGGTCCCACCTACTATCAACAAAATTAACCACTTAAAGAGCAATACATGTGAGGTTCAAAGAAATGTTACATATCTGAAGAGATCTGACCTTCCATCCACCCAACGTGGCAATCTTTGCTTCTGTAAAAGAAAAAATTTAGTATCATAACACATATCAAATGAAGCATGATTCCTTCCTTTCACATCATTTTTCCCTTATAAACGGGTTATAAACAAATTTACATTCAGCCAAAATTACTCTGCCATGAGACTATTACAAGGCATTCAAGCAGATCATTAGCAATGCACATAGACAGTGTTTTTTTCCCTTCTTATACACTAATCAAATTTTCGATCCATAGATGTTCTTACCTTTTCAGAACCTAGCAATTGCCATATGTGGGGTAGTAGTTTAAAGATAAAGAAAATGTGTGTTCATAATCAGAAACTTGTGTTTAGCTCTTTATATTATAATTTCTATTGGATTTCAATGTAGCTTCACCCTGATTTAGCTAACATGAAGAAAAATGGATTTCTATTGCTATCATATACATAACTCACCAGAAGGGACAGCCCAAAAGCCAGCAAATCCCCTGAAGTGATCTATCCTGAACTCATCAAATAGATCCCCTGCACGTCGTAACCGGCGTACCCACCAGGAAAAATGATCCTCCTCCATTGCTTTCCAATCATACAATGGGCTTCATGTGAAAGAAAATGTCATTCAAAATGAAATAGTCAATAGGAATCACATTGAAGTTTAATGCAGTATAGCATACAAGTAAACAGTATATTGGTAATAGCAAAAAAAAAAAACAATATTTTTTGGTATAGATGTACAGAACTTCTAGTAAAAGCTATCATGTAGCCATCACAGTGAGATCAAGTTTTAGGACGAAACTCACAAGGTGTGAATACAACAAAGTATGATTGTTCTATGTTCTTATGCTTTGGGAAAGAAAATTTCAAAGGAAAGTCTTATTTAAGAGAAAGGTAGGAGGCATTTTGAGCTCCTGTTTGCCATTCACACCTGATTAAATTTTGGTAGAAACTCATTTTAGTTTTTATTCTTTTTTGCGAGGGACAAAAACTGTTATGAGACAATGTTAAACTCAGCTGTAGTATCAACCTGTCCCATAGTTGACCAGTTTCACTAAATGCATCAGGGGGGACACCGCTAACCAAAAGTGGAAACCCTTTCCGCTTCTGCCAGATAAATAAATAGTCAGAAACTGAGACTGAGACTGAGACTGACAGGAATAATGCAAATCAAGAGATTTACTCACAAGCAAAAAGTATTTCTTGTTTGCCCAAACATCTGCACTGTGATAACCAACATAAATGGGCATGTCCCCCATTATGCTTATCCCCTGAAGTGATCTATCCTGAACTCATCAAATAGATCCCCTGCACGTCGTAACCGGCGTACCCACCAGGAAAAATGATCCTCCTCCATTGCTTTCCAATCATACAATGGGCTTCATGTGAAAGAAAATGTCATTCAAAATGAAATAGTCAATAGGAATCACATTGAAGTTTAATGCAGTATAGCATACAAGTAAACAGTATATTGGTAATAGCAAAAAAAAAAAACAATATTTTTTGGTATAGATGTACAGAACTTCTAGTAAAAGCTATCATGTAGCCATCACAGTGAGATCAAGTTTTAGGACGAAACTCACAAGGTGTGAATACAACAAAGTATGATTGTTCTATGTTCTTATGCTTTGGGAAAGAAAATTTCAAAGGAAAGTCTTATTTAAGAGAAAGGTAGGAGGCATTTTGAGCTCCTGTTTGCCATTCACACCTGATTAAATTTTGGTAGAAACTCATTTTAGTTTTTATTCTTTTTTGCGAGGGACAAAAACTGTTATGAGACAATGTTAAACTCAGCTGTAGTATCAACCTGTCCCATAGTTGACCAGTTTCACTAAATGCATCAGGGGGGACACCGCTAACCAAAAGTGGAAACCCTTTCCGCTTCTGCCAGATAAATAAATAGTCAGAAACTGAGACTGAGACTGACAGGAATAATGCAAATCAAGAGATTTACTCACAAGCAAAAAGTATTTCTTGTTTGCCCAAACATCTGCACTGTGATAACCAACATAAATGGGCATGTCCCCCATTATGCTTATCCCCTTCATCTGTGCATATTGACAAACTTTTTTCCATTGCCTCTGAAATAAGAACTGTTGTGCAACAAAGTTGTCGATCTGGGTATGAAAAGGACAAAATGTCATAAAATCAAGAATCCGTGATCTGCCTAAAATTGAGTATGTGGACTAGAAGTAAATGCACAGAAAAGGAATTATTGAAAGACAGGCATCTTACAAAATCCTTTTTACTTTGATATATGTCTTCTAATGTAGCAAGATGACGATTCTTTAGGGGTTCAGGCCAATCATACCAATTATATGTATTGTAACAGTCATCAATAGCAGCAAAATATGCTGCATCTTCAAGCCAACCTATGCAATCATAAAAGAACACAGAAGCACTTTCAATCAACAAAAGCAAGTTCCTCAAAACCTCAGAACGAATAACAATAAGATATTAATTATACGTCTACGTTATTAAAAGACCTTTTTAACCATACTTCATTAGAGGTTTGTTACGTTTGTAGTTCCAACCACATCAAATAGATGCTTGGTATAACAACTGTAATCAAATATTAACAAGGATCTCATCCATTTCAGAAAAGATAACCCCTTTTAACAAACTGAAGAAAGCATACATTACATAAAAACTCACCAAATAGTTCTTATGAATGAATGCATATATCATTACATATTACATGTCGGAATTGCATTAAATCTTATAAGGTGAAACAAACCTTCCATAGATTCCCACAAACCAAAAATATCAATAGTAACAACATAATTCGACTGCTCTGTTATTAAGTCTCTAATTTCCGTTTTCATGTTCAATCCTTCATATTTTTTAAAGTGATTATAGATTCGATCACATTTCAATCATTGGAAATGGCATGAGCAATTTCCGTAGCACCAAAGAAAAATAAAAGTTAAGAGCAGTGACTTCTAGTTATTTTGGTAAATTAGACTAGTGTTGGAAGAGAAAAAAGGGGAGAAGAGCACATGGATCCAAAATAGGTTAATGCTTATATAATTGAGCTACCATAATAGTTAGAGAAAGGATGTATTACCTGCAACATCAGGATCTTTGCGGAAAACTTCAAGCTGACATTTGAGGTCCCCCTTACTTAAAATGAGCCTCTTTGCAGCCTGATTGGAAACAAAGGATATCAATTTTAGTTCAGCTATACTGAGTTACAGCTGAAGTTGAAAATAAAAAATTAAAAAGGAAGAGAAGAAGAAGCTATATTGAGTTACAGCTGTGGACAATTGCTCAGACCCAAATTTGCCTAATATGATTAAAGCATACATCTGGGTGTGAATTAAGTTGGATTCATAACCTCCTAGATCCTTGCCAACTAAATTCCGTCCATGTTCTTTTAAAACATGATCTTGGGCAAAATATCAACTAGTCCACGGTGCAACCGGAAAAGCCAAAACGTGAGATGATGAAGCACTTCCATAAAAATCATATTATGAATCTACAGTTCCTTTCACATCCTTTAAACTTGTTTATGGTGCGTTGGCATTACGAAACTGAGGATCTGGATTGATGTCGTAAACAGAATGACCAGATGAAGAGACTTAGACATGACGTGCAATTGTGCAAGACCCCTAATTTTCTTGTTCCACGTGAACGTCAAAAAACCAATTACTATAGTTCAAAAATATCTACAAACTTTTAGCCAAGTCCAAACTACATGTAAAAACAATTTCATTTTTCTTAACAGTTTACCTTGGCTATCAGAGAATCCTTTATGTCTGCAACAGTTTCATAATTTACGCGATCTGTATCCCTGCACAGATGCTGCATTAAGGAAGGAATATAGACCAAGACAATGAAATATAATTATTGCCTTCGCTTCATATAATCAATGATTCTTACAATGGTTCAGGAAGCTCCTCTTTCATCAATAACCCATCTTTCACAAGCTCATCTAGAGATATCAAAAGCGTGTTACCACAATTTGCATCCTGGAAGTGAGTATTTGCAACATATTTCACTATCTTATGTTAAATAAGAAATAAACAATTAAAAAGGAAGAGAAGAAGAAGCTATACTGAGTTACAGCTGAAGTTGAAAATAAAAAATTAAAAAGGAAGAGAAGAAGAAGCTATATTGAGTTACAGCTGAAGTTGAAAATAAAAAATTAAAAAGGAAGAGAAGAAGAAGCTATATTGAGTTACAGCTGAAGTTGAAAATAAAAAATTAAAAAGGAAGAGAAGAAGAAGCTATATTGAGTTACAGCTGAAGTTGAAAATAAAAAATTAAAAAGGAAGAGAAGAAGAAGCTATATTGAGTTACAGCTGAAGTTGAAAATAAAAAATTAAAAAGGAAGAGAAGAAGAAGCTATATTGAGTTACAGCTGAAGTTGAAAATAAAAAATTAAAAAGGAAGAGAAGAAGAAGCTATATTGAGTTACAGCTGAAGTTGAAAATAAAAAATTAAAAAGGAAGAGAAGAAGAAGCTATATTGAGTTACAGCTGAAGTTGAAAATAAAAAATTAAAAAGGAAGAGAAGAAGAAGCTATATTGAGTTACAGCTGAAGTTGAAAATAAAAAATTAAAAAGGAAGAGAAGAAGAAGCTATATTGAGTTACAGCTGAAGTTGAAAATAAAAAATTAAAAAGGAAGAGAAGAAGAAGCTATACTGAGTTACAGCTGAAGTTGAAAATAAAAAATTAAAAAGGAAGAGAAGAAGAAGCTATACTGAGTTACAGCTGAAGTTGAAAATAAAAAATTAAAAAGGAAGAGAAGAAGAAGCTATATTGAGTTACAGCTGTGGACAATTGCTCAGACCCAAATTTGCCTAATATGATTAAAGCATACATCTGGGTGTGAATTAAGTTGGATTCATAACCTCCTAGATCCTTGCCAACTAAATTCCGTCCATGTTCTTTTAAAACATGATCTTGGGCAAAATATCAACTAGTCCACGGTGCAACCGGAAAAGCCAAAACGTGAGATGATGAAGCACTTCCATAAAAATCATATTATGAATCTACAGTTCCTTTCACATCCTTTAAACTTGTTTATGGTGCGTTGGCATTACGAAACTGAGGATCTGGATTGATGTCGTAAACAGAATGACCAGATGAAGAGACTTAGACATGACGTGCAATTGTGCAAGACCCCTAATTTTCTTGTTCCACGTGAACGTCAAAAAACCAATTACTATAGTTCAAAAATATCTACAAACTTTTAGCCAAGTCCAAACTACATGTAAAAACAATTTCATTTTTCTTAACAGTTTACCTTGGCTATCAGAGAATCCTTTATGTCTGCAACAGTTTCATAATTTACGCGATCTGTATCCCTGCACAGATGCTGCATTAAGGAAGGAATATAGACCAAGACAATGAAATATAATTATTGCCTTCGCTTCATATAATCAATGATTCTTACAATGGTTCAGGAAGCTCAAATTTTTTTTTTTTTTTTTTTTTTTTTTTTTTTTTTTTTTTTTTTTTTTTTTTTTTTTTTTTTTTTTTTTTTTTTTTTTTTTTTTTTTTTTTTTTTTTTTTTTTTTTTTTTTTTTTTTTTTTTTTTTTTTTTTTTTTTTTTTTTTTTTTTTTTTTTTTTTTTTTTTTTTTTTTTTTTTTTTTTTTTTTTTTTTTTTTTTTTTTTTTTTTTTTTTTTTTTTTTTTTTTTTTTTTTTTTTTTTTTTTTTTTTTTTTTTTTTTTTTTTTTTTTTTTTTTTTTTTTTTTTTTTTTTTTTTTTTTTTTTTTTTTTTTTTTTTTTTTTTTTTTTTTTTTTTTTTTTTTTTTTTTTTTTTTTTTTTTTTTTTTTTTTTTTTTTTTTTTTTTTTTTTTTTTTTTTTTTTTTTTTTTTTTTTTTTTTTTTTTTTTTTTTTTTTTTTTTTTTTTTTTTTTTTTTTTTTTTTTTTTTTTTTTTTTTTTTTTTTTTTTTTTTTTTTTTTTTTTTTTTTTTTTTTTTTTTTTTTTTTTTTTTTTTTTTTTTTTTTTTTTTTTTTTTTTTTTTTTTTTTTTTTTTTTTTTTTTTTTTTTTTTTTTTTTTTTTTTTTTTTTTTTTTTTTTTTTTTTTTTTTTTTTTTTTTTTTTTTTTTTTTTTTTTTTTTTTTTTTTTTTTTTTTTTTTTTTTTTTTTTTTTTTTTTTTTTTTTTTTTTTTTTTTTTTTTTTTTTTTTTTTTTTTTTTTTTTTTTTTTTTTTTTTTTTTTTTTTTTTTTTTTTTTTTTTTTTTTTTTTTTTTTTTTTTTTTTTTTTTTTTTTTTTTTTTTTTTTTTTTTTTTTTTTTTTTTTTTTTTTTTTTTTTTTTTTTTTTTTTTTTTTTTTTTTTTTTTTTTTTTTTTTTTTTTTTTTTTTTTTTTTTTTTTTTTTTTTTTTTTTTTTTTTTTTTTTTTTTTTTTTTTTTTTTTTTTTTTTTTTTTTTTTTTTTTTTTTTTTTTTTTTTTTTTTTTTTTTTTTTTTTTTTTTTTTTTTTTTTTTTTTTTTTTTTTTTTTTTTTTTTTTTTTTTTTTTTTTTTTTTTTTTTTTTTTTTTTTTTTTTTTTTTTTTTTTTTTTTTTTTTTTTTTTTTTTTTTTTTTTTTTTTTTTTTTTTTTTTTTTTTTTTTTTTTTTTTTTTTTTTTTTTTTTTTTTTTTTTTTTTTTTTTTTTTTTTTTTTTTTTTTTTTTTTTTTTTTTTTTTTTTTTTTTTTTTTTTTTTTTTTTTTTTTTTTTTTTTTTTTTTTTTTTTTTTTTTTTTTTTTTTTTTTTTTTTTTTTTTTTTTTTTTTTTTTTTTTTTTTTTTTTTTTTTTTTTTTTTTTTTTTTTTTTTTTTTTTTTTTTTTTTTTTTTTTTTTTTTTTTTTTTTTTTTTTTTTTTTTTTTTTTTTTTTTTTTTTTTTTTTTTTTTTTTTTTTTTTTTTTTTTTTTTTTTTTTTTTTTTTTTTTTTTTTTTTTTTTTTTTTTTTTTTTTTTTTTTTTTTTTTTTTTTTTTTTTTTTTTTTTTTTTTTTTTTTTTTTTTTTTTTTTTTTTTTTTTTTTTTTTTTTTTTTTTTTTTTTTTTTTTTTTTTTTTTTTTTTTTTTTTTTTTTTTTTTTTTTTTTTTTTTTTTTTTTTTTTTTTTTTTTTTTTTTTTTTTTTTTTTTTTTTTTTTTTTTTTTTTTTTTTTTTTTTTTTTTTTTTTTTTTTTTTTTTTTTTTTTTTTTTTTTTTTTTTTTTTTTTTTTTTTTTTTTTTTTTTTTTTTTTTTTTTTTTTTTTTTTTTTTTTTTTTTTTTTTTTTTTTTTTTTTTTTTTTTTTTTTTTTTTTTTTTTTTTTTTTTTTTTTTTTTTTTTTTTTTTTTTTTTTTTTTTTTTTTTTTTTTTTTTCTAGTGCGCTGTTTGTGTGTTTACTAGTCTTGTAATTTTTTTTGTAACTGGTGTCTCGATAGAATTCTTTGTGGTCTGCGTACTATTAGTGGTGGATGTTATTGTTGGTTAGTCATTAAATCAAAAGCTACAAAATAACAATAAACAATGCAGTATAATATAATAAATATATATGTGTGTATATATATATATAATATCTATATAAAGGAAAAAGTGTATGGATAGACCTGCCAGAGTGAACAACCAGCTTGATGAAGCCAATCAATAAACTGAAAAGCCTGATCACCTAAATCACCAATACCATAGGGTCCAGGAAACGACGTCGGATGAAGAAGCACACCGGCTCTTCTCTTAGCACTGGAATCAGGTACCGGAAGCCAGTCCGCATAATCCGCCGGAAAATCCTCACCGACAGCGTAGGAATCACGTGACTTAACCGCCGTAACGGCGTGAGTGTGATTGTGTATGCGTGTTGTTTTATGTAGGGATTGAAGTGAAGTGGTGCTGGAAGGTGATTTTTTGGGATGAATGTGAAGGAGGAGAGGGAGTGATGAGAGAATGTTAACCGCCATTTGTGATATTAGAGTTTGGAAAATGAAGAATTTGAATAGTGGTAAACTGGTAATTGAGGAGTTTTTGTAACGTTGGAGAGTGGTTTTAGGCAGGTGGAACTGGAAGAGAGCATGTGGACTGTGGACTTCACATGATGATGATGATGAGACTAAATTGAATGAACCGCAACCTGACTTTCAAAATCTTGTTTTCAACACTCAAATATTTTGTTTATTACTCCCTTAGGGGCTGTTTTTTTTTAATAAAATACAAAACTTGATATATACAGTCAAATTTTATATTTTTTTACTTAATAAACAAAAATAACCGTCAATTATCTATTTTTTACTTAATGCATACAGACATTATTTATACATTCAGCGTTTAATGAGTAAAAAAAAAAAGAACAGGCCCAAGGTAATTTCAAAATCCTAGTGCGCTGTTTGTGTGTTTACTAGTCTTGTAATTTTTTTTGTAACTGGTGTCTCGATAGAATTCTTTGTGGTCTGCGTACTATTAGTGGTGGATGTTATTGTTGGTTAGTCTTGGTGAGTAGGGATTTTCAGGGCTTGGGGTTTGTAATCCGACACCACCATCATATATGTATTTTAGATCGATCTACTCTTAAATTATACAAATCTTTGGAAAAAATTCAACACTTTTAAAAATACCCCAAATAATCCACCCCATATATATATGAGAAGTGAAATCTGAATCCAGATAAATTCTCCCAAAGTCAAAAACCTTACAGACACCGAACAGTGGAAATGAAAAACTTTCATAGTCATGTAGTTTGATGATGAATAACCAAGGAGCATGTGGACTGTGGACTTCACATGATGATGATGAGACTAAATTGAATGTACCGCAACCTGACTTTCAAAATCTTTTTTTCTACCCAAATATTTTGTTTACTTAGATTACTTTTTCACGTTAAAAAAAAAAGGCTCGTAATAGAAAAGAAAAATAAAAAATTGAAGAGATAATTATTGCTTTATAGAGTAAAAAAAATAAAACTCTTATAGTCTTATTTTTGTTTTTTTTTTACGAATCTTTCAAAAAGCATATCAATGATAAAAAAAAAAAAAATGGTAAAGATGATATAAAGATTAAAAGTCGATTTTTATTTTGAGACTTTGAGTCAACCTAAAGTAGAAATGTAATGACCAAACGTACCAGTCATCTTAATAACGTGTTAACAAACTGTTTCACATCATCAATCTTCTATCGATACATTACTCACCCCAAATTATGAGAAATTCATCTTTCATCATCATCCATACCTTTTTTTAATGTTACAAAAAAAAAGATAAAAATTAAGGTAACAGAAATACAAGCAAGCTGAAGTGCCGAATGGCTTCATCAATTGCGGTAACCAATAAAAATGCTATTAAATTACTTGTTAACCCTGTATTTCCGCTACAACGGGGTGTGACAATTAATGAAGCCATGTTGGATGTAAAAACTTGACAGAACTTGAGAGTGTTTGATTGTTTGGTTTCATAGTGGGAATTACGTGCGTAGCGGGATCAATATAGCCTCGAACCGAGATGGGAATGTATTTTTAAACCCAACGCCTTTGATGGTTTTAAGTTTTCTCATTTTCTTGGGTTTGATACCCATATATGTTTTCCAAAATATTTCCAATATAATGAACCAATCCATAACATCATTGTAATTTTTAGTCCAGGAATATATTGGTCAAAACTCCCATTGATATATAGACAACATTGATCGGTAAATGTTTATTGTAAACCAAACATTGCCACAAATAAAATGTTTTAAGTGCAAAGGTTGTAACACACACATGTGACATGACTCGGTGTAAATCAACATCGCACATGTACAAAGATTTAGATTCGAGTACTGACAAGCTTCGGTCAACTGGTTTAAAACTCGTTTTAGTGTCGACTGTCGAACGTGGGCTTTAAGCTCTCAACTTAAGTCACTCTGATCTTTTCAAGTGGAATAGCCTTCAGTTGCCTAATCTAATCTTATGATTCTAATTCTATAAATATCTTTAGGTGATGAGATCAGTCACTAATTTTCCCCTCTATATAAGTCACCAATGGCTCATTTTTAGTGCACACATTGAACTTTGGTCATCTAACTCAAGTCACGTACATGTGACTTATGTGAATATCAAGTTTTAATATATCATAATGGAAATAATACAATAAAGTTCAATTAATCAACAAAATCTTTTATAAATAAGACACCCCTTTAAAAACATACATATAACATTTTTAGAAGATAAAATAGTACATAAAGTATTAGTATATGTCAATATCTATAGTAAATTCTCCTTTTGAATCTACATCTTTAATGGTTTATCAAGTTCAACTTAACATAAACCATCTTAATGACCTATACAAATTTCCTTATACACAATTACACATACTAGATGATAACTCAATCATCCAAATACCTCATTTCTCCGTCTTTCATTCTTGTGATCGACGATTTTTGTTTTTCAAAGATCGTCTGACCAATCACTAGGGTCGATATCATAGAACATCCCGTCAACAACTTGATCAATAAGATTATCGATAAAGGTGTTGCAACGAACAGAGAAGATTCCATCAACTCTATTACGAGCACTAGAGAACCAAGCAAAAGCCGCAGCACAAGCTACAGCACCCAGACACACCCCTGCAGCCTCTGCAATCCCTTGTAAATCCGTCTTACGGAATAATGAGTTTCCTGTCACAACTTCCATTGTAACTGTCCCTGCAAATACCATCTGTAAAAACGTATCATAATTAGAAATGCGACAAATGTTTATGATTATTTCTTTTTTTTTTCTATTGTTTATTTACATATTTCAATAATACTTTACATCAAAAATAACAATCTCCTAAAAGATGAATAAGCACTAAGTTGCACTACTTTTATCAAAAACCTATATCGTTTTATAGAAAAACTGTTTTGAGTTTTATTTTATAGCAAAAAGTTTAGATCGACGGAGAAATTTTGACCCCGTGGTCTATTGGATCCAACTGACCCTTCTTCAAGGACCAAACCCACATAATGAGCACATGTGGAGTTGGGAACAAATTCGAACCCGATCAATATTTCTAGCAAAAGTCCTCTACAGTAGACCCACATTTTTTTTTTGCAAAGTTACGAATTTTGCTCTTTATAGATCGCGCTATCAAGCATCGGTCAATCTACGTACCTAAAGATCATGATGGTTACAAGGCCCTTTTTCAAGATAACTATTGAATTATATATCAACAATACATCAATAAACATATTGCAGAAGTTTCATTTATAAGTCAAATAACCATCTAATATTTCTAAATAGAGAGAAAAAAAAATACCATGGCTAGACGACCCGATATGATTTCGAAATCTTGGCTTTTTTTCGAACTCTCAATGTATTCCGAAAGCATACCAAAGAATCGAGACACATCGTCACCATCGCCTTCAACTCCTTCCACGTAATTCCGTGTCTTCACCACTCCAAAAGGATCCGAACCATAGGATCTAAGTGTGCACACTCTTGGCTGCAACATAATCTTCCCACTATCCGTGGTCATCCCGGCCGTATTCGTTAACCTCACCTTCTGAACCAGGAGCGAAGGGACCGTCTCATCTCTTTGGCCAACCACTGGTTTGTTTGACTTAACTTGGCAAACAATTAGCCGAGCAGCCAAAGCCATTGTATGCCCGAAATGTGCTATGTAATCGTCGACTAACAATAAGTAGTAGTAGTAATAGTATGTTTACATATTTTATATTTGAGACCTTGTTTTATGAATACTAAACTATTTTAAGTCCTTATTATGAAAAAAGTTTACACATACGACTTCGCTGACTCATTAGTATTAGGTTTTTCATGAATTGCACGTTTAGAATGCCAAAAGTTCAACTATTCAACAAAGTTCAATAAAAATTTTGTATTTAACAAAGTAAATAGTTTTATTTCTTTTTTGTGTGGGTCAAAAGAAGTTACGTGTAACCTTGTATTGTCGTCGACGTTGTTTTTGTTTGGTAGCCCATGATAATAGACCTTTCCTTTTTTGTACGGTCAATAAAAATGGTGCAATTACTCATGGCGGGCCATGAGAAAGAAGATTATTTCACTAACAATGATATCGACATGACAAAGCATGGTACAAGTCTGGTCTGGTCTTATCGGGCTGACCCTGACCCATCACTTTACATCTTTCTTTTTTTTGTAAATTTACAACTTAAACTCATCATTTTTACAAAAAGTTTTAAGTTCGAATCTTGCAAATTGCAATGTAAAGTAAACATGGTAGTTATGACTTATGAAATCATTTGAAAATGGTTACAGAATATCCTAATAATGCACAATACATTCGAGCTAAAAACTCGCCATCCACAAATAATTGCATTACCATCTAGTACTAGGATGATTAAGCTTTCTTTAACAATTTTTATTGAGCGTTTTTTGTGATGTAGAAAGAGCATTTTATGAGTACTTAAATCAAAGGCTTACATTATTATTGGATTAAGTACTACTTCCTATAAAGGTTTTCATATATTTGTAGAACTGATGTGCCAAACTTATTATTTTATTAAGTGAGATAAAATGAGGTCAATTGATATTTTGTTAAAAATTTATGGTGTAAGTTATAAAATAAACATATATCTTTGGGAAGATAGATTTATTTGTATAAATGCTTTCTCATATAAGGATTTTTTTAACTACCTGTTTCAACAAATTAAAAAATTTGTAAGAGATATGTCTATAAAGGATTAGTCAGCATATATAATACTTTGTTACAAGTCATATATGAGTTATATCACCTTCATTATGCAATAGACTTAGCCCATTCAAAGGCCCTTACGGGATTTCCAAAATAGTACTCCGTAATACTTTGGTTAGTTCGAATCATGGCCCAATTCTCTCATTATTGGATCCAAATGAGTAATGCAAACAAAAAAATTCCGATGTCATCACAATTTTTCTTTATTTATATAATTAATTATACAATTTTATTTCATACTACGTGTATAATTTGCTACGTTATCCATTGTACAAACGATTAGACTCCTCATCTTTTTTTTATCTCTAAAATTGACTACAAGTGAAATATAAAATGCAATCACAAATGAGGCTGGAGTTGCATGAAAGAATCCAAAAGAAGTAAGTAAGATTGTCTTAATGATCACAAATGTCTTTTTTAAAACTAGATGAATGTTCGCGCGTTGTGACAGTATTTTTGAAAAACGTTGGTTAAATGTGGCTTTACCTTTTCTAGTTGGGGGGATGTACAAAAAAAAACACGTGAGGGGAGAGGGGGACGAATTGTGAGTTAGGGTTTTTGCTATGTGTTTCTGCGTGAGGTAGAGATAGAGTTTGAAATTTTTTTAAATGCATTTTAGTCACACTATATAGAATGAAAGTAGGGATTTATTAAGATGAAAGGTAACTTAGACATATCAAATTCTTAAATTTAAAGAGGGGGTCAGTTTCTTTTATAAGAGAGTATACATAAATCGAAGATTACTTAATCATTAAAAAAGTGAAAGAAAAACAATTCCAATTGAAAATAAGTATAATAAGTATCTCTAAATAACAATGTCAATATATGTTATGCTATGTTATGTTGTCAATATATGTTATGCTATGTTATGTTATGGTAAGTGTTAGGTCCAGATTTAGGTCCAGATTTAGTCCAGATTTACTGGACTCGCTCCAGACTCGACTACTGGAGCCTTACTGAAGATCTGTCCAGAAATGATAATTACTGGACCTACTCCAGACTTGGAATCTGGAGTCCCTCTGAAGATTTGTCCAGAAATAATGGAAGACCAGTGAGCAAATACTTGTATAGGAAATCTGGAGTATTCTCCAGATGAGCTCACTGAACTTCACCCCAGTCCAGATCAACTCTACTGAAGACATTCTGACTGAAGTCAAAGACTGAAGTCTGAAGAAAGAAGACTGACAAATGGCGGAGTCCACTGGAAAGTCTTACCAGATTTGTACACTGGAGGATTGTCAGTGTTCTAGACCCTACAAGTCTGAACACTGATATCAAGGATTGACTTTTCCCTTTGCACACTTTCCTAAGAACAATCCACTTGTTCTTTACCAAAGTATACGTGTGTAAAGGTGGTTGGATAAAAGGATACAAAGTCATTTGATATGACTTTATCCTTATTCCTTATCCAATACATTTAATGTTCTTGTCGGATCATTAAATGTATGCAACCATATTTGTACGGCACAAAATTCACTGGTGAATTTTGTTGCCTATAAATACAAAGTCATTTCCTTGAGAAAAATACTTTTAAGCATACACTTTGCATGAAAGTGAATTTGTCCAAATACTCTCGATCTTAAACTGGGATACTTCACAACTTTAAGTTTCTCGATCCAAAAGAGTTATTTGACAAATATAGATCATTTGTAACTCATAGGTTGTTAGGATACATACTTATTTGTATTATCTTGATTCCGCACAACCTTTATTTTATTTAACATCATAAATAAAATACACAATTGAAAAATACATAATGCTCCACTTTACTTGTTTATTGATTTAAGTCTTGTATTACTTTGTTTATATATTCTTGCATTTATTTACAAGTAATACTAGTCCATTCTAGTGATTATTAGACTTGTTGTATTTTTACACTTTCCTGGTTAACCATCGAACTTAAGAGACTCATATTTGGTATCAGAGCGGAAGGCTAAACACTGCCTAGATCTGTTTCTTGATGGCTAACCAAGAAAATACACAAGGTTTTAGTCTTGGTCCCGATCCTAATGCAAATATTAATGATCAAAATGAACCACCTATTGTTAATAACACTAATCCACCTCCTCCTCCTACTCCTGCTTCTCCACACGTGCATGTGCACTACTCAAATAATCCTGTTCTTAAATTCAGTGGGAACAGTGATGAATTTGGTACGTGGAAGGCTAGGATGGTTTTGCATGTCACTGGTATTGAGAGGAACATGATGAAAATTTTAAACGAAGGTCCTTATGTCCCTACATCACCTCTCAATCCCCTTCTTGATCCTTCTGGATCTAGAAGAGGAAGGGAAAAGAGGGAGGAACATTGGTCTGAAGAGGAGAGGAGATTGGTGAATCTAGACACCCTTCTCAAAAACATGATCCTCGGGGCCGTTCCAGAAACCCTAATTCCCACACTAGTTCTCTTTCCTAGTGCTAAAACCATGTGGGATGAACTTTTAAACCAACATGAAGGAGGAGATGACACCATTGTCACCAGAAAGGTCTCCTTAAACAAGAGGTATGAGTCTTTTTTTGCTCAGCCTAACGAGTCTCTCACTAGTACTTACACCAGATTTATGAGTATCATAAACCAATTGAGAGGTCTTGGGGTTGAGAAGGACAAGGATATACTTCTGGAGAAATTCTGTGACATTCTACCCACCAAATGGTCTCACATGATCCTAGTCTTACGACAAGGAAAAACTCTGCACACACACACTCTCTCAACTCTTTATGGAGCTTTCAGGTACACTAAAGAAAATCAAGCTCAGAGAGTGGTGGCAGAACAAGATGCCTTTAACCATGCCTCCAGTAGTCCTAATGTGGTCAGTCATACTGAACCACATAGTACAGCACTGATATCTTCTGAGAATGTATTTTCTATGAAAAAGATGGTGTCTGAACTCATGGATTCTGGAGAGTCCAGTCAAATCTCTCCAGACTGTTGTGATGAAACTGATGATGATGACCTCATTGCAATGATTGCTAAAACGTTTAACCGTTTCAAAGCAAGAGCAAGTAGGCCATCTGGACAATTTGCATCCAGTTCTTCAACTGATAAGACCAATTTGACATGCTTTAAGTGTGGCAAAAAGGGTCATTTCATGAAAGAGTGCAGGTCCAACCAGTTTGTATCCAAGCCTGGTCCATTCTCTTCAAATAATAAGCCTGATGATAGCTATAAACTGAAATATAAAAAGCTTAAGGCCCATATTGCTCTCATGGCACAACAAATTGAAAACAATAATAAGTGCATGATTGCAACAACTGAAGAGAAGTGGGTTCCTTCTGATGAATCATCTGCTGATGAAGAAGAAGAAAGAGATTGCTGTTACATGGCTCTGGCAGACGATGAGCACCTGGTGAAGGAAGATGTCACATCTGGACGATGGGTAGACATTGTTATTAAGAAGGTTAGTGATTATGATAATGCAACTGACCAAGAATTAAAACTGGACATAGCTGAAGCTCTTAATTCTGATTTAACTTTTGTAGAAACTGTTAGATCTGATTGTGTAAATGGTCTAGAAACAGATTCTTCTGAAATAACTGCTTTAAAATCAAAGTTAAAAGAACTTCAAGACATTGAACTGGCATTTCAAGCCCAGGTTCTGGTAACTGAACAATTGATTCAAGAAAAACAAGATCTTGGGATCATTTTAGAGAAAGAAAAACTGGTAATTAAATTATGGCTAGAAACCAAAAAGCCATATGATGCTGGAGTAAAACAATTTCCTGCTCAAAAACGTGCATACTTAGATGGAAATACTCATGTAGCATCATTAATACCAGTAATCGATCGATTACCAGAGGAGTTCAGGCCCACCACTGTTTATGATGAGCCTGTAACTCCCAAGGCCAATTTTTACCAGTTCAATCCCCAGAGGTTAAGACTGGAGCGCTCCAGATGACTGCTCCAGTTAAAGAGGTCTATCGGAATAAACCTTTGCCTCAGACCAATCCCCTACCTAAGCCTAGGACTGGAAAGGCTAAGGTGTCATCTGAAGAAAATATTTTGTCCAGGTTAGAGAGCCAGATTCAAATTCTGACTCGTCAATCTCAAAGTTTTAATGCAAGATTAAACTTTATTGAGGGTACTTCATCTGGCCCTAGACAAAATACAAAACCTTTTGCTAAGAAAGTTAAATCTATTTCTCCAGTTGAGAAAAAGAAAAAGGTTTCAAAACTATCAACCCCAGTGGTCTTTTCAACTAAGACCACTGTTGAAGAAAGTGAACTGAACCAGATTGCCCAGGGACCTATAAGGGAGGGTCCAGTGAACCCATCAGTCGATGGGTTCCCAAAACTAACTGATAAGTATCTGGTGTATGTGCAGGGCGATCGAAAGAAATATATCTGGTATCTTGACAGTGCTGCTGCCAGGACGATGACCGGATGTAAGACCCTGCTGGAGGAGTTCACCATTTCTGATGGACCCTCCATTACTTTTGGAAATGATGGTTGTAGAAAGACTGAGGGATACGGTGTTCTGAACAATGGACAAGTCAAGTTCAGACGTGTTGCATTTGTGAATGGTTTGAAATATAACCTGATCAGTGTAAGCCAACTGTGTGATGATGGCTATCAAGTTCTATTCAATATTGCTCAGGGTATCGTATTCAACAAGGACTGGAAGGTAGTGTTGATTGCTCCCAGAAAAGGGAATGTGTACGTGATGGATATGGAAAGCTCTCCTTCAGAGCAGTGTTTCTATACTCAAGCTGATGAAGACACAAACTGGTTATGGCATAAAAGGTTATCCCATTTAAATTTCAAGAATATTAATAAGTTGTCCAGAAAACAACTTGCAGATGGGATACCTTCAGTTTCCTTCAAAAAGGAAAGGCCATGTCCAGGATGTGAGATAGGTAAGCAAAAACGTACCAGTTTCAAGACCAGACAGAGTTTCAGCATTTCTGAACCTCTTCATATGCTTCATATGGACCTCTTTGGTCTAGTGAATGTTCAGACTCGTACTGGTAAAAGATACACCCTGGTGATCGTAGATGAATTCTCCAGATATTGTTGGGTGATCTTTCTTAGGTCTAAAAGTGAAGCTGCTGCCGAAATCATTAGTCTTATCAAGCAAATTGAGCTCAAGTACTGTCGAAAAGTGTGTCAGTTAAGAAGTGACTATGGAACAGAATTCCAGAATATAACTCTGGAGTCATTCTGTACTGACACTGGCATCTCCCAGAATTTCTCATCAGCCCACTCTCCAGAACAAAATGGAGTGGTGGAAAGGAAGAATCGAACGCTGATAGAAGCTGCCAGGAGTATGCTTGCTGAATCTGGACTGTCTACCAGTTTCTGGGCGGAAGCAATTGCAACTGCTTGCCACACCCAGAATCGATCAGTGTTCATCAAAAGACACAAAAAGACAGCCTATGAAGTCTTAAGAAATAGAAAACCAAACATTGGTTATTTTCACGTTTTGGATGTCCAGTTTACATCCTGAACGACTCCAGTCAGTTAGGCAAATTTGATGCCAAAGCTGATGAAGGGTATTTCTTAGGCTATTCAGCCATTCGAAAGGCCTTCAGGGTCTACAACAAGAGACTGGAGAAGGTCCATGAGTCAATTCATGTCACATTTGATGAATCAAATGTTGCAATCAATAAGAAGCCAGCCCTTGACACTCCCCCAGTAACTCCAATTGTCTTTTGTGAATCTGATCCTATAAACGACAAAAATGAAGATTCAAAAGACACAGTTTCCAGTCATCCTGATCTGGAACCTGTTCAGAAAAAGAAACTCTCCAGTAGTACTCCATTCTATCCTTCTATTATTTTCAAACTACCCTCTGAAATTAATATTGGATCAGATGTGCGTTCTACTCCCCCAGTATCAGTATCAGTTGAGAATGTACCAGAAATGTCTTCTTATGAAGAATTCCAAACTGAACCAGTACTTCAGTAAATGCCTTCAAATGAAGAATTTCATGATGCAAATCGTGATTTAAATGACTCAGATGAAGATACTGAAGTAGTCTGGCAAGATCCTCCTCCAGAAGCAACTCCAGAGGAGACTCAACTGAATTCTTGCACTGATATTGTTGTCAGTAACAATCCTGGTCAGTACTCCAGATGGACAAAAGCTCATCCTATTGATCAGATCATAGGTGACTCCAGTAGAGGAGTTCAGACCAGAAGAGCCTCCAGTAATCAATGCTTATACGTTAGTTTTCTATCTTTGATGGAACCAAAGAAGATTGACGAGGCTATGGAAGATCCAAGCTGGGTGACTGCTATGCAAGAAGAGCTTCACCAGTTTGAAAGGAACAAGGTCTGGTATCTGGTTCCTTTCCCAGTTGGAAAGAAAGAACCAATTGGAACAAGATGGGTCTTCAGAAACAAAGTAGATGAAGATGGCCACGTAATCAGAAACAAGGCCAGACTGGTAGCACAAGGTTACTGCCAGTCAGATGTCGACTTTGATGAATCATTTGCTCCAGTGGCTAGACTTGAAGCGATCAGAATATTCTTAGCATTCGCTGCTATCATCAGTTCAAGGTCTACCAGATGGATGTAAAGAGTGCTTTCTTGAATGGAAAGCTTGAAGAAGAAGTTTATGTCAGACAACCTCCAGATTTCGTTGATGAAAAGCATCCACATTGGGTATATCGTCTGGACAAAGCGCTATATGGCCTCAGACAAGCCCCACGTGCCTGGTATGACACTCTGACTAAACATTTGTTGAAAAATGGTTTTAAACGAGGTGCAATTGACAATACCTTATTTATTCTTCATGAACAAGGTAATCTATTAATGGTACAAATTTATGTTGATGATATTATTTTTGGGTCTACTGATGAAAACATGTGCAAGAAATTTTTAAAAATAATGTCAACTGAATATGAGATGAGTTTGATGGGTGAACTAACATATTTTCTTGGACTCCAGATTAAACAAAACAAAGATGGCATCTTTATTAATCAGGAAAAATATGTTAGAGATCTTTTAAAGAAATTTGATATGAACTCTTCCCCATCTAAACCAACTCCAATTTCTGCACCACTGACACTGGACTCCGATCCATATGGAAAACCAGTGAACACCACTGTCTATAGAGGCATGGTTGGTTCACTGATGTATTTAACTGCCAGTAGACCAGATATTATGTTTTCAACATGTTTATGTGCCAGATATCAGTCTAATCCAAAGGAATCTCATATGCTTGCTGTTAAGCACATACTGAAGTACCTTAAAGGTGTCCCCAGTCTAGGTCTTTGGTATCCCAAAGGCTCAGGCATGGATCTAATGGGTTATTCAGATTCAGATCATGCAGGTTGTAAGATAGATAGGAAATCCACAACTGGTGGATGTCATTTCCTAGGTGGCAAACTGGTCAGCTGGACCAGTAAGAAGCAAACTTCTGTTTCATTGTCCACTGCTGAAGCTGAATACGTGTCTGCAGCCAGTTGTTGTGCTCAGATACTCTGGATGAAGAACCAGTTGCTTGATTATGGTATTAAATATTCAAAGACCCCAATCTTTTGTGATAATACCAGGGCCATTGCTATCTCAAACAATCCAGTCATGCACTCCAGAACGAAGCACATTGATCTCAGGTATCACTTCATTCGTGATCATATTATGAAAAACAACATTGAACTCCATTTTATTCCCACTGACAAACAACTCGCTGACATTTTTACCAAACCTCTGGATGTCAAAACTTTTGAATATCTTGTTGGTGAGTTGGGAATGTTAAATCCTTAAATCTGGTGACTGCTCAGATATTGAACGCCTTTGTGTACTATCTTTGCACTATTAGATTTCTGGAACAACATTCCAGGGAAAGACTTGAAAGATACTTTTTCTTAAAAATGTTTTAAGTTCAGGGGGAATTTATTAATTTATTTTCTCACTGGACAAACTCTTCAGAAAATATTACTGGTGCTTTGTAAATATGTCCTTCTCACTTGTAACTGGACAGATTGAAGTGCGTGTTTGAGGTGACTTATGTCTCCTTGTAAATGTGTCCCTCTCATTTGTCTGAATTAGTTGACGTGCACGTTTGAGGTTACCAGTCTTTCAAAAATGGTTTTCACTGGTACTTTACTGGAGTGTCCCTCCAGTGTACCATCAGTACATGTTTACTGGACTAATCCACCAGTGATACTGGAGTGTCCAGTCAACCTCCAGATGCACTGAAATATGTCATAATATTTTCTAAATACTTGGTCATTGTGTATCCCACGTAAGCAAATCTTTTTGAAGATATTTTTATCCTACGTGGCATATAACTTTTTCAACGTAATGATGGTATTTTTACTTTGGGAAAACGAAAAGTGCAACTTGTTACTGTTTGAGGGCTGTAAACCGTCATGCATTTATGTATGATGTGATGTAATTAATGCGGATCTCAGAACCCGATCAAAAACTTTATTTGATAATTTCAAATAAACCGTTTGAGTTCCACATTGTCTCTCCTATAAATACCCACTTTCAATTTCAATTGCATTTACTTCGAACATATTTACTCCCAAATCTTTCAAATTCCTTCATTACTTCTTCATTCATTTTCCAATCATCATCATCTCTCTTATTTACTTCATTTACAATCAATTCCTTCATCAATTCTTTATCATAACCTATATACATTCAATTTCATCTTCATCTATTCTTTAAAAATGGCACCTAGACAATCAAGATCACCTAAAAATCTGCTTGCCTCTGAATATAATCCTTCGGAAAATGTTGATAGGGCACCTCATATCTCTCTTGAGGCAAATGCCATAAGAATCAATATAAACAACTGGATGGCAAGACTCTCTCTTTCCAGTGTTCATGATGCCCAATCGATTATTGGGAGATTAAACTCATTCTTTCTCTCTTGCCCATTATATGGTGCATTAACATTAAATCCAGGAAGGATGTACCACGAATACCTTTGTGAATTCTGGTACACTGCAACATTTGATGGTGAAACTTCATCTATCAATTATACTCTCAAGGGAGGTACCAGATCCCTTGGTTTCACTGCAAGTCTGCTCAGGTCTGTTTTACAGTTAAACTATCTTGACCTGAATGAGTTGCCTATTGAGCTTCCCACTGGTATCAATACAAGGGAAGCATGCAGATTGATGGGGCACACGGATATCTTGGATGAGCATGGCCAGCTATCCAGGAAAGGGACTATCTACATGAGCAAGCTGTCAGACTCATGGAGATATTTCTTCACACATATTGTTGAGTGTCTGGGAGGCAGTTCTGGAGGGTTGGATCAGATCAATCAAACCCACCTCCAGATTGCCTACTGCTTGTGGTTTGGGCTTAGGGTGGACTTTTCCCAGATTCTTTTTGATGACATGGTTGAGCGACTTAGGGTGAAAGGAAGAAAACCATTTGTTCCTTATATTCGTTTCCTTTCTCTAATGTTTAAAAATGCTCTTGGAGACCAGTATGATATGGATACTACTCACTTTTCTGTGAGTGAGTATATGAGAGATCTGGTCAATCTCAGGTCTTCACTGGACGAGGTAGATATTCCTCAGTCCATGCTTTCATTACAAAGGGAAGAAGCTGAAATGGCTCCAGATAGAGGTCAAGCTGTTGAAAGAGCCTCTGGAGACCAAGATGTACAGATAATTGAGGTTGTGCAACCCATCAGACAAGTTGCTCCAGAAGGTCATGTACAAGAAGTTGTTGAACCTTCCAGATGACCTAGAACTAACAGGCATCTGATGAGAGCAGGACTTCAGGTGAATCCTGAAAGACATCCTGGTGATGTTATGAATCTTGATGGATCGCCAATTTATGAACAAGAGGTTGTTGAGCAGGTAGTTAAGGAAGTTGAAGAAGAAGTTCAGATTGATGAACATGTTTCTGGTAAGCAAGAGGCTCCAATTGACTTGAATGTAGAGGCTGGTGAACAAGTGAATGTAGAGACTGGTGAACAGTCTGGTAAACAGACAGTTAGGATTGCTCCAGAATGGGATGATGTTGACTCCCCAATGTCTGAAGGTTTTGATGTTAACATGAATTTTCTGGGTGAAGATGTACAAGAAGAAGAAAATCTACCAGAAATGCCAACACCTCCACCAGAAATGCCACCACCACAATCAAACATGCCACCACCACCACCACCACCTTCAATTCCAGAACACACTCAATACTTCACTCCAGCAACCACTCAACCTTCACAATCTCAACTTCCACCTCATGCGCCGGAGTCACCAGTTGCAACATCTGAAGCTGCAACTGAAGAGGACTGGGCACAAGTTCCTCTAATGACCAGATTAACCTCCACTCTTGAACCTCCCAGTGGTCTCTCCACTTCATCTTCTGCCGAGGTCCAAGGCCTTTTAAGTAAGGTGGCGGACCTGGATAGATCACTCCAGACTTCATCTCAGGTTATTTCTGACTTCAAATCATTATTATCAAATAACCTGGCATCTGAGATGAATCTGTTCGCTGGGAATGAGAAGCTTGTTTTTGAGAAGCTTGATGAACTGGTACTGGCCACAAACAACAACACTGAAAGTTTCAAAGTGGCAGTCCAGGGTCTAGAGACAAGGTTGGTTAATTCTGTTCAGACTGCAGTCACTGGTGAACTGGCAGGTCTGAAAGAAGATGTTCAGAAGTTGGTTTCAAAGGTCAGTTCTCTGGAGACTAGATCCACACTAAACCAGGATGCAGTTGTTAGCAAAGTAAGTGATGAATGTACAAGGAAGTTCAGAAACAATATGCTGAAAGAATTATGTGAAGAAGTTTCTGAGACTGTTCTTCGTACCATTCAAGATGGGGTGTTACCCCAAGTAGACAGGTTACTGGATGAGAAGTTGCCAAAACACTTGCC
>CM067172.1:91514730-91524730 GCA_034093135.1 Erigeron breviscapus
TGTTGAGAGAATACCTAATCCAGATTTTTTGGTTAATTATGATGCAATCAATGATTCATACAAAACTAAACAATCTTCAATTTTCGAATTGGAAGAAATTGAATCAAATTTTCAAAACCAAGAATCTGTTGGTACTTCACCTAAATCAACTAAAATGTATTTTCCAACCACATTTTTGGAAAAACAAATAGAAGATTTACAACAAAAGGTGGAATCTCAACAAACAGTTATCAATCATCTCAAGTCTCAAAGTCCGAATCTAGAGGATAAATGTATTGTTGTTAATACTAAGAAAGTTTGTGAGAATGTTTCTACTCAAACGGACCAAATTGCTTTAGTAGAAAGTTCTACCCAAACTACCTGTGATTCATCTACCAATACCTCCACCCAGACCTTGACTGATTCTCTTGAATGTACTTGTCAAAATACTGCTACTGTTATAGCTGATGATTGTGTGCAATCTGATCTTTCTGATGAAGAACTTGCACATAGTTTAGTTTTGATATGGTACTTCTATAGGTTTTTCACATGCAACACTGTTGATGAGTTAGTTGTTCAACCCTAAGCCTAGTGCTAGTATAGGTGTTGATACGTCTACTCAATTTTCTTGTGAGACCAAAGATGTGTCAGTTCAAGTTGACCTAATTTCTGAGACTACCCATAATGTGAAGTTGGACACCAAGATTCCTGATTTCTCAAAATTTTCAAATAAATCTAAAATTAATCAATCTCCATTGATATTTTCTTTTTCAAAAGATTTCACGAAGGTTGATTTTGATAAATTCATGGAGGGAGAATATATTTTTGATTCAGAAACTGAGAAAAAGATTGAATCTACCAAAATCAAAGTGGAAACAGAAATGGAATCTCAAAAACCATCGTCCAAGGCTCCAACTTCATATTACTCAAGGAAACGAGTTAAGACCAAACTCGTCAAGAATGAACCAAAGACCATCAAGAATGAACCTAAGACCATTAAATTAGAAACCTTTGTTGCTACACCTGTGAAACATGTCAAAAAGGAACAAGCTGAAACCCCTCACACAACAAAGTACACCAAAGTGAAACTTCCGAAAGATTATCCTAATGCTTCTAAATCTAGCTCTCAATCTAGCTTTAAACCTAAGGTGTCTAAGTCTAGCTCAGTTTCGCTAACTAAAGATACATCAAGTGGTTCAACTAGATATAGGGATAGATATGGATGGTTTTCTCATGATAAACCAAAGAAGCAAGAAGTTTCCTCACCACCAAAAGATTCCAAAAAGATGAAAGCTTTTAAAACCCCTCGTTCTAATCTTTGTAGCTTCAATTCAACAGGTGGAAAGAGCTTAAGTAGTGATGCTAAATGGGTTGCTAAGTCATTAGTACCTAAGATCACTAGTAATCAGAAAGAGGTTGAGAAACAGAAGAAAAGAAGGAGGAGAAAAGATGTTAATCGGTGGAAAGGTGTTCCTGTTAAACAAAACAATTCTGATTTGTCAATAAATGTTGAATGTGCCAAGGCAAGGCCTTGTGAGCTTGTAAACAATTTTAATTCCTGTGTGTTGGATATGAATGCTTGTAGACATGTTACTTTTAATTCTTGTGTGAATGTTCGTACATTTTATTCAAATATGTTTGTTGATAATATGCTTGCTGATGCTTATGTTGATTCAATAACATGTTTGAATGCGCATCCTAAGTTATATACCCTGCCAGTTTTATCTAACCAAAAAGGACCCGTTTTCAAGTGGGTACCTAAAAATGGTTAAATTTCTTTGATTGCAGGAAATAACCATCTGTGTTTGGATACTCGATTCCGGGTGTTCGAAGCACATGACTGGAAATAAGTCTTTGCTGAAGAATTTTGTTGAAAGATTCATGGGAACTGTTCGCTTTGGAAACAACAATTTCGCTCCTATCTTAGGTTATGGGGACATTGAACGAAATGGGATTATAATCAAGAAAGTTCACTATGTTGAAGGTTTAAGTCACAATTTGTTCAGTGTTGGACAATTCTGTGATAACAATCTTCAAGTTCTTTTTCGAAAATCTCTTTGCAAAGTCCAAACCTTAGATGGAGTTGATATTCTTTGTGGCGATCGTGACGATAACCTTTTTACCGTCAATCTCGATGATAACCAACCAACCGATAATATCTGTCTCATTTCTAAGGCTACTTCAAAGAATTCTTGGTTATGGCATAGAAGGCTCTCTCATCTGAATTTCCAAACAATCAATACTTTAGTCAATAAGCATCTTGTTGAAGGCTTACCTGACTATAAGTATGAAAGTGAGCATGTCTGTCCGTCTTGTGCTGTTGGGAAGATTAAGAGAGTTTCTCATAAACCGAAGAAATCTCCAAATTCTTTGGCACCTCTTCATTTGCTTCACATGGATCTTTGTGGGCCTATAAAAGTTCAAAGCCGAAATGGGAAGAAATACATCCTGGTTATTGTTGATGATTATTCAAGATATACTTGGGTTAAGTTCCTAGCATCCAAAGATGAAACAACTCAGATGTTGATAGATTTCATCACCATTACTCAAGTAAATCTTCAACTTCCAGTTCGTTACATCCGTTTGGATAACGGTACTGGATTCAATCTAACTGCTTATTCAGATGCAGATCATGCAGGTTGTAAACTAGATCGCAAGAGCACTTCCGGTACTTTACAATTTTTAGGAGATAAAATTGTGAGTTGGTCTTCCAAGAAACAGAACTGTGTTTCACTATCAACGGCTGAAGCAGAATATGTGGCTGCAGCTAGTTGTTGTGCTCAAGTCTTATGGATGAAGACACAACTGACTGATTATGGTCTGACGTATGATCATATTCCTATCTATTGTGATTCTCAGAGTGCCATTGCCATTGCAGTTAACTCAGTAAACCACTCTCGATCAAAGCATATTGATGTTAGATATCATTTTCTCAAAGATCATATTGAGAAAGGTGACATCGAACTCTACTTTGTGGGAACTGAATTTCAACTTGCAGATTTGTTCACAAAACCGTTGGACGAAAAGAGGTTTAATTTTCTGATCTCCAAGCTTGGTATGTTAAATCTTAAACCTTAATTTTTTTGAAGGAATTCTTGAAACATTTCAGAAAACAAAATACAAAATTGAAAAATTACAAAAATAAACAAAAAGATTTTTTAATGGCTTGCATATACTATGTATGTAACCCGTTCTTAAATGATATATTTATTTTAAACGCATTGTTATTATACATATAAATTGATATAAGAAAACAAGGAATCGAACGCCTTTGTGTACTTCCAAGTATTCTTATATGAATATGTATGTGTAATAGCAATCAAATTTTTTTTCAAACAAACTTTTCAAACTCTCAATTAGTGATATGGGAAACGAAGGATCGAACGCCTTTGTGTACTCCCTTGTTCTCTCATATTGTACTAATTGATTGGATTTTCATTTTACTTAAATGTTTTTAATTGCCTCCAACATGTTGTTGTAAGATGCGACGGATTGAACGCCTTTGTGTACTCCCTAGCTATCTTACTACCAACATTGTTGTTGAAGCAAAACTTTGTGTTTCTTTTTGATTTCGCAAAAACAATTTTTGCTCCACCTTTCTATGAAAACCATTTTTGATATATTCTTGCATAGATTAAGGAGGAGTTTGTGATTTCAAAAATTCTCAAACTTCAAATGTGTTTCAAACCTTTTCATTCACACATTTGATGTTTTTCCAATGATTTTTAATCAAATGGAGTTCGGTGATTAGTTTGCACAATGAGCGATAGGTATTTCTCAAAATTTACTCCATGAATTTCATCATCGCCGATGAGTTCTAACCCCGGAGTATTCACTTCTTTCATTAGATAGTGAGGGTATTTTGAGTGATGTTGATTTCGTGCAACTAGAATGGAGGGAGTAAAGTCGAAAAGTGAGAGGTTAAGGTGATTTGTTGTGAGAAAAGGGATAAAAGAAATGATACCCTTCCCAAAATTCTCAAAAGCCGGGTAAAACACGTTTCTATCAGATGTCATTTGTTGATATCTTGATATTGAAGAAGTCTTCATGGACCCAGTGAAGCAATGCACATCTTTACCTAACCACTCAAGTGTTTCTTAAAAAAAAAAAAAAAAAAAAAAAAAAAAAAAAAAAAAAAAAAAAAAAAAAAAAAAAAAAAAAAAAAAAAAAAAAAAAAAAAAAAAAAAAAAAAAAAAAAAAAAAAAAAAAAAAAAAAAAAAAAAAAAAAAAAAAAAAAAAAAAAAAAAAAAAAAAAAAAAAAAAAAAAAAAAAAAAAAAAAAAAAAAAAAAAAAAAAAAAAAAAAAAAAAAAAAAAAAAAAAAAAAAAAAAAAAAAAAAAAAAAAAAAAAAAAAAAAAAAAAAAAAAAAAAAAAAAAAAAAAAAAAAAAAAAAAAAAAAAAAAAAAAAAAAAAAAAAAAAAAAAAAAAAAAAAAAAAAAAAAAAAAAAAAAAAAAAAAAAAAAAAAAAAAAAAAAAAAAAAAAAAAAAAAAAAAAAAAAAAAAAAAAAAAAAAAAAAAAAAAAAAAAAAAAAAAAAAAAAAAAAAAAAAAAAAAAAAAAAAAAAAAAAAAAAAAAAAAAAAAAAAAAAAAAAAAAAAAAAAAAAAAAAAAAAAAAAAAAAAAAAAAAAAAAAAAAAAAAAAAAAAAAAAAAAAAAAAAAAAAAAAAAAAAAAAAAAAAAAAAAAAAAAAAAAAAAAAAAAAAAAAAAAAAAAAAAAAAAAAAAAAAAAAAAAAAAAAAAAAAAAAAAAAAAAAAAAAAAAAAAAAAAAAAAAAAAAAAAAAAAAAAAAAAAAAAAAAAAAAAAAAAAAAAAAAAAAAAAAAAAAAAAAAAAAAAAAAAAAAAAAAAAAAAAAAAAAAAAAAAAAAAAAAAAAAAAAAAAAAAAAAAAAAAAAAAAAAAAAAAAAAAAAAAAAAAAAAAAAAAAAAAAAAAAAAAAAAAAAAAAAAAAAAAAAAAAAAAAAAAAAAAAAAAAAAAAAAAAAAAAAAAAAAAAAAAAAAAAAAAAAAAAAAAAAAAAAAAAAAAAAAAAAAAAAAAAAAAAAAAAAAAAAAAAAAAAAAAAAAAAAAAAAAAAAAAAAAAAAAAAAAAAAAAAAAAAAAAAAAAAAAAAAAAAAAAAAAAAAAAAAAAAAAAAAAAAAAAAAAAAAAAAAAAAAAAAAAAAAAAAAAAAAAAAAAAAAAAAAAAAAAAAAAAAAAAAAAAAAAAAAAAAAAAAAAAAAAAAAAAAAAAAAAAAAAAAAAAAAAAAAAAAAAAAAAAAAAAAAAAAAAAAAAAAAAAAAAAAAAAAAAAAAAAAAAAAAAAAAAAAAAAAAAAAAAAAAAAAAAAAAAAAAAAAAAAAAAAAAAAAAAAAAAAAAAAAAAAAAAAAAAAAAAAAAAAAAAAAAAAAAAAAAAAAAAAAAAAAAAAAAAAAAAAAAAAAAAAAAAAAAAAAAAAAAAAAAAAAAAAAAAAAAAAAAAAAAAAAAAAAAAAAAAAAAAAAAAAAAAAAAAAAAAAAAAAAAAAAAAAAAAAAAAAAAAAAAAAAAAAAAAAAAAAAAAAAAAAAAAAAAAAAAAAAAAAAAAAAAAAAAAAAAAAAAAAAAAAAAAAAAAAAAAAAAAAAAAAAAAAAAAAAAAAAAAAAAAAAAAAAAAAAAAAAAAAAAAAAAAAAAAAAAAAAAAAAAAAAAAAAAAAAAAAAAAAAAAAAAAAAAAAAAAAAAAAAAAAAAAAAAAAAAAAAAAAAAAAAAAAAAAAAAAAAAAAAAAAAAAAAAAAAAAAAAAAAAAAAAAAAAAAAAAAAAAAAAAAAAAAAAAAAAAAAAAAAAAAAAAAAAAAAAAAAAAAAAAAAAAAAAAAAAAAAAAAAAAAAAAAAAAAAAAAAAAAAAAAAAAAAAAAAAAAAAAAAAAAAAAAAAAAAAAAAAAAAAAAAAAAAAAAAAAAAAAAAAAAAAAAAAAAAAAAAAAAAAAAAAAAAAAAAAAAAAAAAAAAAAAAAAAAAAAAAAAAAAAAAAAAAAAAAAAAAAAAAAAAAAAAAAAAAAAAAAAAAAAAAAAAAAAAAAAAAAAAAAAAAAAAAAAAAAAAAAAAAAAAAAAAAAAAAAAAAAAAAAAAAAAAAAAAAAAAAAAAAAAAAAAAAAAAAAAAAAAAAAAAAAAAAAAAAGATAGTGAGGGTATTTTGAGTGATGTTGATTTCGTGCAACTAGAATGGAGGGAGTAAAGTCGAAAAGTGAGAGGTTAAGGTGATTTGTTGTGAGAAAAGGGATAAAAGAAATGATACCCTTCCCAAAATTCTCAAAAGCCGGGTAAAACACGTTTCTATCAGATGTCATTTGTTGATATCTTGATATTGAAGAAGTCTTCATGGACCCAGTGAAGCAATGCACATCATTCCTAACCACTCAAGTGTTTCTTAACAAATACTTGTTTTATTCTCACGGAGATTTTCACACTTCTATTGACTCTTCTTTTGGAAGATGTTGATATTGAAAAAGGGCGACATTCTGCTCCAGTCCCCGACTTCATTTGATCACGATATGTCTAGAGCTAATTTGATTGATCATTGATTTGATTATCATTCATTCTTTTAGGACACACTAGCGTCATATCTTTGTGATATAATTGCTTATCTTTGTGATATAGCCGGAACATTCGTAGTGATATCTTTATTGATATTCCACGATGATCATGCTATCTTGTGATAAATGCTAACATCTTTTCCAACGTTGATATAATTGCTTATCTTTGTGATATAATTGCTTATCTTTGTGATATAATTGCTTATCTTTGTGATATAATTGCTTATCTTTGTGATATAATTGCTTATCTTTGTGATATAATTGCTTATCTTTGTGATATAATTGCTTATCTTTGTGATATAATTGCTTATCTTTGTGATATAATTGCTTATCTTTGTGATATAATTGCTTATCTTTGTGATATAATTGCTTATCTTTGTGATATAATTGCTTATCTTTGTGATATAATTGCTTATCTTTGTGATATAATTGCTTATCTTTGTGATATAATTGCTTATCTTTGTGATATAATTGCTTATCTTTGTGATATAATTGCTTATCTTTGTGATATAATTGCTTATCTTTGTGATATAATTGCTTATCTTTGTGATATAATTGCTTATCTTTGTGATATAATTGCTTATCTTTGTGATATAATTGCTTATCTTTGTGATATAATTGCTTATCTTTGTGATATAATTGCTTATCTTTGTGATATAATTGCTTATCTTTGTGATATAATTGCTTATCTTTGTGATATAATTGCTTATCTTTGTGATATAATTGCTTATCTTTGTGATATAATTGCTTATCTTTGTGATATAATTGCTTATCTTTGTGATATAATTGCTTATCTTTGTGATATAATTGCTTATCTTTGTGATATAATTGCTTATCTTTGTGATATAATTGCTTATCTTTGTGATATAATTGCTTATCTTTGTGATATAATTGCTTATCTTTGTGATATAATTGCTTATCTTTGTGATATAATTGCTTATCTTTGTGATATAATTGCTTATCTTTGTGATATAATTGCTTATCTTTGTGATATAATTGCTTATCTTTGTGATATAATTGCTTATCTTTGTGATATAATTGCTTATCTTTGTGATATAATTGCTTATCTTTGTGATATAATTGCTTATCTTTGTGATATAATTGCTTATCTTTGTGATATAATTGCTTATCTTTGTGATATAATTGCTTATCTTTGTGATATAATTGCTTATCTTTGTGATATAATTGCTTATCTTTGTGATATAATTGCTTATCTTTGTGATATAATTGCTTATCTTTGTGATATAATTGCTTATCTTTGTGATATAATTGCTTATCTTTGTGATATAATTGCTTATCTTTGTGATATAATTGCTTATCTTTGTGATATAATTGCTTATCTTTGTGATATAATTGCTTATCTTTGTGATATAATTGCTTATCTTTGTGACATAATGACATTGATTCACAATTTTGTCATTATGAGGGGGAGAAAATATTATGATTGATTTGATTCATAGTCTTTGTCAACTGAGCTTTTGCTTCGGAGATGAATTTGGTATTGTCTTCAAATGACAAGAATGGAATGAGAGTCTATGTTGAGAAATTTTTATTTGGGTGTTTCAAATGGGAAAAGACTTATCAAAGTTTGTGTATAGGGAGAGAAAATTGTTCATGATGAGTCAATAGTTTCAGATTTTCACTAGACTTTAGTTGATTAAGATTTTGATTTCAAAAAGGGGGAATCTGAATTGACTTTAGAGATAAGAATGAAACCGAAGATGAAAAGATTTTCACTCAAGACACTTCAACAATTCAAAGATGCTCCAAAAGATGTATACTCATGGATTGAGGGGGAGCATGATTAATTCATAAGAATTTCATCTAAACTTCATTCAATTGCTAACTCTCCAAAGTGTTCGAGTTGATGTGACAAAGATCAAAGCTTCAAAAAGGTTGAAAGATTTGTTAGAAGATTCAAGTCAAAGAAGTAAAGCTTCAAACGAGTCTTCATCAAACACACTTCATTCAAGATCTTCAAGTCATACAACAACATTTTATCAAGAAACTCCAATGCATAAATCAAGGGGGAGAGTTCATATTCATAAGAATTTCATCTAAACTTCATTCAATTGCTAACTCTCCAAAGTGTTCGAGTTGATGTGACAAAGATCAAAGCTTCAAAAAGGTTGAAAGATTTGTTAGAAGATTCAAGTCAAAGAAGTAAAGCTTCAAACGAGTCTTCATCAAACACACTTCATTCAAGATCTTCAAGTCATACAACAACATTTTATCAAGAAACTCCAATGCATAAATCAAGGGGGAGAGTTCATATTCATGAAACTTCATTTCAAGAAGATGAGATTCGTTCAAGAATTAAAACTGAAGAATCGAAAAGTTGAATTTCACTCAAGAATCGAAGATTGAAGAATCAAAACCAAGATTCATCTCTTCTGCATTTCAAAAGACAACTCTGATTCATGATTCATCAATTTCATTCCTACAAGACAAGATAACACGTACTTCATTCATTACAATAAATCACTAAGGGGGAGAATGTTAGAAATCCAAAAATAGTGATAAATTGTAATTAAGATTAGAAGACATTCTTGTTGTTAAGTCATAGATAGATGATTACTAAGGTTGAGGGGCTAATTGTGATAATTAGCATAGTTGTATTGTTAGACTATATATAGCCCTCATACCTTAGAAATCATAACAAGAACAGAACTAACATTTCATTCCTACAAGACAAGATAACACGTACTTCATTCATTACAATAAATCACTAAGGGGGAGAATGTTAGAAATCCAAAAATAGTGATAAATTGTAATTAAGATTAGAAGACATTCTTGTTGTTAAGTCATAGATAGATGATTACTAAGGTTGAGGGGCTAATTGTGATAATTAGCATAGTTGTATTGTTAGACTATATATAGCCCTCATACCTTAGAAATCATAACAAGAACAGAATCAACATTTCATTCCTACAAGACAAGATAACACGTACTTCATTCATTACAATAAATCACTAAGGGGGAGAATGTTAGAAATCCAAAAATAGTGATAAATTGTAATTAAGATTAGAAGACATTCTTGTTGTTAAGTCATAGATAGATGATTACTAAGGTTGAGGGGCTAATTGTGATAATTAGCATAGTTGTATTGTTAGACTATATATAGCCCTCATACCTTAGAAATCATAACAAGAACAGAACAAACAATTTCATTCCTACAAGACAAGATAACACGTACTTCATTCATTACAATAAATCACTAAGGGGGAGAATGTTAGAAATCCAAAAATAGTGATAAATTGTAATTAAGATTAGAAGACATTCTTGTTGTTAAGTCATAGATAGATGATTACTAAGGTTGAGGGGCTAATTGTGATAATTAGCATAGTTGTATTGTTAGACTATATATAGCCCTCATACCTTAGAAATCATAAGAAGAACAGAATCAACATTTCATTCCTACAAGACAAGATAACACGTACTTCATTCATTACAATAAATCACTAAGGGGGAGAATGTTAG
>CM067172.1:91529730-91536856 GCA_034093135.1 Erigeron breviscapus
CGCTGCATGAAAGGTTGCTTCCTCAAGCCTTGCAGCTGCTTCTAAAACTGAACAAGTACATGAACTGATTGCTTTGCTAAAAGATCAAATCGAGAAGCAGGCCTCTGCTATCTCTTCTCTTGAGAAGAAGGTTGCTGAACTCCCTAAGCCTTATGCCTCCTTTACAGAACTTGATTGGCAAAGGCATGAAAGAATGGAAACTAAAATGGGAGAAATCAAAGCCTTACTTCAGCAGCTCGTGAGTCGTGCTGCTGACAAGGAAAAGCCATTGGTGGAAGTTGCTAGTGGTGAAGCAACTTCCAAGTGGGAGAAAATTGATAAAGTCACTGCCACTGCCACTACTAATGAAGCTGAAAATACCACCACTGCCACCACTGATGAAATGCAAATTGAAAACACTGAAAGGGCTATAGTGGCAGTGAATGTTGATACAGAAAAGGAAAAGGCAAGTGAGGTAACTGAAGTGACTCCTGCTGGTGAAAAGAATATCACTATACAACAAGTAAAGGAAAATGTTGGTACTTCGGAAGGACATGTTATCAATGAGGAAGAAGTCCCCGCTGGTGTTGAGGGGGAGCAACCAATCCAAGATATACTTGTTGTTGCTCAGGGGGAGCAAAATGCTAACCTAAATGATCCAAAGGTGGTTAAGGCAGCATGGGAGGCTGGAATCGCTGAAGAAATGGCCACTGACAGGTCGAAGGAAACAATCCCGATTTTCCATAGACGCTTTGTCAGTCAAGCCAAAATAACCCCCTTAACTGAGTCTCAAAGAAAGTATCTCACTGATACTCTTAAGAAACCTTCTTCTTCTCATCCAGCAAGTCAAGGAGATTCTTCATCAACTACCTTGTCTATTCCTGCTGAACTTGCTCTGGAAGCTGACAAAAAGTCTCAAGAAGAAGCCTTTGCTGAATTGGAAAGGAAAAAGCAAGAAAAAGAAAATGAGAGGAAGGACTTCGAATATATTAAACAGCTTGCCATTGCAGAAAGAAAAGAGCTTGATGTTGAAGAACTCTTACTGCTGGAAATTTCCGGTCACTTTGCGGTTTATCAAAAGAAACAAGCTGATCTTGAAGCAAGGTTGTTGGAAAAGAAAGGAAAACTTGTTGAAGAAAGGGTAAAATTTATAAGGAACATGTCAAGAAGGACGCTGCCTCAAAAGATAGTTTCCGTGGGTGTAACTCTGGCTAAGTCTGGAGCCGAAACGAACTTGAGAGTAGAAAGAGAAGATGGTCATATTTCACATCTTAAGAATGTGCAAAGACCAAATCTGGGGGCTACTGAATGGTTTGAAGTCCATGAGCTGATCAAAGAGAAAACAGCCCACAGTTACTCTCCATTGAAGGATTTCATCCATGGCTATTTCACAAAGGCCAGGGAGATGGAAAGAAGGTTGAAAGCTGATGTGCCAGTACTAAGAAAGTACTTTGGCAACATTGCAGCAAGGCGTCCTTCAGCACAGTCCTCTTCAGCAGCAAGAAAGCAACCTACTCTGAAAAGAAAAAGAGATGACCAGATGGTGCATGTAGATCTCCCCCTATCTCTGGAGATGCTACCTTGGATACAAGACTGCCCTCAAGGGTTGTGTTCCAAGAAGTATTAGTAATTGAGAATCCATTTGGCATGTTCTACACCAACTTTCAAAATCAACAACTCTTCTTCAGAGTGAGTGACATTGGGAAAGCTTCAGTTGGTTTCTTGCTGGCCATAAGAAAGAGGTGTGCTGACACCACAAACAACAGGTCTTTCATTGACTTGATTGATCATGAATTGTTGTTGCCACATCGACAAGTTGATCCCACGCTGAGGATCATCAAGAATGAAGACATTTGGGAGCAGGCAGCAAGACAATAGATGTTTTACTTTTAAATGCTTGTATGTCAGCATGTAACACAAATTCTTGTTATATAAAACATCTTTGTCACACACTTGTAATATTTTCTTATAAGTTCTATTCACTCAGCAAGTCTCCTCAGCGAATAGGGGGAGATTGTTGAGTCAAGGATTCGCTGACCAGACTTGGTCGCTGATGAGTTTCATCAGCAAGTCATCAGCGAGTCCAGTGACTCTTAATCAGCGGATGGTTCTTCCCAAATTGTAAGTCAAGGCGGGAAGAATTTGAACAAGAAGAAGACAAGAGTCACATGGTGGTTGTTCCAACTGTCATGTACCTTCTTTAGCATAGATGCAGTTGGATTCAAAGTAAGGGTTTTCTCTCTCATACCCAATTTGGTAAAGAAGACAAAAGCATTCTGATGCAAGTACTTCAAGCCAATGAGATCTCGACAACCATCCATCACTATCAAGGTGAGGTTGTGTTGCCCTAATTCCTCCCCTATAAAAGGCAACACAGCCGCACCACAAACACTTGTGTTTGTCACCACAAGTATGTGTCACTTATATTTCTCTCTTGTTATTGGTTAAGTTTCTAGTTAGTCTAAACTTAACAATTGTATGTTCATTTATTTTCTTGTAAGACAAGTTGTAATATCGACCATGTATTCACTGTTTAAATGAATGATACATATGATTAAACTTGCATAAATTCTTGTATTTGAACTTTACTCTTGTTCTTTACTTATTGTTCTTTATATTCTTGTCTAGATAATTTAATAGAAGTATTGCAAATCGTGGACTGTCATACTTTATTTGTTAGATCTGTTGGAGTGTGTTTTACTGTTTATCGTAGATCCATGTTTTACTAGATCTTCATATTATTATCGGTTCTATATCTGCATGTATTGATTTAATTCTGATGATCGGTCTATAATCATACACTAGGATTAATACATAAGGATGGAAAACACTAGTCGGTCTATAACTAGATGTAAAAGGTGATTCACTTATAACTGAGGAATCCAGAACAATAGTAATTAGGATGAATAGAACATGCTGCTTAACAATGTCAGACGCGATCCAGTGACATGGAAACGTGCACTGTGGTCCCCGGAGGGAATTATTATCTGGTCATGGCTTAAGAGCTGGGTATACTAAAAGATGAACTAATAACACAAACTTTAGGTCATTAATGCTAAAACAATGAATCTAACGAGAATTTGTCTAAAGAGTAGTATGAGTCTAGGGACAGCACTAGTTACTTAGGCAAAGTGAATCTAACGAGAATTTGAGCCGTGATTAAGTTTCCAACAGTCTAGCAAGTAGGTAGAATGATATCTGGTCGTGTCATAATGTAACACCCGCCACTTTGACCGGTCAACACTAGCGAACTCGTAAAATGAAAATTAGTCAAATTGAAGTATATAAAATTTTGTAATGAAAAGGTAGGCATGTGAATAGTCATTAGGAGCGTAATTTCAAAATATGTTTGATTGTATCGACGAGATATTTGAAAGAACCTCTAGTCAAAAGTTTTAACTAAACGAATCATTTCTCAGGAGAAATCGGAACTAACCGCGGGAGTGTTTTGGTGGAACAAAACTCTCCCACCTCTCATTCTTTATCCCATTTCTTTCACTCTCACTCTCTCTCTAGCTTATCCTCACATCCTTTCTCTCTTTTTCTCTCTAGTTGAAGAACCAAGAACATCACCACCATCTTTTCTTCCATTTTCGGATTAATCAACAAAAGGGTATGGAAATCATCTAGTAAATGGTATAACAATAATAATAATCTTCAAAGGTTTCTAAGTTTCAAATGTTTATCCACCTATTACTATCAAATTCGGATTTCTAACATCAAGGAAGCTTTTGGTATGAAATTTTACTTCCTACATACTTGAATCATGTTATTATATGTGTTGAATAGCTAGATTTCCATTTCACTTGGTTAAATCTTTGAATTTTGATAAAACTAGTTAATTTAGGGTTTTGAAAGAGGGGTTTGTGATTTTGGAAGTGGGTTATGAAAAGAAACGGATTGTTATGCTTGGTTTTACTAGAAATATGTTGTGTTAAAGTTTGGAGCTTTGATTTTGAGGTTTGGTTGGTCGATTTGAGGTTAAAATCCCGTTTTTAGTGATTCCTGATGCCTCTCGCGTCGTGAGTGGTAACCCTCACTTCGTGAGGCTTGAGAAAAGTCGAAAATTCATGCTCAGAGGTAAATCTCGCGCCGTGAGACTCTGCAGATAGGTCATTTTCAAACGTTCATAACTTTTAAACCGTAAGTCCGTTTTAAATAATTCAAGCGGAGACGGAAGCATAAATGAGTCTAGTTTCCAATGGTATAGGCCTCTGAGTACAAAACATAGTTTGAATAAATCAGAAGTTTTGATAAAGCAACAGTGGTCAAGTCCCGACTAGTCATTTGTGAAACAAAACGTAATGATTCCACCTCGGTTGGATCAAAGCCTTATAAAATGGACATAATAAAGCATTTATAGTAAGATTAGGTCAATATTCATAGGATCTTACCTCTTGAGATGCTTTAGGATTAATGTGATACGTGTATGATAGGTTTCAGCTATCGTGGACGTCGGTTCTACTTCCTTTCATCTTGGGCTTGTTATTGCTCGTCACAGGTGAGTTCCGTTGCTCCCTACTCAATGGAGATTCAGGCTGGAAAGTGTACAAATTCTGTGTATTGACTTTGCTTGATTGTGATATTATATGTTTGCCTTTATTGATGATGTGGTATGATTGTGCACACGTTGACTGTCTTGATTGATGATGTTGTCTGATTGTGCACACGTTGACTGTCTTGATTGATGATGTTGTCTGATTGTGCACATGTTGATTATCTTGATTGATGATGTTGTTTGATAACGCATACGTATGATTGTCTTGATCGATGATACTGTTTAATTGATGGATTGTGCTTTGTTATTCGATATGAAATGTGAATTTAACTTAGAAGGGCATACATGGTGGACGGTAATGCCATTGAAGTGTTATAGATGTGGTGGGAAGGCTGCGGGTGACCCTATATATAAGCATCTGTGACACCCTCGATGATAGTATCGATTCTAAAGTGTATGTTCGTATTTATTTGAGTTTTGGTGGATATTGAGATTGAGTTGGATGACATGTCTTGTTGGCGACATTGATTGATTGATGGATTGATTGAATATGCATTCGATTTTGATTATATGATGTGATTAGGATAGTTGTACATACATGGAAGACGATGATGCCTTTAAAGAGTTATAGATGTGGTGGGAAGACTGCGGGTGACCCTATATATAAGCATCTATGATTCCTTAAATGTAAAGTCGTATGAAGTGTATGTGCATTGTGATTTGGTTGAATTGATGGATATTGGATTTGTGATTGAAATGAACATTTACGCATTGTTACACTTGCTGATTTGTGCGAGACACACGCATATACCCTGTATTTGTGCGGGACACACGCATACACACTGTATTTGTGCGGGACACACACATACACTCTATATTTGTGCGGGACACACGCATACACCCTTTCTTTTTGCGGGACACACGCATACACCCTTTCTTTGTGTGGGACACACGCATACACCCTTTCTTTGTGCGGGACACACGCAGACCCCAGGAATATAGACGTATATACTTGATGATTTTAAGATGCCACGTTGGTCGGGTCGACAACATCGAGGGTATCGTTGCATTGATGGTATTGTGACACGTATTTGGCACATAACTTGATATTGACATCACATGTGCATATTCATTACACGCATTCGCATCCCATACGCATTTCATTCGCGTTATTTTGTGTAATCTGTTAATTGATTGACGTGTGACAAAGCTATGCTTTAAGCAACCTAACTTGTTTGACGTGTGATTACTTAAAGGCTACTTGTAAGTGATTACTTGCCTTTACTTTGGATATCTTGTTATTATTGACGATGGTTCCTTGTGAACCATTACTACGAACTCACCAACCTAGTGTTGACTTTGCTTAGTACACTTTTCAGGTTATCAAGTGAATCCATGACGTGATGATTGATTGATGCTTGGGCTTGGACTTACATGGATCCAGGATTCATTTGCCCCTTATTTTGCATTATGCATTTGGTACTTGATCGTTGATGTTGGATTCACCGAATCCCTTTTTATTCATATAGTCCGTGTTTAACGATAATTCCACTGTGCGCTATATAATTTCCTTGATATTTCGAGCTCTAGTTCGGGGTGTTACACATGAGATCTGAGATGTCAAACAAGTATTTTAATTTTATTACTGTTATTTGCTTTTTCAAACTATTTTCAGACTAAGCATCTCGCTGAATAAGCGGTTGCGGCTTCTATTTACTTTTCAGTTTTTAATTAGTTTAATAGGAAATCGTGACAACCCTCAGCCGCTAGAATTACACATATTACTAGATTAGGTAGTGCAAGCGTCCCTGCGAACGATCATATACTTATCACTTACTATACTACATCTGATCGGGTTCTCTGCCCGTAATCGTGTGTTTAGTTTGAGATATTTACTTGTACAACATTTTTATAAATTTTAAATACAACGAAAACACCCATCAGGATCCAAGTTCTATTTATTATTTTTTCGAAAATGGAATATAAAACTTGGATCGAGCCTGACCCATTAGGGTGATATCGTGTAGACTAGGATTCTATCGTGATGTTTTTATATAGAAATTGGAGAAAGGGTGTTGTGGTTATGGATTCACATACGATTGATGGGTTCTTTATTTACACCAAAATTGTCACGGGATTTCTGATAGCATTCATAGAAGGGTGATGATAAGCTTAACAGTATGCAAACTTTTCAACTCAAACAAATCGATACAACTTCATGAGAAAGACGATAACGACGACGAGGAGGAGAAGGAGAAAAACCCTGTATTGGGTGGTGGCCGGCCGTTTTTCCGGCGAGCAGGGGTGGTGGCGCGGCGGTGGTGATATGGTGGTGCCTGATCGGAGTGGGAGAAGGAGGGGAGGAAGATAGATGTGTAATTCATATGTGTGTGTGTGTTTAGAACGTGCAGAAAAAAAAAAAGAAAGAGTGCAGTGGACCACTAGTGCATTTTATATGGATTATTAGGTGGACTTGGGTCTAGGGTTAGGTTGGGCCGAATTTTAGGATGGGCTAAAGAATATTTGGGCCAATTTAACTAGTAAATCAATTAGCCTTTTAATTAGACTTGCATAGTTAGTTTGTGTCTTGCATAAAAATTATGTATATCTTTCTATATAATCTTTAATCATAGGATTATTAATAATATA
>CM067172.1:91548645-91605125 GCA_034093135.1 Erigeron breviscapus
TTGTTTTTCCAGTCTTTCTTCTTCCACCACTCCTTCTATATATTCAACTGCTGGTTGACAACTGGGGAGACTTCCATCAGTTTGCCTCCTCCAGTTGCTCCAGTAGTAACTGCAAGTGGTCCAGTGACACCTTCTCCTTTGTCAATGGACAGTCAAGTTGTCTCCTTACAAGCCGATCTCCAAAACCTTCTTACCAGGGTGGAGGAGATTCAGAAGACACTTGACAAGAATACCAAGTCTTTCTCCAGATACCACAAGGACTCTTTGACAAATATTAAGGTGGTCGATCTGGGGATAAACAAGTTTTCTTCAAATGAAGACTTGGTGTTCAAGAAGCTTAATGAGTTGGTCACTGGCTGCAACAATCTAGCTGGTACTCTAAAAGAAGCCTTTGACCTAACTCACTCCAAGGTCACCAGTTCAATCTCCAACCTGCTAGGAAATACTGTCAGAACTTCAGAGGTTGACTTGAAAGAGATTGAAAGGCAGGTCAAAGAACTTATTGAAAGACCTGGCCTAGATGTAACTGGCCTTGGAGAGCAGTTGATGTCTTCAGTTGGTCAGAAGATAGAAGATACGTTGGGTGCTAGAGAAGAACGTTTGATTGAAAGGGTGATGTCTGAGATCACCAAGCTGGCCACTTCTCAGGTTGATCTGGCCCCACTTACCAGTGAGATTAACCAGTTGAGGGGCAGCATTGAGAATTTGAACACCCAAGTGTCTCTACATGCTGAATCATTGAATAAACTGACCACTGAAGTAGAGAATATGAAGAAGAGTGATGAGGATGTGAAGGAAAGGGTTGTCTCTGGGTTGGATGAAGACTCCAAAATATTGAATGAATTGAAAACTGGTCAAGACCAAGTTGTTGCAAATGTCTTGACCCAGTCTAAGGAGACGAACCATTTATGGAGGTCCTTCAGGATGATGTGTGGCATATTCAAAGAGTGTAAGGACATCCAGTTATGGCAGCCTCTTGGCCGGTTGCCATCTCACCCCTCTGAATGGGAAGCAATTAGGGCAGGTCTAGATGCTGCCAAGGGGGAAAGAAGTTCAGTCCTTACACAACCAGTTGCACCTGGAAGGACTCCATCTGGATCTGGAAGAGAATTGGTTATGGCTACCAGTACTGAAGCTGGTGAGCAGAGTGATAGGGGGAATGTTGGTTTGGATAAAGGAAAAGGATTAGCTGGTGATGCATCTGCCCAGCCGGCCACTGGTGAAATGTTAGAAACTGGTAATGCTGACATACTACCTCCAGTTTCAGATAGTGATAGTAGAAAACTGGCTAGACTTGGTAATGACATCAAAGAAAGGAAGAAAATGAAACAAAGAAACCAAGTTGAGGCCAGGGCACATCTTGCTCAAATTAAGTTGCTGGATATGAGTGATGCCAATCTACTGGGTATCACTAAGGAAGAGTATGTTAGGGTTAAAAATGATCCCAGGATAGTTGACCAGTTGAATGAAATGCTAGATGTAGAACTGGATAGACACTATGCTGAGGATGAGGCAGAATTGATGCCAAAAGTTTAAACATTTCAGTGGAGAAGGCTAAGGAAATGAGGGCCAGTGGGATTCTTAAGAGAATTGCAAATGTTAAAAAGGTTGTGAAGGATGTTTTGAATCCACCAAGGAGAAGGATTCCACAACCAAGAAGACCACTGACAAAAGATGCAAGGGATGCTGACCTTAGCACATTCGTTGAACCAACTGGCGAGGTATCCAATGAAGACATTAAGTCCGCTGTACTGGCTGCTGGTGCTGGGAGTATAAAAATCACAAATGAATCTGAAGCTAGAAACTACTACTCCAGATCATGTCAACCAGAAGACATAGTGGTACTATTAATAGTGTCAATGTTACAATCAAGCCAGGCACCAAGGTTTTTCAAATTGAAGTTAAGTATGCTGGTGGGCCACTGGTTAGAACTGATAATCCTGGTGCCATGCAATATGGGTTCAATGAATGGGTTGATATGGTGAATGTGTTGGATGCTAAGGCACAAAAGAATAGGTTCGAGAAAGCATGGGTTAACTTTCTAAGGGGGAAGATTCAACATAAAGAAAATCTTGAGCAGAAGTTGAATATTGACCCTGAAGATACTCAGCCTATCTCTTCAGTTGCCAAGAGAAGAAGAACTGGCGAAGGGCCATCTCATTAAGTTCTTTCTTCAGTTTATGTACTTGTAATTTGTATTTACATTCTGTAACTTGTATAAATTTCATTCCCTTGTATAAATGAAGTTACCAGTTTGTAACCACAAGGTAGATAAAAGATTAAAATCTAACAAACCTAAAAGAAAAACCTAAGGCATTTATTGATCTATAAAAATGCCTTAGATAACTTAAATAGATTTAAATCGAAACAAGTCTCTCCAGTTCACACTTGTACAGATACAAGAACTAGAAAAGACTTAGACTATATTTCTAGACAAATAGGGGGAATTTGTTAGGACCAGTTCACCTGGAACTGTCCAGTCACCAGTTCACACTTGCCAGTCACCAGTTACATCTGGAGACTAGTGAAACTGGTGACAAAGATGATTTGTCGAGAAATATATTGAAGTCCAGTTGCACCGTACAGTTAACGCAACTGAAGACTTCCTCCAGTTGAGAACTGACCAAGTTGAAGAAGCATTCCAGTTGAAGTCGAAGACAACAATGGAAGATAGAGAATGGCAATGGCAGCGAAGCCCAGTTGGCATTCTAGTCAGTTACAAACTGGAGACCATCAGTGGAAAGCCCTTACAAAGCTTTACACTGATTACGAGGAATTGACTTGTATACTTTATGTACCTTTACCCGGATAATAAGCCTTATCTTATTATTTAAGTATTAAAAGGTACATAAAGGTGGTTATGTAAAGTCACTTTAACATGCGACTTTACACTGCTTTTTAAGAAATTAAATGCTATTCCTTAAATGCTCCCAACCACATTTGTACGGCTAAAGTTAACATCCTAATGTTAACTTTGCCTATAAATACAAGTCATTGCACAACCAAGAATATAACTTCTTCGAATACACTTCGATAGAATTCACTTTGCAAACCTGCAATATTCTTGGTGAACTTGTGCAATCTTCTCTCAATCGCTAAAAGGAACATTTCACAACTTTAAGTGTTTCGATTGTCTTGAGAAATTCCGAGTGTAGATCAATTGTATTTCATAGGTGTTAGGATATTTACATTCGTGTATTATCTTGGTTCCGCATCAACCTTGTAATTTGTTTAATATCAATAAATAAATTACACATTAAAAAATACATATTGTCTCATCAAGTTATCTTACAAGTTATTTGTATTATTGCATTGTTCTTTACTTATTGTCTTTTATATAAGTAATCTATCTAGAACTTGGTATATACACACTGCAACTGGTCGTCTTCAGTTCAGTGCATATATTGCAAAGTAACTCCACCATCGACATAGAGGTGTCTTCAGTAGTACCATCTAACGAGTTGGGACTTACAGTGACATCGCATATCTTTGTGATATTGCCGGAACATTCGTAGTGATATCATATTTTTGATATTCCACGATGATCGAATGGAAATCCTACCAATGCTAACATCATTTCCAACATTGAACGTAGGTCTCACATTTTCATTTTATGAATTTGTTGAGTTAACGAGAAGTCTATGTGACCTCGGATTTATTTACCCAAAAGTCTTTGAGGATAGTAAGACATAGTTATCGAACGCCTTTGTGACACTGACCATGCATTACATTCTTTAAAGCAATCTATCGGTTGAAAAGCCATAGACCGAACCATTTAGAGATAAGCTTTGTGCATTTCTCGATGATAATGGGAAGTCCTAAAAATAGTAATCGTATTTTTAGGCCACACCATTAATCCTTTCGATTTTTTGGATGTGTCAACGGATTATTTTTTATCCGGTTTTCATTTCTCTTCACACAAACACAAAGAACACAAACACCATATAATTTTTTTCCCCCAACAATGCAACCTTACATTCTAGTTCACCAATAGGTTCATTGGGAATTGGGTTGGGTTAATTTGGTTGAATATTGTTTGTTGTGATCTACCTTTTATGCTATCAATCCTTATTGTATGATGAAACCGTTTCACATATTCATCATAAGGGGGAGAAATGATTATATGATTGATAGATAGAGTTCAAGGATATAGGTAGAATTTGATTGATAGAATTTGTTCGAGGATGATTGTTGTGTTTGGATGTTCAAAGGATCGTAAGTTTAGGTGAAGAGAGTGAATAATTATCGTGCCAAGTTGAGAGATTGTTTCGAGAAAGTTAAAGAATGGATTCGAGATCGAGTATATTCAAGATGAAGTACATGGTCGATAATTGAAAGATTTGTAGGAAATTTGACCATTGTTTGATGTTTAGAAGAGTTTGAGATTGAATGGAGATTGTTCGTTTGTTGATACTTGTGATAGCTAAGTTTGTTTAATGTCTTGAGAAGATTCATAGCTTGAAGAGATTGTTAATTTGAGGGGGAGCAAGAGAAAACTCATAAATCGTTAAATATGCTCTGAAATGATTGTTTGTTCGAGGGGGAGCAAGAGATTAAAGATTTGTTATTGAATAATTTGCTCCGAGATAGTTGTTTGATTGAAGGGGAGCAAATGTTAATTGATCAAAGAATCAAGTGCTCCAAGATGTTTATTGATTCAGAGACAAGGTAGACCAAGAATTGAAGTTTTAAAGACAAAAACAAATTTCCGCATTCCAAAACCAAGCTTCCGAGATACCAAGAATTCAAAGTCAAAACCAAGCTTCCGCAAAGCCAAAAGAATTCAAAGTTAAATCAAGCTTCCGCAATACCAAAAGAATTCAAGGAATTCAAAGTCAAAACCAAGCTTCCGCATGCTACTAAAAAGCTCAAGTTACTTCTCCCAGCAACATCAAGTTGAAATCAACATTCAAGAGTTCAAGTTGTGAAAGCTCAAAAGCTATAAAGATTTCAAAGATGCTTCCAAAGTATTCAAAGTTGCAAGAGAAGATCAAGTTTTAGAAATTCATCGTCAAGAATATATGTTTGTTGAGAAGATTCAAAGTCAAGGTTGATACAAGACGTTGAAGACAATGAGAAAGCTTCAAAGTCCAATCAACATTAAAGATTTTCAACAAATGGGCTCATCATGTTTATTTAAAGACCGAAGACGATGCAATATTTACAATTCAACACCAAGGGGGAGATTGTTAGAAATATCAATATGGTGTATAATTGTAAATTCTAGTATTGAAAGGAGTATTAGTGTTAAGTTAGTGATTAGTATAAATATCCCTCCCATAAGTCATTTTTAACTAACTCTTGTATTATTGAAACCTTTCACCCCATAATACAAACTAAACTTTCCCTGACTTCTCTCTACTCTCTCTCTACTTTCTCTCTCTTCAAACCGCCATTAACACACACTCTAACACACACTAAAGCTCGAATTCTATACTTTACAGTTTTCTCTATATTTAGGTTATTTCCAACTATAAATACACTCAATATTATTAAGTTTCTTTGTAAAATGACATCAGATAGTCTTCAGAATAGTTTGGACTGTAATGAGAGAATTCGATATGTAAGTATATGTTAATTTGTATATGGTATGGTTTTATATCTTTTAAATTTTGATTTGATTTTATTTTTTTCAGAATCTTGACCAGATTCAGATTGAACTTGATAATGAAATAAGAAAGAAGGATGATGTCATTAAGAGGATGCAAACATGTTTGACGAATGTTGATAATGGGATTGTTAAGGAGAACGTTGTTACTGAGGGTAATAACTTTGATAATGATGTCAAAATTGAACCAGATTCTGGTGTTAAGTTATTCAATGATGTTAAAGGTGAAGGTGGTTGGATATCTGAAACTGAGGATACGAAGGTTGATAATGGGATTGTTAAGGAGAACGTTGTTACTGAGGGTAATAACTTTGATAATGATGTCAAAATTGAACCAGATTCTGGTGTTAAGTTATTCAATGATGTTAAAGGTGAAGGTGGTTGGATATCTGAAACTGAGGATACGAAGGTTGATAATGGGATTGTTAAGGAGAACGTTGTTACTGAGGGTAATAACTTTGATAATGATGTCAAAATTGAACCAGATTCTGGTGTTAAGTTATTCAATGATGTTAAAGGTGAAGGTGGTTGGATATCTGAAACTGAGGATACGAAGGTTGATAATGGGATTGTTAAGGAGAACGTTGTTACTGAGGGTAATAACTTTGATAATGATGTCAAAATTGAACCAGATTCTGGTGTTAAGTTATTCAATGATGTTAAAGGTGAAGGTGGTTGGATATCTGAAACTGAGGATACGAAGGTTGATAATGGGATTGTTAAGGAGAACGTTGTTACTGAGGGTAATAACTTTGATAATGATGTCAAAATTGAACCAGATTCTGGTGTTAAGTTATTCAATGATGTTAAAGGTGAAGGTGGTTGGATATCTGAAACTGAGGATACGAAGGTTGATAATGGGATTGTTAAGGAGAACGTTGTTACTGAGGGTAATAACTTTGATAATGATGTCAAAATTGAACCAGATTCTGGTGTTAAGTTATTCAATGATGTTAAAGGTGAAGGTGGTTGGATATCTGAAACTGAGGATACGAAGGTTGATAATGGGATTGTTAAGGAGAACGTTGTTACTGAGGGTAATAACTTTGATAATGATGTCAAAATTGAACCAGATTCTGGTGTTAAGTTATTCAATGATGTTAAAGGTGAAGGTGGTTGGATATCTGAAACTGAGGATACGAAGGTTGATAATGGGATTGTTAAGGAGAACGTTGTTACTGAGGGTAATAACTTTGATAATGATGTCAAAATTGAACCAGATTCTGGTGTTAAGTTATTCAATGATGTTAAAGGTGAAGGTGGTTGGATATCTGAAACTGAGGATACGAAGGTTGATAATGGGATTGTTAAGGAGAACGTTGTTACTGAGGGTAATAACTTTGATAATGATGTCAAAATTGAACCAGATTCTGGTGTTAAGTTATTCAATGATGTTAAAGGTGAAGGTGGTTGGATATCTGAAACTGAGGATACGAAGGTTGATAATGGGATTGTTAAGGAGAACGTTGTTACTGAGGGTAATAACTTTGATAATGATGTCAAAATTGAACCAGATTCTGGTGTTAAGTTATTCAATGATGTTAAAGGTGAAGGTGGTTGGATATCTGAAACTGAGGATACGAAGGTTGATAATGGGATTGTTAAGGAGAACGTTGTTACTGAGGGTAATAACTTTGATAATGATGTCAAAATTGAACCAGATTCTGGTGTTAAGTTATTCAATGATGTTAAAGGTGAAGGTGGTTGGATATCTGAAACTGAGGATACGAAGGTTGATAATGGGATTGTTAAGGAGAACGTTGTTACTGAGGGTAATAACTTTGATAATGATGTCAAAATTGAACCAGATTCTGGTGTTAAGTTATTCAATGATGTTAAAGGTGAAGGTGGTTGGATATCTGAAACTGAGGATACGAAGGTTGATAATGGGATTGTTAAGGAGAACGTTGTTACTGAGGGTAATAACTTTGATAATGATGTCAAAATTGAACCAGATTCTGGTGTTAAGTTATTCAATGATGTTAAAGGTGAAGGTGGTTGGATATCTGAAACTGAGGATACGAAGGTTGATAATGGGATTGTTAAGGAGAACGTTGTTACTGAGGGTAATAACTTTGATAATGATGTCAAAATTGAACCAGATTCTGGTGTTAAGTTATTCAATGATGTTAAAGGTGAAGGTGGTTGGATATCTGAAACTGAGGATACGAAGGTTGATAATGGGATTGTTAAGGAGAACGTTGTTACTGAGGGTAATAACTTTGATAATGATGTCAAAATTGAACCAGATTCTGGTGTTAAGTTATTCAATGATGTTAAAGGTGAAGGTGGTTGGATATCTGAAACTGAGGATACGAAGGTTGATAATGGGATTGTTAAGGAGAACGTTGTTACTGAGGGTAATAACTTTGATAATGATGTCAAAATTGAACCAGATTCTGGTGTTAAGTTATTCAATGATGTTAAAGGTGAAGGTGGTTGGATATCTGAAACTGAGGATACGAAGGTTGATAATGGGATTGTTAAGGAGAACGTTGTTACTGAGGGTAATAACTTTGATAATGATGTCAAAATTGAACCAGATTCTGGTGTTAAGTTATTCAATGATGTTAAAGGTGAAGGTGGTTGGATATCTGAAACTGAGGATACGAAGGTTGATAATGGGATTGTTAAGGAGAACGTTGTTACTGAGGGTAATAACTTTGATAATGATGTCAAAATTGAACCAGATTCTGGTGTTAAGTTATTCAATGATGTTAAAGGTGAAGGTGGTTGGATATCTGAAACTGAGGATACGAAGGTTGATAATGGGATTGTTAAGGAGAACGTTGTTACTGAGGGTAATAACTTTGATAATGATGTCAAAATTGAACCAGATTCTGGTGTTAAGTTATTCAATGATGTTAAAGGTGAAGGTGGTTGGATATCTGAAACTGAGGATACGAAGGTTGATAATGGGATTGTTAAGGAGAACGTTGTTACTGAGGGTAATAACTTTGATAATGATGTCAAAATTGAACCAGATTCTGGTGTTAAGTTATTCAATGATGTTAAAGGTGAAGGTGGTTGGATATCTGAAACTGAGGATACGAAGGTTGATAATGGGATTGTTAAGGAGAACGTTGTTACTGAGGGTAATAACTTTGATAATGATGTCAAAATTGAACCAGATTCTGGTGTTAAGTTATTCAATGATGTTAAAGGTGAAGGTGGTTGGATATCTGAAACTGAGGATACGAAGGTTGATAATGGGATTGTTAAGGAGAACGTTGTTACTGAGGGTAATAACTTTGATAATGATGTCAAAATTGAACCAGATTCTGGTGTTAAGTTATTCAATGATGTTGATGATGACTCTCGTGTTTCCAAGAAGTTGAAAATTGAAGACATTGAAGGCACAATTGAGCATGGAAATGTTGGATGTTAGAAATATCATATGTAGCTTATTTAGTACTAAAAGTTTATATTTTTAATCTAAGGTAGTTTCATATATATGCATTTTCATGTTTATTTGTTTTTTTAATGGTGTCGTATTGTATTACTAAATCTTTACATGTCTATGATTTTTATTTTGCTAAGAAATTCTAATTAAGTACGTTTTTATTAGCATGATTACGGTTTCAGTCATTATTATGGTGTATTAACCGTCAAATGAACTCATTGATGTAATCAATCTTTATCTTTTTATAAGATATCTTTTTATTTATTTAAAGTAATGCCGGTTAAGTAACCATGATGCTAAGTATCTTATTTTACTGTGTATTTAATCGTTGTGTTTTATAAGATATTATAAAAAAATTCATTATATTATACTGACTAGGTATTTTAATCAGTATAGGATTTTACTGAAGACGTAAAAATACTTTTTAAGTTTATTGTTTTTTAATTGTTGATTTACCCCATTTACAGTTTTTGAAAAAGGAGATGTGTATCACTATTCATAAATGGAAAAAAGTCAAAAAGAATGACTTTTATCATGATGACGTTTCAGTTCTTATGACGTAAGTTAAGTCATCAACTCCCTTATTTAAGCAACCATATGTTACATTGTTTGCCTTCAACCTAATATTGTCTAATATACTTCCATTACTTATTCTGTAAGCGTTATATACACCAATTTTTACAAAATGTCTTATAATCCGTCTTTATCAACTTCAAATTTTGATATAAAGGAGTCTTTTAAGAAACTTCGTTATGTAAGTGTATGTCATACGTTTAATATATATTATATGACATTGTATTTTCTTTACATTTCTTTATTTTTTTTTCCAGATATATGAACAGTTAATGATTTGCATTAAGGACCAACACAATATTAACGAAGATCTTATTACTAGCATGAAGCAGTGTATCAAAACTATTACAGATGCAGATATAGAATTGGCAAAGGTTGATGAAGAATTGCAGAAGACCAAGGAAGAACTGCGTGCAGTTAGGGTTGATTTATTCAACCAAAAAGAATACATACGCAAGCTCAAAAATAATTTTCCGTATATTTTTGAATAATAAATTATGAATTATATTTTGTTGATTTTGGTTAATATAATATTTGCCAGATATCGGGTTGTTAATTAGTTTGATTTTATGCTTAGAATTGTAATTTGATTTTTGTGAAATATAATTTATATAGTTGTTATAAACGTTGTTGGTGTCAATGAACTTAGTTTTATCTAATGGTTTATGTTTAACGTTTGAATTAAACACGTATGTAATAAACAAAAAATACATATAATAAATGAACTAAAAGTATTATAGTAAATATAGTTGTAGTATTGTCAGAGTATTCTTCAATTTGGAATATATGCACTTTTAGTTTATTTTATTTGAAGTTCAAATATAATATTATAATAAACATGGTTTCTCAGTAAACAATCTAAAAATACATTGCATATTACGGTGTTCACCAACTAATTATGTAATTATAGTTTGAGTACTGTCAGAGTATTCTTCAATTTGGAATATATTGATTTTTAGTTTATTTTATTTGAAGTTCAAATATAATATTATAATAAACATGGTTTCTCAGTAAACAATCTAAAAATACATTGCATATTACGGTGTTCACCAACTAATTATGTAATTATAGTTTGAGTACTGTCAGAGTATTCTTCAATTTGGAATATATTGATTTTTAGTTTATTTTATTTGAAGTTCAAATATAATATTATAATAAACATGGTTTCTCAGTAAACAATCTAAAAATACATTGCATATTACGGTGTTCACCAACTAATTATGTAATTATAGTTTGAGTACTGTCAGAGTATTCTTCAATTTGGAATATATTGATTTTTAGTTTATTTTATTTGAAGTTCAAATATAATATTATAATAAACATGGTTTCTCAGTAAACAATCTAAAAATACATTGCATATTACGGTGTTCACCAACTAATTATGTAATTATAGTTTGAGTACTGTCAGAGTATTCTTCAATTTGGAATATATTGATTTTTAGTTTATTTTATTTGAAGTTCAAATATAATATTATAATAAACATGGTTTCTCAGTAAACAATCTAAAAATACATTGCATATTACGGTGTTCACCAACTAATTATGTAATTATAGTTTGAGTACTGTCAGAGTATTCTTCAATTTGGAATATATTGATTTTTAGTTTATTTTATTTGAAGTTCAAATATAATATTATAATAAACATGGTTTCTCAGTAAACAATCTAAAAATACATTGCATATTACGGTGTTCACCAACTAATTATGTAATTATAGTTTGAGTACTGTCAGAGTATTCTTCAATTTGGAATATATTGATTTTTAGTTTATTCTGAGTAGGATATTATATGTCTAACATGTTTGCTTACATATAGTGTCAACTGTTATGATCATAAATAATATTATATCTTTTAATATAACCTTAATCAACTTTCTTATATAGTCCATTCTAGAAAAATGTGTAGGTTTAAGAAAGATAATAGATCATAGTGCTTGTATGATGAAGTAAAACATTATTTATAGAGGAAGTTTGTGGAAGTTTTAATTGGGCTTACATGTCTTGTAAGGGCCCCATGCAATTTGGGCTTAAAATTTATCTATAAAAGGCCCAAAACCAAGCCGGCTTACTTATTGGCATGATATATACATTCTATCCATTAACGAAATGTTTTCAACTTTCAAGGTTACTGAACTTGATAAGGATTGTTTCACTACAAACGCAATGCACTTCATTATATAGTGGATTTTAATATTACTTTCTGTAGTTACAAAAATATTTAGGATACATATCCCAAACACATATATATCCCAAAAATATGTTAATTAAAGCGAAGAAACAAAGTTCAGTGGTGGTAATACATTAATTGACTTTAAAATATACAGATTTAGTGACATATGATATGACTATCACATAATAAACTATGAAATCTTAAAAGCGAGGCTTAACATTTAGTATTTCATGAATAGTAGCTTTTGGGTTAGCAGTAATATCATCAGAAAAGTTTGAATGAAATTCTGCAAGATTTGTCATAGCAGCAATCAACGCCTCTTAAAAAAAAAAAAAAAAAAAAAAAAAAAAAAAAAAAAAAAAAAAAAAAAAAAAAAAAAAAAAAAAAAAAAAAAAAAAAAAAAAAAAAAAAAAAAAAAAAAAAAAAAAAAAAAAAAAAAAAAAAAAAAAAAAAAAAAAAAAAAAAAAAAAAAAAAAAAAAAAAAAAAAAAAAAAAAAAAAAAAAAAAAAAAAAAAAAAAAAAAAAAAAAAAAAAAAAAAAAAAAAAAAAAAAAAAAAAAAAAAAAAAAAAAAAAAAAAAAAAAAAAAAAAAAAAAAAAAAAAAAAAAAAAAAAAAAAAAAAAAAAAAAAAAAAAAAAAAAAAAAAAAAAAAAAAAAAAAAAAAAAAAAAAAAAAAAAAAAAAAAAAAAAAAAAAAAAAAAAAAAAAAAAAAAAAAAAAAAAAAAAAAAAAAAAAAAAAAAAAAAAAAAAAAAAAAAAAAAAAAAAAAAAAAAAAAAAAAAAAAAAAAAAAAAAAAAAAAAAAAAAAAAAAAAAAAAAAAAAAAAAAAAAAAAAAAAAAAAAAAAAAAAAAAAAAAAAAAAAAAAAAAAAAAAAAAAAAAAAAAAAAAAAAAAAAAAAAAAAAAAAAAAAAAAAAAAAAAAAAAAAAAAAAAAAAAAAAAAAAAAAAAAAAAAAAAAAAAAAAAAAAAAAAAAAAAAAAAAAAAAAAAAAAAAAAAAAAAAAAAAAAAAAAAAAAAAAAAAAAAAAAAAAAAAAAAAAAAAAAAAAAAAAAAAAAAAAAAAAAAAAAAAAAAAAAAAAAAAAAAAAAAAAAAAAAAAAAAAAAAAAAAAAAAAAAAAAAAAAAAAAAAAAAAAAAAAAAAAAAAAAAAAAAAAAAAAAAAAAAAAAAAAAAAAAAAAAAAAAAAAAAAAAAAAAAAAAAAAAAAAAAAAAAAAAAAAAAAAAAAAAAAAAAAAAAAAAAAAAAAAAAAAAAAAAAAAAAAAAAAAAAAAAAAAAAAAAAAAAAAAAAAAAAAAAAAAAAAAAAAAAAAAAAAAAAAAAAAAAAAAAAAAAAAAAAAAAAAAAAAAAAAAAAAAAAAAAAAAAAAAAAAAAAAAAAAAAAAAAAAAAAAAAAAAAAAAAAAAAAAAAAAAAAAAAAAAAAAAAAAAAAAAAAAAAAAAAAAAAAAAAAAAAAAAAAAAAAAAAAAAAAAAAAAAAAAAAAAAAAAAAAAAAAAAAAAAAAAAAAAAAAAAAAAAAAAAAAAAAAAAAAAAAAAAAAAAAAAAAAAAAAAAAAAAAAAAAAAAAAAAAAAAAAAAAAAAAAAAAAAAAAAAAAAAAAAAAAAAAAAAAAAAAAAAAAAAAAAAAAAAAAAAAAAAAAAAAAAAAAAAAAAAAAAAAAAAAAAAAAAAAAAAAAAAAAAAAAAAAAAAAAAAAAAAAAAAAAAAAAAAAAAAAAAAAAAAAAAAAAAAAAAAAAAAAAAAAAAAAAAAAAAAAAAAAAAAAAAAAAAAAAAAAAAAAAAAAAAAAAAAAAAAAAAAAAAAAAAAAAAAAAAAAAAAAAAAAAAAAAAAAAAAAAAAAAAAAAAAAAAAAAAAAAAAAAAAAAAAAAAAAAAAAAAAAAAAAAAAAAAAAAAAAAAAAAAAAAAAAAAAAAAAAAAAAAAAAAAAAAAAAAAAAAAAAAAAAAAAAAAAAAAAAAAAAAAAAAAAAAAAAAAAAAAAAAAAAAAAAAAAAAAAAAAAAAAAAAAAAAAAAAAAAAAAAAAAAAAAAAAAAAAAAAAAAAAAAAAAAAAAAAAAAAAAAAAAAAAAAAAAAAAAATATAAAAATACAAAAAAAAAAAAAAAAAAAAAAAAAAAAAAAAAAAAAAAAATAAAAAAAAAAATATCATATATTTTCATATGTAGTCCTTTAACTATAGTTTACTTTACTTTTGAAATTTTCGTTTTTAATAGTGACAGTTGAATTTTCATTCACCATAACTGACTGTCTACCTAACTCTTTTGCATTTTTGACCACCTTCTCTATTAGATCGATAACTTGTGGTTCAGTTGTAAGTGTTTTACAAACAAAAGGAATTACTTTTGACTTGATACCTTGAATCTGCTGCTTCAATACAAAATTCTCTACGTCTTTCTCTAGCAATTCATTATGACATTTTTCAAGACAAGAACGTTGAGCCCTGATTGTTATGTCACTGTCGGCCAAACGCTCATCTCGATTCGCAATTCGCTTTAGCAAGATATCTATTCCCAGTGGCTTGTCGTTCAGCAAGTATTGTGTATTTTGATTTTCTTTATGTTTACTTGATTCACGGGGATTCTTCACATTATTCTGAGTATTCATTGCAATAAGTCTTGCACTTTTTCTGGTATTTGCTTCATCAATTGGTACAGGATTAGAAGCTTGATGGGATGATTCCGCCAAATCAGTAATGTTTCTCTTTTTACTCATTTGCCTACAAAAAATGTGACATAATCATATACCAAAAAATTACAAACGGTGTACTAAATAATAGATTAAGAAATACCTTCAAAATATAGTTGGGATAAAGACGATCAGAACGTTAATTTTTCTCTTATATTTGTTAAATATATTATTTATACAGTTATTGATGTAAAAAATATATATGTATGATTATATTGATTAAGAAGTTATATGAGTTCCTATATACAATTCGAAACCGTCAAATACCCCTTTGATTCATGGGAGTTACAACCGCTCACACACGCCCTATAAATAAAAAAAATATCATATATTTTCATATGTAGTCCTTTAACTATAGTTTACTTTACTTTTGAAATTTTCGTTTTTAATAGTGACAGTTGAATTTCCATCACATCAATTCCGTGTATCTAGACACGCTACATTTTACTTTTTTGGTACTCATATCCATTATATGTAGAAGTCAATCATTTATAAAATCTCTTCATTCCCATATTTCTTCTTCTTCTTAAGTTTGCTTTATCATCATGGTATTTGATCAAAATCTGTTCTAGACCTTACAATTCTGAACATTGATAATCCTCCAGTGTACAGATCTGGTAAGACTTCCAGTGGACTCCGCCATTTGTCAGTCTTCTTTATTCTGACTTCAGTCTTTGACTTTAGTGAGAACGTCATCAGTAGAGTAGATCTGGACTGGGGTGAAGTCCAGTGAGCTAATCTGGAGAATACTCCAGATTTCCTATACAAGTATTTGCTCACTGGTCTTCCATTATTTCTGGACAAATCTTCAGAGGGACTCCAGATTCCAAGTCTGGAGTAGGTCCAGTAGAACACGTTTCTGGACAGATCTTCAGTAAGGCTCCAGTAGTCGAGTCTGGAGCGAGTCCAGTAAATCTGGACCTAACAAACTCGGCTGACAAATTTGATAACTCTAAAAAGAGGAAACGTTCTTACTATGATGATGATCAGCTTGGTAGTCCAAAGAAGAAGATGCGGAATGATACCAATGTTGTTGGTCCTTCAAGGAAAAGAAAGCGATATGCTTCCGATGATGATGATGAAGATGTTACTTCAAAAAAGAGGAAGATGCATTTTTCGGATTCTCATAATCCACAGTATTATGACTATAAGTTTCAGGTTTGACATTCCGATCAGTTCGCATACCCTGACTGATCAGTGTTTTCCATCGTACTCGCCACAATTAACTAAACTATCTCCATCGTCAGCTATGTCTTGAGTTGGGAAAGAAAGTCATTATTTTTGAGAGGTTAACTTGGATTGTTAACCATGTTTGGTTTTTAATGGTTTGTTTACGACTTTCAACTTTGTTAGTATATACTACTCATATATAGCTGTTCATATGAAGTTCAGTTTTTCTAATCATGTAGGTAAAATGGATATTTATGTAAATTAACTTTTGTTAGTATATACTATATTTCTTATTTTATGTTTTTCCCGTTTGTGTAAAAGGTGTAAATTGGAGGGAACTCCCCAATCCCCGAAACCGCCATGGTTCCTGTAGCACCCCAACATGGCGGAATCATGGGGTATCACTTAGAAAAGCACAGCATGACATGGGAATTATGTAGAGTCAACTATATGAATACATGAGATCGAAACGATCCATAAACTTGTACAAACGTATACATTCATTAACATTTATCAAATACACACTCAATCCATACTTAAAAGAAAAATGTTCAAACGATAATAGTTGATCCTAAAAGTAACCCATAAAAAGGAATTAAGGATCACGGATCCAGAAAGTCCAAAGATAGTCCAAACACTAGTAATGCAAGCATCTATTCATCCATTTTGTCTCTGATTAACTTGATTACCTAAAAAGTGTACTAAAGAGCGTCAACATAAAGTTGGTGAGTTCGTAGGGACAAGTAACAGGAAACAAGTATGTATCGGGATAACAACCGTTAACAATAAGTGAGGATTAGGAGAACTAATCACATCCAAGGAAAACCTATAAGGTTTCACATTAGCATAAATCAATACAATCAACGTTCAACAACAACGATTCCATATAACGGTCAACTACGTTCCATAACAATCAATAATGATCAACAACGATGCGGCTTACATAGTTAATAATTAACAATGCGCTAACGGTGCGACTTACATAACGAGTAACGCGCTAACGATGCGACTTATATAATAAATAATGCGCTAATGGTGCGACTTACATAGTAACCAATGCGCTAACATGTCCACATAAACAATTCAATCATACAATCAATCAAATCAAATCAACAATCAACAATTAAACAAGCATGTACACTTTTCAGCCCGAATCTCAATTGAGTAGGGAGGGTTTACGAAACTCACCTTATTCTTGATAGTTCAATAGCAAAATAGAAGAGATTGATGTAGTTAACGATGACGAGCGAGTCAACTGGCCACGTTACGTATTCCCTAATTTCAATGTGAATTGATTTATATTCATGCTAAATTCCAGATATAGATATACAACTATAAGGATTTATTAATACGCTTGTCAACGTAATTTATGTTATAAAAGTTTAAGGGACTAAATTGTCATATGTCCAAAGTATAAGGACGAAAAATGATACCTTGAAACTGTAGGGTAAAAATGTAACTTTCCGTATGTAATACGTATCCGTAGGATATTTAAAGTATTCCTCTGATATTTCTAAATCCTTTTGAAGTATTTTTAAATAATAGGATTAATACGAAGAATGTATTAATCTTGTAACGAATAGATGCTTTCAATAGTAGAGATATGAAAAGATACCTTGAATGGTATGTATTATAATCAATACAAAATGTATTGATTACAATTGAAGAGATACCTTAAATAGCAGGAAAAACCAGCATTTTATTTCCAAGTTGTGTTAGGGTTGGCCTTGGGTCGTGAAGAATACCGGGGCGAATTAAGTTGCTTAGTGAATGCTTATGCAAACTTTTCGCGAACTACCTTCCATTCCTCCGGCATAAGCCAAAGAGGCCCAAGGTGCAATCACTTTCGAAAACATTGTGCGGTTAAAAGCGTATCGAGGATATATTCTATCCATAAATCAAACAATTCGAAAATACGAAATAATTCACAGATGGTGAATAGTAATTATATGAATTAGGATAGTTAGGTATATAACTATGCCCTTGTTTATATCCATAAATCAAACAATTCGAAAATACGAAATAATTCACAGATGGTGAATAGTAATTATATGAATTAGGATAGTTAGGTATATAACTATGCCCTTGTTTATATACCATAATAAGTATTTAAAATGATTTATAAAAGTTTAAGGGACTAAATTGTCATATGTCCAAAGTATAAGGACGAAAAATGATACCTTTGAAACTGTAGGGTAAAAATGTAACTTTCCGTATGTAATACGTATCCGTAGGATATTTAAAGTATTCCTCTGATATTTCTAAATCCTTTTGAAGTATTTTTAAATAATAGGATTAATACGAAGAATGTATTAATCTTGTAACGAATAGATGCTTTCAATAGTAGAGATATGAAAAGATACCTTGAATGGTATGTATTATAATCAATACAAAATGTATTGATTACAATTGAAGAGATACCTTAAATAGCAGGAAAAACCAGCATTTTATTTCCAAGTTGTGTTAGGGTTGGCCTTGGGTCGTGAAGAATACCGGGGCGAATTAAGTTGCTTAGTGAATGCTTATGCAAACTTTTCGCGAACTACCTTCCATTCCTCCGGCATAAGCCAAAGAGGCCCAAGGTGCAATCACTTTCGAAAACATTGTGCGGTTAAAAGCGTATCGAGGATATATTCTATCCATAAATCAAACAATTCGAAAATACGAAATAATTCACAGATGGTGAATAGTAATTATATGAATTAGGATAGTTAGGTATATAACTATGCCCTTGTTTATATACCATAATAAGTATTTAAAATGATTTAATAAAAGTTTTACGATTTCTCGTACTTTCACTAATAATTCATTTTTCGCAATAGTAATAATATTTCAATATTCATATATAAAAGCGATAGTTACCGTATTTAAATGCAATTATGTATCAATTGAGTATAAAATTAAGTTGACAAGCATTTCAATACATAACATATATTTCTAAATCCTTTTGAAGTATTTTTAAATAATAGGATTAATACGAAGAATGTATTAATCTTGTAACGAATAGATGCTTTCAATAGTAGAGATATGAAAAGATACCTTGAATGGTATGTATTATAATCAATACAAAATGTATTGATTACAATTGAAGAGATACCTTAAATAGCAGGAAAAACCAGCATTTTATTTCCAAGTTGTGTTAGGGTTGGCCTTGGGTCGTGAAGAATACCGGGGCGAATTAAGTTGCTTAGTGAATGCTTATGCAAACTTTTCGCGAACTACCTTCCATTCCTCCGGCATAAGCCAAAGAGGCCCAAGGTGCAATCACTTTCGAAAACATTGTGCGGTTAAAAGCGTATCGAGGATATATTCTATCCATAAATCAAACAATTCGAAAATACGAAATAATTCACAGATGGTGAATAGTAATTATATGAATTAGGATAGTTAGGTATATAACTATGCCCTTGTTTATATACCATAATAAGTATTTAAAATGATTTAATAAAAGTTTTACGATTTCTCGTACTTTCACTAATAATTCATTTTTCGCAATAGTAACAATATTTCAATATTCATATATAAAAGCGATAGTTACCATATTTAAATGCAATTATGTATCAATTGAGTATAAAATTAAGTTGACAAGCATTTCAATACATAACATATATTTCTAAATCCTAAATACTCTTTTAAATAATTAAGAATCATATCATAAGTACCTCGTAAGATCATAAAATAGTACGTGGAATAGTTCAAGATTATAATATAGTACGTAAAGTAGTTCAAGAATATATGTACAAGTACAAAGTAGTTTTCATGCTTTTCAGTCCCCGATAAAAGAACTTGAACAAAATGTACGAAAGGGGGATTAGTGAACTCACAGTGATCTGGTACAAGCACAGTTTATAGCACAGAGATAGATAAGTTATATCTATAAGGTTCCAAGTACGTCTTGAAGGAAGCCTAAGTACAAGTTATTGATCATAAATATGCACACATATTAGTTCAAGTGACTAATTAATTACTGAAATGTCCTTGATGAACTGATGATTTGGTCCCTTTGAAGATCTTTGAACGTTTTGACTCAAAAGTGTTTGAATGAACTTTAAGTACATGAACTGGACTCGAACCGAACGTCTTTGAACTCACACATACGTGTTTATCGTATTAATGAGTTAAATGAGTCTTTAATAATGAACTTCAGCCTTTAGAACTGATTTAATTGTTCGTAGAACTCGTACTTTGATAGTCAAGATAGAACATGTCTTAAATGTACTTAATTAGGGTTTGCACTTTGTACGTGGTCTTAGATCGAATCATGAACTAGCTTTGGTGTTAATACGTAGCCTTTGATGTGTTTAATCTAATGATAATGATGTTAGGAACTGATTAGGTGTTTAATGATCAAGTGTGGTATGTTATAGAACAAGTTCACGTTGTTTTCTAATGAGTACAAGATCGTCTAGGGTTTTGGAACTTCAAGATCGTCCCACTGGCTAGCCAAGATCGTCCTATTGGATAGTCAAGATCGTCCTACTGGATAGCCAAGATCGTCCTATGCTCAAGCCAAAGTCAGGATCGTTTTAGGTACTTAGGTTCAAGATCGTTTCATATACATGGTTCAAGATCGTTTCAGGTTCTAAGCACAAGATCGTCTTAAGGTTTATGAACTCAAGATCGTTTCAAAGTACAATGCTCAAGATCGTTTCAGATGTACTAGGTGCAAGATCGTCCTGGGTTCGAGTTCAAGATCGTTTTAGGTTTAGATAGGTTTCAAGATCGTTTCGAAGTCAGGGCTCGAGATCGTCCAATTCTAAGGACAAGAACAAGTGTACAAGATCATTCCATGAACAAGAGTTTGAGCAAAACCGATCCAAAGGATCAGTTACCCATTAAACGTACCAACAACATCACAACACCACACAAGATCGAACGAACAGTTACTACGTACCAAAGGGGCTACCTAGGACGATCTTGGGGTCAAGACCGTCCCACCCAGGATCGTCCCAGGTCCCAACCGGGCTGAACAAGAGCATGAACATAATACGAAGGTCTAGATCAATTTTAAGAGATTAGAGTACGTTATGACCCAAATTTGTTCATAAAAATGTTGTTAAACACATTTAGACACAAACCCATTAACTTTTAACACGATTTTCATTCAAGAACTGGACCAAATCATCAAGAACATAAACTTGAAAAAGTACACTTTTAATTTGGTCAAAAACTCATAATTCGTTGTTGTTACCTGAGATTTGATTCCAGAAATGTGTTTTGATTGTCCCAATGATGCTAAAAGTACAAACGATTTTGATTAAACAATCCAAAATCAAGAGATGACTTTTGTGTGTGTTTTATGGTTGCAAGAGTGTGTTTTAGTGAGAGAAGTGAAGAAAGGAGGAAGATGAACAGTGATGCTTTCCTCACTAGGGTTTCCAACTCTTTCTTTTTATACCTTTCCCATAATTAATGAACTTCATAAATGCAAGGACTAATTGCGAACATTTTTGAACTAGAACTTTTATGAACACGAACGTTTACGTACTGTACTTTAGTATTTTATCGAACTTAATCATAAATTCGTCATATAGATCATGATTTTAAGATCAAATTGACCTTCATATAGGCATATAATTTAGGTCTAAAGTACGTCAAGAACCTAAATAAATTGAACTGTCTAGCCGTTCAAATGGCGAAAGTACTTTCTAAAGAACTTATTTAGAACATTTCTAAGACGGTTGTTACACAAATTGAGTATTTATTACTAGAACTTTTGAAGATTTTTGGAGAGATTTGTTGATAACAACTTCTCTTGACGATTTTCGGCGTACTTTGAGATCAAAGCGACTTTGCTTATACTAGAACAATCAAGTGTTCTTTGAAACTTATAATAAGAAGGGAAATGATGATTTTAGACTTATAGAATGCTAAATTGAGAGAGAATGAAGTTTAAGGTGTAAGTATTTATGAAAACTTAAGCCTAATATTTATAGTAAATGAAATGGAATTAAATATGATAAAATTAGTATCCATTCTTGACTTTAACAACTTATGATCAGATTTTTGAAGATATTTAGAGGTTTATAACTTTGCTACTAAGTAAAGGAAAGTGCTAGGAAGTTTCCTCATGGAGGTGTATGGTTTTACTAGCTTTGGAAGTAAGTTTTCTTAACAATTTACACAACAATTGTCTACTAGTAACATTATTCAACTAATAAATCAAATATAGCTTGTGACAATTTCACGAGTATTCCTACTTTCCATAAAGTATGTCGACTTTGTCTTATTAATGGAATTATTAGATAATCACCGACACTGTGCCACCGACACTTTTTACCGTACATTATACTTAAGGTTTTGTATATACGTTTTCCCTGTTACTACATTTACTCAATTATTTTCTATAATATAATTTTTTTATAACACGTATGGGCCAATATCACGGTCTTGTAATCATGGGACTTAATTCTAGAAATCCAATTATGACATTATAACTGGCCCAATTTACAGATAAACGAACACAATTAGGCCCAAAGTTTTCGTTTATTAAAGTAGTTAATCAAATTACAAGTACAGCCAAACGGGTAAAAATCACGAATGTTACATTATTCCCCAGTTAAAAGGATTTCGCCCTCGAAATCTAGATAACTTGATTTACGTTTTATCTCAATGACAATAAATCGATATTAGAGGACATGGCATCTAAGTATCTATTCTACATTTAGACAATCACATATAATTAACAGAAAGATACAAGGCGCATCCCTAATTGATGCCTTCTACTCTCAACAGAGTAGGAGGAACTCATATGATTCTAAACAGAATCCTTCTACTCTCAACAGAGTAGGATGAACTTACACACAATCCTCCACTGGATTAACATATAGAGATAGCATATATAAACATTCTATAATTTGTACATACTTAATAACCAACAACTTGTATTCTTATAGTATAGCATAGATGATTTGTCTAGACACAGTTAAGTCTGACTAAGGCACTATACAGGATTCAAATTTATTTCTCTTTCCATATTTGACCGTTAGAAACGGCTCCTTCTTATACTATAAAATAAGATAACAAGCCAGATCTCTCCATTCATATTAACTTAATATTTTCCTTCCTCAAAATCTAACCGAAACGAACACTTATACCAAAAATGTTGAGCCCTTTTCTAATTGTGATTTACATAATTATCATAGCTTGGTTACTTATTGTGGCTCAGCTCCCATTGGATGAGGCTTATCCGTGGTTAGTAGCGTTTGTTCTTGGTGTGGTTCCCTTACTGTTCGTTGCCACATGGGTTTCTTTGTATGGTTTTTAAGTATGTTGCATCTCTAATTGTTGTATTTCCGCTTAAATAATGTAACAAGTTTCACTTGTATTGTACGAATGATGAAATACAACTTTCTTCGCTCTCTTTTGGGGATTGTTGTCGATTAGGGAAATTCCCCAGTTAAAAGAATTTCTCATATTTGTCTTGATAGATTTTTATACCAAGTTTATTTGTGTATTTTAATCGTTGATCACCTCATCATAATTTTAGCCTTTTAAATAATTCTGATTTTCAACTTTGAAATTCTTTTACCAAGACACTACTGTTATCCAGTTGGAAAAGTCGACATATTTTTGTTGATAACGTTTGTCTCATTTTCTTAAATTCAATCATTAAAGGCGATCCATGGGTCAAAGAAACAAATATTACCTGGATCACTCCTGAAACAATAGTTTGGATCAAAAATTCATCTAGGGTTCAAAAAGATGAATTAGCAATTGATATGGTTCTTGAAAAAGAAGCAGTGAAGAAAAAAAAAATAGTGATGTGTGGAAGACGGTCTATTCATTAAGCTATTAATTTAGTTGGGGATTTTCTCAACATAGTATACACTTTTGAGTAAACTGTTCAGTTCTTTTCAACCTTGGTTAAAGGGATGATAAAGTTTAGAAATTTTATCTTTAGTAAAAAAATAATTCAGTAATTACCAATTACTGTAACAATGATTAAAATTACTGTAGTTTATGCACACCTGTCCGTTCTTCCAGGTCACATTTCCCTTTTCATCCTCTATAATAGAAACGCGTTTTCTTAAGGAAGAATGCACACTAAATCTTCTTTCTCTATCTCTTTTATTTACTTAGTTCTTCATCTGCTAATTTGTTTTTAGCTATTCCGTTCACAGCCAGCTTGTGTTCTAACAGATCTCCGACCTTCTCTTTGGTAAGCTACATTTTTGTGCTCTTTCTTTCTCATCTTGGATAATATACTATCTATTTATATGTTTATATAAAACTTTTATCTTTTAATTCATGTTTGCTTAATTAACAATATTGTTCCACCGATTTATCATAAGATAATGAAAAATTTCGGTGCCTCTTCGAGCGATCCAAAAGGCAAAAGGCCAATGGCTCAAGAGGATCTTGAAGATCTTGAAACAAATAGGGTAAAAAGGATTAAGCAGGAGGCCGTGATGTTAGGTATTTCCTTTGAAGATTACAAGGCGATGGTAGACGAAGATGTCCACCTTTTTGAGAAACAAACTTCTGAAGATGAAAAGTTAGCAAAACTTTTATCTAAATTTTTAGAAGAGGAGGAATCTATCCTTGTGAATCGTCAAATAAAAGAAGATGAAAAGTTTGCAAGAGCCCTCGCTCAGCAAGACGAAGATAATCTCTCTCAAAGGGAGAAGTCCATTTTTGCTATGTCATCTGAAGAAGAAGAAGAAAATCCCAATATTCCACCTCTTAAGAGAAGAAAAAGAGATACTACTGGGGGAAGTAACATGTCAGGGTCGAGCTCTGACAGAATACCTAATTATTGAAATCAAGAGGGATTTTATAGAAATATTTGGAATCTGTTATAAATTTTTATAAATCAAATCTTAAGTTATCCAGAATGTGTTTTTAAATCAGAATAATATTGTTGATAATGTTTCTTATGTATTTGTTATGTCAATTGTCTGACCAAAACTTATTGTAGATAAGAAGAATTCAATATAATCATGGACGCAAGGCAAAACCAGATGATTGGTACTAGTGAATGGGGAACATCAATCGATGATTTTTGCCAAAATTGGCTCCTCCAAAATACAGTACCAACATCACAGTTAGAACTCCCAACAGAAAATGTCAGTGCATCGTTCCCAACTTTTGTTGATGCAGTACATCATGGAGTTTCATCTCCAATCCCAATGAACCCTTTATATCAAAACTTCTCTCTCGATACACCAGAAGCAACATTCCAGTTGAAATCAACATTCCAACCGGAACCATCATTCCAACCAGAATCTTTCGAGGAGGGTAACAGGGCACCAGGCAAACGTCAAATGTCAGACTCGCCCACACTATACCCCAATCCAATTAGTGACACATATTATGGGGTCTCAACCTCGAACAGGGTGAAACCGGTTGATACGATAATGAATCATGGACCAGAGTTTGAGAAGCACGTAGAAGACTCATGGGCTTATATTTGCAAGCTTTATAGTCGTAAGAAAAAGTCCGCAAAAGTATCGTCCTCGAAAGCCCAAAGAAATGTAAGGTCCAAAAGGTCTTACCAGTTTGTGAAACAAAATACTACTTTGGTAGTATTTGGGGAAGAAATGAACATATCAGAGATGCCAACACCGATATGCTCATGCACAGGGATACCTAGGACCTGTCGCGGGTGGAGTACAGAGGGATGGACCTCCGTTTGTTGTATAACTTCTCTTTCCATGTATCCGTTGCCAACATATGTTGGGCCAAGTCGTATTGTAAGGTTGCCGGGGAGAAGAATGGGTTGTAGTACATTCTCAAAGGTCATAGAGAAATTATTGTTAGAAGGGTACGATCTCGATTGTCCAATTGACTTGAAAGATCATTGGGTTAAGCATGGGATTAACAAGTATACATTGAATAGATAATTGTGTGATCTTCATAGATTTAGGAATTTGGCTATTTAAACTATAAAGTAGGATTACATAAACAGTTAGTGATCTTCGTATGTCTATTTCCCTCTTTTCTTTATTGCGAAATTTATATATAATTTGTTTGTAGTTAACACTTTTATTATTGCTTATATCAAAATAGTCTGATAAAGCCATCCTACTTTATCTTGTTCCATCAAGATCCAGATATCTTATTTGTTGTCGGCCATTTTGAAAAATTATTTTCATTTGACGTCATTGCTTACGTTATATAAGCGAATAGTACCTCTCAGTAAAATCATGTATTCTTATTCTAGGTACAAGGCCAATATAAGGTGAAATCTACGGGATTTGATTCCTGCATATAATCACTTAAGTTCATAATCTTCTACTACTATCCTGTTTGCTCTTTTTCCAGTCATTTTCTTGAACACATTCATCAAATTACTAACCTAAGCTCCATGTTCGTAAAAAAAAATGCCTCTTAACACACTAGATCTATTAATATTTCATAATATCTCACTTTACTTAAACATTATAGTCTTCAAAAAAATCTTAGCTCATTCTATCAGTCAATCGTAACTATAAGTTTGAACTTAGTCTATAGTTCATAATAAATCATTGGTCTACAATTATAGATTATAAGTATCTAAGACCTTAATAAGCATGTATTCTAGATCTTATTCTCATACTGTTATTCCAACAATAACTGATAATTATAGACAATTATAAGTAATATAACTTAGACATGGGCCATCCGGTAATGCCTATAATATAAGGCATACCATTGGCTAGCCCAACACATTACCAACCCATCCAAAATATCCTATACTTGTACTACCATTTCTATTAACATAAAATTCAAGTCCACACAATCCACACTTGAATATCAAAATTGATCTTCAAGTAATACACAATTTCCACATCAAGTCCTTATAAATCATTGCATGAATATAGTTATCTCTACAGGGATATTACCATGGCAATAATCTAAGGTTTCAGCAATCGTATAATTTACAATTAACAATACAATCACGAAAACATTCAACACTATATAAATAAAAGGGTCAAGTCATAACAAGGTGAGTAAAGCATAGTCCGTATTAAAAGTGTTTGTATACAGGGTGTACCATCGGCTAACCCTCCACACCGTTAATATATAGAATGGATGTCCAAAACTCGGTTCCGATATGTTCTCTAAGTGTTGACCGGGTATGTATACAGGGTGTACCATCGGCTAACCCTCCACACCGTTAATATATAGAATGGATGTCCAAAACTCGGTTCCGATATGTTCTCTAAGTGTTGACCGGGTATGTATACAGGGTGTACCATCGGCTAACCCTCCACCTAACCAACACTCATTAAACATACCGGGTTAGCTACTATACTTTATCCACGAGGCGCAATCCATGAGATTATTAACTTTATATGACATAGGATAACCATAGAGGCGCCTCTAGGGTTATCGAATGTTATACTCCATTAATGCCATCATTTCATTTTGCTGGGGGACAAATAATAAATGCATCCAAGATTCCACACACATCAACGTTTATCACAATAATTCCACAATTCACGGTGTATCCCGACACTATCATATACGTCCATCAAGTTGTCATATAACAATCAAGTCATCAAATCATAAGTAACCTACGAACTCCGTTTAAACCATTTTTATGCATCATACAGTTCACGTTGCACACAAAATTTCCTATCATGCATGCTAATATGAAATGTGGGTGCAATGGCTATAGACTAGGTCAATCCACCTAATTCTCTACAACCACGGCTCTGATACCGTTCTGTAACACCCCAACATGGCGGAATCATGGGGAATCACTTAGAAAAGCACAACATGACATGGGAATTATGTAGAGTCAACTATATGAATACATGAGATCGAAACGATCCATAAACTTGTACAAACGTATACATTCATTAACATTTATCAAATACACACTCAATCCATACTTAAAAGAAAAATGTTCAAACGATAATCGTTGATCCTAAAAGTAACCCATAAAAGGGAATTAAGGATCACGGATCCAGAAAGTCCAAAGATAGTCCAAACACTAGTAATGCAAGCATCTATTCATCCATTTTGTCTCTGATTAACTTGATTACCTGAAAAGTGTACTAAAGAGCGTCAACATAAAGTTGGTGAGTTCGTAGGGACAAGTAACAGGAAACAAGTATGTATCGGGATAACAACCGTTAACAATAAGTGAGGATTAGGAGAACTAATCACATCCAAGGAAAACCTATAAGGTTTCACATTAGCATAAATCAATACAATCAACGTTCAACAACAAAGATTCCATATAACGTTCAACAACGTTCCATAACAATCAATAATGATCAACAACGATGCGGCTTACATAGTTAATAATTAACAATGCGCTAACGGTGTGACTTACATAACGAGTAACGCGCTAACGATGCGACTTATATAATAAATAATGCGCTAACGGTGCGACTTACATCGTAAACAATGCGCTAACGGTGCGACTTACATAGTAACCAATGCGCTAACATGTCCACATAAACAATTCAATCATACAATCAATTAAATCAAATCAACAATCAACAATTAAACAAGCATGTACACTTTTCAGCCCGAATCTCAATTGAGTAGGGAGGGTTTACGAAACTCACCTTATTCTTGATAGTTCAATAGCAAAATAGAAGAGATTGATGTAGTTAACGATGACGAGCGAGTCAACTGGCCACGTTACGTATTCCCTAATTTCAATGTGAATTGATTTATATTCATGCTAAATTCCAGATATAGATATACAACTATAAGGATTTATTAATACGCTTGTCAACGTAATTTATGTTATAAAAGTTTAAGGGACTAAATTGTCATATGTCCAAAGTATAAGGACGAAAAATGATACCTTTGAAACTGTAGGGTAAAAATGTAACTTTCCGTATGTAATACGTATCCGTAGGATATTTAAAGTATTCCTCTGATATTTCTAAATCCTTTTGAAGTATTTTTAAATAATAGGATTAATACGAAGAATGTATTAATCTTGTAACGAATAGATGCTTTCAATAGTAGAGATATGAAAAGATACCTTGAATGGTATGTATTATAATCAATACAAAATGTATTGATTACAATTGAAGAGATACCTTAAATGGCAGGAAAAACCAACATTTTATTTCCAAGTTGTGTTAGGGTTGGCCTTGGGTCGTGAAGAATACCGGGGCGAATTAAGTTGCTTAGTGAATGCTTATGCAAACTTTTCGTGAACTACCTTCCATTCCTCCGGCATAAGCCAAAGAGGCCCAAGGTGCAATCACTTTCGGAAACATTGTGCGGTTAAAAGCGTATCGAGGATATATTCTATCCATAAATCAAACAATTCGAAAATACAAAATAATTCACAGATGGTGAATAGTAATTATATGAATTAGGATAGTTAGGTATATAACTATGCCCTTGTTTATATACCATAATAAGTATTTAAAATGATTTAATAAAAGTTTTATGATTTCTCGTACTTTCACTAATAATTCATTTTTCGCAATAGTAACAATATTTCAATATTCATATATAAAAGCGATAGTTACCGTATTTAAATGCAATTATGTATCAATTGAGTATAAAATTAAGTTGACAAGCATTTCAATACATAACATATATTTCTAAAATCATAGAGCAAAATATAGTAAGGTTTTATAAAAATACTTACAAGAAAGGAGAGTTTATGAACTCTAAGATCAAACTTTCGACGTACGAAGAACACGACTTCTGATTCAAATGAAATTTGTCCAAGACTTGGACTTGTTTACTTAATAATTGAAGATTATTCCCAACCCAAATTGAGTATTTATTACTAGAACTTTTGAAGATTTTTGGAGAGATTTGTTGATAACAACTTCTCTTGACGATTTTCGGCGCACTTTGAGATCAAAGCGACTTTGCTTATACTAGAACAATAAGTGTTCTTTGAAACTTATAATAAGAAGGGAAATGATGATTTTAGACTTATAGAATGCTAAATTGAGAGAGAATGAAGTTTAAGGTGTAAGTATTTATGAAAACTTAAGCCTAGTATTTATAGTAAATGAAATGGAATTAAATATGATAAAATTAGTATCCATTCTTGACTTTAACAACTTATGATCAGATTTTTGAAGATATTTAGAGGTTTATAACATTGCTACTAAGTAAAGGAAAGTGCTAGGAACTTTCCTCATCGAGGTGTACGGTTTTACTAGCTTTGGAAGTAAGTTTTCTTAACAATTTACACAACAATTGTCTACTAGTAACATTATTCAACTAATAAATCAAATATAGCTTGTGACAATTTCACGAGTATTCCTACTTTCCATAAAGTATGTCGGCTTTGTCTTATTAATGGAATTATTAGATAATCACCGACACTGTGCCACCGACACTTTTTACCGTACATTATACTTAAGGTTTTGTATATACGTTTTCCCTGTTACTACATTTACTCAATTATTTTCTATAATATAATTTTTTTATAACACGTATGGGCCAATATCACGGTCTTGTAATCATGGGACTTAATTCTAGAAATCCAATTATAACATTATAACTGGCCCAATTTACAGATAAACGAACACAATTAGGCCCAAAGTTTTCGTTTATTAAAGTAGTTAATCAAATTACAAGTACAGCCAAACGGGTAAAAATCACGAATGTTACAGTTCCGATACGCACATGCCGCACAATCCGTGTCCCATTGAAACCCGTCCACCAAATACCACCACAACTACCATTACATGGCATTTACACAAGCTACAATATGTGAAAGAATATTATATGAATATATAATCAGTAACATTCATTATATAGAAATTAAATTTTAATTTATATATCTAACAAAAGAAGAGTGATACATATCGATAATTGAAGGTTTGTTAAAAAACAAAAAGTAGATAGATAGATTCTGATAATTTGATGGAATACACATACACAAATACGTTATACTTCATAATAACATACATAACTAAAAGGATAACAAGGCGTATAAAATATCAGTACTTTTTGTACAGAACATCCCAAAGAGCTCTTTCGCAATCAGTATCCCTGTATTTCAATGAGAAAATCGCATCGTATGTACGTAAGAATATATGCTCTGACCTTTTACACCTTTTTTCAAGATATCTAACATACGCTTCTTCAAGTTTCGAACATGATCTGCCATTTTTTCGTAGTCGTTTGATTTCACGTTCGCATGCTCTCTTTGAGGCGTCAATTTTTTCTGCTACTGCATTTAAATGTTCTTTATATTTTGTGTCTTTTCTGATATCTGCAACGATTGCATTCTTAATTTGATCCAAGGTCATATGGTTAGTTGATGATGACGATCCTTCCATTATATGTATTTCAGATGTTGATGTGTTGTATGAAAAAATTTAATTTGTGTGATATAGTGGTAGTAGACAACTCAGTTGGTTTTTGGAGAACTGCTGTTTTATTAGGTCTAATGATCGTGTTTTTATAAGCAACCAAATGTGTGGTTGAAAAAACCCGTCGTACTTGAATAACCGTCGTTTTAAATTTTGGTTATTAATAATACTAATAATCCTTGTAGTTGTGAAAAATTTTAATTCTTTAATTTATTTATTGTAACTTCTATTCATAACATCTCATAATGTATGTATTGAATGTCTATCATATAAACCCTTTATATTTTTTGTTTGTAACGTAAATAACTTTGTTTACAGTTATTTTAATAAATTCTATTTGTTTCTTCTGTTTACAAAGATTTGGGTGTCATTAAAGTTCATTGAGTCTAATATAATTGCTTACAAAATAAAGTATTATTTACACATATGTTTGCCGATATGATTAAAAACATAATATTAAAAATCTCAGTGTGAAAGCGTCATTGAATTGGCATAAGAAGCATGATTATAGCTTATGTAAACAATTACTTAAGATGAAGTAGATTTTTTACCTAATGGTTTATATAGCATTGGAAAGTCTTACATAAACACATGCTTAACACAAGTTTAGTTGTAACACACAAAACATGAGATAATATTTTTCTACATACGGAGCACGCATGCGGTGTTATCGATGACAAAACTAGACATCAGATACCTTTAGGTTTAATTTCATATATATCTGAAATGCTCGCTCCAGGGTTAGAAGCAATTGTATTTATGTATGGAAATAGAGCGTTCAGTAGTGCTGAGTTTGCATGTTGTATTGTGTCATTGAATGTGCAAACGTTTCTTCTCCCTTAAGCTGAACATAACCCTTCGACTGAAGTTGACGAAGTAGATCTCCTCTAGCATCAAATCTGTGTGCCGCTATCAAATCTGATAATAAATCATCAAACTCTGGGCTTGCTATCAATGTCCTGCATACGTGTGGAATAATTGTTGTTATAAGGCTATGGCATTTGACCTGTGACTTATGAAGCTCCATATTCTTTCTCTGCAATTCCTCATCAAGCAATTTTGCTATTTCCTGCCACTTCTTCACCAAGTATTCTCCACCTTTATTAGTCCTGGCTGAAAGCTCGTCAGTTGTTAACCTTAGTGACAGTGTTGTATATGCTAGCTCTTCCTGCGTTCGCGCAAGAATCTCTCTCAGATTCTTCACAATCTGACTATCTTCAACATTTAGAATTGATGAATTCTGATTATCAGTTGCATCTATTGACCCACTGTTGGAAGTTGTCTCTAGATCTTCTGTTGGTAGGATCTTCTATTTTTTACGTTGATATACAATTACAGAATTACCCATCTCACTTGTGGTTTTGTTGACTTGACCAGATATACATGTGATTTTTGAGGTTATGTTATCAGCGTCAGTTGTCCGCTTGACATCTGTTGACGAGTGTCTTTTTTCAAAAGTCACTGGCCGATCAGGACTACAGACATACTCTTGTAAAGAAAGCTCTGAATTACGAGTATAACACAAAAGAAGATTTAAGTTTATTATGTTGTTTGTTATGGTCAAATGAAATGAATTATGGAAAAAAATCATTTACCACGGTTACACCACTTTATCACTGGCTCCACATCATCATTATAATCATCCAATGAAAATATGACTCCACCCAAATACAGGATTGGTGGTAAATACGCAACCAAATCAAAAGGTTTTTACATTATCTTGAAAAATAAGTCACTGTTGGGTATGAGATCCTTAGGCCGTTGATCAGTATATGGAAGTATTATTCCAAACCTATTAGTATTTGCTACCCCTCTATGCACTAATGGTATACAATCATTACTGAAAAACAAGAAACTAGATTTCCATTTGAACAAATAAGATTCTTCTGGATCGAAAAATCTAAAAGCTGGTCTGTCAACAACAGTCAGCCAATCTCCACGACTACATATTTTAAAGAAATATAAGAATAGATCTATGGTTGGTTCTACTTGGTAAGCACGACATATCACTACGAAAGATATAATTTTGCTAATTCCTACTGGGTGCATTTGGGGTATAACAAGGTTGAAGTGATCCAATAGCCTAAGAAGGAAAACAGATAGAGGAAATCGGAGGTTACCATCGGTAAAAGCAGCAATATACATACCTACAAAGCCCGATGGTGGCGATAATATTGATTGTCGCGGCCTAGGCAACCTAATTTCTAAATCATTTCTTGGACAGAAGTTTCTTTTGAACCGTGCCATTTCATCCGCAGTAACATCTGAATATGTCTCCTTTATTGATTGAATATGATTCATTATATGTTCAGATATATTTTATCGAATGTTTTTTTTGAGTTACAACCGATCAAATAAGGAGGATTAAGATTGAATATAATATGAGGAAATAGTTTTTTCTGAAATGCAATATGAGGAAATAGTTACTAGATTGGATTTTGATTGCTTACTATGGAAGACGTCTTCTTGGAAACTGTCTATTAAGTTCCCAACCGTTGATATTTTTATTCCTAGAGATTCGTGCGTTAAAAATCAAGGTAAGGAGGTGCCTGTTTTTACGATTATGCCCTTGGTTTGGTTTAAAATTTAATAAGAATTTCAATTAATTATTCGATTTGAATTGAAAGATTACTTCCCCTTTAAGTTGTTTTGTATTTTTTTTTACATCATTTTATTTATACAATAGTGAATGATTAATTATAAAAATAAAACTTAAATTCATAATACGATTTTTATTGTTTTTATCATGTATACTATATAAACATATTTTCATATGTTAGGTGTAACTTAAAGGGATGAAAACCACAACAATGTGTAAACCACGAGGATCATTTGTGCAATTAACTCAAAAAAAATAAATGCCATCAAAAATAGCTGATGGCAGAATTTTCCACTACACTATTTAACTTTCCAGTAAATTTGCCAAAAAATAAAAAGAAACTACAAATCCGATCAAGATCATACATGGCAGAGTGTTCCAACACAAACAAACGTAAAATGAAGAATGATGAATCAAAACTGATTAGATCGCATGAAATAGAAAATGAAGAAGATCACATAAGCAAATTACCCGATGAGGTAATCATGAATCAAATTCTTTATCATTTGACGACATCGGAAGAAATAATTAGAACAGGTATACTCTCGAAACGTTGGAGAAACCTCTGGCGATCAGTTCCTAAACTTATTTTTGATGATTATATGTTTTGTAACCCTTATTTTTATGGTTTCCCTTATTATGATGATGAGCATACTGATGAGTTTTATAAATGTGTTGATGTAACCCTAAGTGGATGTCAGTTACAAGCTCTTGATGAATTTAAGTTGGAAGCTAATTATGATAATCAATTTCTTCATAATGTGAACAAATTGGTAGATTTCTGTTGTATTAGAAAAGTCAAACGATTCAGTCTAGACTTAAGAAGTGCGTTCGATGACTGTAGATGTTTGATTTACCGACACTCTTTTACATCAATACACATTTTACCGATATCATGTTACGTTGCTGCGTATTTGATCCCAATGAGAGTATTACTTGGAACAATCTTATAAATCTAAGAATTGTGAATTCGGAAATAGATGAGCGGTTGATTCGAAGTATTCTATCTGGTAGCCCATTGTTAAAAAGTTTGACGTTTGAAGTTTGTAAAGCTTCATTGCTTGATATTAATTCAAATAGTGTGGAAGAGTTGGAATTAGTTTGTTTTAGTGCTCTAGAAAAAGAGGATGTTGTTACAATAAAAGCCCCTAACATTTTGTCACTTAAAATTGTCGGTAAGATGTTTGCGTCGGATATATTGTTGCAAGATGTTTCATCGTTGGTAAGAGCAAGTTTAGATTATTTAATACCGCGAAATATTGACACGATTCATAAAAGAGAACAAGAAGAGGTGCTGAAAGGTGTGATACGAAGCTTAGAACATGTAAAAGATGTTGCAATCGGATATTCCTGCCATAAGGTAAAAAGTTTTACTTTTTTATTTTCTGCATTATATATATTTCTTAAATTTCGTTTATAATTATTGCATTGATATTTATAATTACCTCTATTTTTTGGTTTGTAAATTCTTGTATTTTTGAATGTTGAATCGTACGTTATACTCGACGTTGTTTTTCATTGTGAATCCTTGATATCATTTGATATATTTTTTTTCTAATTGTGTTTATTTGTTGTAAATAGGTTCTTTGTCGTCTTGGTGATAAAGGGTTTATCCGACCAGAAAATTTGATTGGTGTTCTTCCATTAATCATTTACTACCGTGATGAGTATGATTCTGATTTAGTTGATGATACGGATGATAGTGATGATACTGATATGGAAAGTTCTGATGATGAGTTAGTTGTAAGTGGATCAGCGTAGATAATAATGTTTCATTTTCAATGTTTGTCGGTTGGTTGGGATGTCCTTAATTAGGTAAAATATGGTTATTTGTGTGTTATTCCATATATTTTGTATTAAGAGGATTATATTACATGTTTTGTGCGAAGGAATGCCTTTTGCAGTGTAATAATTTCATGTAATATACAGTGTAGGTGAGGAAGGGTACCATATTTAGGTTTATTGTGTTTTATTTATTTTTTGATAATATTGTAAGTTTCATAATATTTTCAGCTTGTATTATCAGTTTGAATTAAAAAAAAATTGTGTATGATATGTATAAAGGTAAGTTACACGTGTGTAGAATATGTATTTTAGTATTAGCTTGAAAATATCATTATGTTTGGTGTATCAGTTTATCAGATTGAAAGTGTATCAGTGTGTTAAATATTAGATCAGTTTGATCTATGAGCTTGGACTATTAAAAAAATATATATTTATAAAAGAATCTTAAAATACAGACAAATTATATTAACTTACTTTTATCTGTCAGTTTATCAAAACATTATGTTTAAGTTAAAGAATACTTGATTCCAATATTCATGCAAAGGAATGAAAAGAAAAAATAACAATTTTATATCAAGTTGGCAAAATACAACAAGAGGCTTATATTCAAAAACTAGAAGGAATAGTGGAAGAATCGAAAAACTATGATTTAGACATAATCATGATTGGTAAATTTTGGTTAAATTTATCATCTCTATTTTTCACATTGTAAGCATGATTGAGGCATAGTCATGATTGCTATTAGTGTAATTTGTGTCTTATGGTATCTCATAATCAAAATAAAGCTACTCAATGATTGAAACATCATGTAAGTCCCAACTCGTTAGATGGTACTACTGAAGACACCTCTATGTCGATGGTGGAGTTACTTTTCAATATATGCACTGAACTGGAGACGACCAGTTGCAGTGTGTATATACCAAGTTCTAGATAGATTACTTATATAAAAGACAATATGTAAAGAACAATGCAATAATACAAATAACTTGTAAACAATCTTGATGAGACAATATGTATTTTTCAATGTGTAATTTATTTATTGATATTAAACAAATTACAAGGTTGATGCGGAACCAAAATAATACACGAATGTAAATATCCTAACAACCTATGAAATACAATTGATCTATACTCGGAATTTCTCTTCAACAATCGAAACACTTAAAGTAGTGAAATGTTCCTTTTAGCGATTGAGAGAATATTGCACAAGTTCACCAAGAATATTGCAGGTTTGCAAAGTATGAATTCTATCGAAGTTTATTCGAAGAAGCAATTTCTTGGTTGTGCAATGACTTGTATTTATAGGCAAAGTTAACATTGGGATGTTAACTTTGGCCGTACAAATGTGGTTGGGAGCATTTAAGGAATAGCATTTAATTCCTTAAAATACTATGTAAAGTTGTACGTGAAAGCAACTTTACTTAACCACCTTTATGTACCTTTTATATTTAAATAATAAGACAAGGCTTATTATCCGGGTAAAGGTACATAAAGTATACAAGTCAATTTCTCGTAATCAGTGTAAAGATTTGTAAGATCTTTCCACTGATGGTCTCCAGTTTATAACTGACTAGAATGTCAACTGGGCTTCGCTGCCATTGGCATTCTCTATCTTCCATTTGTTGTCTTCGACTTCAACTGGAATGCTTCTTCAACTTGGTCAGTTCTCAACTGGAGGAAGTCTTCAGTTGCGTTAACTGTACGGTGCAACTGGACTTCAATATATTTCTCGACAAATCATCTTGGTCACCAGTTTCACTAGTCTCCAGATGCAACTGGTGACTGGCAAGTGTGAACTGGTGACTGGCCAGTTCCAGGTGAACTGGTCCTAACAAATTCCCCCTATTTGTCTAGAAATATAGTCTAAGTCTTTTTCTAGTTCTTGTATCTATACAGGTGTGAACTATAGAGACTTGTTTGATTTAAATCTATTTAAGGTATCTAAGGCATTTTTATAGATCAATAAATGCCTTAGGTTTTTCTTTTAGGTTTGTTAGATTTTAATCTTTTATCTACCTTGTGGTTACAAACTGGTAACTTCATTTATACAAGAAAATGAAATTTATACAAGTTACAGAATGTAAATACAAATTACATGTAGATAAACTGAAGAAAGAACTTAATGAGATGGCCCTTCGCCAGTTCTTCTTCTTTTGGTCACCAAAGAAATAGGTTGAGTGTCTTCAGGGTCAATATTCAGCCTTTGCTCCAGGTTCTCTTTATGTTGAATCTTGCCCTTTAAGAAATTCACCCATGCCTTCTCAAACCTATTCTTTTGTGCTTTCGCATCTAGCACATTCACCATCTCAACCCATTCGCTGAACCCAAACTGCAACACACCAGGATCATCAGTTTTCACTAGTGGCCCACCAGCATACTTAACTTCAACTTGAAAGACCTTGGTGCCTGGCTTGATAGTAACATTGACACTAGTAATAGTACCACCATGTCTTCTGGTTGACATGATCTAGGAGTAGTAGTTTCTTGCTTCAGTTTCATTTGTGATTTTAATACTCCCAGCACCAGCAGCCAGTACAGCGGACTTAATGTCTTCATTTGAAACCTCGCCAGTTGATTCAACGAACGTCCTAAGGTCAGCATCCCTTGCAGCTTTGGTCAGTGGTCTTCTTGGTTGTGGAGTCCTTATTCTTGGTGGATTCAAAACATCCTTCACAACCTTTTTAACATTGGCAATTCTTTTAAGAATCCCACTGGCCCTTAACTCCTTAGCCCTCTCCAATGAAATGTTCAAGCTCCTGGCATCAAATTCAGCCTCATCCTCATGATAGTGTCTTTCCAGTTCAACATCTAGCATTTCATTCAACTGGTCAACTATCCTAGGATCATTCTTGATCCTGACATACTCCTCCTTAGTGATACCCAAAAGATTGGCATCACTCATATCTAGCAATTTCAATTGTGTGAGATGTGCCCTGGCTTCAGCTTGGTTCCTTTGTTTCATTTTCTTTCTTTCTTTAATGTCATTACCAAGTCTGGCCAGTCTTCTACTATCACTATCTGAAACTGGAGGCAGTACATCAGCATTACCAGTTTCAAGCATTGGCATTTCAGTGGCCGGCTGGGCTTCATCAGATGCTTTACTCTTTCCTTTATCCAACACATTCCCCCTTACACTAACATCTCCACCAGTTTGCTCACCAGCTTCAGTACTGGCAGCTAAAATCAATTCCCTTCTAGGTACAACTGGTGGTGCAAGGACTGCACTTCTTTCCCCCTTGGCAGCATCTAGACCTGCCCTAATTCCTTCCCATTCAGAGGGGTGTGATGGCAACCGGTCAAGAGGCTGCCATGACTGCATATCCTTGCACTCTTTGAATATCCCACACATCATCCTGAAGGACCTCCAAAGGTGGTTGGTTTCTTTGGACTGGGTCAAGACATTTGCACTGACTTGTTCTTGACCAGTTTTCAGTTCGTTTAAGATTTTAGATTCTTCATCTATACCAGTAACCACCTTTTCCTTCATTTCATCATCCCTCTTCTTCAAATTCTCCACTTCATTGGTCAGTTTAGTCAATGAGTCAGTATGTAGGGATACTTGGGTGCTCAAACCTTCAATGCTGCCCCTCAACTGATTGATCTCACTGGTAAGTGGGGCCAGATCAACCTGAGGAGTGGCCAGCTTGGTGATCTCAGACATCACCCTTTCAACCAACTGCTCTTTTCTAGCACCCAATGTATCTTCTATTTTCTGACCAACTGAAGATACCAACTGCTCTCCAAGGCCAGTTACATCTAGGCCAGGTCTTTCAACTAATTCCTTGACCTGCCTCTCAATTTCCTTTAGATCTACTTCCGAAGTTCTAACAGTGTTGCCAAGTAGATTGGAAATGGAACTGGAGACCTTGGACTGAGTTAGGTCAAAGGCTTCCTTTAGAGTACCATCCAGATGATTGCAGCCAGTGACCAACTCATTAAGCTTTCCAAACACCAAGTCTTCATTAGAAGAAAACTTGTTTATCCCCAGATCGACCACCTTGATATTTGTCAAAGAGTCCTTGTGGTATCTGGAGAAAGACTTGGTGTTCTTGTCAAGTGTCTTCTGAATCTCCTCCACCCTGGTTAGAAGGTTTTGGAGATCGGATTGTATAGAGACAACTTGACTGTCCAGTGACAAAGGAGAAGGTGTCACTGGACCACGAGCAGTTACTACTGGAGCAACTGGAGGAGGCAAACTGATGGAAGTCTCCCTAGTTGTCAGGCCAGCAGTTGAATATATATGAGGAGTGGTGGAAGAAGAAAGGACTGGAAATTCAATGTGTTGTTCATGCTGAGAATGCTCAGGTGTGAACAACGGCGACGGTGGTGGGGGCATTTCTCGAGCAAGTGAGAATTGCTCAGTTGGTAAAGGAGCGGAATATATTGGTAAGGATGTATCAGTAGGCGTATTTACTTGAGGGGGTGAAAGTGAAATTGATGCGTCTGGAGGTAAGACTGGAGATGAAGGGTCTTGAGCTTGTACAGAAGCATCAAGAATCTCCTGATCTGTTTCAGTACCTTCAGAATCCGAAGATTCTATAAGGATTTCCTCGTCGTTAACACCCATGTCCAGATCCATGAATGTGACAGAGGGCTGTTCAGTTACCTGGACAGTCTCTAGATGACCTTCCCCAGTTTCCTGGATGGGTACATCTGTTGGAGGATCAGATACCGAAGTATCTTCACCAAGGATAGACGTGATTGGAGTTGCTTCAGTTATGGTTGCTCTATCCTCAACCACAACTTGAGACGAACTGGAGGGTCCCTCATTATTTTGAGGCCCGCCCAATTGTCTTTCTGATTCACTTTCCAAAGGTGCATCAGTTTTAGCAAATGCCAGCAGCATTCGCTCTGGAATTTCGACCTCACCAGCTTCAGATACCAGTGAGTCTAGATTCCTCAACATTTCTGGCCTTGTGTACGGAGAATCTGTACTTTTATACTCTTCATGGCCCAGAATTTGTTGAAAACAGAGAGAGAGAAACCTTGAAAAGGGGATACACACACCCTGGAGCCCTTCAGTTTTTGTACTAGGCTTCTATACAAAATGTCTGCAAAGTCTACTCTCAAACCGTTCCACAAGCAGTAAGCCATCTCTGCTTGCGAGGAGTTAATCTGGTCAAGTCCACCAGAACTCCCACCCATGCTCTCCACCAGGTGGATGAAAAAATACCTCCATGAAGGTGTAAGGCCCTTCATGGTCATCGCACCTTTTGTCTTTAGCACCTCATTCTCCAAACACTCCCTGTGTCCCATTTCCAGGAGTACTTGGCGAAAGTTAATATTAGGGGGCAAGACGACTGGAGATTCACCCTCTCTCCAGTAATTGAGGCGTAAGGCATCCCTCAATGTATCCGCTGACAAGGTACACTGGATTGTTCCATCCTTTAAAGTGAAACTGATGGAGGAACAATCGGAAGAAAGAACGGCAGTGTACCAAAACTCACATAAGTAGTTGTGAAACAACTTACGTGGGTTTAGAGAGAATGAGGGTCCTATTGGAGAATTCTTCAAAAACTTTTGAATTCTACCAATAAGGGTATCGGACCCTTGAGATCCTCGTAGGCTGGCCATAGGATTATTTGGATTTAGTTTTATGGCAGCACTACTCGGAGCACCAGGTGCCTGTGTGACATCTGGTGAGGGATTGTATGGAACAGTCAAGAGATTTACATCTCTTGAACGGGATGATCTAGGAGCCATAGAAAATGAAAATGAAATTTGGGATTTAGGGTTTTTGATTTGTGAAGCAAAGAGAAGAATGAAGCAATATTGATGATTGGAAGTAAATGAAGGAATGTAAGAGAAAGAAAAATAAATGAGTTATGGAGTAAATAAGGGTATTTATAAGGGGATTCAAGATCCCAATGTAAAACCACAAATTATATTTTATTAAATCAAATCGATTTTGAAGATATTTTGACAAAATGAGTTTGAATTTTGAAATAAAAATATAATTTTCCATGTAAGCATTAGATGTTACCATGTCAGCATTAAATACTACGACGGCTTACTTTACCCATGACCCCACTCACTTTTTGTTTTCCCAATACAAACAGTTGTCAAGTACTAAAATAGCTTAAACACGTCAGATCATAATATCAAGTGGTTTAAAAACACTCGAGTATTATCACGTGTCACATATATTGACCAAGTATTTGTAACGTTATAAAAATTTAGACAAAGACTGAACCTGGTAACTGGAGGATCAATCCAGTACCAGTTTCCAACTGGAGAGTTCTCCAGTTGCATTTTCAAACAAAAACGAATTTTAGTCAGAAAATTGTTTTGAGTCTTTCCCCCTAAAATGATGATCCAGTAATCAATTAGTGCCAAGATAGTATCACAAAGGCGTTCGATAGCCTGGCGAGCAAAGATTATCTGGACCTCCTCAACTGGAGAACTTCATCAGTGTCACTGATGCGTTCAATAACAAAGAAAGCTCCAGTTAAGGGTTTAACATTCCCAGTTCGCTGATGAGATGTTTAAAGGTTTTCTCATCGAGAGGTTTAGTAAAAACATCAGCTAACTGTTTGTCAGTGGGGATGAAATGAATTTCAATATCTCCTTTCATAACATGATCTCGAATAAAATGATACCTGATGTCAATATGCTTTGTTTTGGAGTGCATCACTGGGTTGTGAGATATAGCAATTGCACTGGTGTTGTCACAAAAGATTGGGGTCTTAGTATACTTCTGACCATAATCTAGTAACTGGTTTTTGATCCAGAGAATCCGGGCACAACAACTGGCCGCAGAAATGTACTCTGCCTCAGCAGTGGACATAGAGACTGAAGTCTGCTTCTTGCTGGTCTAACTCACCAGTTTTCCTCCAAGGAAATGACAACCACCAGTTGTGGATTTTCTATCAATCTTACAACCTGCATGATCAGAATCTGAATAACCCATTAGATCTAATCCTGAGCCTTTGGGGTACCAAAGACAAAGATTAGGACACCCTTTCAGGTATCTAAAGATACGCTTTACAGCGTGCAAATGTGATTCTTTAGGGTTAGCCTGAAACCTGGCACATAAACATGTTGCAAACATTATATCTGGTCGACTGGCAGTTAAGTACATCAGTGAACCAACCATACCTCTATAGTCAGTTATGTTAACTGGTTTGCCAGTTGGGTCAGAGTCCAAATTTAATGGTGCTGCAATAGGTGTGTTTTCGATGGGATTGAATCATATTTGTATTTTCTTAACAAATCTCTGACATATTTTCCTTGGTTTATGAAAATTCCATTTCCAGTTTGCTTAATCTGAAGACCTAAGAAAAATGTTAATTCACCCATTAAACTCATCTCATACTCAGATGACATGATTTTAGAAAACTTTTTACACATTGCATCATCAGTTGAACCAAAAATAATGTCATCAACATAAATTTGTACCAATAAGATATTACCTCTTTCTTTCAAGATAAACAAGGTATTATCTATTGCACCTCTTTGAAAGCCATTTTTAAGAAGATGTTTAGTTAAAGTATCATACCAGGCTCTTGGGGCTTGTCTTAGACCATACAATGCCTTGTTCAGTCTATAGACCCAATGTGGATGCTTTTCATCGATGAAACCTGGAGTCTGCTTAACATAAACTTCTTCTTCCAATGTCCCATTAAGGAACGCACTTTTGACATCCATCTGGAAGACCTTGAACTGCAGATGGGCTGCATAAGCCAAGAATATTCTTATGGCTTCAAGTCTTGCAACTGGAGCAAAAGTTTCATCAAAGTCAACGCCCTCTGCTTGACAATAACCCTGGGCAACTAGTCTGGCCTTGTTTCTTACAACATGACCATCTTCATCCATTTTGTTTCGGTAGACCCATCTGGTACCAATAGGTTCTTTCTTTAACCCTGGTGGACAAGGAACAAGCTCCCAAACATTGTTCCTTTCAAACTGGAGGAGCTCTTCTTGCATAGCTTCCACCCAGCTTGGGTCTGCCATAGCCTCGTCAATCTTCTTTGGTTCAATTAAAGATAAGAAGGTGACGTTTAAGCATTGCTCACTGGTGGCTCTTCTAGTCTGAACCCCACTAGTTGGATCACCCACAATTTGTTCAATTGGGTGGGCTTTAGTCCATCTAGTGTATTGACTAGGCTGGTGAACTACAATATCAGTGCAAGTCACCTGGCGATCTTCTTCAGTTGCTGCAGCTTCTGGAGAAGGATCAGTCCAAACAACTTCTACATCCTCATCAGAGTCAATGAGGTCTCGATTTGCATCATGAAATTCATCATTAGAAGGCATTTCATGAAGAACTGAAGAGGTAGGTGTTTGAACTGGTGCTGATATTGGAGTGGCACGAACATCAGATCCAATCACCAATTCTTGTGGTAAGTTGAAATTGATGGAGGGATAAAATGATGTGTCACTGGAGGTGTTCTTCTTCTTAACTGGTTCCAGTTTGTTGTAACTGGAAGCATCTTCTGGTGAAACAACTGACCGATGAACTTGGTCAGTTTCACCAAAGTTGATTGGAATGACTGGAGAAATATCAAGGCTTGGTCTCTTGTTGATTGCTTCAGTTGATTCATCGAATGTGACATGAATTGTCTCATGAACCATTTGGAGTCTATAATTATAAACTCTAAAGGCTTTTCGAATATCTGAATAGCCTAAAAATACTCCTTCATCAGCTTTTGCATCAAACTTTCCAAGCTGACTGGAATCGTTCAGTGTATAAACTGGACAACCAAATACATGGAAATATCCAATATTTGGTTTACGATTCCTGAGTACTTCGTAGGCAGTCTTCTTATGTCTCTTGATGTAGACTGACCGGTTTTGGGTGTGACAAGCAGTTGCAACTGCCTCAGCCCAAAAACTGGTGGGAAGACCAGATTCAGATAGCATACTTCTGGCGGCTTCTATCAGTGTACGATTCTTCCTTTCAACAACTCCATTTTGCTCTGGAGAGTGAACTGATGAGAAGTTTTGAGAGATGCCAGTGTCATTGCAAAATGTTTCAATTACTTTGTTTTGGAATTCAGTACCATTATCACTTCGCAACTGACAAACTTTTCGAGTATACTTGAGCTCAATTCGTTTGATAAGGGAGATGATTTCAGCAGGAGCATCACTTTTGGATCTGATGAATACCACCCAGCAATATCTGGTGAATTCATCAACCACAACTAGAGTGTACTTCTTTCCAGCTCTAGTTTGAACATTCACTGGACCAAATAGATCCATATGTAGCATGTGAAGAGGTTCAGTGATGCTAAAATTTTGCCTAGTTTTAAAACTGGCTCTTTTCTGCTTACCCATCTCACAACCTGGACATGGCTTTTCCTTATTGAAGGAAATCTGAGGTATCCCATCAACCAGTTGCTTGCGAGACAACTTGTTAATGTTTTTGAAATTAAGGTGGGATAGCCTTTTATGCCATAGCCAGTTGGTGTCCTCATCAGCTTTGGTATAGAAACATTGCTCTTTTGGAGCTGGTTCCATATCCATGATGTACACATTGCCTTTTCTTGGTGCAATCATCACCACTTTCCAATCCTGGTTAAATATGGTGCCTTGTGCAATATCGAACAATACTCTGAAGCCATCATCGCAAAGTTGGCTTACACTGATCAAGTTATATTTCAAACCATTCACAAATGCAACTCTTTTGAATTCGACTTGTCCATTATTGAGCACACCATATCCTTCAGTCTTTCCAGATTGATCGTTACCAAATGTCACTGTCGGTTCATCTTGGACAGTGAACTCTTCCAGTAGGGGCTTACATCCGGTCATAGTCCGGCCAGCAGCGCTGTCCAGATACCAGATATTCTTCTTTCGATCGCCCCACACACACAAAAATCATTAGTTCATTTTGTGAACCCATCTTTATTTGATGGGTCCACTGGACTTCTCTACAGAAGTCACAGTTGATTGTTGTTGTGTTGAACTGGATGTTGCATCTGGAGCATTATCACCAGCTCCAGGTGCAGGAGTAAAAACAGTTGGTATTTGATACTTACTCCCTTTAATTTTACCAGATTTTGTTCCAGAAGGAACATTCTTTTGTTTAGGTTTAGAAAGGGAGGGTTTAACATTTTGTTTTAAAACTGGCTCTCTTCTGCTTACCCATCTCACAACCTGGACATGGCTTTTCCTTATTGAAGGAAATCTGAGGTATCCCATCAACCAGTTGCTTGCGAGACAACTTGTTAATGTTTTTGAAATTAAGGTGGGATAGCCTTTTATGCCATAGCCAGTTGGTGTCCTCATCAGCTTTGGTATAGAAACATTGCTCTTTTGGAGCTGGTTCCATATCCATGATGTACACATTGCCTTTTCTTGGTGCAATCATCACCACTTTCCAATCCTGGTTAAATATGGTGCCTTGTGCAATATCGAACAATACTCTGAAGCCATCATCGCAAAGTTGGCTTACACTGATCAAGTTATATTTCAAACCATTCACAAATGCAACTCTTTTGAATTCGACTTGTCCATTATTGAGCACACCATATCCTTCAGTCTTTCCAGATTAACCAAAATATTATTTTGTTCAGGCAGTTGAACCTTGGACCTTGGTTCAACTGGTGCTTTAGTCTGTCGGGTCTTGGGCTCCTTAGACTTATGAGGTAAAGGCTTGTTACCAGTGGCCTTTTTGACTGAAGCTTTAGCCTGTTTGGCTCCAGTTTTAACCTCAATGGGGGTGGTCTCATTGGTTTCAGTTTCAACAGCTTCAGGTTGATCATAAGGTGTTTCAACCTTGAGAGCTGGAGGCAATGCATGAAGATCTGGTATAAGAGCTGCCATCTCCAGATCTTCAGATTTCCATGCATTTTTCTGGGCATCGATAGTTCTTGAAAATGCATCATAGTTTTTGCCAGATGCTTTTACCCATGACTTGATAATCTTTTGTGCTTTTTCAAAATCAAAAGATAGTTTTTGATTATCAAGTTCTAAAGCCTCAATCTTTAAAACTGACTCCTTGAGAGCCAACTGGACACTTTGCAAATCATTCAGTTGTGGTTTGACATTGTTCAGTTCAATTAAGATGGTGTCAAGATATCTTTCACTATCAGCTCTAACAGTTTCCACAAATGCCAAATCACCACTTAATGATTCAGCCAGGTCCTGTTTTAGTTCAGGGTCAACCTGGTTATCATAGTCACATACCTTCTTCAGTATGATGTCCACCCATCTTCCAGAGATGACATCTTCTTTCACCACATGCTGCTGTTGTTGATCTTCCAAAGCCATGAAGTACATGTCCCTTTCCTCTTCTTCATCATCAGATGAGTCATCAGAGTACTCCCATTTTCCTTCAGTTTGTGCAATTAAGCACTGGTCCTTTTTCTTTTCCATGGAAAGGAGGGCAATCTGGGCCTTAAGCTTTTTGTATTTAGCTTTATAGCTATCATCAGGCCGATTGTAATTAGGGACAGAGGGGCCAGTTTGGTTGTTCAACTGACTAGATCTGCATTCCTTCATAAAATGACCTTTCTTGCCACACTTATAGCATGTAAGATTGGTCTTATCCAGAGAGCTGGAGCTGGAAGCATTGTTGGGGCCATTAAATCTTTTGGATTTATGCTTAAACCTGTTAAAGGTTTTAGCGATCATGGCGACCAGATCATCATCGTCAGTTTCATTACAACCATCACTGTTTTCAGTGGACAGTCCAGAGTTTAAGAAACTGTTCAACATCTCCTTCATCGAGTATGCCTGGACACTCTCAGCAGACATTAAAGCAGCACAAGGTCGCTCAGTTACACTAGCAACCTTGGGACTCTGGGCATGGTTCATGGCATCTTGCTCAGCCACAAGTCTTGCAGCATTATTATCTTCAGTGAATCTGAAGGCTCCATAGAGCGATGCAAGAGTGTGAGTGTGCAAGGTTTTACCTTGTCTCAAGACAAGAACCATGTTTTCCCATTTGGAAGGAAGAATATCACAAAACTTCTCAAGAAGAATATCCTTATCCTTCTCTACACCCAATCCTCTCAACTGATTGATGAGGCTAGAAAATCTGGTGTATGTACCAGTTAGACTTTCATTGGGCAAGGCAAAGAAGGATTCATACTTCTTGTTCAAAGCAACTTTTCTGGTGACAATAGTGTCATCACCTCCTTCAAATTGAATCACTAATTCATCCCACATAGACTTGGCACTGGGAAACAACACAAGTGTTGGAATTAGGTCTTTAGGAACAGCCCCAAGGATCATGTTTTTCAGTCTGGTGTCCAAGTCCACCAGTCTGCGATCCTCATCAGACCAATGGTCTTTTGGCTTTTCCCTTAAACCTCTTCTTCCAGTTGGATCTAGAAGAGGACTAACCCCAAGGGACATAGGTATATATGGACCATCCTTAAGGATTTTTAACATATACCTTTCAATCCCACCAAAATGCAAAAGCATTCTAGCCTTCCATGTACCGAATGTCTCACTGTTTCCATCAAATTTTGGAACAGGAGTGTTAGAGTAGTGTACATGGACATGGTTTGGGGCAGTAGTAGGAGGAGGGTTGGTGTTAACATTTTGAAAAGGTTGTGCATTAGTGTTCGAGGGGTTTTCACCTGAACCAGAACCATCTCCACCTTCAGTAGTATTCATCTTAGCAGATCTAGGCAAGTTTTTAGCCTTCTGCTCTGATACCACTTGTAAGTCCCAACTCGTTAGATGGTACTACTGAAGACACCTCTATGTCGATGGTGGAGTTACTTTGCAATATATGCACTGAACTGGAGACGACCAGTTGCAGTGTGTATATACCAAGTTCTAGATAGATTACTTATATAAAAGACAATAAGTAAAGAACAATGCAATAATACAAATAACTTGTAAACAATCTTGATGAGACAATATGTATTTTTCAATGTGTAATTTATTTATTGATATTAAACAAATTACAAGGTTGATGCGGAACCAAGATAATACACGAATGTAAATATCCTAACAACCTATGAAATACAATTGATCTATACTCGGAATTTCTCTTCAACAATCGAAACACTTAAAGTAGTGAAATGTTCCTTTTAGCGATTGAGAGAATATTGCACAAGTTCACCAAGAATATTGCAGGTTTGCAAAGTATGAATTTTATCGAAGTTTATTCGAAGAAGCAATTTCTTGGTTATGCAATGACTTGTATTTATAGGCAAAGTTAACATTGGGATGTTAACTTTGGCCGTACAAATGTGGTTGGGAGCATTTAAGGAATAGCATTTAATTCCTTAAAATACTATGTAAAGTTGTACGTGAAAGCAACTTTACTTAACCACCTTTATGTACCTTTTATATTTAAATAATAAGACAAGGCTTATTATCCGGGTAAAGGTACATAAAGTATACAAGTCAATTCCTCGTAATCAGTGTAAAGATTTGTAAGATCTTTCCACTGATGGTCTCCAGTTTATAACTGACTAGAATGTCAACTGGGCTTCGCTGCCATTGGCATTCTCTATCTTCCATTTGTTGTCTTCGACTTCAACTGGAATGCTTCTTCAACTTGGTCAGTTCTCAACTGGAGGAAGTCTTCAGTTGCGTTAACTGTACGGTGCAACTGGACTTCAATATATTTCTCGACAAATCATCTTGGTCACCAGTTTCACTAGTCTCCAGATGCAACTGGTGACTGGCAAGTGTGAACTGGTGACTGGCCAGTTCCAGGTGAACTGGTCCTAACACATCAAACACCAACAAGTATCCAAAATATCATTACCATACATTGTTTTTTCACATCCATTCGTTTCTGAAAGAAAAAAGGACAAACTCACATGTCGTGAGGTTTAAATTCGAATAACTGTTTGAATTGAGCTTCCATGTTTGCCGTGAAGGATGGGAAACTGGCGTTCTTCAGAGCTTCCTTGGCTGTTTCAACTTTTGAAGCAGCCTCCATAGCAAGTTGTTTTGTGCTCAATTTGTCGTCCTCATATGATGCCATTTGATGAAACATCTTTGCCTGTGCTTCCTTTGTGTTTGCAGTGAGTATAATATCCAATAGTTCACCAAACTCTGCACTTTTAAGTAGGTTTTTACAGACATGTGGGATAAGTATTGATCTCAACTCGACATATTTAAGATTCATTTTTTCTGCATCAGATTTCTTCCTGTCCATTATCTTGTATGTGAAACTTGATAGTTCTTCTTGCAACGTAGTAAGTGCATTTGATATTTGTTTTGATTGCTGAACCTCCGCATACAATAGCTCCTTCAGATGACAACTATCTTCTTTCAACTTTAATCTCTCATTTTTTGAGTTTTATTATATAATAAATGTAAATGTTAGGTCGAAAATTGACCAAGTATAATTTGTTCAGAAATAGCTGAAGCTCAGTGAAGAATACTTGTATAGAATTCTGAGGTCACTCAGAATTTGTTCACTGAAGCTTCACTTCAGTTCAGATCAACGTATCAGAAAACCGTTCAGAATGAAGTCAAAGACTGAGGTCTGAAGAATGAGAATCAGTTCAGATGTGGGGCTCAGAAACTGATTCTACCTGATCGAAGACTGAAGTATCTCAGTGTAAAAGTACTTACACACTTTTACACTGATTACGAGGAAGACTTTTTACTTTACATATCTTTACCCGGTTAATAGAATTAACTATTAATTAAAGTACAAGGTAAAGTAAAGGTTGGGAATAAGGTTTGATAAGTCACATCAACGACTTATATACCTAAACCTTAAAAGTACACATGTAAGGAATTAGCTTTAATTCCTTAAATACACCCAACCATATTTGTACGATCTGGTCCACGTCATCATGGACTTAGTCTATAAATATAAGTCTTCTCACAACTTGCAAATGGCTTGAAACCTTTGCATTGCAACTTGTGAGATATACTCTAAGTAATCCTTACGAGTATTTCCAAGTTATTAGATCACTTGTATTTCTAGGTTGTTTAGATATTTACACTTGGGTGTTTATCTTTGTTCCGCAACAATCTTTGTATTTGTTTATATATCAATAAATCAAATACCTTGAAAAATACATTGTGTCTCAATGCTACATACTTGATCTATACATATTATTTATATAGTTTCAGCCCTTATTGTTTCTTGCATTTACTTTCAGTACCTCTATCGTATTGTTCATCCATATCTAGATCGTATTCTGAACTGGTCATCTTCCAGTTAGAATTACTTGCCAGTCGGGTATTTAAGCCATCTATATTTGGGACTCATAATTGGTATCAGAGCAGCAAGGTTGAATTATATTAATTCATTAACCTTTGATCTGCAAAGATGGCTGACCAAATGTTCAATTCAGGCCCTGAACCTAATGCTAATGCTAATACAACTCCACCCCCTATCATCAACAACAATATACCATCACATAATGTGCATGTACACTTTCCGAATAATCCTGTTCCCAAATTTGATGGGAACAGTGAAAACTTTCAGACATGGAAAGCATGCATGCTCAAATATATTGCTGGTGTTGAAAGACATTTGACCAATATTCTTAAAGAAGGACCCTTTGTCCCCTTTAATGCCTCCACTGTTGTCCGAAATGTCGATGGGACTCCTAGGGTTTCACCCAAGGAGAAGGATCATTGGTCTGAAGAAGATCATAGGCTGGTAGACCTTGATACCAAGCTGCAAAATATGATCTTGTATGTTGTTCCTGAAACTCTTATGCCCACCCTTGTTTTACTTGAAAATTCAAAATTAATGTGGGAGGAACTCATGACACAATTTGAAGGCACCAATGAGACAATTGTCACAAGAAAAGTTGCTTTGAATAAAAGATATGAGTCTTGTTTTGCTATCGCTGGTGAAACTTTAACACAAACATACATCAGATTCACTAATCTGGTAAATCAATTGAAAGCCCTGGGTGTAACTAAAGATAAAGAAATTTTGTTGGAAAAGTTTTGTGACATCTTACCTTCTAAATGGGAAAACTTGATATTGGTTTTGAGACAAGGAAAAACCTTGCACAGTCACACTCTAGCCTCCCTATAAGGAGCCTTCAGGTACACTGAAGAAAACAAGGCTGAGAGAGCTGTGGCTGAGCAAGATGCCAAAAATCATGCTTCTACCAGTTCAGTCATGGTTCATAATTCTGAACCACATGGGACTGCTCTATTATCTTCTGAGAGTGATCATTCTGACTCGATGAAGAAGATGATCTCTGAAATGTTAAAAACTGGTATTTCTGATAATGTAACTCATAGTTGTGATGAGGATGACAATGATGATCTGGTTGCCATGCTGGCTAAAACGTTCAATCGTTTTAAGGCCAAATCTAATCGATCTGGCAAACCATTTGCTTCCAGCGCTTCTATTGATAAGTCTAATCTTGAATGCTTTAAGTGTGGCAAGAAAGGACATTTCATGAAGGAATGCAGATCTAGTCAACCTTCATCATCACAATCTGCCCCTAATCATTCTATTTTTCAGAAACCTGATGACAGCTATAAGGCTAAATACAAGAAGCTGAAAGCCCAAATAGCTCTCATGGCTTAAAACAACTCAAGCAATAATAGTTGTATGATTGCCAAGACTGAAAAATGGGAGGAATCTGTTGAATCATCTGATGATGAAGAAGAAGTAAGGGATATGTGTTTCATGGCACGTGAAGATCAAGGTCATCTGGTCAAATCTGATGTTGAATCTGGTCGTTGGGTGGATATTGTCATGAAAAGGTTAGTGACTTTGGCTTTGAAAGCAATGAGGAACAAAAACTGGACCTTTTGGTTCTTTTAGAGGCAGACATCTCTTTTGTCGAAACTGTGCGTTCAGAAAGTCTAAAAATGTTTGAAAATAATACTTCTGAACTGAACGCTAGTCAGGCCAGGCTAACAGAACTGAAAGATGTTCATCTGGCTTTAAAAAGTTATCAGTCTATGGTTGACACTTTAGAGTTGGAAAAAGAAGAATTAAAAACCATCCTTGAAAAAGAACAAGCAATAATTAAATCTTGGATGAAAGCACCAAGGCCAGATGCTGCAATTAAAAATACTTTTGCAACTCAAAGAACAGCATATGAATCTGGTGATCTTCATTTGGCATCTATAATCACTGATTTAGATGCTCTTCCAAAGGAAATAAAACCTGAAATCATTTTTCCTAAAGTTGGCAAGCAGAAAATTGTGACTGATAAGGCCCAGGAACAATCTGAGGGTAAATCTGAAACAGCTCAGACAACTGGTTCAGAAAGGAAGGCTAAAACCAAAAATCCATCCCCTCAGACTTCATCTAAGGTTTCTAAAGACCAAAAGAAGAAGAAAAATATCTCCCCCACTGAGCCTTCTACCTCAGATTCAGGTAAGGCTCAGGTGTCTAATGAAGAATCTATTTTGTTGAGGTTAGAGAGTCAATTTCAGTTATTGGCGAGACAAGTGCAGAGTTGCAATGCACGTTTAAAAAATGTTGAAACCACTCCTCTTCAACCTAAACAAAATGCAAAACCTTTTTCCAAACAAATCAAGCAAAAATCTGAGAAGAAAAAGGTTGAGCTCCCCATCAAACCAACTGTTTTTATGTCATCTGAAATTATGACTGAGATCCCCTTTGATCCTTCTGTTCCTTATAAACCAAAGAAATCTGAGACTGCTAAGGGAGAGTCTAGCGAACCCATCACCAGATGGGTTCCCAAAAAGAACTAATCTTTGTGTTTGTGCAGGGAGACCGAAATAAGAATATATGGTATCTTGACAGCGCTGCTGGCAGAACCATGACTAGTTATCAGACCCTGCTGGAGGAATACAGGGTGCAAGAGGGCCCTCAATAACATTTGGAAATGATGAAAATGGAAAAACTGAGGGATATGGTGTTGTGAATAATGGACAAGTCAAATTCACACGTGTTGCATATGTGAACGGTTTGAAATATAACCTGATTAGTGTCAGTCAACTATGTGATGATGGCTTCAAGGTATTATTTGATATTTCACAAGGCACCATATTCAACAGGGATGGAAAGGTAGTTTTGATTGCATCAAGAAAAGGAAACATTTATATCATTGATATGAATAGTTCACCCACTGAACAATGTTTCTACACAAAGGCAGATGAAGACACAAATTGGTTGTGGCACAAGAGATTATCCCATCTGAACTTCAAGAATATTAATAAGTTGTCAAGAAAACAACTTGTTGATGGGATACCCTCAATGTCTTTCAACAAAGACAAGCCATGTCCAAGTTGTGAAATGGGTAAGCAGAAAAGAGCTTCATTCAAGACAAAACAAAGTTTCAGTATAACTGAACCTCTTCACATGCTTCACATGGATCTCTTTGGACCAGTGAATGTTCAGACAAGAGCAGGAAAGAAATATACCCTTGTTGTTGATGAATACTCAAGATATTGCTGGGTAATTTTCCTCAGATCTAAGAGTGAAGCTGCTGCTGAAATCATTGCTCTCATCAAACAAATTGAACTCAAGCATAAGCGAAAAGTTTGTCAGCTCAGAAGTGACAATGGCACTGAATTCAGAAATGCCACTCTGGAGTCCTTCTGCACTGAAACTGGCATATCTCATAACTTCTACTCAGCCCACACACCAGAACAGAATGGTGTTGTAGAAAGAAAGAATCGTACGCTGATTGAAGCTGCTAGAAGTATGCTGAATGAATCTGGTCTTCCCAAGAATTTTTGGGCTGAAGCTGTTGCAACTGCTTGCTACACTCAGAACAGATCTGTCTATCTCAAAAGACACAAGAAGACAGCCTATGAAGTACTCAGAAATAGAAAGCCTAATATTGGATATTTCCATGTATTTGGATGTCCAGTATATATTCTGAATGATTCCAGTCAGCTTGGAAAATTTGATGCAAAAGCTGATGAAGGGTACTTCCTAGGATATTCATCAAATCGCAAAGCCTTTAGAGTCTTTAACAAGAGACTTGAAAAGGTTGATGAGTCAATTCATGTTACCTTTGATGAATCTAACTCTGCAAACTTTAAGAATTCCATTCCCGTACCACCCTCAGAAAGTCCAATAAGTTTCGGTGATTCTGATCCTATTGCTGAATCTGATCAATCACCTAAACCTGCTTCTGAACATTTAAATTCAGAACCAAGAATAATCAAGTCAAGCAACATTCCATTTTATCCCTCAGTCAGTTTTAAACTACCTTCTGAACTAACTATTGGATCAGATGTACATGCTGTTTCACCTCAGATATCAGGCTCCACTGAAGTACCCCAATCTGAACAGTTTCATGATGCAAATCATGATCTGCAGGAGGAAGATGATGAGACTGAGGTAGTCTTTTCTGAAGCACCTCCTGAAGTATCTCAGAGGAGTTCTTGCACTGATATCATTGTTCATCCTGTCCAATACACTAAGTGGACTAAAGCACATACTATCGAGCAAATCATTGGGGATTCCACTAGTGGGGTTCAGACCAGAAGAGCCACAAGTTATCAATGCTTAAATGTCAGCTTCTTATCTCTAATAGAACCAAAGAAGATTGACGAGGCTATGAACGACCCTAGCTGGATTGAAGCCATGTAAGATGAGCTCAATCAGTTTAAGAGGAACGATGTTTGGGAACTTGTTCCTTGTCCCAGTAATCTAAAGAAAGAACCAATTGGGACAAGATGGGTCTTCAGAAACAAGATGGACGAAGATGGTCATGTTATTCGAAACAAGGCAAGACTTGTTGCAAAGGGTTACTCACAAGAAGAAGGAGTAGACTTTGATGAGACTTTTGCACCAGTTGCTAGAATGGAAGCTATCAGAATTTTCTTAGCTTTTGAGTTCAAAGTCTATCAGATGGATGTTAAAAGTGCATTCTTGAATGGTGAATTGGAAGAAGTTGTGTATGTATATCAGCCACCAGGATTCATAAATGAAGAAAGACCTCATTGGGTGTACAGACTGAACAAAGCTTTATATGGTCTGAGACAAGCACCTAGAGCCTGGTATGATACTCTTACTAAGCATCTTCTGAAAAATGGTTTTAAAAGGGGTGCAATAGATAACACTTTATTCATATTGCATGATAAAAATGATATCTTACTTGTACAAGTTTATGTTGATGATATTGTGTTTGGGTCTACGAATAACAAAATGTGTGAACAGTTTTCTAAAATAATGTCATCTGAGTATGAAATGAGTATGATGGGCGAACTGACATATTTTCTAGGTATTCAAGTGAAACAAACCAGTGATGGTATTTTTATAAATCAGGAAAAATATGTCAGAGACTTATTAAAGAAATATCAATTTGATTCAGTCTCATCGAAAGATACTCCTATTTCTGCACCATTAACTTTGGACTCAGATCCCAATGGAAAACCAGTGGATCCCACAAAATATTGTGGTATGGTGGGATCCCTCATGTACTTAACTGCTAGTAGACCTGACATAATGTTTGCAACATGCCTTTGTGCAAGATTTCAATCTGATCCCAGAGATGCACACGCAAATGCGGTGAAAAGGATTTTCAGATACCTTAAAGGTGTCCCCAGACTTGGTCTTTGGTATCCCAAAGGCTCAAGTCTAGATCTAATGGGTTATTCAGATTCTGATCATGCAGGTTGTAAGATAGATAGGAAAAGTACCACAGGTGGTTGTCATTTCCTGGGTGGCAAATTGGTTAGTTGGACAAGCAAGAAGCAGACTGCAGTATCACTCTCCACAGCTGAAGCTGAATACATTTCTGCAGCCAGTTGCTGCGCTCAGATTTGTGGATGAAGAACCAACTAACTGATTATGGTGTTAAGTATACAAAGACTCCAATATTTTATGATAACACCAGTGCCATTGCCATCTCTCACAATCCTGTTATGCACTTCAAAACCAAGCACATCGACCTCAGGTATCATTTTATTAGAGATCACATTATTAAAGGTGACATAGAGCTTCATTTCATTCCCACTGATAAACAACTCGCTGATGTTTTTACAAAACCCTTGGATGTCAAAACGTTCAAACATCTCATCAGTGAATTAGATATGCTAAATCCTGTATAGCATCACCTCAGGGGGAAGTGTAAAATATTTTTATGTTAAAAAGAATTTCTCTAAGGGGGAACTTTGCTTTCAGAAAAATATTTTGACTGAAATGCTTCAGAATTTCTGAAATGATTTCAGAATAAGTATATAAACTGAGATGGCTCAGATTTCTTGATTCTGATCATGCTCAGATTTTGTATATCATTTCTGAAATGAGTCTGTCCTTTATAATGTATTTTGATACTTGGTCTTTGAATGAACACGTGAAGGTTACTGTTTAACGTTTAAATAATGATGTTTTTGGCTGACGTGGCACACAAGTGGCGCCGTAAAAGGAAAGTAATGATCACTCTTTCTTAAAAGTGTTGAAAAGTTTTGTGAAAATGT
>CM067172.1:91606125-91621125 GCA_034093135.1 Erigeron breviscapus
GCTGTGAAAAGGATTTTCAGATACCTTAAAGGTGTCCCCAGACTTGGTCTTTGGTATCCCAAAGGCTCAAGTCTAGATCTAATGGGTTATTCAGATTCTGATCATGCAGGTTGTAAGATAGATAGGAAAAGTACCACAGGTGGTTGTCATTTCCTAGGTGGCAAATTGGTTAGTTGGACAAGCAAGAAGCAAACTGCAGTATCACTCTCCACAGCTGAAGCTGAATACATTTCTGCAGCCAGTTGGTGCGCTCAGATTTTGTGGATGAAGAACCAACTAACTGATTATGGTGTTAAGTATACAAAGACTCCAATATTTTGTGATAACACCAGTGCCATTGCCATCTCTCAAAATCCTGTTATGCACTCCAAAACCAAGCACATCGACCTCAGGTATCACTTTATTAGAGATCACATTATTAAAGGTGACATAGAGCTTCATTTCATTCCCACTGATAAACAACTCGCTGATGTTTTTACAAAACCCTTGGATGTCAAAACGTTTAAACATCTCATCAGTGAGTTGGGTATGCTAAATCCTGTATAGCATCACCTCAGGGGGAAGTGTCAAATATTTTTATGTTAAAAAGAATTTTTCTCTCTAAGGGGGAACTTTGCTTTCAGAAAAATATTTTGACTGAAATGCTTCAGAATTTCTGAAATGATTTCAGAATAAGTATATAAACTGAGATGGCTCAGATTTCTTGATTCTGATCATGCTCAGATTTTGTATATCATTTCTGGAATGAGTCTGTCCTTTATAATGTATTTTGATACTTGGTCTTTGAGTGAACACGTGAAGGTTACTGTTTAACGTTTAAATAATGATGTTTTTGGCTGACGTGGCACACAAGTGGCGCCGTAAAAGAAAAGTAATGATCACTCTTTCTTAAAAGTGTTGAAAAGTTTTGTGAAAATGTGGGGTCATAGCCGTCGTTGCATTAAATGCGGACGTGTACCAAAAAATTATTTTCGGACTTCAAACCCGATCAAAACTGATTTCATTTTAATAATATTTCATTTTTTTTTGGGTTTGAATTTCAAAAATCATTTTATTTTATTTATTTGGAAAAACCTTTTGTATTCCATCATAAATATAAATACCCTTTTCCAAAACAATTCCTTCATTTACTTCTCCTTACATTTACTCCCAATCATCATTCTCTCTCTACTTCTCATTCCTTCATAACTTCAAAACCCTAAATTCATCTTTCACTTTCAGTTTTCCCTTGCAGATATAATGGCTAAAGTAGTCAAATCTTTAATTGCTTTCGAATATAAACCATCTAAGGTAGTCAAGGCCAGTGCTCAATGGTCACAAGGGTTGGATGCGTCGACCCTTAGGTTCAATATGAATAATTTTATGGCCGCACTGAATGCCAAGGCAAAATTTAATGGGGAGGATAAATACTTTCTTGAACAATCCCCTCTCCATTACGCCTTGACTGCTGATCCTCAGGTAATGTATCATCGATACTTACTTGAATTCTGGTATACTGCTACTCTTAGCAAGGATGAAAAGTCCATTGCTTTTTCTTTACATGAAGGCACAAAGCAGTATATCCTTTCACTTGATGGGTTTCGGGAGGCCCTTCATTTGAACTACCTTCCTCCTCTTCAGCCTATGCTAAAAGGCTCAAAGGGATTAATTTCAGGGAAGTTCTGCTGGCCACTAGTCATAATGACATGGTTGATGCAGATGGCAATCTGAGAACATCTGGACACATCTTTTTGTCTGGATTTGGAAACAGTTGGAAATATTTTTGGACTCAGATTGTCGAGTGCCTTGGAGGAAATTATGGTGGCTTGGACCAGATTTCCTTGACACAAGTAGACATAGGGTACTACTTGTGGCATGGGATTGAGGTGGACTTTGCTGAGATACTTTTCTCTCAGCTGGTAGCAAAATTGAAAGGGAAAAGAAGTCCACATATCTCATTCCCTAGATTTCTGAGCGTTTGCTTCATAAGCATGCTTGGAGATGCGTATCACTTTGAGGGGCTTGAATCTTCAGCGACAGAGTTCTGCAGGGATCTATCAAAGCTTTCTACTTCAGATCCAGAACCAGAAGTCTCCGCTGCAATGCTTCAGGTAATTTCTAAAACTGAAACAACACGACCGGCTGGCTTAGAAAGGTCACCGAGCGGGTCGCAAAAGAATGCGAGACCCATTGGTGCACCTGGTGGTTAAATGTTGAAGTTGTTTAAACCCCCAACAACTTCTTCTACCCAACCACCACCTCCCTCATCCACTGACCAACCTGAGGATCTCCCAAAAGATCCCTCAGGATCTCCAAAGGGCGTTTTAAAACGACGTAAATTTAAGAAGTCCTCACAGCCCAAGGACACTTGTACCGAAGCAAACCCCTCTGGATCTTCCCAACAAGAACCAGAGGAATCGAGTCTAAAGGGAAACCCACAAGCAGCCATCTCCAAAACTTCTTTAGGAGGAGATGGTGAAGAAAATATTAGTGTGTCCGCCAGCACACAATAGAGTCCGTGTCTGCACGCGCACCCCCTGAAACTTCACAAATCTCACACTCTTCTGCAGCACGAATTGATGAAGTCATTGGTGTGACACCACCTGAGACTGAGATTCCAGACTCTACGGCCGATGAAGTGATTCTTTTTGACGGTACGAGAATCATTAAGGCAATCCCCGTGTCTACTGTCTCTGGCGATGAAGCTATGGCTGAGCCAACCAATAAATCTGGTGACGATGCATCTGCAGCAGCAGTTGTTGAACCAAAAGCTGGTTCAGGTACCAATGATCTGAACCAGGGCATATCTGATCAGACTGCAGTTACGACTGACCTCTGGGATGAAGATGAGCCACCTCAAGGGAATCTTGATTCCTTTGCTGACTTTGAGTTTGACGAGGGTTTACTGGAGGAGAATCAGTCTTCTGATTCTGAGCCAACCTTCAGCCTCGCAAACGTCCAACCTCCCCCAGAAATCCAAAATGTTGAACAACCATATCGCCAACCAGAAACTTCACATCAACATTCATTTTTTCCACCCGGCTCTACACCTGCTTATGTTTCATCACCACGTTTTCATCCACAACTCCAACACTTACATCCACAAATTCACAAAGTGCCAAGGCCCACCAATTATGATATTGAAATTGAGAAAGAGTTGGACTCTGATACTGAATCTGAGAGTCCAACTCAAATGCAGTTGGAAAAGGCATTGGATGGGCTTGGTGGAATTCCCTTTGTTGCTTCTGTTTCTGCACAGCCACCTCCTCCTTTGAGTGTAGAAGCACAGTTAGAGAAACAAAATGGCATATCTCAGAACTTCTCCTCAGCACACACACCAGAGCAGAATGGTGTTGTAGAAAGAAAGAACCGTACGCTGATTGAAGCTGCTAGAAGTATGTTGAATGAATCTGGTCTTCCCAAGAATTTCTGGGCTGAAGCTGTTGCAACTGCTTGCTACACTCAGAACAGATCTGTCTATGTCAAAAGACACAAGAAGACCTCCTATGAAGTACTCAGAAATAGAAAGCCTAATATTGGATACTTCCATGTATTTGGATGTCCAGTATACATTCTGAATAACTCTAATCAGCTTGGAAAATTTGATGCAAAAGCTGATGAAGGGTACTTCCTAGGATATTCATCAAATCGCAAAGCCTTTAGAGTCTTTAACAAGAGACTTGAAAAGGTTGATGAGTCAATTCATGTTACCTTTGATGAATCCAATTCTGCAATCTTTAAAAATTCCATTTCTGTACCACCCTCAGAAAGTCCAATAAGTTTTGGTGACTCTGATCCTATTGCTGAAACTGATCAGTCACCTGAACATGCTTCTGAACATCTTCGTTCAGAACCAATAATAAACAACCCTAGCAATATTCCATTTTATCCTCCAGTTAGTTTCAAACTACCTTCTGAATTGACTATTGGATCAGATGTACATGCTGCTTCTCCTATGATATCAGGCTCCACTGAGCAACCTCAATCTGAAGAATTTCATGATGCAAGTCATGATCTGCAGGAAGAAGAAGAAGCTGAAGATGTATTTTCTGAAGCTCCTCCTGAAGTTACTCAGAGAAGTTCTTGCACTGATATCATTATCCACCCTGGTCAATACACTAAGTGGACTAGAGCACATCCTATCGAGCAAATCATTGGGGATTCCACTAGTGGGGTTCAGACCAGAAGAGCCATAAGCGATCAATGCTTAAACGTCAGCTTCTTATCTCTAATTGAACCCAAGAAGATTGACGAGGCTATGCAAGACCCAAGCTGGGTTGAAGCCATGCAAGATGAGCTCAACCAGTTTAAAAGAAACGATGTATGGGAACTCGTTCCTTGTCTTATTAACCTGAAGAAGGAACCAATTGGGACAAGATGGGTCTTCAGAAACAAGATGGATGAAGATGGTCATATCATCAGAAACAAAGCAAGACTTGTTGCAAAGGGATATGCACAAGAAGAGGGAATAGATTTTGATGAAACTTTTGCACCAGTTGCTAGACTTGAAGCTATCAGAATATTCTTAGCTTTTGCAGCTCATCATCAATTTAAAGTCTATCAAATGGATGTCAAAAGTGCTTTCCTAAATGGAGAACTAGAAGAAGTCGTTTATGTGTATCAACCACCAGGGTTCATCAATGAAGAAAAACCATATTGGGTGTACAGACTGAACAAAGCCTTATATGGTCTGAGACAAGCGCCCAGAGCCTGGTATGATACTCTTACTAAACATCTTCTTAAAAATGGTTTTAAACGTGGTGCAATTGATAAACTTTGTTCATATTGCATGATAAAAGTGATATCCTTTTAGTACAAATTTATGTTGATGATATTGTGTTTGGTTCTACTAATGAGAAGATGTGTGAAAAATTTTCAAAAATCATGTCTTCTGAGTATGAAATGAGTATGATGGGAGAACTGACATATTTTCTGGGACTTCAAGTAAAACAAAATGAAGATGGTATTTTCATTAACCAAGAAAAATATGTCAGAGATTTGTTAAAGAAATATCAATTTGATTCAGTCTCATCAAAAGATACTCCTATTTCTGCTCCATTAACTTTGGATTCTGATCCACATGGAAAACCAGTGGACCATACAAAATATCGTGGTATGGTGGTTCACTGATGTATTTAACTGCAAGTAGACCAGACATAATGTTTGCAACATGCCTTTGTGCTAGATTTCAGTCTGATCCCAGAGAAGCACATGCAAATGCTGTTAAAAGGATCTTCAGATACCTTAAGGGTGTCCCCAGACTGGGTCTTTGGTATTCCAAAGGCTCTAGTCTAGATCTAATGGGTTATTCAGATTCTGATCATGCAGGTTGCAAGATAGACAGGAAAAGTACCACTGGTGGGTGTCATTTCCTTGGTGGCAAATTAGTAAGCTGGACTAGTAAGAAACAGACTGCAGTATCACTATCCACTGCAGAAGCTGAGTACATTTCTGCAGCAAGTTGTTGTGCTCAGATTCTATGGATGAAAAACCAGCTGACTGATTATGGTGTTACTTACACAAAGACTCCAATCTTTTGTGATAACACTAGTGCCATTGCCATATCTCACAATCCTATGATGCACTCAAAAACCAAGCACATCGACCTCAGGTATCATTTCATTCGTGATCATATTCTGAAAGGAGATATTGAATTGCACTTTATTCCCACTGATAAGCAACTCGCTGATGTTTTCACAAAACCTTTAGATGTCAAAACCTTTAAACATCTAATCAGTGAGTTGGGTATGTTAAATCCTTAGACTGGTAATCTTGTTATGAACGCCTCAGTGATACTGATCTGGTTCACCAGTCTGAGCGATCCATGTAATTTTTGCTCGCCTAGCTATCGAACGCCTTTGTGATACTATCTTGGCACTTATTAATTCATGGATCACCACTTCAGGGGGAATGTTAAATATTTTTCAAACTTTAAAATAAACCTTCATTTTTGAGGGGGAACCTTTTGCTCAGAAAAATGTTTTAACGTGGTGCAATTGATAAAACTTTGTTCATATTGCATGATAAAAGTGATATCCTTTTAGTACAAATTTATGTTGATGATATTGTGTTTGGTTCTACTAATGAGAAGATGTGTGAAAAATTTTCAAATCATGTCTTCTGAGTATGAAATGAGTATGATGGGAGAACTGACATATTTTCTGGGACTTCAAGTAAAACAAAATGAAGATGGTATTTTCATTAACCAAGAAAAATATGTCAGAGATTTGTTAAAGAAATATCAATTTGATTCAGTCTCATCAAAAGATACTCCTATTTCTGCTCCATTAACTTTGGATTCTGATCCACATGGAAAACCAGTGGACCATACAAAATATCGTGGTATGGTTGGTTCACTGATGTATTTAACTGCAAGTAGACCAGACATAATGTTTGCAACATGCCTTTGTGCTAGATTTCAGTCTGATCCCAGAGAAGCACATGCAAATGCTGTTAAAAGGATCTTCAGATACCTTAAGGGTGTCCCCAGACTGGGTCTTTGGTATTCCAAAGGCTCTAGTCTAGATCTAATGGGTTATTCAGATTCTGATCATGCAGGTTGCAAGATAGACAGGAAAAGTACCACTGGTGGGTGTCATTCCTTGGTGGCAAATTAGTAAGCTGGACTAGTAAGAAACAGACTGCAGTATCACTATCCACTGCAGAAGCTGAGTACATTTCTGCAGCAAGTTGTTGTGCTCAGATTCTATGGATGAAAAACCAGCTGACTGATTATGGTGTTACTTACACAAAGACTCCAATCTTTTGTGATAACACTAGTGCCATTGCCATATCTCACAATCCTATGATGCACTCAAAAACCAAGCACATCGACCTCAGGTATCATTTCATTCGTGATCATATTCTGAAAGGAGATATTGAATTGCACTTTATTCCCACTGATAAGCAACTCGCTGATGTTTTCACAAAACCTTTAGATGTCAAAACCTTTAAACATCTAATCAGTGAGTTGGGTATGTTAAATCCTTAGACTGGTAATCTTGTTATGAACGCCTCAGTGATACTGATCTGGTTCACCAGTCTGAGCGATCCATGTAATTTTTGCTCGCCTAGCTATCGAACGCCTTTGTGATACTATCTTGGCACTTATTAATTCATGGATCACCACTTCAGGGGGAATGTTAAATATTTTTCAAACTTTAAAATAAACCTTCATTTTTGAGGGGGAACCTTTTGCTCAGAAAAATGTTTTTAACTGAAGCACTTCAGAATATCAAAATATTTCAGTTGAAGTTTATTAACTGAGATGGTTCAGATCTCGTTGGAACTAACCATGCTCAGAATTTGTTTTGTCATCACTGAAATACAAAATCCTTTCAAGATATTTTTGATACTTGGTCAATTGTGTGTACACGTGGCATACTGCATACTAGGTTTTTAACTTAGGATTGGTCATGCTTATGTGTCACACAAGTTGCGCCGTAAAAAGAGAAATAAATGAGTACTTTTTCTGAAAAAGTGTGCAGGGTGGGGTCACTCAAACGGCTTTGCATTAAATGCGGACTTGACCCCAGAAATTGTTTTTAATTGGAAAAATCCTTTTTGTTCCATCTTAAATACAAATTCCTTATTAATTCTTTCATTTACTTCGTTTTCATTTACTCTCTAATCATCAATCTCTCTCATCTTTACTCTTCAAATTCCTTAACTCTTCATATTCCTTTCACTTTTATCTTTCAAATCTTAAAATGTCTAAATCATCATCTTCTTCTTCACACAAATCACTCATAAATTTTGAATATACTCCATCGAGTGATGTGAAAACATCTGCCACATGGCCAAAGAACTTCACACCTTCTCAAATCCGATTCAACATGAGCAACTTCTTGGCTCAATTGAATGTGAAGTCCGAAACCTTAATGGGAAGAATCAACAATTTTTGGGAGCAGTCCCCTTTCCATTATGCGTTGACCGCAAATCCTCAAGCATTGTATCATGGATATTCTTGGTGATGCTTACAATGAAGCTGGACCCGAAGCTTCAGTACCAGAATATAGCAGAGATTTCTCCAAGGCAACAATTACTGAAGATGAGCCTGAACTCTCCTCTGCTATGCTTCAGGTATTTACTAAAACTGTTTCAGCCACACTAGCTAGTTCAGAAAGGTCACTAAGTGGGCTACAAAAGAATGTAGGACCCGTTAGTCGACCTAAAGAAAAGTTAACAATCATTGAATCTGGTGACGATGCAACTGCTTCTGCAGCTGTTGAACCAGAATCTGGTAAGGGTACTAGTGACCCAAACCAGGGCATATCTGACCAGATTGTGAAAGTGAACGCTTTCTGGGATGACGATGAGCTACCTCAGGAGAATCTTGATTCTCTTGCTGACTTTGAGTTTGACGAGGAACTATTGGAGGCGAATCAATCCGATTCTGAGCCAGCCCCCATCCTCGCAAACGCCCCTGCTCCTCCCCCAGAAATCCAAATTCCAGAAAATGAACCTTATGTTCCACCACCACCATCTCACCAAAATCCTATCTTTCCACCAGGTACCACTCCCGCATATGTAACCGATCCATCTTTCACTCCTTCACTTCAATTTCTTCACCCCCAAATTCACAACATACCACCACAAATCAACTATGATGCCCCTTCAGAGAAGGACTTGGATTCTGAGACTGAATCTGAGAGTCCAACAGATGTTCAAATGAATAAAGTACTTAAAGGGCTTGGTAAATTACCATTTGTGGCTCCTGCTTCTACTCAACCCCCACCTCCTCTGAATATAGAAGCACAGTTAGAGAAAACACAAACCGAAGTCCAAGGCCTTATTTTAAGGGTGGAGGACTTAACCAAATCTCTAACTGCCAACACTAGTTCCTTGGCTGATATGAAAGGTGCTCAGATGTTCCTTGGAACTGAGTTGACCAAAGTTGCTGGTAATGAAGGACTAGTGGTTGGGAAGCTAAATGAGTTGGTGATGACTTGCAACAAGGTGAGCTCTGCAATCAGAGAAGCCTTTAGGTTGACAAAGAGAGATGTGCAAGCTTCGGTGGTTGCGAACTTGACATCTAGTGTTGAGTTATTGAAGCAAGAGTTTATGACAGTTGGTAATGAAGTTCATGAGTTGGTTCAGAAGCCCAGTGTTAATGAAAAAGAACTTGGGGCTTCCATAAGTGTTGGTGTTTCAGATAATCTGAAGTCTGAGCTATCTCAGAATCTAGCTGCTCAGATTTCAGATTCTGTTTCTCAGAAGGTTGGTGAAGAGGTTAGAATGATGATTGCTGAACTGACCAAAGACACAAATGACAAGGTGGAAAAGGCTGTAAATGAAGTTAAAGATTCAGTTTCCAAGCTTGAAGGTTCAGTTCAGAATCAGTCAAAGTAGTTAGATGAAATTCTAACACTTCTGAAGAAAGATAATGTTGTTGCTCCTCCTCCCCCTGCTTCCTTCACTGAAGAAGACAGAAAAATGTTGAAGGACATCAAAGATCAAGAAGCACTGAACCTGAATTCTTCTTTCAGATTAAAGGCTCAGTTTGCTACAATGGCAAAAGGTATAAGTGATTGCCTAGAACAACAAAGTTGGGAACCACTGAAGGCAGTTAAAACAATACTTGATCTTTATGCTACATTGCCTTCAGAGATTCCCAAAGGGGGAAGTCGTGTGCCTATTGGTTTGCTGGCCAGTACTCAAGAAATAATCGAAGCAACCAAGAAGCAAACTGAGGTACCTTCTGGTAGTGCCTCAGTTCAGGGGGAACAACTTCAGAAAAAGGATAAGGGAAAAGGCAAGGTTCAAGTAGAAGAACCAAAGAAAAGTGCTAAGGGATCTGGAATAGTTGTTGGTGAAAATGTGGACGAGCATGGTTATCCCTTGCACAATCTTGAAGCTGATAGCAAGAAGTTGGAAACATTGCAAAAGCAGGTTTCCAACCAATTCATTATGTGGAGGGAGAACAAAGAAAGAGAAAGGGAACAACATCTAAAGATGGGGACCCTTGATCACATAGATGCTGCAGCTCTTGGGTTATCATTAGAAAGATACCAGAAAATCAAGAATGATCCCAGAGTGCAAAAGGCAATTGTTGATATGCTAGAATATGAGTGTGGGATGAACTACTCTCCTCTGGAACAAAAGTTGGAAAGTCTGACCTTTAAGTTGTCCATTGAAGACTTAAAGAAAAATAGAGATAAAGAAATGGCGATAAAAAGGAAAGAAATTTTGAACGAAGTTCAGAAAGTTGAGAAAGAGTTGCTCAGACCAACCTCTAAACCCAAAGTGACTGGACCTAGATCATCAAGAAAGAGTGTTCGTGATGCTGATCTTTCTACCTTCAAACCAATGTCTGATGATGCTGTTGAAATTCAAAGAAAACATGAAAGGGATCAATATGAGCATTATATGAAGCATCGATCTCATCCAGCCAAGATAGTCGATATGGAAGTAACAAAAGCTGATGGATTGAAGCTTTTTGACTTGGTTGTTAAAAGTGAAGGAAGGGCAGCTGAAGAATACCATCAGGTTTCAGTGCACGAGTTTGGGATTTCTGAGCATAGGGAGATGATCCAGGTTCTGAAAGGGAAACCAAAATCTGCCTTGACTGGTGCATGGTTAGCAAGAATACAACAAAAGATGCAAGCCAAGGTAGAGATTGAAGGAAGGCTGTTTGGCAAAAAGGATCATTCTCCACTGAAGAGAAAACCTACTGAGGCACCTTCTGGTTCAAGGCCTGCCAAGAAGTAGTTTCTCTTCAGACTATCATGTACTTGTAAAGAATTTACATTTGTAACTATCATTTCAGTTTGTATATATATGTTGCATTTTGTAATCAATAAGTAGATGATAGGTTTAAGTTAGAAAACCACAAGTAAAAATCTGAGACATCAATGATCTATAAGATGTACTTAGAAAATTTTTACAACTTAAAACAAAAACTTGCATTTCAGACTTACAAACATGTATAGATAGAAGTCTGAGATGCATGCACTATTTCAGAACAAATAGGGGGAATTTGTTAGGTCGAAAATCGACCAAGTATAATTTGTTCAGAAATAGCTTGAAGTTTAGTGAAGACGTTTGTACAGAATTCTGAGATGTCTCAGAATTCCTTCACTGAAGCTTCACTTCAGTTCAGATCGAGATAAATCTGAAGCATTCATTCTGAAGTCAAAGACTGAAGTATGAAGAAGAGAATCACCTCAGAAGCGAGCAAAGAGAGATTCTACCAGATCGAAGACTGAAGCATCTCAGTGTAAAGTATTTACAACACTTTACACTGATTACGAGGAAGACTTTTTACTTTACACCTTTATCCAGTTAATAGATTTATCCATTAACAAAAGGTACAAAGTATAGGCTTGGAACCTAGTACTATAAGTCACATCAAGTGACTTATATACTCTTCCAAGTGCAGCATGTAAGGAATTATGGTTTAATTCCTTAAATGCTCACAACCACATTTGTACGATCTTGTCCACATCATCATAGACTTGGTCTATAAATACAAAGTCTTCTCACAACTTGCAAATAGCTTGAAACTTTAGCATTGCAACTTATGAGATATACTCTAAGTAAACTTACGAGTATTTCCAAGTCAATTAGATCACTTGTATTTCGGGATTGTTTAGATACTTACACTTGGGTGTTTATCTTTGTTCCGCAACAATCCTTGTATTTGTTTATACATCAATAAATCAAATACATTGAAAAGAAAACAACGTGTCTCAATGCTACATACTTGATTATATAACTATATATCTTTATATAGTTTCTGCCATTTGTTCTTGCATTTTTATATCTAGTCAATTGTTTCTTGTTATCCATATCTGGAGCGTAAACTGAACTTGTCCATCAAGACCAGTTGTACTTGCCAGCCGGGTTTGTTAATCATCTATATATTTGGGACTCACACATACCCTTATAAATTGGTTAAATTTGGTTATTTGATGTTTCGGATTTTTCGATTGACAATTTTAACGATAATATGTTTGCAAATATATGTATTTTTTTTTTTTTTTTTTTTTTTTTTTTTTTTTTTTTTTTTTTTTTTTTTTTTTTTTTTTTTTTTTTTTTTTTTTTTTTTTTTTTTTTTTTTTTTTTTTTTTTTTTTTTTTTTTTTTTTTTTTTTTTTTTTTTTTTTTTTTTTTTTTTTTTTTTTTTTTTTTTTTTTTTTTTTTTTTTTTTTTTTTTTTTTTTTTTTTTTTTTTTTTTTTTTTTTTTTTTTTTTTTTTTTTTTTTTTTTTTTTTTTTTTTTTTTTTTTTTTTTTTTTTTTTTTTTTTTTTTTTTTTTTTTTTTTTTTTTTTTTTTTTTTTTTTTTTTTTTTTTTTTTTTTTTTTTTTTTTTTTTTTTTTTTTTTTTTTTTTTTTTTTTTTTTTTTTTTTTTTTTTTTTTTTTTTTTTTTTTTTTTTTTTTTTTTTTTTTTTTTTTTTTTTTTTTTTTTTTTTTTTTTTTTTTTTTTTTTTTTTTTTTTTTTTTTTTTTTTTTTTTTTTTTTTTTTTTTTTTTTTTTTTTTTTTTTTTTTTTTTTTTTTTTTTTTTTTTTTTTTTTTTTTTTTTTTTTTTTTTTTTTTTTTTTTTTTTTTTTTTTTTTTTTTTTTTTTTTTTTTTTTTTTTTTTTTTTTTTTTTTTTTTTTTTTTTTTTTTTTTTTTTTTTTTTTTTTTTTTTTTTTTTTTTTTTTTTTTTTTTTTTTTTTTTTTTTTTTTTTTTTTTTTTTTTTTTTTTTTTTTTTTTTTTTTTTTTTTTTTTTTTTTTTTTTTTTTTTTTTTTTTTTTTTTTTTTTTTTTTTTTTTTTTTTTTTTTTTTTTTTTTTTTTTTTTTTTTTTTTTTTTTTTTTTTTTTTTTTTTTTTTTTTTTTTTTTTTTTTTTTTTTTTTTTTTTTTTTTTTTTTTTTTTTTTTTTTTTTTTTTTTTTTTTTTTTTTTTTTTTTTTTTTTTTTTTTTTTTTTTTTTTTTTTTTTTTTTTTTTTTTTTTTTTTTTTTTTTTTTTTTTTTTTTTTTTTTTTTTTTTTTTTTTTTTTTTTTTTTTTTTTTTTTTTTTTTTTTTTTTTTTTTTTTTTTTTTTTTTTTTTTTTTTTTTTTTTTTTTTTTTTTTTTTTTTTTTTTTTTTTTTTTTTTTTGTACTTGCCAGCCGGGTTTGTTAATCATCTATATATTTGGGACTCACACATACCCTTATAAATTGGTTAAATTTGGTTATTTGATGTTTCGGATTTTTCGATTGACAATTTTAACGATAATATGTTTGCAAATATATGTATTGATTTCACTTTAACATGATACTTATCATGTTAATGAGAATTTCTGGTATTTTTTATATTTTCATCTTTTTAAGAGGTTAAAAAAGAAACATGACTATTTATTTACTATTAAAATAAAGAATAGTATAATCGGCGTACACAAGCAAAAAAGTCAAGTAGTATGATGATTGACTGTGCACGGATTAGACGTTTGATATGTTGGAACCGCCATTTTTTACTTTATTATATACTCGTAATAAATGTAACTATTTTTTATTTAGAATTGCAATATACTCCCTCCGTCCCATTTTAGTTATCATGTTGACTAACTTTGACCGTAAATAACTTTGTTTGTGTCGTGTAACACTTGATATAAAATATATGAATGAATTGGGTTTTTAATGTACTTTTCGTTCATATAAGTTTCATCAACTACTATATAGTACAAACAAAGTTATTTACGGTCAAAGTTAGTCAACATGACAACTAAAATGGGACGGAGGAGTATTATTTTTACTTCGTAAGTAACAATGTCCATAATTTAATATTTATAAAAATATGATGTGTTAAGATATGTGGATTTTGTTTGGTCGAAATGATTTGTATGTTCAGCTATATTTTTGTGTTCAGCATATTATTTTTGTTAATTGATGGTACTGAAAAGTATAATATGTTTCGTATATTAATTATAAGAGATGTGGTTGCTTTGTTTTTTATTATTTGATAAAGAATTTATTATTTGATAAAGAATTTATTATTTTGTATCATGTTAATGTCGAAGTATTAGCTGATATTAATATTTTTGTTATATGATTTTCGAAGTAATTATGACCAAGTCAATGGTAGTAGTTTTTTTTTGTGTTTTCAGTTATTTCTGTGTCATTTCTATAAGTTTACTTAGGGTGGTTACTTTTAATTCTTTTTCAGAATACATACGGTTTATATATGGTTCCCGATAATTAAGGACACGATCTCCCGTAATATTTGTATCCCACGTACATCTTCATTTATAAAGTCTGATTGTGCATTATTTTTTTCGTCATATCATTTTTGTGTTTTTTTTTGTTTGTTTATATCTTTTTTGAAATTTAATTAAAATGGTTCTTCGGCTCAAAATAAAGTCGTACGTCGTGGTTGTGTTGGCTCAGGTTCAAATGGGATTAATTGTGAAACTGGTAGGGGTAATTATGTGTCAGAAAGTAGCCAGTTTGCTAAGGTTGATAATGATCCTATTTCAGAGAGTAGCGCGCTGAAAAATTTGATGAAGCAAATGATGATTGATCATTTGTACCTTGATTTACGGAAGGATTACAATCGAATGCATGAGATGTTTTATTACGTGGGATGCCTGCGGTCGTCTATCAACTCAAAAGTTGTGGTGCTCGAAGCGTTTAAGGAGGTGTCATCCCCATTTGCTGCTTTGTGTCTTTCATTTATTCAGTCGGAGATGAGGCGTGATATCAAACATGCAGATGATCTTAGTGCCCTCATTATGGATTATGATATCGCAATTAAGCTGAAATCAAATTTTATTGGTGATCTTGCTTGTATGTAAGCTAGAAATTCATAATCCCTTTTTTCAATTATAATTACGTTTAATTTTGTTATCAGGACATGTTTTATTATTTTGTTATCGTATGCTAATGTAAACTGATGGACTTTCCTAATTGTTTTGATACGTGTTGGAATTGATTGTTTAGTTAACGGTGAATCTCAGTGTTGATTAACTTAGTACATTCTGAAAGCCTTAGTTATATTATTTATTTAATTGCTTTCAGCAAATAATGTGCTGACTAATGTTTCATATGGATATTGCTTT
>CM067172.1:91623625-91658625 GCA_034093135.1 Erigeron breviscapus
AACATTCATATCCTCCAAAGATCGAAACGTCTCTTTGGGAAAATCATCAAACACCTTAGATTCGTCAAGAGTTTATTAGGTTTGCACTACTTTGTAGGAGATCTTGATGATTTTCTTGGTTAAGCCCCTTCTTTGATTGAGCTTCTCATTTTCATGCTCAAACATTGGCGCCATCCGTGAATTTACTGATCACTGGGCGGTTTTGCGTTTTACAAATCAAAAATCATCTTTGTTCTTGTTTATTTCTTGTTTGTTTCCTAGCATCATATGGCTGAGGAATTTACTCCTGTTTCTCAGGTTATACTTTCTGGGTTGGGGATGGATATTGATGGACATGATTCTCCAATAATCAATCTGGAAACTTCTGAAATAGGTGAGATTCAAAATACCTCAGGAGAAAATTTTCCAGATTTTGGTCCTAGATCTAGTGAAGTTGTGACAAATGCAACTAATGTTGTTTCTAGTGGCGGATCTAGGTTGCCACCCAGGGTTTGCATCTAGCCTTGGGTCTGGTAGTGTTAGTGTGTGACCACTTTTCTCTACACCTTCACCCTCTGTATCTCCCTTTGTATCCTTATTTACAGCACCCCCAACTAGCACATCTCCTTTCACTATGCTCTCTTCGGGTCCTAGTCAGTTGAGTTCTCACATAACTAGCTTGACTAGCCCAACTATGACTGGAGGTCAGACATCCTTGCAATCAATGGCCAGCTCCTCTCAATCTGTCACCATTCAGGAGAGCCATTTGTTAGAATTGATACAGTTAGCTGCCAAGAACACTCAGCAAGTACAAGCTCCACCACCTCCTCCAACTGATTGGTTTTCTCAACTCTCTGTTGCGTTAAGGCCAGCTCCGCCTCTGCCGGCCCCACAACCTGCTCCACATCCTACAGGCATGGAGTCAATAATGAAGTTATTGGTAGACGAAATGAAAAAGCAAAAGCCAGTAGAGCCTGCTCCCGAACCAGTTAACCCAACAAAAGAATTGTTAAAAATGCTAAAGATTGTAGCGGGGGAGGAGGCTGATGAGCAAGCAAGGGTGGCCACAGTGCCAAAGTCTGCAACAAAGTCAAAGTTTTGTGACTGGGTGGCAAACTATGCCTTCCCAGACGGTCAGAAGGTTCCCACTATCGATGGCACTTACGATGGTACTAGGGACCCAGAAGATCATCTCGCAATCTATGATCAAGCCGTGTTAACTGAGAAGTGGGTGGACCCCGTGGCATGTCACTTGTTCCCAGGCACTTTGCAGGATTATGCTTTGGAATGGTTCACCAAGCTTCCTGAGAAGAGTATCAAAAACTATGAAGATTTGAAGAAGAAGTTTATAGGGCAGTTTGTCCAGTAGAAGAAGCGTCAGAGAAGTCACCTGGAAGCTCACTTGATTAGACAAAGAGAAAGCGAATCATTGAGGGACTTCATCTCAAGATATACTAAGGAGTATCAGAAAATACCAAGCCTCCCTGAAAGCCAACAGGTCTCAGGTTTTACTTTGGCATTGCTCCTTGGAAAACTCCAAGATGATCTAAGCAAGAGAATCCCGTTGACGTTTGGAGAGGCTACAGATAAGGCATTCGATTTCATTCACTCCAAGGAAACTGCCCTCCTTGTCAAGGGGGCAGTCAGAAGGGATAGGCCTGGAGGAGGTCCTGGGACGTCGGGAGGCTTAGGTGGTGGAAGGTATGATATTAGAAGAAATGATAGAAGGTTTGATCATAGAGACACTAAAAAGAGAGAAGAAAGGAGAGATGATAGGAAAGATGACAGAAGGGAAAAGAGGAGTGGCCCGTATGACAGAGTGATCAACTTGATAAAATCCCCAAGGGAGATCCTCAAGACTGAGCGAGTTGGTGAAAATTTCAAACCTCCCCGACCTTTGATACAAAGGTCTGGGAAGAAAGACATGTCAAAGTACTGTGAATTCCATGAAGACCATGGTCATGAAACAAATGCTTGCAGGGAGCTTAAGATCGAGATAAAAAGGGCTTTAGATGAGGGAAAGTTGGAACACTTGGTCCCAGGTGAAAAGCAAGGAAAAAGAGCTACCCAGGCTAAGAAGAATTATACTTGGCAAAAGCGAGAAGGGAGGAACGATCGACCCCCACCTCCAGATGGCCATGTTTACATGATAAGAGGAAAAACCAAGTACAAAAAAAGGAAAGCAGAAGTTCTTGAGCCATGGAGGATGGTCTCAATCTCTTTCCCACCAGTTAAGGTTGTTTCCTCCGATCCAGTAGTGATACAAGCTAGGGTGGCAAACTTTGAAGTTGGAAAGGTATACTTGGACAATGGAAGTTCATCAGACATAATATATGACCATTGTTTCCGAAAGTTACCCCAGAGAATTAGAGATCTTAAGCGACCTTCGATGACACAACTTGTTAGTTTCATGGGAGAGTCCAACAGGCCAGTCGGGGAGGTTACTATGGAAGTTATGATGGGGGAATACCCTTATCACAGAATTGAACTTATTGACTTCATGATAATAAGAGCCCCATCAGCTTACAACGTCATACTAGGCCGACCCTCAATGCAAAAGTTTGGAGCAATTCCATCCACCATCCATGGAATGGTGAAGTTTCCAACTCCTTCAGGAGTGGCTACCATTAGAGGGCGTATGACTTGGCCAGAGGAGTGTAAGCAAGTCGAGAAAGCTTCGCCAAGGAAGGTTGAAAAAGTACAAGAAAGCCAAGTGCAAAATGGTCCCGAAGAAAAAGTGATAATCAATAAAAGGTTTCCTGATCAACCAGTGATTATAGGGTCACAACTCCCAAGAAGAGCCAAGGAAGAGTTGATTGACTTGTTAAAAAATAATTTGGACATCTTTGCCTGGTAGACATCAGATATGACAGGAGTCCCAAGAGAGTTAGCTGAGCACGCATTAAATGCCAACCCCAACATATCACCAATAAGACAAAAGAAGAGGGGAATGTGTCAAGATAGAAGCAAAGCTGCATGTGAACAAGTTAATGAAATGGTGGAAGCTGGAATTCTTAGAGAAGTTAAGTACCAAACCTGGGTAGCTAACCCAGTCATGGTAAAGAAGCCAGATGGTTCCTGGAGACTCTGTGTAGATTTCAAAGACATCAACAAGGCTTGCCCAAAAGACAACTATCCTCTCCCAAAGATAGTTTGGAAGGTAGAATCCCTTGATGGGTTTAGATTGAAATGCTTCTTAGATGCTTATAAAGGGTATCATCAAATTTCTATGAAGAAGATGGACGAAGACAAGACAGCCTTCCACACAGACCAAGGAATTTATTGTTTCAAGAAAATGTTTTTCGGTCTGAAAAATGCGGGAGCTACATACCAGCGTTTGATAGACAAAGCATTCAAAGATATGAAGAAATTCCTTGCCGATCTCCCGACTCTCACAGCCCCGATCGCAGGTGAAACACTTACTCTATATCTTGCTGCTTCTAAAGAGTGTGTTAGTGCAGTATTACTTGCAGAAAGAAGCAATGGCCAAATGCCAATTTACTTCGTAAGCAGAGCCTTAAAAGGCCCAGAAATAAACTATCCATGTTTGGAAAAGTTGGCTCTTGCCTTGGTCCACGCGGCCAGACGCCTAAGGCGATACTTTCAAGGTCACCCGATTCGGGTTCTGACCGACAAACCAATAAGGCAGTATTACTTGCAGAAAGAAGCAATGGCCAAATGCCAATTTACTTCGTAAGCAGAGCCTTAAAAGGCCCAGAAATAAACTATCCATGTTTGGAAAAGTTGGCTCTTGCCTTGGTCCACGCGGCCAGACGCCTAAGGCGATACTTTCAAGGTCACCCGATTCGGGTTCTGACCGACAAACCAATAAGGCAAGTGTTGGCCAAACCTGAAGTATCTGGTCGATTAGCTAAGTGGGCTATCGAGCTGGGTGAACACGAAATAAGCTTTCACCCAAGAACATCTATAAAGGGCCAAATCTTGGCTGATTTCTTGGCAGAGACTGAATCCTCAGATGTTTCAGGAAAGGAAGCCCAAGAACCTCACCAAGAAGAAAGCCCAAAGTGGACCCTCTTCACAGATGGAGCATCGAATCAAGAAGGATCAGGAGCAGGTCTCATCTTAATCGATCCAGAAGAAAGAGAATACACTTATGCCTTGAGATTCAACTTCCCAGCATCCAACAATGAGGCAGAGTATGAGGCTCTCCTTGCTGGCCTCAGAATGGCAAAACAAATGGGAGTAAAGAAGATACAAGTATTTGTAGACTCTCAATTAGTGGTAAACCAGATCAATGGAACATTTGAAGCTAACCAATTATCTATGCAACTTTACCTAGAAGAAACAAAGAAGCTTATTAGAGAATTTGAGTACTTTCACATAGAGCAAGTTCGAAGGAACTAAAATAAGAAAGCTGATGCTTTAAGCAAGTTAGCTTCCTTAACTTTTGCTCACCTCACCAAAGAAGTCTTGGTTGAAGTCCTGCAAGAAAAGTCAATAACAAAAGGAAGTGAAGTATCTCAGGTTGAAGAAGAAGAAGACTGTTGGATGACCCTAATTTACAACTTTATCAAAAATGAAATACTTCCTGAAGACAACCACGAGGCTCAGAAGGTGAGAATGAAAGCACCAATGTATCTTCTCATTGAAGATAAACTCTTCAGAAAGTCATTTCTAGGTCCACATCTCCGATGTGTAGGCCCCTCTCAAGCACAAAGGCTCATCCAAGAAGTCCATGGGGGCACATGTGGAATCCATGCTGGACCAAGATCTATAGCCACAAAGATAATGAGGCTTGGTTATTACTGGCCTTTAATGAACAAAGATGCTAAGGAAGAGATAGAAAAGTGTGAGTCCTGCCAGATACATGCTCCGATATCAAGATTGCCAAAGCAAGATCTCATTCCAGTAAACACTGCTTGGCCATTTTACAAATATGGGATAGACATTGTGGGCCCATTCCCGGCTGGAGTTGGAAATGTAAAGTTTTTGATAGTGGCCGTCGACTACTTCTCAAAATGGGTCGAAGCTAAGCCACTTGCTACAATTACTGGCCAAAGGGTGATCAATTTCCTTTGGGAGTACATAGTCTGCCGGTTTGGAGTACCTCATGTCTTAGTAAGTGACAATGGAAAACAGTTCGCTGAAAATCCTTTCAAGACTTGGTGTGAAGACATGGACATTAGACAAGTATTTACCTCAGTTGCCCATCCTCAAGCAAATGGGCAGGTGGAAGTGATGAACAAAGCAATAGTAGGAGGCATCAAAGCAAGACTTGGCAAGTGTAGATCCGGTTGGGTGGATGAGCTTTCAGGAGTACTTTGGGCCCACCGGACTACTCCTAAAGGAAGCACAATGGAAACACCATTCAGCCTTGTCTATGGAACTGAGGCAGTCATTCCACCATAACTAAGCATACCAAGCCATCGCATTATAAGCTTTAACCCAGCCCAGAACGAAGAAGCTTTAAGAGAAAACTTGAATCTCATTGAAGAGAGGAGAGAAGTCTCTCACATCAAGCTGGCTGAAAACAACCAAAAAATGGCCAAGTATTACAACAAGAGAGTCCACCATGTGTCTTTCAAACCGGGGGACTACGTCTGGCGGAAGAATGAAGCAAGTAGAGTGGAGAACTTGGGAAAGCTTGGACCTAACTGGGAAGGACCATACATGGTTAGCCAAGCAAATGGAGATGGTTCATACATTCTTACCGAGCTTGATGGGTACCCAGTGCCTAGATCATGGAATGCCACAAACTTGAAAAATTGTTATTTCTAAACAAAGATACTTAATGGCAGTTTAATTTTATGGTCTGGTCTATATCCCATTCATCTGTACTTTGATCAATGAATCATGTCTTTATATTTCAATCAAAAGGATCCTTCTACCATGTATTCATTTGGTTTATCAATGAAAAGGATTCCCATTTATGGTCTGATCTAAGTATCCCATATATTCTTACACATTTTATGTTATTTACATTGCTTGAAACAAGTTATCTTCTTTTATGAAAAATCATAAAGTTTTATATGAACCTTTGCAATTTACACTCACAAGTTGAGAACAAAGTCTCGAACATAGAGTCGAGCATGGGAAACAAAAATGCTAGCTAAATAATTCCCAAAGTCCCAAGGTATACCCTTGGATGTAATTATCTTGTAAGATGTAAAAAGCCAAAGAAAAACGTAATTCTTTAAGGCTGAACACTTAGATAATTTTTCGTCTTTTTATCTATTGGAGAAAAGGCAAGCACTTCCTATTGGGAAGCGACACTCGCGAGTAACAAGTATACAATAAAGGTTAAAACAACCAAACAACATACATAGTTTTCCAACACACATCCTTAAACAAGAAACGATAAGAGACAAGGCAAACATGCCAATACAAATGAAAAATAAGTGCAAATACATAGTCTCTAAATGGAAATACCAACTAGTATTACAAAATATAAAGTCTAAAAGATGCATGACAAATATGATCAAGTGAACTAAGCTAAGTCAGCAGAAGCATCCTCAATAACTGCTGAAGTATCTGGAACATCCTGAACGATAGGATCAATGCAAGCAATCGAGGTCGAGGCAGAAGTAGCCGAGACAACAGAAGCTCGAGAAGTAGATGCGAGAAAAGAACCTGGATGAGGACCTGGATGAGGAACATCTCACTTAAATGCAGCACGATAAGCCTCTGGGGTCTCGGGAATACGGATGAGCTTAGATAGGTCCTCAACAGAAACCTCGGGCATGCTAAGTAAAGACGCTACCTCGTCCAATACAGGAAACTTACGCCCAGTCCAGAATTTACCAATATCATCCATCACCTCACGAGCAGTAGTTGCACTGCCTTTATGGAAAACCAACTTCTTGTAAGCACCATCCCAATGGCCAAAATTAATGGCAGCAAGCAGGAAACGAGCAAAAGTCTCCCTCACGTCTGGATGGCCAAGTAGATCACTAAAAAACTAAGGAAAGTAAGTCACTAAAGATCTCATGCGCTCAATGTCACTAGCCTGGACCTCCAACTTAGAGTGTGAATCCTCACTCTCCTGCCTAAGCCCCTAAAGCATTTTATCCTTATGAGCCATGCCAACCTCTAAAATATTAGTCTTACTCTCCAACTCAGAAAATCTCTCTGTCATCCTCATATTCTCTTGAGTTAGAGACTCAAGAGTACCCCTCACCAACTCAAGCTCAGAATCAGCCTTCTCCTTACCCTCCCTAAGGCTAGTACAAGCAAGCTTTTCCTCCTCTAAGTCCTTAGAGAGGGAAGCAAGTCTAGCATCACGAGAAGACAACTCTCCCTGAAGCCTCTCAACCTCACTAGTCAACAAATCAATCTTACCCAAGGCAGCAGTCTGAAACACCACACTACTAGCAACACAAAAAAAAAAAAAAAAAAAAAAAAAAAAAAAAAAAAAAAAAAAAAAAAAAAAAAAAAAAAAAAAAAAAAAAAAAAAAAAAAAAAAAAAAAAAAAAAAAAAAAAAAAAAAAAAAAAAAAAAAAAAAAAAAAAAAAAAAAAAAAAAAAAAAAAAAAAAAAAAAAAAAAAAAAAAAAAAAAAAAAAAAAAAAAAAAAAAAAAAAAAAAAAAAAAAAAAAAAAAAAAAAAAAAAAAAAAAAAAAAAAAAAAAAAAAAAAAAAAAAAAAAAAAAAAAAAAAAAAAAAAAAAAAAAAAAAAAAAAAAAAAAAAAAAAAAAAAAAAAAAAAAAAAAAAAAAAAAAAAAAAAAAAAAAAAAAAAAAAAAAAAAAAAAAAAAAAAAAAAAAAAAAAAAAAAAAAAAAAAAAAAAAAAAAAAAAAAAAAAAAAAAAAAAAAAAAAAAAAAAAAAAAAAAAAAAAAAAAAAAAAAAAAAAAAAAAAAAAAAAAAAAAAAAAAAAAAAAAAAAAAAAAAAAAAAAAAAAAAAAAAAAAAAAAAAAAAAAAAAAAAAAAAAAAAAAAAAAAAAAAAAAAAAAAAAAAAAAAAAAAAAAAAAAAAAAAAAAAAAAAAAAAAAAAAAAAAAAAAAAAAAAAAAAAAAAAAAAAAAAAAAAAAAAAAAAAAAAAAAAAAAAAAAAAAAAAAAAAAAAAAAAAAAAAAAAAAAAAAAAAAAAAAAAAAAAAAAAAAAAAAAAAAAAAAAAAAAAAAAAAAAAAAAAAAAAAAAAAAAAAAAAAAAAAAAAAAAAAAAAAAAAAAAAAAAAAAAAAAAAAAAAAAAAAAAAAAAAAAAAAAAAAAAAAAAAAAAAAAAAAAAAAAAAAAAAAAAAAAAAAAAAAAAAAAAAAAAAAAAAAAAAAAAAAAAAAAAAAAAAAAAAAAAAAAAAAAAAAAAAAAAAAAAAAAAAAAAAAAAAAAAAAAAAAAAAAAAAAAAAAAAAAAAAAAAAAAAAAAAAAAAAAAAAAAAAAAAAAAAAAAAAAAAAAAAAAAAAAAAAAAAAAAAAAAAAAAAAAAAAAAAAAAAAAAAAAAAAAAAAAAAAAAAAAAAAAAAAAAAAAAAAAAAAAAAAAAAAAAAAAAAAAAAAAAAAAAAAAAAAAAAAAAAAAAAAAAAAAAAAAAAAAAAAAAAAAAAAAAAAAAAAAAAAAAAAAAAAAAAAAAAAAAAAAAAAAAAAAAAAAAAAAAAAAAAAAAAAAAAAAAAAAAAAAAAAAAAAAAAAAAAAAAAAAAAAAAAAAAAAAAAAAAAAAAAAAAAAAAAAAAAAAAAAAAAAAAAAAAAAAAAAAAAAAAAAAAAAAAAAAAAAAAAAAAAAAAAAAAAAAAAAAAAAAAAAAAAAAAAAAAAAAAAAAAAAAAAAAAAAAAAAAAAAAAAAAAAAAAAAAAAAAAAAAAAAAAAAAAAAAAAAAAAAAAAAAAAAAAAAAAAAAAAAAAAAAAAAAAAAAAAAAAAAAAAAAAAAAAAAAAAAAAAAAAAAAAAAAAAAAAAAAAAAAAAAAAAAAAAAAAAAAAAAAAAAAAAAAAAAAAAAAAAAAAAAAAAAAAAAAAAAAAAAAAAAAAAAAAAAAAAAAAAAAAAAAAAAAAAAAAAAAAAAAAAAAAAAAAAAAAAAAAAAAAAAAAAAAAAAAAAAAAAAAAAAAAAAAAAAAAAAAAAAAAAAAAAAAAAAAAAAAAAAAAAAAAAAAAAAAAAAAAAAAAAAAAAAAAAAAAAAAAAAAAAAAAAAAAAAAAAAAAAAAAAAAAAAAAAAAAAAAAAAAAAAAAAAAAAAAAAAAAAAAAAAAAAAAAAAAAAAAAAAAAAAAAAAAAAAAAAAAAAAAAAAAAAAAAAAAAAAAAAAAAAAAAAAAAAAAAAAAAAAAAAAAAAAAAAAAAAAAAAAAAAAAAACTAAAAAAAAAAACAGAAAAAGAAAAAGCCAGAAAAATCAAAAGCCAAAAACACACAAAAGCCGAAAGAAGAAACCACCAAAAGAACCCATTCCCTTTTTTTTTTTTTTTTTTTTTTTTTTTTTTTTTTTTTTTTTTTTTTTTTTTTTTTTTTTTTTTTTTTTTTTTTTTTTTTTTTTTTTTTTTTTTTTTTTTTTTTTTTTTTTTTTTTTTTTTTTTTTTTTTTTTTTTTTTTTTTTTTTTTTTTTTTTTTTTTTTTTTTTTTTTTTTTTTTTTTTTTTTTTTTTTTTTTTTTTTTTTTTTTTTTTTTTTTTTTTTTTTTTTTTTTTTTTTTTTTTTTTTTTTTTTTTTTTTTTTTTTTTTTTTTTTTTTTTTTTTTTTTTTTTTTTTTTTTTTTTTTTTTTTTTTTTTTTTTTTTTTTTTTTTTTTTTTTTTTTTTTTTTTTTTTTTTTTTTTTTTTTTTTTTTTTTTTTTTTTTTTTTTTTTTTTTTTTTTTTTTTTTTTTTTTTTTTTTTTTTTTTTTTTTTTTTTTTTTTTTTTTTTTTTTTTTTTTTTTTTTTTTTTTTTTTTTTTTTTTTTTTTTTTTTTTTTTTTTTTTTTTTTTTTTTTTTTTTTTTTTTTTTTTTTTTTTTTTTTTTTTTTTTTTTTTTTTTTTTTTTTTTTTTTTTTTTTTTTTTTTTTTTTTTTTTTTTTTTTTTTTTTTTTTTTTTTTTTTTTTTTTTTTTTTTTTTTTTTTTTTTTTTTTTTTTTTTTTTTTTTTTTTTTTTTTTTTTTTTTTTTTTTTTTTTTTTTTTTTTTTTTTTTTTTTTTTTTTTTTTTTTTTTTTTTTTTTTTTTTTTTTTTTTTTTTTTTTTTTTTTTTTTTTTTTTTTTTTTTTTTTTTTTTTTTTTTTTTTTTTTTTTTTTTTTTTTTTTTTTTTTTTTTTTTTTTTTTTTTTTTTTTTTTTTTTTTTTTTTTTTTTTTTTTTTTTTTTTTTTTTTTTTTTTTTTTTTTTTTTTTTTTTTTTTTTTTTTTTTTTTTTTTTTTTTTTTTTTTTTTTTTTTTTTTTTTTTTTTTTTTTTTTTTTTTTTTTTTTTTTTTTTTTTTTTTTTTTTTTTTTTTTTTTTTTTTTTTTTTTTTTTTTTTTTTTTTTTTTTTTTTTTTTTTTTTTTTTTTTTTTTTTTTTTTTTTTTTTTTTTTTTTTTTTTTTTTTTTTTTTTTTTTTTTTTTTTTTTTTTTTCCAGCTGTCTCTCGAAGCTTCTCTGCTTCGGTGTCAGACTCAGAACGAACATCATAATTTTCGAAGGGATAGTCCAAGCAATCCATCAATCTAAGAGCTGAAAATAAGAAAAGAAACAAAGTGTTGGAACTCATAAATAATACAAGTAAGCATACACAATGCAAATAAAGAAGCATATATAAAGAAAGATGGATTTCATACGTCGATTTGTAGATTTCTCTATGATGACCGGGATGACACGCCAATCCCAGTCTGGGCTAATCCAAACCATAGCTAACAAACCATCAAACTCTAATCTAAATTAATATATATGTATATCAATATCGAAGGAGCGACGTCTAAGAGAGGCAAAGAAGGAAGAGACTGTCGAGGCTAAGGAAGAACTGTCTAGGCTAAGGAAGGACAAAGATAAGGAGAGAGAATCGGTCCTTAGCTAGGAAAAGAAAAGGAGAGAGAATCGGAGTCTTTCATATATATATATATTATATATATATAATATATATATATATATATATATATATATTAATCAGGATGTAAGGCTTCTAAGGATTTGAGAGTGGAGAGGCTTGGCTAAGTGTCGAACCTTTGGAGTAGGACCCCAGTGAAGTAGAACTTTGGAGGGGGGGCCACGCAAGACTTCAATAAGAGACATCGACACTTCCTTGTATATATATTATATTATATCAATTAGGTTTTTACAAGGCCGAATGCCCTCTCAAAGCCTAAGCTCGATCGACGAAGGATGGGCCAATATTAACGGGCCTAGCCCAATTGACAATGCATCGGAGTGACTATGTCTAGGCTCAGACAAAGCAAGGCATCGAGCCTTAGGTAAAACAAAAGAATACCAAACTTTTGTCTCGTTAACAAGCAGACTTCAGAATTCTCTCACTCCCCCTATTTAACATTAAATGTATATTTATTATTGTAACTTACATACAAGCCTGACAAACAATAATACTAGAATGTTCATATCTTTGGGATTTGGGCCAGGGCCCATATCTGGTACAGCCCATAGTACGAGGTAACCCTAATCTGTGACCTATAAATACGCCTCATCATTGGATGTCAGAGTCATTCAATTTGACATCATTATATTCCATTCACAATCAATCCATTACACACATTTACACACACATTCATCATCAGTACAATTCATATTCAGAAATATTCATATTCAAGATATTCATCATCAATCATTCATCAATGATTACATGAAAAATATATAACATTCATATCCTCCAAAGATCGAAACGTCTCTTTGGAAAATCATCAAACACCTTAGATTCGTCAAGAGTTTATTAGGTTTGCACTACTTTGTAGGAGATCTTGATGATTTTCTTGGTTAAACCCCTTCTTTGATTGAGCTTCTCATTTTCATGCTCAAACAGTTTGTATTACAATGAATTTAACATTAAAATTAATAGCAAAATAACCGACTAAAAATTAAAATCTTTAGCCGAGTGATTTTATTTACTTTTATTTATATTTATATCTTTTTCAATCGTCGTCATTTATTTTCTTCATTCTCATAAACCCTTTACTAAGAAGTAAAATCTCCTACTCTGTATCCAGACACTTTTATCATACGATCGTTTAATCGGTGTGTTTGATCTGTTATATTATTTATTTATATTAATCTCATAACTTTGATATTTTCGTCTACAATAACCCTCCAAAAGAAACCCAAAATAACCACCGTTTTCCCTTTTGATTTCAATTTTTAACCATCATCTTTGTGTTATAGATATGCCACCAAAACAAAACAAAAATCTTATGACTTCCGTTTATCAACCTCCGAAAGATGTATGTGGTGCGCCGAATTTTGAATCTTCTCCAAAAGAAATACAATTAAACAAAAAAAAAAAAAAAAAAAAAAAAAAAAAAAAAAAAAAAAAAAAAAAAAAAAAAAAAAAAAAAAAAAAAAAAAAAAAAAAAAAAAAAAAAAAAAAAAAAAAAAAAAAAAAAAAAAAAAAAAAAAAAAAAAAAAAAAAAAAAAAAAAAAAAAAAAAAAAAAAAAAAAAAAAAAAAAAAAAAAAAAAAAAAAAAAAAAAAAAAAAAAAAAAAAAAAAAAAAAAAAAAAAAAAAAAAAAAAAAAAAAAAAAAAAAAAAAAAAAAAAAAAAAAAAAAAAAAAAAAAAAAAAAAAAAAAAAAAAAAAAAAAAAAAAAAAAAAAAAAAAAAAAAAAAAAAAAAAAAAAAAAAAAAAAAAAAAAAAAAAAAAAAAAAAAAAAAAAAAAAAAAAAAAAAAAAAAAAAAAAAAAAAAAAAAAAAAAAAAAAAAAAAAAAAAAAAAAAAAAAAAAAAAAAAAAAAAAAAAAAAAAAAAAAAAAAAAAAAAAAAAAAAAAAAAAAAAAAAAAAAAAAAAAAAAAAAAAAAAAAAAAAAAAAAAAAAAAAAAAAAAAAAAAAAAAAAAAAAAAAAAAAAAAAAAAAAAAAAAAAAAAAAAAAAAAAAAAAAAAAAAAAAAAAAAAAAAAAAAAAAAAAAAAAAAAAAAAAAAAAAAAAAAAAAAAAAAAAAAAAAAAAAAAAAAAAAAAAAAAAAAAAAAAAAAAAAAAAAAAAAAAAAAAAAAAAAAAAAAAAAAAAAAAAAAAAAAAAAAAAAAAAAAAAAAAAAAAAAAAAAAAAAAAAAAAAAAAAAAAAAAAAAAAAAAAAAAAAAAAAAAAAAAAAAAAAAAAAAAAAAAAAAAAAAAAAAAAAAAAAAAAAAAAAAAAAAAAAAAAAAAAAAAAAAAAAAAAAAAAAAAAAAAAAAAAAAAAAAAAAAAAAAAAAAAAAAAAAAAAAAAAAAAAAAAAAAAAAAAAAAAAAAAAAAAAAAAAAAAAAAAAAAAAAAAAAAAAAAAAAAAAAAATATTTTCGTCTACAATAACCCTCCAAAAGAAACCCAAAATAACCACCGTTTTCCCTTTTGATTTCAATTTTTAACCATCATCTTTGTGTTATAGATATGCCACCAAAACAAAACAAAAATCTTATGACTTCCGTTTATCAACCTCCGAAAGATGTATGTGGTGCGCCGAATTTTGAATCTTCTCCAAAAGAAATACAATTAAACAAAAGTAATATTATTGGTCGATTATCTTTGTTCGCACCAGGCACCTAAATCGGGCTGATGAATGAATTTCTGAAACATTGTCCAGTTCATAATGCTTTGACACTTAATCCGAAACGGTTGTACCATGAGTATTTGTGCGAGTTTTGGTATACTGCACAAGTTCAACCCGATGAATCCATCGAATTTACTCTTAAGAAGGGGACTGTGAAATGTAAAATTAACTTATCCCTTTTTAGAGATGCGCTTTGCCTCAATTATCTTCCGCCAGGGGAAGAGTTTCAATCAATTTCGCCTTCGACAAATTTTAGGGAAGTATTGGTTTATTGTGGGCATGTTGCGTCACGTTCAAAGGATTCTTCAGGAAAGATTTTGGGTAAAGTCCACTTGTCAGGACTGACTTCTTCATGGAAGTACTTCTTTAGTCACATTGTTGAATGTTTGGGTGGAGGATCCGGAGGACTTGACCAGGTAAATGGGACGCAGATGCGGATAGCGTATTGTTTGTGGAAGGGGTTGAAGGTTGATTATGCAAAAGTCATATATGAGAACCTGCTGTCAAAATTGAATACAAAGTCAAGGGTTAGTTATGTTCCATACCTTCGCTTTTTATCTCTTTTCTTTAGGAATATTTTGAAAAATAGATATGAAGATGAATCATTACAATTTTCTGAACCTGACTGGATAAAAGAATACAGTAGTATTTCCCCTCAATTTGCTTCTAATCTTGCATCTATTGAGATTCCCCTTTCTGAGGAAATGCTTCAATTTATTCCATCTGATATTAGGCAACTCAATTCGGGAAAATCACTGATTGAATCCCAACTTAAATTACCTAATACCCAACATGGTGATGTTGGAATTCAAAGTCTTAGTGGCAGTTCCAGTAAGTCTGATACTGACAGCACTCCAAGTAACTTAATTTGTACATATAAGGGCAAAAAGCAACAGCGTACAAAAGCAATTAATGAATTAGTTGCTGATATGCCGTCTCAAGCAGGCAACAACATTACATATAATTCAAAAGGTGGGTCCGAACCATTTGAAAATAACAGTTTTGTCGAAAAGGAGGTCAATCAAAAAGTGACTGTGCCTTCGGACCCTCATCTGCAGATTTTGGCTGCTCAATCACAAGTTGGTGAAGTTTATAACACAAATGAAGGTGTAGATAATGAAGCGTCCAATGATGGGTCAGGAAATGTTAATGCTGGCGCTCTGGTAATTTCAAACGCACCTGCTTCTCAAGTTGACGCTGATTTTTTTGAAGATGATGTTGTTGAACAGGTAAATGCAAATGAATGTAAGAATCATGACGGCACGAAACCATTGGCTGCTATTCCATTGAATTCTTGTCCGGGAAACCAAACAAATGAAAATTTGGATCAAATTAAAGGCTCGTGTTCAATTGAATCAGAGGAAAATATGTTTCAAATACAAAATGATACATGTTTGGATTGGTTTCATGATGTCATTAAAGGAAAAAATGATGTCATTAAAGGAAAAAATGTCGATCAGGTTGACGCTACTATGCAGGATGCTGAAGGTGAGTGTGGTTTGGAGGCAAACTTGCGTGACTACGTATCACAAGTACCGACTACGACATGTGAAACAATGCCACTCTTCAACTCGGAATGAAACACTGATTCGCTCAACATGGATACAGAACCTGCTGCATTTTCAGAATCTGAATCCGTTTTAAAAGATTCAGCTTATGACAGTTTCATAAAAAAATTCAATTCAAAGATCACAAAGTATACTCGGGTCGGTAGTTCATCTCAACCCGAACTTCCATCTGTCGAATCCATCCTTGAGAAATCTCAATCCGATATTCGTCACATTGTTACAACTGTGGATGATGTCCGTAGGTTATCTATGGATCATACTGAATCTGTTAACAAGTTATCACTGATTGAATCCCAACTTAAATTACCTAATACCCAACATGGTGATGTTGGAATTCAAAGTCTTAGTGGCAGTTCCAGTAAGTCTGATACTGACAGCACTCCAAGTAACTTAATTTGTACATATAAGGGCAAAAAGCAACAGCGTACAAAAGCAATTAATGAATTAGTTGCTGATATGCCGTCTCAAGCAGGCAACAACATTACATATAATTCAAAAGGTGGGTCCGAACCATTTGAAAATAACAGTTTTGTCGAAAAGGAGGTCAATCAAAAAGTGACTGTGCCTTCGGACCCTCATCTGCAGATTTTGGCTGCTCAATCACAAGTTGGTGAAGTTTATAACACAAATGAAGGTGTAGATAATGAAGCGTCCAATGATGGGTCAGGAAATGTTAATGCTGGCGCTCTGGTAATTTCAAACGCACCTGCTTCTCAAGTTGACGCTGATTTTTTTGAAGATGATGTTGTTGAACAGGTAAATGCAAATGAATGTAAGAATCATGACGGCACGAAACCATTGGCTGCTATTCCATTGAATTCTTGTCCGGGAAACCAAACAAATGAAAATTTGGATCAAATTAAAGGCTCGTGTTCAATTGAATCAGAGGAAAATATGTTTCAAATACAAAATGATACATGTTTGGATTGGTTTCATGATGTCATTAAAGGAAAAAATGATGTCATTAAAGGAAAAAATGTCGATCAGGTTGACGCTACTATGCAGGATGCTGAAGGTGAGTGTGGTTTGGAGGCAAACTTGCGTGACTACGTATCACAAGTACCGACTACGACATGTGAAACAATGCCACTCTTCAACTCGGAATGAAACACTGATTCGCTCAACATGGATACAGAACCTGCTGCATTTTCAGAATCTGAATCCGTTTTAAAAGATTCAGCTTATGACAGTTTCATAAAAAAATTCAATTCAAAGATCACAAAGTATACTCGGGTCGGTAGTTCATCTCAACCCGAACTTCCATCTGTCGAATCCATCCTTGAGAAATCTCAATCCGATATTCGTCACATTGTTACAACTGTGGATGATGTCCGTAGGTTATCTATGGATCATACTGAATCTGTTAACAAGTTATCACTGTTGAATGCTGGTATTTGATCCGAAGTGGGAAAATTTGCACTCAATGAACAGTTGACAGAGTAAAAGTTGAATGTATTGGTGGTCTCTCATAATAATATGGTATCAGCTTTGCAGCAAGGTTTTGACCTTACAAAGAAAGATGTTGAAACTTCTGTCCGTGGAAACTTTGTATCATATCTTAGTAAGATTGAATCTGAAAGGGACAAGGTTTTGACCTTACAAAGAAAGATGTTGAAACTTCTGTCCGTGGAAACTTTGTATCATATCTTAGTAAGATTGAATCTGAAAGGGACAAGGTTGCATTCAGGTTTCGTAAGATTGTCGATGAGACAATGTTGAAGAAGGAAGAGGTTATTAGGTTGTTACATTCTGATGTGTATGAGACTATGAAAAAAGACAATCTCAATGGGCTATCTGAGTCTGTTACAAATGGTTTGTACTCAAAGATTGAGGGGCTGATGAACAATAAGATTGTTGAGATTGAAAAGGTAGTTTCTGATAAGTTGTAGACTGAGTTAAAAAATGTTTGTGGTTCTTTCCAATCTTTGGAGAAAGAGTACAAAGAATTGGTATCAAAAATGGATAATAAGTGTGAAAAGCCTGTAGATAGAACATACCTTGGTGCGCTAACCCTTAGTGAGAAAAAGCTACTAGAGGAGGTGAGGACTGCGCAGGTGAATTGTTCTTTCGATTTGAAAAGATTGAAGTCTGAGTTCGCATGTGTGATGACTGGTATTAAAGATTGTGTGAAAACACAAAGTTTTGAACCTTTTGTGGAGTGTGTTAAAAATGTTGACTTGCTTTCTAAACTTTCCATAGCTGACATTCCGAAGGAAAATTGGGGTAAGAAGTTTGGTGTTCCTACCACATGTTTGAATCTGATAAATGATGTGCAGGGGGAGCAGCTTCTAATTATAAGGATAAACAATCCTTAATGGATCAATCAAATGCCAAGAGAAGTGTCAGGAATGCCAATGAAAGTGGAACTGCTACGGTAGGAAATAAAGATGCTGTTGGTGTTCGGTCTGTTGGTGATTCTGGATTTCCAGACAGGAAAGATGTTTCTGAGGCGGACTATCAAAAGTTTGTTATTATGCAAGATGAAGTTAAAAAAGAACAAATGCAATTAAGACGTAATCTTCAAATTAAACAGGTAGAGCAGCTTAATAGTGGAGTTTTGGATAAGTTGAACGCAGAAGCTTTGTCCATTCCTTTGACTGTCTACATGGCAATTAAGAATGATGCCAGGATGACGAATGTACTGGAGATGTTGGAAGATATCGAAGTGCATCAAACATAGTCTGAAACTGAACAATTATATGACAAGATGATGTTTGGGAAGACAGTTGAAGAGCTCAAGTTGTTGAGAAAGAAAGAATGTGATGGTATGAAATTGAAATTGGCTAATTATGTTGCTTCTATGTGCAAGCAGGTCACTAACGTGAATTGTGGCTTAAAGCGGAAATTATCAGAGCAACCCAGTCAAAAAGAAATTCAGAGAGTCGCATCAGGTTATGATAGATTTATGTTATTCAGAAACTCACAAAAGAAGATTCAAAACGTGAAAATTGAAAAGATGGGTGACAACACTTTTACATTAAACTTGAAGTATGAAGACGAATCAATTCAAATTATTCATAAAGGCTCCGTTGATTTGTTTGGTTATGAAGAATTAGTAGTTATTAATGAATTGCTGAATAAGAATAACGTGGAGGACGAAGCCAGTCGATTGTGGAAGGCGGCTGTTGAGAAAAAGTTTGAAATAAAGCGGAACATGGAAGAATTCCTTGCTGAATACAAACCAATGAAGAGGTTAGCTACCGGTGATGGTTCACATTCCCTACCCTGCAATAAGTAGTTATGATTAGGCATACGTATGTGTCTTCTATTGTTAGTATATCTGGTTATCCAAACACTTGGTTATGAATATTTTGTATGTGTACTACTTGAAATTTGATATATGATCTTAATTATGTATTTGTTGTTTTTGTGGAAACTCATATTAGTATTACTAATAATAATGTTTTTCTATAAGTTGCGAGTCAGTTTAATTTTAATTCATGTAAAATCATTAGCTTAAATTTGTACATTTGACATTTGTATCAAGTACAATACCATAGGGTGTTTGTTAATGTTACCAAATTTACAGTAAGTTAAATAGTTTATGTGTATTTAACCTGTCGATTTCTTTAAAACATTTGAATGGTTTTAAGAAGTTACATATTTCGTGTCCCACGTTTATTTAACTTCTCATACAACTGTTTCGTTGGCAGTTGCATCATTTCGTTTGTGGTTGTACTTTGTTCTATATATAGTTTTGTGTATATAGTCATTTATATTGGCATTTTTTCACTCAGTATTGTTTACAAGAAAATAAAATTTCAATTTACAAAGTTATGGAGAACGGAAAAACAGTTGTCAATGAAACTGATGTTAACGTTGACTTAGGTCTTAAACCTGGAAACGATAAACAAGATGGGTTGGAAAGTTTGTCGGCAGATGAACAATATGTAAGTGTGCGTAATTACTATCAGTATATTAAAATGACGTGTCTAACGTTAGTGTTATATTTACTTGTGTGTACAACCGCAAATGTATTACTTTCTAAATAATTCGTTATTTATTATGTTTCTTTTAGGAGAGAAGTCTGTGGGATCCATTTCTATGCGAAAAAGAGGTATAATTTGGTTATTACTAACGGTTCGAATATGTATATTTGGAGATATAGTTTACGTGGTCTTTTTTTTTGTTTTCCTTTCAGATTAATGAATTCATGATGAAATACAAACAGGCAAGACGCAAAAGCAGATATGAGGAAACGTTTAAAACACTGTTTCCCTCGACTCGTAAGGATTACCAGGTTGACGTTTGCTTGCGTACTAAATCAGAATCTAATATATTTTGCAAACTTATAATTCAGTTTCAGCAGTTGATATCTATTTATAGCATATGTTAAGAAGAGTGTAGTTAAATTTTGTATTAATTTTTGCTATTATATTTTGTTGTTAATTGTGATAAGTTGTTTTTAATATGGTTATTGTTTTTATTAATTTAGCATGCTGAAGTTGGTCAGAAATTTGAGATTCACATTGAGATAAAAAATAACACTCTGTGAGTCCCTCGATAGCTATGGATCGCTCTCGAGATCGTCTATGGTTATGTCGTGAGTGCGGAATCCTCACGAGATAACTGTTTGATTAGTTATCTATTATATTGCTAATTATAAGTGTATAATCAGCCTTATATTGCACTATATTCGTTTGATATAAGTCACAAACGAACTTAGTTACTTTAGGTGTGTACCAAAACTGAACGTCGTCTATTCTATTTTAGGGTTTTTATATGTTTCAGATTATATTGGACTCGCTGGGCTTTGTTCTTACGAACTTAGCGGCCCAGCCCATCTTAACGAAGATTATCTTCGTTAGTGCCTAACGAAGATTATCTTCGTTAGTTGTAAATCATCTTTATAGTTATATTCCTTAGTATTTCACATACAAGGAATCCTAACGTATATTATGTTTGTACTTGTATACCATACATAACAAACATCATATATAAACATATATAACACCTAAACATGTAATCGATCATTACCAAAACATTATGTTCATAATCTATCAATTACATATACAAATAAGACATAATCAAATCTAAGTTGCTGTTGTCACATCAACGTGCATCAACAAACTCCCCCTTGACAGCAGCACCTTCGATTTCTTCAGTCTTCAAAATTCTGTCATCCATTAAATAACAATTGCTTGCTATTTGCATGGATATTTTCATGTAAGCAAACTTGGATAATCTTACGATATCGACTTTCTTCATATTTCCAAAACGGCAAAAATGAACATTCTGTATCGTATAATTTCCTCAGATCATTTCTTGAGAAGTTGACCAACTGCATTGGATCATACATCCTTCTCAGCAAAATCTTCTTTTCTGAATCTGCATACATCTTGGCTTCACCAGAATCTCGATCAAGACATCTTGTGCCCATTTCTTGGCAGGGACTTTGATCATACACTTGATATCACGTTGAATATACTCAACACTTCTATCTGGCTTAACCATCTTCTTCTTTTGTCTTGGTTCAATATGAAACATTGGTTTATCTGAATCTTTCATATTCAATCTCAACTTAAAATCATGATGAAGATTCTTACCAACCACATCAGCAAGACCATAACCACTTGGATTGATAATCCAGTTATTTCCGAGTTCATGTAAATCTTCTTCACACAAACTTCTGAAATGTCTCTCACGCCATGCTAAATACTGACAACCTTCTGGTCTTTTAAGAATGAATAGCTTCAATTCTTCATCATAGAACCAACTCCAGATTTTTGTCTTATATTTTGCGGCATCTTTATCTGAGATATGAGTCCAAAACATACTGGGTTTCATAGTATCCCATGTGACTATACGATCATTAATCCTTTGTCCAGGCACAAGTCGATCAATTTCTTGTAATGGATCATCATCTCTGAGAGGAACTGGATAACTATTTGGATTAGAAGGTCTTGTCAAGTTTATTTCATATTCAAAAGGAATCAATGCATCATCAACCTTAGCGTATACCACAAAGTTTAAAACTTCAGCGGTGCTACTAATTGGAGCTTGTAGCATTCTTTCCTTTACTTCTTTTCTCTTCAATTCTAACACATTTCTTTCTACCATAGATGGCTCTTCAGGAATTGAGTCCCAAACATCATCAAAACCATAAGGTTTCTTGAACATGTTTAAATCCGGTTCAGGAATAATCTCACCTTCCTCAAGCTCATTTCCATTAAAGAGTAATTCCGTATCATCTGTATCATCTGATAAGATTACACAAAATAACACCAGAATACAATGATTAATCATGATAATAAAGATGAAATATAATTGCATTGAAATAAGATAAATTACATTTACATGTCATAACTTATTACATGCAACCTAAAATACAATTCATCTAATCATTATTAACATCATAAGTTGAATCAGAATCAGAATCAGATTCCAAAGCTATTTGCTTTTGAATCTGTAATTCTTTATCTCTTTCATTTTCTGCATGTTGTTGTTTATCTAATAAAACATCAAACACATCATGAAAGGCGTTTCTTCAGAATAATAGTCATGTCCAAATTTTGCTTCAACTTCACGCTTTAATCGATCAGTTTCAGCTTCAACTTGATCATCACTTAAATAATCAATTGATTTTGAAGAATTACCTGAGTCAAGTGCTTCAATAGCCTCAGCATCACGAGGAGCACTTGAATCTCCAGCACCAGATGTACCAACCTCAGTATTATCTCCCCCTGAACTTCAACACCCTTTCCTTTGTCAAGAACTGGGCGAGAATCACTTCGATCACCAGCATTATCAGCATCATCATCATCATCTTGACGTCTTGGCACTGATAATCTGCATATCTCTTCAGGCATATCTCCCCCTTGATTCTTGACCCAATTGACAAGAAAGGTCAGAGCAGCTCGGACATCTGAGAGATCAGACTCTAACGTGTAAACACGAGTCTCCAGAACCTCAACACGTCGAACCAGAGAAGAATCTGAAGGAAGAGGAGTAACAGGCACTCTGGGAGACAATGCAACCGGAATAGCAGCAGCAGTTGAACTTGGAGGATCAGGAATTGAAATTGATGTAGCTTCAGTGATACGTGCACGCTTAACTCTTTGATAGGTAAGAGTAGCATCCATTGATCTTTTAGAAGTCCTAGTATCACTTGAACTGGGTGCATTGACCGGATCATCAATATCTTCAAAAAGGCTGGCTAGTTCAGGATTAAATCGAGCCGCAACCTCAGGAGGAAGTAAGACATTTGCATCATACTTATCATGAGCAGATTGAGCCATATCAGAAACTATCGGAGAAGCATGACATGCCTTGCTTCGACGTTCTCTACGTAGCTCACTAGATACACCTTCTTGAGATAAGTGATAAGAATGATCACTTGCAGAAGCTACAGGAACATCATGAGCCCTTTTTGTGCGATGCTCATATTCACCTGTGTCTTCCGAGACAACAACATTATCAGCTGAACTACTGGTACTATCTTCCTCATTAGCATCATTCCCGTGATCTGAATCATCATCATCGGAATCATCACTTGAAGAATCACTATCATCAGCTTCTAAACCATCTTCAGAACCTTCTGTTTCATCTGATTCGTCATCGTCGTCCACGAACATATCATCCTCAATACGAGAACGATAGTTAGGATTGATCAAGTGACCAAACAAAGGTGGATCAGTAAGACCTTCTACGTTGCGAGTATTTGCTTCTAAATCAGCGAAAAGACGCAAAGGCCAAGCATGTAGATTATAACGAGGTCCTTGATCGAAAACCAAGTTCGGACAGAAGTGTCTAACAATGGCCATAACAAAGCGAGGATAAAGTAAAAATCTCTTTCGTCCTCTGGCACTCAGTTGTTCAAGAAATTCCTGATAAAAGTAGACAGAAAATGGATACGGGCGATTGTAGACCAATGCAACCATCTGCGATGCTATTTGAGCAGAAAGTTGATCAAAGCCCGCTTTACGATTGCTTAAACAAACTAGCAAAGCATATGCCAAATATCTCCATCTTCCTTAAATTCCACTTTTGTCAAAAGGTAATTTTATTACACCAACGTAACCCATCCTCTGAAAACATTGATAAAGAAGCTGAAACGAATATGTCATATCTACCGCTTCGTCTGGTTCTTCACCTAAACGCAGAATATGACGTAGATTTGCAGCATTGAATGCAAAAGTGATCCCAGCAACTGTAGCTTGAATAAAACCATGTCCATCAACCATTACTTCATGAGCAGTACTCCAGAATTCATCTATGTACTGTCTAATAAGTCGTGGTGAATGAGTGAACACAAATGATAATCTTGAACGAGCTATAAATGCAAACATTTGATGATAATGATCACAGTTACGTTGATCTGGATCAAGGTTGAGAGCCAGATTGTGCTTCTCAAAGAATTGTCTCGGTGCTAAAGCCATATCCATCATGACCATGAAACGGAGAACTTTCCACTAATCATTGAGATGCTTCACGACAAATGATCTTGAAACACTTAAGTCCCATATGAAATGCCGTCTAAATTAAGTTCATGTATTCTTCCTTCACAAGCTCATATCTGCATCACAAAAATTGTCATTACACAGCAAGGATCTTATCTCTAGGATATCATCCGTACGAATAACAATGTATTTGCAGAATATAGCACTTCAACGTAATCCTTTTAACCTGAACACTGCACACTTAATGAAAACTCATTAACGCATTAAGAGCATAACAGAATAATGCAGAAAATTTCAAGCTAAAATCATTCAAAAACAAGGTTAACAATTACGAAATAACAATGAATCTAACAAAAGATCAAGGAAGGTCATTTCATCGTCAAACCCTAAAATGTCACCAAGTTATAAATTAAATTCTTAACTTGTAACAACTGAAAATTTGTGAGATTTCAAATAAGTTTGACTTTTCACAAAACACTTGAAATATCATTTTCTATTATCCCGCCAAATTGAAGACACCAATTTCAAATGCGCACATCACAGTAAAGAGCTCGAAATGAAAAACCACAAGGAGACTCCTACCCTCGAAGAAAATCCAAAGGCCTATGAGAGGAACACACCCAGAAAACCAGTAGAATTCGCAGTGGCAAGACAACAAAAGATCATTTTCTAAACTTAAACAAATTAATGTCCATATCAGAAAATCTTCTTTTGACACAAACCACACAACCTCATCAAGAATTCTCATGAATGAATTTAGTAAGACATATACTCAGAATTGGAATAGGATCTCTCGTGCAATAAGAACTTATAAAAATACTATTTTGACTCAATATAAAGAAAAATAAATTAGAATTAAAATAACAGAATAATAAACTAAGCTATACACTTATTAACTTGAATTTATTCATCATTTATTCATTATTTACATGATGCTTGGTTACTGCTGACTAGATCAGTTTAGCAATTACATAAGCTTGTGGGTGAGAAATAATTCTCTTATTATTAGTTATGAACAGTGATCCAAAAACGATTACCAATATGTTTGTCCTCTTAAGCACTCGGTACTTCCAGTCTCCTTTTTGGTTTGTGGCACTTTCGTATTACTTGAGCCAAGGACAGTCACCATGAAACCTAGTAAGTTACTCATGCCACAATTTTAGTTTGCGAACTTATGTGCCCCATATTCAGATACACTCTTACAATCGAAAAAGCACTAAGATTAAGACATTTGGTGATTAAAGTGAGAAAGTCTTTAAGAAGCAAGTCAGCGGTGACAGGTCGGTGATTCCTCACGCGTAAAGCGACATAACTTGACTCACGTACGGAAATATACTTAACATTGCATAATGCCAAGTACTTGCATATTTGTGACATTAATTTACTTTAAAGCACTTATGAAAACCCGTGACTTTCTATGAGACCCATGTAGCGAACTTTCTGACAACCTATCCCAAGTTGAAAACTTTAGGTAGGCTAGGTATACAAGGACACCCCAAGGACTTACTTGTTCGAATCTCAAAGGCCACATTAGCTTCATACTTTCAATAGATTTATTTGATATTTGCATATCTTGTCACAAATATACATCCGAAAAAGCAATACATACACATATATGTACCCGAGACCTTCTTTATAAAGACCAAATATACCTAATTCCAATGCAAGATCTTTCATAAGATTTAAAGGACTTGTCTATTTTAAGAACAAGTATTCTCAGCCATATATCTGAATAAGTTTCCCATAAGAACATTGTATACATTTAAGTTCATATTATAAGGAAACCTTGGTACTTTGTGCCTATCGATACATCATATAATGGTATCACTGAACTAAGCATTTTAAAGTACAATTAAGTAGGCTTAAAAGCTAAAGTATCGTCACGTCTAATCATTTAGTGTAGTGACCGTACTTCATTTATTATATTTTTGGATTTTCCAATTTTTCTGATGTTTTTGGATTTTTTCAGACACTAGATATGTACAAACTTATACTAAAACAACTCTTTTTGTATTTTAATGACTCTATCTATGTACGACTTAAACTACAAAGACACAAAACCGAAAAATTTAAGTTCTTTGAGAGAAACTACTCGGCATTCTTCATACCATTGAGTTGATATAACAACTCATGACGAGGTCTATCAAAAGCTTTAGTATAAAGATCAGCAAGGTTATCATCAGTAACAACCTTTCTAAATGAATAAGCTTTTTCTCAAAACAGTCACGCAAAAAATGATGCTTTATATCTATGTGCTTGGTGACTTTAAAGTTTTTCGGATTCTTAGTAATATCTATGGCAGACTTATTATCAATACAAATAGGAGAGTCTGAGATATCCATACCATAGTCGCGCAATTGTTGCTGTATCCAAAGTACCTGAGAACAGCATTGACCAGCAGCTATGTACTCTGCTTCACAGGTAGACTGTGCAACAGATGTCTGCTTTTTGCACTGCCACGATATAATTCTCCCCCCTAAAAGTTGACATCCACCTGACGTTGATTTCCTATCCGAACTGCAGCCACCATAATCCGAATCAGTATAAGCTTTGAATTCAAAGGAACCATGCATGGGATACCAAAGCCCTAGACGAGGCTTGGCCTTCACATAACGAAGAATCCTTTTCGCAGCTTTCATATGTGACTCTTTCGGATTAGCCTGATATCTAGCACACATACAAACAGCAAAGGTAATGTCTGGACGTGAAGCCGTCAGATACATCAAGGAACCAATAATAGCCCGATATTGAGTTGCATCGACTTCTGGATCATTAGTCTTATCAGGACACAGCCCATGATTAGTCTGAATGGGAGTAATTGCATCTTTAGCATCGGTCATTCGAAACCTTGTGAGAAGATCCTGAACATACTTGCTCTAATGAATAAAGAATCCATCCTTCAGTTGATCCACCTGTAATCCAAGGAAGAAAGTTAATTCCCCCATAACACTCATTTCGAACTTAGCCTTCATGCTCTGCTCAAACTCCTTGCACATGGTCTTATCAGATGAACCAAAAATGATATCATCAACGTAAACCTGTACAAGCAAGTAGTCCTTCCCTTTCCATTTGATGAACAACGTGCTGTCAATAGAACCTCGAGTAAAGCCATTTTCATGCAAATGAGTAGACAGTTTTTCATACCATGATCGAGGAGCCTGATGTAAACCATATAGAGCCTTATCAAGACGATATACTCTATTGGGAAAATCTGGATCCTCAAACCCCTGAGGTTGATCTACATACACTTCTTCTCTTATTTCTCCATACAAAAAGGCACTCTTTACGTCAAGTTGATACACCTTTATACCTTGATAGCTAGCAAATGCCAGAAATAATCGAATAGCTTCTAGTCTAGCTACAGGTGCAAAAGTCTCATCGTAATCAAAACCTTCTTGTTGCTCAAATCCTCTAACTACCAACCGAGCCTTATTGCGAGTGACAACACCTTTGTCATCCTTTTTACAACGAAAAACCCATCGCGTAGACAAAGGAGATTCACCATGAGGTAAGTCAACTAACTTCCATACATCAAGCTTCCGAAACTGAGCCAATTCTTCTTGCATCGCCTCAACCCATGACGGATCTTTAAGAGCCATACCAACATTCTTAGGCTCAACCTGAGAGATGAAGCAATAGTACAAGTACCAAGTAATCGCCCCAGTATCCTTAACCTCAGCAAACATACTTGACATCTTCTTATGTTGATTCCTCGTGCGAGTAGAGGCTGAAGCATCACCAATAATTTGATCTACTGGATGATCCTTGTTGACTCTTGTCTGAGGAACCTTATCGACCGTAAGATCACTTCCCAAGTTTGTCTGGACATAATGTTCTGGAGTTTTAGGCTCTTCCTGATTTTCACCTTCCGTGTCATCAGTATCATAGAAAGGATCATCAGGTAGCGGTATATGTAAAGGATCAGTAAGATTTTTAAGAGCAGTATCTAAAGTAGAGTCTGCTTCTTTGGTCCCACTTGATTCACCAGATTTAGAAGCAGGCTCAACTAATGGTGAGGAAACAGGAGTGGAAACAGGAACCGGCCCACCATCAATTGGATCATGTAGAGTAACTACATCTTCCACAATTGGAACACCTGTAAAAGAAACAGGACCACGAAAAGAAGTGAAAACACCATCATAATCAAAGTCATTAGCAGGACCAATGTGCACAGCAGGTTTATGACTGACAATTACGACATTTGTACCAAAATCAACTTTGCCAGTTTTCTGATTGTACACACGCCGAATCGGTGTACTTGGCACATAACCTAAAAAGAATCCCTCCTCAGATTTAGGATCAAATTTCCCTTGAGGAAGAACTTTTAGAAAAGTACACGGAACACCAAACGGCTCAACATTCTGCAAATTGGGCTTTTTGTTGTGCAACAGCTCATAACAAGTCTTCTTAAACCGTTTAACTGTTAAAACCCGATTCAAAATGTGGCAAGCTGTATTCACCGCCTCTCCCCAGAAAGTAATAGGAAGCCCTGAATCAGCAAGCATCATCCTGGCTGTTTCTATCAATGTCCTGTTCTTCCTTTAAGCTACTCCATTCTGTTGTGGCTCATAAGGTGCACTGAATTGATGTTGAATTCCTTTGGTCAAGCAAATGCAGTAATAGTATTATTCTTGAACTCAGTGCCATTGTCACTCCTGATTCTCTTCACTTTAATCTCATGGACATTCTCGACTTGTTTAATGAAATCCATAAATCGAGCAGCAGTCTCATCCTTGGTCTTCAAAAAGAATACCCATGAGAATCTTGAGTAATCATCAGTGATCACCAAACAGTAAGACATCCCTCCAATGCTTCTTATGTTCACAGGACCAAAGAGATCCATATGAAGTAACTCGAATGGTTTGGATATAGAATTTTGCACCTTTGATTTATGGGGATTCTTATGTTGCTTCCCTTTCAAACACGGTACACATTTATCTTCCATCCCAAACTTCTTTACCGGAACACCTTCAACTAATTCAAGACTGACAAGTTCATTCATCTTCCGAAAGTTGATATGTCCCATTCTTCGATGCCATAAGAGAGATTCCGACTCATTGGCCTTGCTCAACAAACAAAGGGACTCCTTTGGATTATCAACACCTAAAACTAAACCATAGATGTCTCTCTTCTTAGGAGCTCTGAGCATAATCCATTCTTCAGGAATAACAAAACCCGGCTTCAAGATGAATGCCTCCTTTTCTGTGAAATGAACATTGTTGCCTTTGTCACAAATCTGTGAGACACTCATAAGATTATGAGTAAGTTGTTCCACAAAGTTTACTCGTTCTAGAGTAAGTTATCCATTGACGACATCTCCTTGACCGGTGATGTTACCGCCCTTGGATCCAGCAAAACTAACATATGACCCCATGTATATCAACATAATTGGACAAAAGCTTCTTGTCCCCTGTCATGTGCCTGGAGCATCCACTGTCAAGGTACCACAAATGAATTGGTTTCCTAGGAACTCCCTGCACATAAAATGAGATAAGTTAGTTTTCGTGTGGGACCCAAACCTTCATTGGTTTGGGTCGTCCCTTCTCATCCTTGAGAAGAAGTTCAGTCCAATATCCATTGCTAGAAGCCTTGGATGGAACACGTTTTCTCATCTTGTCTTCTCACTGGAGAAGTCTTCGAACCTCTCGTTGGAGAAGTTCTTGGAGAATGAGGGCCAAAAGAAGGTCGAACACTTGAGTGAATTTTGTCATAATATGAGTTACGACCATGGTTCATGAATCTATCTTCTCTAGGTGATATACTCCTAGATTGAAATGATACAATCCTCTTTTGATTTGAATTCCTATGAACATTTCCAGATGAAACTTTCAATGGAGATTCACGTCGTTGAGGTATAGTAAACGTTTTTGAAGAAGATGCAACTTGTGACTCATCAACCTTTTTATCATTACCCAACCCCTTTTTATCTTCCGAGGTAGAACCCTTCGACGGAGAACCTGATCTCCGAGGTCTGTTGGGACATACACTGTAAACATGACCTTTTTCATGACACGCAAAACAAGAAAGGACCTTGACCTTATTCTTTGTATCTACCTTTTATCGGTACCTACAGATTCAATTTTAGTCCTAGTGTCCACTGCCTTACTCGTTTTTCTACTGTCATCAAAGTCACGTTTAGTTGGTGAATTCCTAGACTTTCTAGCATCAACTATTTCATCCTTACCTATACTTGGAGACTTCTTAAGTGCAGGCATAAGGATTTTCTTCAAAGTCCTAGTAGCTACTTCATCAACAGCTGATCTATCCTCAGATTTTCTAGTTTTAGTCTGCCTAGGCAAGGGAGTGAGACGTGACTGACTTAATTTCTTCATGTCCTCAACAGTCACATCCCAGACTTTATCAATCCTTTTAGGGTCAATAGATTCTAAAGGGAATTCTAACTCAGTATATACCCTATGACTCTTGTGAAGAGTAAAGTGTGTAACACTATCTTTCTGACCAAAAGAATTAGACTTATTTTGAACAATACCTTTCAATTTCTGTTCCTTTTTAGGTTGAGAAAAACCTCCTACAGACTCTTTTGTTTCCTTAGACAACTTGGCTTCGGGAATTGAGTCTTTTGGTTTACTAGCTTCAACGGAGGTATAATTGTTGTTGAAAGGTGGAGGAACATCGTTATAAGAGATCTTAACTGGGTCTAGACTCTTAGTGGAAGAATCCTCAAATTTGTTCATATGCATTAACAGTTCAGAATGCCTAGCAGAATCTAATTTAGCATTTAAATCCAAAATCTCTATCTTAGCATCAGCTAGTTCTTTTTCGATAGTGGCACACTTCTTTGCTAACAACGAGTAAGCTTCACCACCTACTCTTTCTACAGCTACCGACTGTTTGACATTGTCCTTCATTGCACTTAGATCAGACTCTAAGGACTTAATCTTTTCCTTAAAAAATCTTTCTTTATCATTGACTGTTAAATCCTTTTTAATTAGCCTATCTCTCTCTGATTGTGCAGCATTAACAATAGATTCTAAATTCCTAATTTGATTATTCTTCGATTCAATTTCATCATACATTTTATTCACAATTTTACAAACATGAACAATAGTATGTAAGGAATAAGATACCTGTTGGTCAGCTTCTTTACAATCGGCCATGTAGGCAACAAAGTCATCTACAGTCATCCCTTCAGGAATCTCAAAATCTTTCATCTGCTCTTTAATTGTCTTCTTGACCTTTTCAGCAGCAGAATCTTCATTAACTTCAGTAGCTTTTACCTCTGCAGTAGCTTTCACTTCCTCTTGGTTCTTATCATCTTCGAACTCATCTTCAGATTCGGAATCAGTATCATAAACACCCTCAGGGGGGGGGGGGGGGGGGGGGGGGGGGGGGGGGGGGGGGGGGGGGGGGGGGGGGGGGGGGGGGGGGGGGGGGGGGGGGGGGGGGGGGGGGGGGGGGGGGGGGGGGGGGGGGGGGGGGGGGGGGGGGGGGGGGGGGGGGGGGGGGGGGGGGGGGGGGGGGGGGGGGGGGGGGGGGGGGGGGGGGGGGGGGGGGGGGGGGGGGGGGGGGGGGGGGGGGGGGGGGGGGGGGGGGGGGGGGGGGGGGGGGGGGGGGGGGGGGGGGGGGGGGGGGGGGGGGGGGGGGGGGGGGGGGGGGGGGGGGGGGGGGGGGGGGGGGGGGGGGGGGGGGGGGGGGGGGGGGGGGGGGGGGGGGGGGGGGGGGGGGGGGGGGGGGGGGGGGGGGGGGGGGGGGGGGGGGGGGGGGGGGGGGGGGGGGGGGGGGGGGGGGGGGGGGGGGGGGGGGGGGGGGGGGGGGGGGGGGGGGGGGGGGGGGGGGGGGGGGGGGGGGGGGGGGGGGGGGGGGGGGGGGGGGGGGGGGGGGGGGGGGGGGGGGGGGGGGGGGGGGGGGGGGGGGGGGGGGGGGGGGGGGGGGGGGGGGGGGGGGGGGGGGGGGGGGGGGGGGGGGGGGGGGGGGGGGGGGGGGGGGGGGGGGGGGGGGGGGGGGGGGGGGGGGGGGGGGGGGGGGGGGGGGGGGGGGGGGGGGGGGGGGGGGGGGGGGGGGGGGGGGGGGGGGGGGGGGGGGGGGGGGGGGGGGGGGGGGGGGGGGGGGGGGGGGGGGGGGGGGGGGGGGGGGGGGGGGGGGGGGGGGGGGGGGGGGGGGGGGGGGGGGGGGGGGGGGGGGGGGGGGGGGGGGGGGGGGGGGGGGGGGGGGGGGGGGGGGGGGGGGGGGGGGGGGGGGGGGGGGGGGGGGGGGGGGGGGGGGGGGGGGGGGGGGGGGGGGGGGGGGGGGGGGGGGGGGGGGGGGGGGGGGGGGGGGGGGGGGGGGGGGGGGGGGGGGGGGGGGGGGGGGGGGGGGGGGGGGGGGGGGGGGGGGGGGGGGGGGGGGGGGGGGGGGGGGGGGGGGGGGGGGGGGGGGGGGGGGGGGGGGGGGGGGGGGGGGGGGGGGGGGGGGGGGGGGGGGGGGGGGGGGGGGGGGGGGGGGGGGGGGGGGGGGGGGGGGGGGGGGGGGGGGGGGGGGGGGGGGGGGGGGGGGGGGGGGGGGGGGGGGGGGGGGGGGGGGGGGGGGGGGGGGGGGGGGGGGGGGGGGGGGGGGGGGGGGGGGGGGGGGGGGGGGGGGGGGGGGGGGGGGGGGGGGGGGGGGGGGGGGGGGGGGGGGGGGGGGGGGGGGGGGGGGGGGGGGGGGGGGGGGGGGGGGGGGGGGGGGGGGGGGGGGGGGGGGGGGGGGGGGGGGGGGGGGGGGGCCAAATCCATCACAGTTGTAACACTTAACCTTTGACTTGTCAAAGCCCTGAGTGCCTCCAGTAAGAGGTCGTCCTGTCCTTTTCATGAATTTCTGCACTCTTCTTGTGATCATAGCCAATTGCCATTTTAGGTCCATCTCTTCAACATCATCTGGATCAATTTGGTCATAATCTTCATCTATGAGTGCAGGATCTGTGATTCTTCCTGCAACAAACGCTTCATGAGCAGCACACATTGCAGCAAAGACATTCATTCGACCCTCAGCTAATTTCATATCCATTGGCATGGACTTGTAACCAGCAGCAGAAGATGTAATGTTACCGAACTTTAAACTTCCAGTCTTTACACCTTCAGCAGTCTTCTTACCTTTGTTCCCAGCATCCGAAGCAATGAAACCAACAAAATCATCTCCATCAGTATTCTCTGTTGTACCAGAACTACCAACTCCCAAAAAGAATGCATTTACATCAGCTGTTGGGTTCTTCATGGTGGCATGATACAGAGAAGGATCTTGAGTGTAATTATCTTGGAGATCCTTTGCTTTGTCTTTCATCACTCTGTTCCTAAGAGTAGATATAACTCCATCTATACGCAAAGATGCATAATCATCTCTTTCTTGGAACGAAGATAGAACTACAAACGAAGATAAGGTTGGAACGAAGATAGAACTACAAACGAAGATAAGGTTGGAACGAAGATAGAACTACAAACGAAGATAAGGTTGGAACGAAGATAGAACTACAAACGAAGATAAGGTTGGAACGAAGATAGAACTACAAACGAAGATAAGGTTGGAACGAAGATAGAACTACAAACGAAGATAAGGTTGGAACGAAGATAGAACTACAAACGAAGATAAGGTTGGAACGAAGATAGAACTACAAACGAAGATAAGGTTGGAACGAAGATAGAACTACAAACGAAGATAAGGTTGGAACGAAGATAGAACTACAAACGAAGATAAGGTTGGAACGAAGATAGAACTACAAACGAAGATAAGGTTGGAACGAAGATAGAACTACAAACGAAGATAAGGTTGGAACGAAGATAGAACTACAAACGAAGATAAGGTTGGAACGAAGATAGAACTACAAACGAAGATAAGGTTGGAACGAAGATAGAACTACAAACGAAGATAAGGTTGGAACGAAGATAGAACTACAAACGAAGATAAGGTTGGAACGAAGATAGAACTACAAACGAAGATAAGGTTGGAACGAAGATAGAACTACAAACGAAGATAAGGTTGGAACGAAGATAGAACTACAAACGAAGATAAGGTTGGAACGAAGATAGAACTACAAACGAAGATAAGGTTGGAACGAAGATAGAACTACAAACGAAGATAAGGTTGGAACGAAGATAGAACTACAAACGAAGATAAGGTTGGAACGAAGATAGAACTACAAACGAAGATAAGGTTGGAACGAAGATAGAACTACAAACGAAGATAAGGTTGGAACGAAGATAGAACTACAAACGAAGATAAGGTTGGAACGAAGATAGAACTACAAACGAAGATAAGGTTGGAACGAAGATAGAACTACAAACGAAGATAAGGTTGGAACGAAGATAGAACTACAAACGAAGATAAGGTTGGAACGAAGATAGAACTACAAACGAAGATAAGGTTGGAACGAAGATAGAACTACAAACGAAGATAAGGTTGGAACGAAGATAGAACTACAAACGAAGATAAGGTTGGAACGAAGATAGAACTACAAACGAAGATAAGGTTGGAACGAAGATAGAACTACAAACGAAGATAAGGTTGGAACGAAGATAGAACTACAAACGAAGATAAGGTTGGAACGAAGATAGAACTACAAACGAAGATAAGGTTGGAACGAAGATAGAACTACAAACGAAGATAAGGTTGGAACGAAGATAGAACTACAAACGAAGATAAGGTTGGAACGAAGATAGAACTACAAACGAAGATAAGGTTGGAACGAAGATAGAACTACAAACGAAGATAAGGTTGGAACGAAGATAGAACTACAAACGAAGATAAGGTTGGAACGAAGATAGAACTACAAACGAAGATAAGGTTGGAACGAAGATAGAACTACAAACGAAGATAAGGTTGGAACGAAGATAGAACTACAAACGAAGATAAGGTTGGAACGAAGATAGAACTACAAACGAAGATAAGGTTGGAACGAAGATAGAACTACAAACGAAGATAAGGTTGGAACGAAGATAGAACTACAAACGAAGATAAATAAGTTCGTAAGAAGTTCTAAGTTCGTAAGGTGAAACAGAATGAAGATAGCTTAAGTTCGTAAGCTAAATTCGTAAGGTGAAAGCTGAACGAAGATAACTTAATTTCGTAAGTTAAATTCGTAAGGAGATTCAAAACGAAGATAGGGAACTTCGTTTTCTATCTTCGTAACAAGGACTGCAAACGAATTTAGATTAAATTCGTTTGCACGAAGATTATCTTCGTTAGTGCCTAACGAAGATTATCTTCGTTAGTTGTAAATCATCTTTATAGTTATATTCCTTAGTATTTCACATACAAGGAATCCTAACGTATATTATGTTTGTACTTGTATACCATACATAACAAACATCATATATAAACATATATAACACCTAAACATGTAATCGATCATTACCAAAACATTATGTTCATAATCTATCAATTACATATACAAATAAGACATAATCAAATCTAAGTTGCTGTTGTCACATCAACATGCATCAACACACTCCATTCAAAACACAAGACCCGGTTGCAAATGAAGCCGGTTACACTTTTCAACTTGATGGTGATTGTTCAACTGATACTATGGA
>CM067172.1:91663625-91681468 GCA_034093135.1 Erigeron breviscapus
GATGATGATACTGATCCAGAGGATTTGGAGTTGGATGTTAAGCGTAAGAACCGTTTCAGGGTGATTGATTATGATACTGATCCAGAGGATTTGGAGTTGGATGTCAAGTGTAAGAACCGTTTCAGGGTGATTGATTATGATACTGATCAGAGGATTTGGAGTTGGATGTCAAGCGTAAGAACCGTTTCAGGGTGATTGATGATGATACTGATCCAGAGGATTTGGAGTTGGATGTCAAGCGTAAGAACCGTTTCAGGGTGATTGATGATGATACTGATCCAGAGGATTTGGAGTTGGATGTTAAGCGTAAGAACCGTTTCAGGGTGATTGATGATGATACTGATCCAGAGGATTTGGAGTTGGATGTTAAGCGTAAGAACCGTTTCAGGGTGATTGATTATGATACTGATCCAGAGGATTTGGAGTTGGATGTTAAGCGTAAGAACCGTTTCAGGGTGATTGATTATGATACTGATCAGAGGATTTGGAGTTGGATGTCAAGCGTAAGAACCGTTTCAGGGTGATTGATGATGATACTGATCCAGAGGATTTGGAGTTGGATGTCAAGCGTAAGAACCGTTTCAGGGTGATTGATGATGATACTGATCCAGAGGATTTGGAGTTGGATGTTAAGCGTAAGAACCGTTTCAGGGTGATTGATTATGATACTGATCCAGAGGATTTGGAGTTGGATGTTAAGCGTAAGAACCGTTTCAGGGTGATTGATTATGATACTGATCAGAGGATTTGGAGTTGGATGTCAAGCGTAAGAACCGTTTCAGGGTGATTGATGATGATACTGATCCAGAGGATTTGGAGTTGGATGTTAAGCGTAAGAACCGTTTCAGGGTGATTGATTATGATACTGATACAGAGGATTTGGAGTTGGATGTCAAGCGTAAGAACCGTTTCAGGGTGATTGATGATGATACTGATCCAGAGGATTTGGAGTTGGATGTTAAGCGTAAGAACCGTTTCAGGGTGATTGATTATGATACTGATACAGAGGATTTGGAGTTGGATGCTGATATGTGATGTTAATTATCGTTTTGAATAGCTTGTGGTCGTACTGTTTTTTTTAGTAATTATGCGTATTTTATGTTTGTTTCAGTTATATGTTGTTTACTTTTTTATGAATTTTATTAGTGTTTCTTTGAATGTTAATATGTTTGTGTCTCAGATGACTTGCTTTTACTTGAATTAACTTTTTTATTTTATTACTTGCTAATCAACGTTTACCTATATTTGTTTTAATATTTATAAAGTTAAGTTATATGTATATAATAATTTTATGATGAGATAGTTATATTTTTTATTGTAGACTATTAACATTTCGGATGATTGTGATGAACCTGCATTGACTCAACCTCAATCTGAAGTAAGTCAAGATGCTTCGAATGCTGAACTGAGTGAAGAATTGTCGTATCTTAAGCGCAAGAGAGTCTACCCAGAATATTTTGACGCATCTAATAAAGAAAATGAAGATGATGACTTTGTTGTCAAGCGTAATAACCGTTTCAGGGTGATTGATGATGATACTGATCCAGAGGATTTGGAGTTGGATGTCAAGCGTAAGAACCGTTTCAGGGTGATTGATGATGATACTGATCCAGAGGATTTGGAGTTGGATGTTAAGCGTAAGAACCGTTTCAGGGTGATTGATTATGATACTGATACAGAGGATTTGGAGTTGGATGTCAAGCGTAAGAACCGTTTCAGGGTGATTGATGATGATACTGATCCAGAGGATTTGGAGTTGGATGTTAAGCGTAAGAACCGTTTCAGGGTGATTGATTATGATACTGATACAGAGGATTTGGAGTTGGATGTCAAGCGTAAGAACCGTTTCAGGGTGATTGATGATGATACTGATCCAGAGGATTTGGAGTTGGATGTTAAGCGTAAGAACCGTTTCAGGGTGATTGATTATGATACTGATACAGAGGATTTGGAGTTGGATGCTGATATGTGATGTTAATTATCGTTTTGAATAGCTTGTGGTCGTACTGTTTTTTTTAGTAATTATGCGTATTTTATGTTTGTTTCAGTTATATGTTGTTTACTTTTTTATGAATTTTATTAGTGTTTCTTTGAATGTTAATATGTTTGTGTCTCAGATGACTTGCTTTTACTTGAATTAACTTTTTTATTTTATTACTTATTTTACTTTGATATTTTCATTGTGTAATGTTTGAATAGTATTTCATCATGAAGTATAATTAAATCATTTTGGTTTTCATTATTTTTGAGTTTAAACTGAATAATCCATGAGCTCCTTATAATACCATTCATATATTGTAAAAACATTGGATCATGTACAAAATATTATATCCTGAAATAGGAGTCAAAATGATGTTACGTTTTATTAAGATTTATAAAGTAAATAAGTAAACATACATGATTGAGTTGAAGATTAATCTATCATTAACTAAAATTCATTCTCCAAAAGGAAAACAGTCACTTACATAAAGTTTGATTCACATTTGCGAGATAATTACTAAATTCGAAGATGCTACTACTGATATATGATCAATAATGCATATCAACAACTACTACTACTAATACATGTATATTATTGCGTACGTTATAAAAATTTTCAATCCCACATTGATTGCTGCAAATATAAGCCGTTCTCCATAAGAGTACCCCTTGGAGATTGATTGATGGTCTTGGTTGCCAATATCCTTGCGATTTCAAATGACACGAATGCATCAAGACATGCATACTCCACCTGCTCATACGACAACTTATATTTTGCCCAATGACTCAGGGTGATACGTTTTGGTTTCTCGATATCGTATTCAAGTACAATATTCGTCAACCTTTTCAATCCCCAATTTTTTGCACCCGGCCCGTATATTTTCTCAGCCAAAGTCCTCAGATCCGTCACTTGTGCATTGTATCCGATCCCATATTCGTTTTTTAGTTTGTTAAGATCATTAAGTACACCTACCCCAGTGAAAGTGTAGTTATGGTTATTCATGAAGTTGATAAGGGAAGGTGGAATGTATGAAGAATGCATGATTTGGAAGATGAGACAACGACTTCCTACACATATTTGCATGATGGCAACTTTACTTTCGTTGCCACCATTATAACGAATCTGCCATTCGGTGTCAAGCCCAACTATGAGCCGGTTTAAGTGCCGGTGGTAGGACTTTTCGATTTTATAGATCCATTCAGAGACAAATTTTGGATATTTGGTTACTGTGGTTTGGATTTGGTGTTTGTAAAATTTGATGTTGTACGTTGGTATATTATTTACTGTGGTTTGGATTTGGTGTTTGTAAAATTTGATGTTGTACGTTGGTATATTATTACTAGCAGGACGTTGATAATTGTAAGATGATCTCCGATAACTGTTACTCTTGGTGGCCATTATATATTATTTGTAAGGGAATTGATCGATGGAGAGTGTATCGAAACAAGTAGGATAGGATTGGAGGTTATCGAAAGTAGAGTCGGTTTATTGCTTGAAATCCATTTATTCCAAATGGGTAACTGGTGCTAAAATTTAGCAATCCATTTTTGAATTTATAACTACCACATCAGATTTTTTTTTTTATTGATATTTACGTATGCTTTTTTTTTTTTTTTTTTTTTTTTTTTTTTTTTTTTTTTTTTTTTTTTTTTTTTTTTTTTTTTTTTTTTTTTTTTTTTTTTTTTTTTTTTTTTTTTTTTTTTTTTTTTTTTTTTTTTTTTTTTTTTTTTTTTTTTTTTTTTTTTTTTTTTTTTTTTTTTTTTTTTTTTTTTTTTTTTTTTTTTTTTTTTTTTTTTTTTTTTTTTTTTTTTTTTTTTTTTTTTTTTTTTTTTTTTTTTTTTTTTTTTTTTTTTTTTTTTTTTTTTTTTTTTTTTTTTTTTTTTTTTTTTTTTTTTTTTTTTTTTTTTTTTTTTTTTTTTTTTTTTTTTTTTTTTTTTTTTTTTTTTTTATAACTGTTTTTTTTTATTGATATTTACATATGCTTAAAAAATAAAAAATTGTTCATTCTTTAGATATGCCTCTTCTGTTGAACAGGAAAAGAGTTCGTGCTCTCAAGTAAGAATAAATATGTTTTGTTTTCTGTGTATGTTAATTTATTTTATTTTTTTCTTTCGTTTGTGAATGTTCATATTATCTATACAGTTGAAGTAACAATTATTCGCATTTTTTAGTCATTGCAATCCAGGTCCGGTCCCGAAAGTGGACATATGTTTGCATTACGGTGGTGAAATGTTTAAGTTACGCAAGGGTTATGATTATTTGGAAGGTAGATCAGTTATGAATTGTGCTGTGAATACATATGAGTTTCTGATGAATGAACTACGATACTGGTACTATAAGAAAATTAGCTGTTGTCATCCAGTGTGGTTCAGATATAGGGTTCCTACTCTTTCACTTGATGATACGCATTCTATAAAGAAGCTTGAAGATGATATTGACTTGGAAAATTTATATCATCTTTGTGATATTGATTCTGTTATAGATATCTATGTGATGCATTCAAGTCATACATCCAGGATGCATTAAATTATTTTGTTATGTTACTCAAGTTGTGTATTTGAATAATTGGAGTTGTATGCTTTTTAATTTTCCTAAAAATTAATATTGAGTACTCAATATTATCTAGATTTGCTCAATAACCATGGAATCAAATATAACGTTATATGTTGCCATCTATACTTAACTAACAAGTAGTAGAAGGAATAAATACAAAATAAATAAGTCAACATCTATATCTTTTTTGTCCCTTATTGACGTTGCTTCTTACACAATGACGATTGATTTGAAAGATACTTTACTCCTATCAACTCTTTTCAATGGTAGTGATTATTATATGCGTCAGATTAAATAAAAAATTAACTCTATACTATAAAAAGTTTGCCTTATATATATGATTCCTAATCCTTTTCACTTACAATCTTCATTATAGTTATAAAAAAAAACAACACATATAATCTATAAAAGGAAAAAATCATGGCTAAAAGAAAAAGACATTCTGAAAGTGAAGACGAAGAGTCAAATGAAGAAAAAAGTGAAGAGTATAGTTATGAGGAGACTACTAATGACGAAGATAGTGAAGAAGAAAGAGAAAGTGAAGAAGAAGATGGTGAAGATGAAGATGATAATGAAGATGATGATCAAGGTGACGGTTCAGAGACTGACAGTGGAAACAAGCAGAATGCATCACCACATCGAGGTGGAAAACGACGAACACCATCACCATCAGCATCACCTAAGAAATGTTGTTAGCTTTTGATGAAAATCCAGTCTTTTTAATGTAGATGAATGTTGTCGTCTTTTGATGTATAATATTAACTGTATTTAAAATATTTTGTTTTGTATTTAATTTTTTGAAAATTATATAAAAAAATGTTTTATGATAGATCAAATTAATGAGTGAGAACAATGTTTTGTAACAAAGTATCGTCCTGAAAGCAAGACATACCATTCCTTGCAAACACTCCTACAACGATCCACAAATTTTGCTGGCACCTTGGTTAATATCTGACACACGATTATATCATCAGTAAGCTCAAAAAAAAAAAAAAAAAAAAAAAAAAAAAAAAAAAAAAAAAAAAAAAAAAAAAAAAAAAAAAAAAAAAAAAAAAAAAAAAAAAAAAAAAAAAAAAAAAAAAAAAAAAAAAAAAAAAAAAAAAAAAAAAAAAAAAAAAAAAAAAAAAAAAAAAAAAAAAAAAAAAAAAAAAAAAAAAAAAAAAAAAAAAAAAAAAAAAAAAAAAAAAAAAAAAAAAAAAAAAAAAAAAAAAAAAAAAAAAAAAAAAAAAAAAAAAAAAAAAAAAAAAAAAAAAAAAAAAAAAAAAAAAAAAAAAAAAAAAAAAAAAAAAAAAAAAAAAAAAAAAAAAAAAAAAAAAAAAAAAAAAAAAAAAAAAAAAAAAAAAAAAAAAAAAAAAAAAAAAAAAAAAAAAAAAAAAAAAAAAAAAAAAAAAAAAAAAAAAAAAAAAAAAAAAAAAAAAAAAAAAAAAAAAAAAAAAAAAAAAAAAAAAAAAAAAAAAAAAAAAAAAAAAAAAAAAAAAAAAAAAAAAAAAAAAAAAAAAAAAAAAAAAAAAAAAAAAAAAAAAAAAAAAAAAAAAAAAAAAAAAAAAAAAAAAAAAAAAAAAAAAAAAAAAAAAAAAAAAAAAAAAAAAAAAAAAAAAAAAAAAAAAAAAAAAAAAAAAAAAAAAAAAAAAAAAAAAAAAAAAAAAAAAAAAAAAAAAAAAAAAAAAAAAAAAAAAAAAAAAAAAAAAAAAAAAAAAAAAAAAAAAAAAAAAAAAAAAAAAAAAAAAAAAAAAAAAAAAAAAAAAAAAAAAAAAAAAAAAAAAAAAAAAAAAAAAAAAAAAAAAGTTAAAAAAAAAACAACACATATAATCTATAAAAGGAAAAAATCATGGCTAAAAGAAAAAGACATTCTGAAAGTGAAGACGAAGAGTCAAATGAAGAAAAAAGTGAAGAGTATAGTTATGAGGAGACTACTAATGACGAAGATAGTGAAGAAGAAAGAGAAAGTGAAGAAGAAGATGATCAAGGAAGAAGAAGATGGTGAAGATGAAGATGATAATGAAGATGATGATCAAGGTGACGGTTCAGAGACTGACAGTGGAAACAAGCAGAATGCATCACCACATCGAGGTGGAAAACGACGAACACCATCACCATCAGCATCACCTAAGAAATGTTGTTAGCTTTTGATGAAAATCCAGTCTTTTTAATGTAGATGAATGTTGTCGTCTTTTGATGTATAATATTAACTGTATTTAAAATATTTTGTTTTGTATTTAATTTTTTGAAAATTATATAAAAAAATGTTTTATGATAGATCAAATTAATGAGTGAGAACAATGTTTTGTAACAAAGTATCGTCCTGAAAGCAAGACATACCATTCCTTGCAAACACTCCTACAACGATCCACAAATTTTGCTGGCACCTTGGTTAATATCTGACACACGATTATATCATCAGTAAGCTCAGTCCTGATGGTTATATGTTTTGTTTCATAGTTTTTGTGTATACATATATATATATATTATTATATTATGTATATATATATATTTTTGTGTTTTTAAAACTATATATATATATATATATATATATATATATATATATATATATATATATATATATATATATATATATATATATATATATATATATATATATATATATATATATATATATATATATATATATATATATATATATATATATATATATATATATATATATATATATATATATATATATATATATATATATATATATATATATATATATATATATATATATATATATATATATATATATATATATATATATATATATATATATATATATATATATATATATATATATATATATATATATATATATATATATATATATATATATATATATATATATATATATATATATATATATATATATATATATATAATTTAAAATAATATTTTTACAATTATATAGCTATTTTTTTATATACATATTCTATATATTATCTAATGTATGTGTTTTTTATGTTGATGCGTATGTAAATATAAATATTGTTTTATATATATTTAAAAAAATGTTATAACTCAAGTGTGTTATATATGTTACGGAAAAAACATTGATGTCAGTTTAGATTTCAATGGTAGTTACTTTGTTCAAAATACTCCACGAAGTGGAAACGTGGGGAAGATGTGATTTCCGAAACTTTAGGGACTTTTATTACGTGGAAGTTGTATTTATATATTACTCCATTATTTTAGTAACTGAATTTATTTATAGTTATGTATCCTATACATATACATTAACTCAGTTGTTCAAATACGAAATCCTTACATTTTATGTCGTTTTAATTGGTGTTTTTAATTCAACTGAATAGTTCAAATCTTTCAATTACCATATACATGTAAGATTAAACCTTCCTCCTTTTTTATTTTGCTGTATGTATATGTTTACTCACTGTGTTCCTGATTAATATGTTGCTCCAATTGTGTTTTTTTTAGGGCATTTTCCTAGTCACGTCATTTGTCTTTATCTTCAATCCAGGTTGTTATCTTCACTTGATTGTCAGACACAGATTGGGCCGTTTGTCAATGCACCAATTTGCCTAAGTGTATCCAAGTTGACTGCTAATCCCAAGCTGTCTTCCACTAACAACTTGGTCTTCTATATTCAATCCTCCTCTTCGACTTGGACTGATTGCTAACACATTGTTGATGCAGCTTGAATAACACTTGCTTCCATAAGATTTTACAATTACAAAGTATGAAGCATTATCTGGGTCAGTTACAGATTGCAAGCTGTGTCAACTTAGTCTGACCCAGATCAGATTACAAGAACCAAAAGATTACTAAGTGTTTATAGGTCAGATTTGTCATCATTAAATTTACAATTAACATTGGGACTCAACAATCTCCCCCTATTTGATGATGACAAAACCCAACAACACTTCTTGTAACACCCCAAGCCGGAGCTCGAAATGTCACGGAAATCATACAGCACCCGGTGGAATTACAATAGAACAAACTAAATGCAATTAACGATTCGGTGAATCCAAAACATAGCAAAACAAGTAGCAAAATACAACAGGAGCAAATAACCATCAACGTTAACATAACACATCCAAAGATGGCAAACGATCCTAAGTATAATGCAAAAGGAGGGTCAATGAATCCTTGATCCATGAGGTCCAAGTCCGGGTTAGACAGCAAGCAAGCAACTAAACACCACGTTCGGGGAGAACCTGATTACCTGAAAAGTGTACTAAGCATAGTCAACACAAGGTTGGTGAGTTCGTAGTAATGGTTCGTATCGAACCAACATCAATAATCACAATATAATAATAGAGGCTAGATATGACTTACAGCGAGCCTCTAAGCAACACAATATCATCCAACAACAAGATTACACAAAAGAAATGCGAGTGTAATGAGGATGCACAAATGATATATGTATCAATGCAAGTGCCAAATGTATGAATAAGCAAATATGCCTATCCCAAGCGTGACCTTCAGTCACGTATGCAACGATACCCTTCTGCCATCGCCATGGACAAGGCTGTATCTCAAAAACATCGAGATATATATGTCTATATACTCGGGGTCAGGAACTACATCCCTAACGGGTGCATACATCTATGCATCAGGATCCGAGGGCTCATCAACAATGTATGCAATGCTTACAATCAAATGTAAATGCATGCTCATGAACCAACAATCAATATACAATGAACCTGTGCCAACAATCAATATACAATGAACCTGTGCCACCAATCAATATTCATCCGACATAAGCCAGTTATCAACCTTCGTCCAACATAAGCCAACAACCATAATTTAAGCCAACTATACGTACATATACTTCAGAGGATTCTACTTTCTTCGAGTCCCAGATGCTTATATATAGGGTCACCCGCAGCCTTCCCACCACATCTAAAACCCAAAGAAGGCATAACCGACTTCCATGTATGTACGTCTATCCTAATAAGCATGTAATACTTAACTAAAACATAACTCAAGTCAATCAAACAAAACGAACTGTCACATCAATCCAACAATCCAGTCAACAGTCAACAAAGCAATAATACAAATAAACACGCCAGGTTTACACTTTTCAGCCCGAATCTCAAGCGAGTAGGAAGATACGAAACTCACCTTGATTGGCAAAGAAGTTAGTAAAGGATTACAAACGAGTAATAGGATCCACACGTCCACCACCTATAATTATACATCAATATACCATAATGTCAACTCTACAATCATAAACAAGTTAGTTTAGCACAATTAGGTCAAGTCACAAACCCTAAACGCCTTTCCAACTTAAACGAGTAGGAAACAAGACTCATTCGACTCGACCTTTTTAGAAATGAGAAAGGATTCATACAAAAAGAGGGTTACCACTAGAAACTAGACTCTCTTACGATTCCAACGATAGGTCATACGACTTGTTTGGACTTACGGATCAAAAGTTATGACCTTTCAAACTAAAACAGTTTTTGCTGCACTGGAGGAAAGGTGCGGCGCACCATTGATGAGGTGCGGCGCACCAAGCCAGGTGCGGCGCACCAAGGAGGGTGTGCGACGCACAAAACGATCAGGGAACCCAGTCCAAGCCCTGGTGCGGCGCACCAAAGAGGAGGTGCGGCGCACCAAGGAGGGTGTGCGACGCACAAAACGATCAGGGAACCCAGTCCAAGCTTTGGTGCGGCGCACCAAAGAGGAGGTGCGCGCACCTGCGCCCAGATCAGTTCCAAAACACTTCAAACACGAACCAAACTTAACCCAAACTCCATTTTTAGTCACCAAATCGACTAGTGATGTTTCAAGACTCATTTTGAAGCTTATACAAACATATTTCAACATAAATAAACATAACCCCTATCTTAGTTTCGATTCAAAACATCATAATCACATCCAAACCCTTCAAACCCTAATTAAACCCTAGTTTGACCCAAATCAAGATTTAAGCCGATTTAGGACTTACAAACTTTCAAGATGACTAGAAATGCATAAACAAGCATAAGTAGGTACAAAAGGGATGAATTAGACTTACCGAAACTCCTTTCACGAGCTTGAACCCGAATTTAGGTCAAAAAGGGTAATGCTTGAACTATGAACTCCAAGGTTATGATTTCAATGGGATTAAGTTATGACAATGATGATTCTTGTATTATAGCAATTCCAAAACACAATTTAGATGGAAGAAAATGAAAACTAGATGGGGGTTTCTTTTACTAGAGAGGATAGAAGAGAAAGAGAGAGATGAGAGAAATGAGAAAAGGATAAGGGGAATGGGTCTTGGGGAGGGGCTGGTGGGTCATGGACTACCCACGGGCCGACCCGTTTCCCTTCACAACCACAATACCACTAGTTGCACAATTACATACCGACTACACATACGACGACCCGACTAGCATGCCACATAGTCATAAAATCATAAATGGGTCCAAATACTTCATTCGATAAGTTTGTTAGTTAAATTACACCAAAGTCAACGGGTCAAAATTCGCGGATGTTACACTTCTAACTATCAGCTTGCAAAGAATCAAAGTAAAATGAAACTAACAGATTGTGACCCTTTGAATCTTTTGGGTTCTTTTGAACTGAAATGAAGTTTTAACAAAGAAACTAGATTTGTACAACTGCCTTTGCATATATAGAGAATAAAGTAATGATATTACAAGATATAACTATTCTCCAAGCATTTCTATAGCTTCTTGCTTAACTTCAAATGATGGGGCAACTTTCACATCTAACTGCCTATCAAGCCCCTCATCAATAAGGAACTGCTCATACCCATTACCTTTTTCACTAAAATTTCTGCAGAATCTGTATAAGGTAAAATGGTGCATAGCTGGTACCTGTTTTAGTTCAGTAGTCCTTTGGAAAACCAATTTCCCTCTTGCATCCACAAAATACATCCCATGTTCGGGTTCAGTGATGAACATCCCACATCTTGCATTTTCAACACCAGCAGGTAGAGACAGATTGAGATTATTCAGAATCTTGTCAACAGCACCAGAAGATATTTGTGCAAGCAATTCTAAAGGAGATAAGTTTTTGAGGAAATCTGTATGATCACTTCCAGGAGCATCAATCCTTTCAAACCTTCTTCTTTTCTTCTTCAGTGGTTCAGCTGACTCATCTTCATCAACCATATCATATGCTTTTGGTCTTGGAAGGCCAGTGATATCAATCTTGTACTTTACAATTGCAGCTAACTTCTTCTCAATGGCTTCCAAGACTGTCTCTTTGTGAATTCCAGAAATACCAGTTATGATATTATGTAACTCCACCCACTCAGTGTATCCTAGTTCAAGCAGATTGTCAAGATCATAGGTTTCCCAACTTGTTTCATAACCTTTCCTTGTAAACCTGATGCTGGGAATGTTCTTTCCTTTTCTCCTTTTGAGTGGAACCTGAAGGATTGGCTCTGGATGTTTTCTATAGTTGATCTTTTCTGTTACTTTTATTTTCTCCAGAGCCTCTAACCAATCATGGGCTTCACTACTATTCTTCACATCTTTAACCTTCTGTGATGGTTTAGAGTGAACCACCACCTCCTTCTTTTCTTTTCCTTTGGCCACAACTTTCTTTTTGGAACCAATGGCTGCAAGATCTTCTTCATCTTCCTTATTCAATTGTTCTTGAACAGCCTTGGCAATTTCAGGATCAGACTCAGTTGCAACAATTCTTTCTCTTTGTAATATGTCCTCCTTAATCATTTTGTATGCCACCTCAACTGTTACCCCAAGCTGTGGAGATTTTTCAATTGCAAGCTACCAATCCTTTTCTTTATCAGTTAAGATCTTCACACCACTTGACCCACCTTCTGTTGTCGTTTTCTTGAGCATGAACTGGGACAGAGTGGCTGTGTCTTCACTAGATGAAGATTCATCAATTTGTTCTATGGGAGCTGGGTCAGCTTGAGTTGGCACAGCTTGTACAGGAACAGCTTGAGAGGACTTCCTTTTCTTTTCAGCTTTCTTAACTTTTTCAACTCCGGCATCCTTCCTTATATCTCCCATTTCAACATCAACAGTCTCCCCCTTAGTTGTATCACTCTCCTTTTCAGCCTCTTCATTTATTTTTCCAACATTTTCACCACCAGACTCAGATTCTGGTATTTTTATCTCTTCTTCATTTTCTCTCTCACCTTCCACCTTAGAACCATGCACAACCATTCTTCTATCATTGACTGCTTCCTCAGCTCTGGCCTTATTCCGTCTTTCTTTTAGTTTTTCAAAGTATTCTTCAATTTCCTTGTCAACCTGAGCTTGTTGTCTTTCTCTTTCTAGCTCCATTTCAGCTTCACTCATAGCACTCCTCTTTCTCTTAGTAGCATTCTTCTCCCCCGTTTTGTCATCATCAGCAGGGAAAGAGCTCACTGGAGTGGCAAAGAAGCATTTGAGATCCTGGTTGATCAAGTCAATCTTGATATTAGTGAGACAGCAGACCCTTTTCAGCTCAACATAATCCTCATGGAGGAGTTCAATTTTAGATTTGACACCCTTAGAAGCTTCAATCAGATCATTCTTGAAATCTGCTTGTGACTTGCTTGCAGATCGAAGTTCTATGGTGACTTCCCTTGTAAACTTTGTTGCTGCATTCTCAATCTGACTCAGAGTACTCTTATTTCTTTCATTCTCTTCATTGATTGCCTTTGTAAGACCATCAAGAGACTCTGTCAGCTTGCTCTGGTTCTGCTGCATCAAATCAACTGCTTTTAACACATTTTCTTTCAATGCAGTCTGATCTTGACTCAGCTTATCCACCTTCTTGTCCGTCAATTCCTGATCCTTTTGGATCTTTTCCAAGCATTTGGTCAGCTGTGAGCTCTCAACCTTAGAGGTTGAAATGAACTCGGTGAGCTGACCCACCACATCTGAAAATGAGATAGTGGCAGCTTGGGAAGAACTTGCAGTTGGCTTAAAAGCCACTGACTCTGGAAAGAGCAGCCTGCAATCCTTAATATCAGGGTCATTGGGCTCATATAGAAGGGGGTGTAGGCTTAAGGAGTTTTGGTGAATTTGCTCATGAGACTCACTCTCATGAGTAGATTTTTCAGAATTGATGATGAGTTGGTCAGCCTGAGAAAGATTAACATTTGGTTAAGGCTGAGGGCTAGTGGGAATGTGTTGATCTTTATTTTGATCAACTCCTCCACTAGCATCTTCCATCAGAGCATCCCTTGAGGATGGATGGGCAGACTCATCATCGAATGAAGAATCACTTCCGGAGATAGTGATCATATTCTCATTGACATCGTGTGGACCATCAATGGTTCCCTTTGCTGCACAAGGGGCTGACATAACTGCCTTAAAGACAGCCATGTAACCTACAGAATCCCTCTGTCCAAGGATAGATGCAGACACAGACTCTGCAGGTGTAATGTTTTATGTATTTGATTGCCCTTCAACAGAGGTGTGTTGTTGCACCAAAGTATCCTTAGGGAGAATTGAGGCCTGTACCCCTCCTTGTGACATAGAAGGGGCATTGACAGCCTGTGCAGACTCGGAGTGTAAGAGAGAAAGAGTCTAATCAGCTTGGGGAGGAGAAGCAGTGTCACCAATGCGTTCGATACTTCTTTCCTTTGGCTGACCATCCTCAGAAATGATGTGCATAGACTCTGACTCACTTTAGATCTGGGCTAGATCCTTTGTTATCCCTTTAATGATATCATCAACTTTTTGGGAGGCTGATGATGGCGATATAGGTGCAGACACGGTGTGACCTTGGGAGGAGGTCTTTCTTTCAATACCTTCACCCTGTTTGGAGGGTTGGGTAGCAGTAGGTGTTCCCTTTAACTCGTCTACACTCTTTTGGGAGAGTGCAGATGGGTGTGGCGATTTCGGCTTGTCAGCTTGGGTGGCAGGGACAGCTTTGGAACGTTCCTTAGCTTTTACTGCACCTTGGGGGATATCAAGATTTGATGTTGCAATATCAACCCCAGAAGCTGGCACAGATTTCCTTTGTGATCTTTTCTTTTTAGCACTGTGAGGTACTAAGTCCTCAACAATGGGTCTTTTAGAAGCGGATTTTGACAAAGTAGATGAGGGTGTGGCTAGGGTGGCTGATGTTTTGGCCAACCCTTCACCCTCTTTTGAAGGAGAAGAATATTGAATAGATTGAGAAGAGTGTGAGGGTTCAGAAGCATGTGTACCTGGGTCCCCCTGATTGGCAGATTGAGTGTCAGACTCAGATCGCGTCAAAAAAGGGACAGCTTCCTTAAGTGCTTTTTGTTCTCTTTCTCTTTGCCTGCAAAAATCAAGGTAGATCTGCATTGCTCGGGTCAGACCCTGCACAGATACCTTGGGACTATTGAAAATGTTATTGTTGATAGACTTGCATTCCACAGTCTGACCAGTTGCCAGACTGTAATCATTGTCAAGTATTGCTTCAATGATAAGAGCAAGAATCTACCATAAGGTATGGTAAGACTCTTCTTATGAACACGATCAACTAAGTCCTTAAAAATTAAGCCAGCAAAATCTATTCTTGTCATAGTGACCATAGCATGAAAAATCTGCAATTCTAAAACATTAGGTTGATCAAAGCTGCCAGCCTTTACTTGTAAAGTTTTAGAAATTGTGCTCAATAAATAGTTCCAAATGCCAGTTAAATATTTCATTTTAACCACTGAAGCTAATGGACCAGTGTATCCAACTTCTTGTAAAATATTTTTGGCTTCAGTATGAGACACAACATTTTCATAATCATCTTCAGGCATATAAGATAGCTCAAATGCAGACCTAATCCTCTCATAAGAAATATTTACCTTTTTCTTACCATTGAGGATTGTGCCATAGATTGCAGCATCTCCTTTCTTGTTCTGTCTCACAAAACAGCTCGCCCAAAATTCACAAAGTAGATCTTGAAACACCCAGTCTGGCTTCTCAATCATCACCTTGCCGAATGGATGATACCATAAGAAAGTCACAATCTCATCGTATCCTTTTGCCCATGAAGGAGGATGAATATTGGCATGAACCAGACTGCCAATCTTGATTTTACCAGTATAAAGATCAGTCGGGACCACTGTTAGGTCCAGATTTAGTCCAGATTTACTGGACTCGCTCCAGACGCGACTACTGGAGCCTCACTGGAGATCTGACCAGAAACGTGTTCTACTGGACCTACTCCAGACTTGGAATCTGGAGTCCCTTTGAAGATTTGTCCAGAAATAATGGAAGACCATTGAGCAAATACTTGTATAGGAAATCTGGAGTATTCTCCAGATGAGCTCACTGGACTTCACCCCAGTCCAGATCAACTCTACTGAAGACATTCTGACTGAAGTCAAAGACTGAAATCTGAAGAAAGAAGACTTAACAAATGGCGGAGTCCACTGGAAAGTCTTACCAGATCTGTACACTGGAGGATTGTCAGTGTTCTAGATCCTACAAGTCTGAACACTGATATCAAGGATTGACTTTTCCCTTTACACACTTTCCAAAGAACAATCCACTTGTTCTTTATCGAAGTATACGTGTGTAAAGGAGGTTGGATAAAAGGATACACTTGCATTTGATGTGACTTTATCCTTATTCCTTATCCAATACATTTAATGTTCTGGTCGGATCATTAAATGTATGCAACCATATTTGTACGGCACAAAATTCACTGGTGAATTTTGTTGCCTATAAATACAAAGTCATTTCCTTGACAAAAATACTTTTAAGCATACACTTTGCTTGAAAGTGAATTTGTCCAAATACTCTCGATCTTAAACTGGGATACTTCACAACTTTAAGTATCTCGATCCTAAAGAGTTATTTGACAAATATAGATCATTTTTAACTCATAGGTTGTTAGGATACATACTTAATTGTATTATCTTGATTCCGCAACAACCTTGTGTTTTATTTAACATCATAAATAAAATACCCATGAAAAATACATAATGTTCCACTTTATTTGTTTATTGCTTTAAGTCTTGTATTACTTTATTTATATACTTGCATTTATATTAAAGTAATACTAGTCCATTCTAGTGCTTATTAGACTTGTTGTATTTTGCACTTTCCTGGTTAACCATCGAACTTAAGGGACTCACATTTGGTATCAGAGCAGAAGGCTAAACATTGCCTAGATCTGTTTCTTGATGACTAACCAAGAAAATACACAAGGTTTTAGTCTTGGTCCCGATCCTAATGCAAATATTAATGATCAAAATGAACCACCTATTGTTAATAACACTAATCCCCCTCCTCCTCCTACTCCTGCTTCTCCACACGTGCATGTGCACTACTCAAATAATCCTGTTCCTAAATTCAGTGGGAACAGTGATGAATTTGGTACGTGGAAGGCTAGGATGGTTTTGCATGTCACTGGTATTGAGAGGAACATGATGAAAATTTTAAACGAAGGTCCTTATGTACCAACATCACATCTCAATCCCCTTCTTGATCCTTCTGGATCTAGAAGAGGAAGGGAAAAGAGGGAGGAACATTGGTCTGAAGAGGAGAGGAGATTGGTGAATCTAGATACCCTTCTCAAAAACATGATCCTCGGGGCCGTTCCAGAAACCCTAATTCCCACACTAGTTCTTTTTCCTAGTGCTAAAAACATGTGGGATGAACTTTTAAACCAACATGAAGGAGGAGATGACACCATTGTCACCAGAAAGGTCTCCTTAAACAAGAGGTATGAGTCATTTTTTGCTCAGCCCAACGAGTCTCTCACTGGTACTTACACCAGATTTATGAGTATCATAAACCAATTGAGAGGTCTTGGGGTTGAGAAGGACAAGGATATACTTCTGGAGAAATTCTGTGACATTTCACCCACCAAATGGTCTCACATGATCCCAGTCTTACGACAAGGAAAAACTCTGCACACACACACTCTCTCAACTCTTTATGGAGCTTTCAGGTACACTGAAGAAAATCAAGCTCAGAGAGTGGTGGCAGAACAAGATGCCTTTAACCATGCCTCCAGTAGTCCTAATGTGGTTAGTCATACTGAACCACATAGTACAGCACTGATATCTTCTGAGAATGTATTTTCTATAAAGAAGATGGTGTCTGAACTCATGGATTCTGGAGAGACCAGTCAAATCTCTCCAGACTGTTGTGATGAAACTGATGATGATGACCTCATTGCAATGATTGCTAAAATGTTTAACCGTTTCAAAGCAAAAGCAAGTAGGCCATCTGGACAATTTGCATCCAGTTCTTCAACTGATAAGACCAATTTGACATGCTTTACGTGTGGCAAAAAGCGTCATTTCATGAAAGAGTGCAGGTCCAACCAGTTTGTATCCAAGCCTGGTCCATTTTTTCAAATAATAAGCCTGATGATAGCTATAAACTGAAATATAAAAAGCTTAAGGCCCAGATTGCTCTCATGGCACAACAAATTGAAAACAATAATAAGTGCGCATGAT
>CM067172.1:91682468-91701904 GCA_034093135.1 Erigeron breviscapus
CATTATTCTTTATAAAATGGCACCTAGACAATCAAGATCACCTAAAAATCTGCTTGCCTCTGAATATAATCCTTCGGAAAATGTTGATAGGGCACCTCATATCTCTCTTGAGGCAAGTGCCATAAGAATCAATATGAATAACTGGATGGCAAGACTCTCTCTTTCCAGTGTTCATGATGCCCAATCGATTATTGGGAGATTAAACTCATTCTTTCTCTCTTGCCCATTATATGGTGCGTTAACATTGAATCCAGGAAGGATGTACCACGAGTATTTGTGTGAATTCTGGTACACGGCTAAATATGACGATGAAACTTCATCGATCAATTATACTCTCAAGGGAGGTACCAGATCCCTTGGTTTCACAGCTAGTCTTCTCAGGTCTGTTCTCCAGTTGAACTATTTTGAACAGAATGAGTTGCCTATTGAGCTTCCCACTGGTATCAATACAAGGGAAGTATGCAGATTGATGGGGTACACGGATATCTTGGATGAGCATGGCCAGCTATCCAGGAAAGGGACTATCTACATGAGCAAGCTGTCAGACTCATGGAGATATTTCTTCACCCATATTGTTGAGTGTCTGGGAGGCAGCTCTGGAGGATTAGACCAGATTAATCAAACACACCTCCAGATTGCCTACTGTTTATGGTTTGGGCTTAGAGTGGACTTTGCCCAGATCCTTTTTGATGACATGGTTGAGCGACTTAGGGTGAAAGGAAGAAAACCATTTGTTCCTTACATTCGTTTCCTTTCTCTAATGTTTAAAAATGCTCTTGGAGACCAGTATGATATGGATACTACTCACTTTTCTGTGAGTGAGTATATGAGAGATCTGGTCAATCTCAGGTCTTCACTGGACGAGGTAGATATTCCTCAGTCCATGCTTTCCTTACAAAGGGAAGAAGCTGGAAATGGCTCCAGATAGAGGTCAAGCTGTTGAAAGAGCCTCTGGAGACCAAGATGTACAGATAATTGAGGTTGTACAACCCATCAGACAAGTTGCTCCAGAAGGTCATGTACAAGAAGTTGTTGAACCTTCCAAACGACCTAGAACAAACAGGCGTCTGATGAGAGCAGGACTTCAGGTGAATCCTGAAAGACATCCTGGTGATGTTATGAATCTAGATGGATCGCCAATTTATGAACAAGAGGTTGTTGAGCAGGTTATTGAGGAAGTTGAAGAAGATGTTCAGACTGACGAACATGTTTCTGGTGAGCAAGAGGCTCCAATTGACTTAAATGTTGAGGCTGGTGAACAAGTGAATGTAGAGACTGGTGAACAGTCTGGTGAACAGACAGTTGGGATGGCTCCAGAATGGGATGATGTTGATTCCCCAATGTCTGAAGGCTTTGATGTTAACATGAATTTTCTGGGTGAAGATGTACAAGAAGAAGGAAATCTACCAGAAATGCCACCACCACAATCAAATATGCCACCACCACCACCACCTTCAATTCCAGAACACACTCAATATTTCATTCCAGCAACCACTCAACCTTCACAATCTCAACTTCCACCTCGTGCGCCGGAGTCACAATGAGAAGCTAGTTTATGAGAAGCTTGATGAACTGGTACTGGCCACAAACAACAACACTGAAAAGATCAAAATGGCAGTCCAGGGATTAGAGACTAGGTTGGTTAATTCTGTTCAGACTGCAGTCACTGGCGAACTGGCAGGTCTGAAAGAAGATGTTCAGAATTTGGTCTTCAGGGTCAGTTCTCTGGAGAGTAGACCCACACTGGAACATGGTGCAGTTGTTAGCACTATAAGTGATGAATGTACAAGGAAGTTCAGAAACAATATGTTGAAAGAATTATGTGAAGAAGTTTCTGGGACTGTTCTTCGTAGCATTCATGATGGAGTGTTACCCCAAGTAGAAAAGTTACTGGTTGAGAAGTTGCCAAAACATTTGCCTAAAGCAGTTGCAAATGTTCAGAAGGAAGTGCAGGCACTTAAGAAAGTTGTGTCTGAAACAACTCCAGTAGAAGGTATAACTTTTGGTCCACTGGACAGACTTATGCTTGAACAGTAATGGAATGATCTCAAGTCAAGAACTGGAGATCGTTCCAAGGGGGGAAAGTCGTCTGGTGACCAAACTCGAGCATATGGCACTGAAGCCGGGCTAACTGAAGAAGCTACTGGTACTGAAGCCAGTGAGCCCCAGTTTGAGACCTTCCCAGATATTTCAACTACACTGAAGGCTGTTAAAGGAAAAGAAAAAGTGGTATCTGGTGAAGAGGAAGAGCATACTGTAGATGCTGATGATGAAACTTCCAGGAAGTTAGAGCAAGAATGCATAATGATAGAGATTTTCAAAAGAAATCAAAAGGATGAACTGCTGGCCCATCAAAGGGAGATGGCAACAATGGGGACTCTAGACTCTTACAATGCTGGAAGGTTAGGCATTAACATTGAAGTGTATAAAAAGATGAAAGATGACCCCAGAGTTCATCAATGCCTAATTGCATTAGATGATGTTCATGTACGCTCATTCTACGCTGAAGAAGAGCAAGTCTATGATTCAATTATTTATGGCGTGAGTGTACCAGAACTCATCAGACAAAGAAAGGATGAACTGGTAAGTCTCCAGAAAAAGATAAGAAAGAATGTTGGTGCTCTGGAGATAGAGTACAGAAAGAGACTTACTGGTTTACCAAAGTTGACTGCCAGACAAATCAAAGCAATCAAAGATGCTGATGTAAGCAATTTCATTCCCCTGGACATTTCTCAAAAAATCAATCGTCAAGAACTCCAATCTGCTGTAGAGCAAAGGGGAGTGTCCAAGGAAACTGAAGCATTGATCCAGCAAGCCAAGCTGAAAGAAAAATACAATGAAATGTTGAATTTCAGGGCTGATGCAAGAAGGATCACTGGTGCTGAAATCAAATTGGCTGAAAATAATGAAGGCATGTCAAAGTTTGAAGTAAAGTTGACCAGGGAGGGTAACTTTACTAACGAAAGGAAAAGTACTTCAGTCCAAGCTTTTGGATGGAGTGAACTGAAGGAAATCGCTTTAACGTTCAGGGGGAAGACAAATGTGTCGACTGATGTTAAAGCATTTCTTAAAAGGATTGAGAAGGTATGGAGAAGAAAGCAACAGATGGAAGTTGCAATGGGCATAAGAACGTCAGAATTTATACCATCTTCTCCATCACCAAAGAGAAAGGCTACTAAAGATGCTCCAGAAAGGACATCGAAAAGAAGGGCCTGGCTCTTATTGTTTACTTATTGTAAATTATTGTCTTATGAAAATTGTATACTATTTATCAGTTGATGAATGTAATAATAGTTGCAATTTTTTATTTTTATAAGTAAATAACCAGATTTAGTCTAAGTTAGAACTTAATTGATGAAACTGAAAACACTCATGATCTATAAGTGTTTTCCAGTAACTTAGATTTTTTAGACAAATCGAAACTTGTGTTTTTCAAGCTTACAAAATGTATAGATTCAAGCTTGAAAACACTTGCATTATTTCTAAACAAATAGGGGGAATTTGTTAGGTCCAGATTTAGTCCAGATTTACTGGACTCGCTCCAGACGCGACTACTGGAGCCTCACTGAAGATCTGACCAGAAACGTGTTCTACTGGACCTACTCCAGACTTGGAATCTGGAGTCCCTCTAAAGATCTGTCCAGAAATAATGGAAGACCAGTGAGCAAATACTTGTATAGGAAATCTGGAGTATTCTCCAGATGAGCTCACTGGACTTCACCCCAGTCCAGATCAACTCTACTGAAGACATTCTGACTGAAGTCAAAGACTGAAGTCTGAAGAAAGAAGACTTAACAAATGGCGAAGTCCACTGGAAAGTCTTACCAGATCTGTACACTGGAGGATTGTCAGTGTTCTAGATCCTACAAGTCTGAACACTGATATCAAGGATTGACTTTTCCCTTTACACACTTTCCAAAGAACAATCCACTTGTTCTTTACCAAAGTATACGTGTGTAAAGGTGGTTGGATAAAAGGATACACTTGCATTTGATGTGACTTTATCCTTATTCCTTATCCAATACATTTAATGTTCTTGTCGGATCATTAAATGTATGCAACCATATTTGTACGGCACAAAATTCACTGGTGAATTTTGTTGCCTATAAATACAAAGTCATTTCCTTGACATAAATACTTTTAAGCATACACTTTGCATGAAAGTGAATTTGTCCAAATACTCTCGATCTTAAACTGGGATACTTCACAACTTTAAGTATCTCGATCCTAAAGAGTTATTTGACAAATATAGATCATTTGTAACTCATAGGTTGTTAGGATACATACTTAATTGTATTATCTTGATTCCGCAACAACCTTGTGTTTTATTTAACATCATAAATAAAATACCCATGAAAAATACATAATGTTCCACTTTATTTGTTTATTGCTTTAAGTCTTGTATTACTTTATTTATATACTTGCATTTATATTAAAGTAATACTAGTCCATTCTAGTGGTTATTAGACTTGTTGTATTTTGCACTTTCCTGGTTAACCATCGAACTTAACGGACTCACAACCACTACTGCATTACTTCCCACCACATAAGGTGAAAGCTTATTGGCGCTTGTTAGGTCGGAAATCGACCAAGTATAATTTGTTCAGAAATAGCTTGAAGTTTAGTGAAGATGTTTGTACAGAATTCTGAGCCGTCTCAGAATTACTTCACTAAGCTTCACTTCAGTTCAGATCGAGATAAATCTGAAGCATTCATTCTGAAGTCAAAGACTGAAGTATGAAGAAGAGAATCATCTCAGAAGCGAGCAAAGAGTGATTCTACCAGATCGAAGGCTGAAGCATCTCAATGTAAAGTATTTACAACACTTTACACTGATTACGAGGAAGACTTTTTACTTTACATACCGTTATCCAGTTAATAGATTTATCTATTTATAAAAGGTACAAGGTAAAAGTATGGGTTGGGAACAAAGTACTATAAGTCACATCAACTGACTTATATACTCTTCCTAGTATGAGCATGTAAGGAATTAGGTTTAATTCCTTAAATGCTCACAACCACATTTGTACGATCTTGTCCACATCATCATGGACTTGGTCTATAAATACAAAGTCTTCTCACAACTTGCAAAAGGCTTGAAACTTTAGCATTGCAACTTGTGAGATATACTCTAAGTAAACTTACGAGTATTTCCAGGTTATTTAGATCACTTGTTTTTCGGGATTGTTTAGATACTTACACTTGGGTGTTTATCTTTGTTCCGCAACAATCCTTGTATTTGTTTATATATCAATAAATCAAATACATTAGAAAGAAAACAACGTGTCTCAATGCTACATACTTGATTATACTTATATATATCTTATATAGTTTCTGCCATTTAGTTCTTGTTATTTACTTTAAGTCAATTGTTTCTTGTTATCCATATCTGGATCGTAAACTTAACTTGTCCATCAAGATTAGTTGTACTTGCCAGTCGGGTTTAGTTAATCATCTATATTTGGGACTCACAATTGGTATCAGAGCAGCAAGGTTGAATTATATCAATTCATTAACCTTTGATCTGCATAGATGGCTGACTTTCAACAAGAACGTCCTGACCCTAATAACACTACTCCACCCCCTATCATCAACAACAATATACCATCGCATAATGTACACGTACACTTTCCAAATAATCCTGTTCCCAAGTTTGATGGGAACAGTGAAAACTTTCAAACATGGAAAGCATGCATGCTAAAGTACATTGCTGGTGTTGAAAGACACTTACCCGATATCTTAAAAGAAGGACCCTTTGTCCCCATGGATGCTTCTACTGTTGTCAGAAATACCGATGGGACTCCTAGGCAGTCACCTAAGGAGAAGGATCATTGGTCTGAGGAAGATCATAGACTTGTAGACCTTGACACTAAGTTACAAAATATGATTTTATATGCAGTTCCTGAAACCCTTATGCCCACTCTTGTTTTACTTGAAAATTCCAAATTAATGTGGGAGGAACTAATGACACAGTTTGAAGGCACAAATGAGACAATTGTCACAAGAAAAGTTGCTCTAAACAAAAGATATGAGTCTTTCTTTGCTGTCCCTGGGGAAACTTTAACTCAAACTTACATCAGATTTACTAATCTGGTAAATCAACTGAAAGCCCTGGGTGTAACCAAAGATAAAGAAATTATGTTGGAAAAATTTTGTGACATTTTACCTTCTAAATGGGAAAATTTAATCTTGGTCTTGAGACAAGGCAAAACTTTGCACAGTCACACTCTTGCTTCCCTTTATGGAGCCTTCAGATATACTGAAGAGAACAAAGCTGAGAGAGCTTTGGCTGAGCAGGATGCCAAGAATCATGTTTCTACCAGTTCTGGTATGGTTCAGTATTCTGAACCACATAGTACTGCTCTACTATATTCTGAGAGTGACATTTCTGACTCGATGAAGAAGATGGTTTCTGAAATGTTAAAAACTGGTGTCTCTGGTAATGTTACTCATGATTGTAATGAGGATGACAATGATGATCTGGTTGCCATGCTGGCTAAAACGTTCAATCATTTTAAGGCCAAATCAAATCGATCTGGCAAACCTTTTGCTTCCAGCGCTTCTATTGACAAGTCTAATCTTGAATGCTTTAAATGTGGCAAGAAAGGACATTTCATGAAGGAATGCAGATCTAGTCAACCATCATCATCACAATCTGCTCCTAACCATTCTATTTTTCAGAAATCTGATGACAGCTATAAGGCCAAATACAAGAAGTTAAAGGCACATATGGCTCTTCTGGCACAAGACAACTCAAGCAACAGTTGTATGATTGCCAAAACTGAAAATGGGAAGAATCTGATGAATCATCTGATGATGAAGAAGAAGTTAGGGACATGTGTTTCATGGCACAAGAAGATCAAGGTCATTTGGTCAAATCCGATGTTGAATCTGGTCGCTGGGTGGATATTGTAATGAAAAAGGTCAGTAATTTTGGCTTTGAAAATAATGAGGAACACAAACTGGACCTTTTGGTTCTTTTAGAGGCTGACATCTCATTTGTTGAGACAGTGCGTTCAGAAAGCCTAAAAATGTTTGAAAATAATGAGGAACACAAACTGGACCTTTTGGTTCTTTTAGAGGCTGACATCTCATTTGTTGAGACAGTGCGTTCAGAAAGCCTAAAAATGTTTGAAAATAATGAGGAACACAAACTGGACCTTTTGGTTCTTTTAGAGGCTGACATCTCATTTGTTGAGACAGTGCGTTCAGAAAGCCTAAAAATGTTTGAAAATAATGAGGAACACAAACTGGACCTTTTGGTTCTTTTAGAGGCTGACATCTCATTTGTTGAGACAGTGCGTTCAGAAAGCCTAAAAATGTTTGAAAATAATGAGGAACACAAACTGGACCTTTTGGTTCTTTTAGAGGCTGACATCTCATTTGTTGAGACAGTGCGTTCAGAAAGCCTAAAAATGTTTGAAAATAATGAGGAACACAAACTGGACCTTTTGGTTCTTTTAGAGGCTGACATCTCATTTGTTGAGACAGTGCGTTCAGAAAGCCTAAAAATGTTTGAAAATAATGAGGAACACAAACTGGACCTTTTGGTTCTTTTAGAGGCTGACATCTCATTTGTTGAGACAGTGCGTTCAGAAAGCCTAAAAATGTTTGAAAATAATGAGGAACACAAACTGGACCTTTTGGTTCTTTTAGAGGCTGACATCTCATTTGTTGAGACAGTGCGTTCAGAAAGCCTAAAAATGTTTGAAAATAATGAGGAACACAAACTGGACCTTTTGGTTCTTTTAGAGGCTGACATCTCATTTGTTGAGACAGTGCGTTCAGAAAGCCTAAAAATGTTTGAAAATAATGAGGAACACAAACTGGACCTTTTGGTTCTTTTAGAGGCTGACATCTCATTTGTTGAGACAGTGCGTTCAGAAAGCCTAAAAATGTTTGAAAATAATGAGGAACACAAACTGGACCTTTTGGTTCTTTTAGAGGCTGACATCTCATTTGTTGAGACAGTGCGTTCAGAAAGCCTAAAAATGTTTGAAAATAATGAGGAACACAAACTGGACCTTTTGGTTCTTTTAGAGGCTGACATCTCATTTGTTGAGACAGTGCGTTCAGAAAGCCTAAAAATGTTTGAAAATAATGAGGAACACAAACTGGACCTTTTGGTTCTTTTAGAGGCTGACATCTCATTTGTTGAGACAGTGCGTTCAGAAAGCCTAAAAATGTTTGAAAATAATGCTTCTGAACTAAACGCCAGTCATGCCAGACTGAAAGAACTGAAAGATGTTCATTTGGCTCTAAAAAGTTATCAGTCTATGGTTGCAACTTTAGAATTGGAAAAGGAAGAATTAAAATCTATCCTTGAAAAAGAACAAGCAATTATCAAATCTTGGATGAAAGCACCAAGGCCAGATGCTGCAATTAAAAATACTTTTGCATCACAAAGAGCAGCATATGAGTCTGGTGATCTTCATTTGGCATCCATAATCACTGATTTAGATGCACTTCCAAAGGAAATAAAGCCTGAAATCATTTTTCCTAAAGTTGGCAAGCAGAAAACTGTAACTAATAAAGCCCAGGAACAATCTGAGGGTGAATCTAAAACAGCTCAGACAACTGTTTCAGAAAGGAAGGCTAAATCCAAAAAGCCATCCCCTCAGACTTCATCTAAGGTTCCTAAAGACCTTAAGAAGATGAAGAATATCTCCCCCACTGAGCCATCTACCTCAGATTCAGGTAAGGCTCAGGTGTCTAATGAAGAATCAATTTTGTTAAGGTTAGAAAGTCAATTTCAACTATTGGCTAGACAAGTGCAGAGTTGTAATGCACGTTTAAAAAATGTTGAAACTCCTCCTCTTCAACCTAAACAAAATACAAAACCTTTTTCTAAGCAAATCAAGCAGAAATCTGAAAAGAAAAAGGTTGAAAACCCCATCAAACCAATTGCTTTTATGTCATCTGAAATTATGACTGAGATCCCCTTTGATCCTTCTGTTCCTTATGAACCAAAGAAATCTGAGACTACTAAGGGAGAGTCTAGTGAACCCATCCAAAGATGGGTTCCCAAAAAGAACTAATCCTTGTTTGTGTGCAGGGAGACCGAAAGAAGAATATATGGTTTCTGGACAGTGCTGCTGGCCGAACCATGACTGGTTATCAGACCCTGCTAGAGGAATATAGGGTGCAAGAGGGGCCCTCAATAGTTTTTGGAAATGATGGTAATGGAAAAACTGAGGGATATGGTGTGGTGAATAATGGTCAAGTCAAATTCACACGTGTTGCATATGTGAACGGTTTGAAATATAACCTGATCAGTGTCAGTCAACTGTGTGATGATGGCTTCAAGGTTTTATTTGATATTTCACAAGGCACCATATTCAACAGAGATGGAAAGGTGGTACTGATTACACCAAGGAAGGGAAACATTTATGTCATTGATATGAATCCTTCCACCACTAAACAATGTTTTTACTCAAAGGCAGATGAAGACACAAACTGGCTGTGGCACAAGAGATTATCCCATCTGAACTTCAAAAATATTAATAAGTTGTCTAGAAAACAACTTGTTGATGGGATACCCTCTATGTCTTTCAACAAAGACAAGCCATGTCCAGGTTGTGAAATGGGTAAGCAGAAAAGAGCTTCATTCAAGACAAAACAAAGCTTTAGTATTACTGAACCTCTTCACATGCTTCACATGGACCTTTTTGGACCAGTGAATGTTCAGACCAGAGCAGGAAAGAAGTACACCCTTGTTATCGTTGATGAATATTCAAGATACTGCTGGGTGATTTTCCTCAGGTCCAAAAGTGAAGCCACTGCTGAAATTATTGCTTTCATCAAACAAATTGAGCTCAAGCACAAGCGAAAAGTTTGTCAGCTCAGAAGTGACAATGGCACTGAATTCAGAAATGCTACTCTGGAGTCCTTCTGCACTGAAACTGGCATATCTCAAAACTTCTCCTCAGCCCACACACCAGAGCAGAATGGTGTTGTAGAAAGAAAGAATCGTACGCTGATTGAAGCTGCTAGAAGTATGTTGAATGAATCTGGTCTTCCCAAGAATTTCTGGGCTGAAGCTGTTGCAACTGCCTGCTACACTCAGAACAGATCTGTTTATGTCAAAAGACACATGAAGACCTCCTATGAAGTACTCAGAAATAGAAAGCCTAATATTGGATACTTCCATGTATTTGGGTGTCCAGTATACATTCTGAATGATTCAAGTCAGCTTGGAAAATTTGATGCAAAAGCTGATGAAGGGTACTTCCTAGGATATTCATCAAATCGCAAAGCCTTTAGAGTCTTTAACAAGAGACTTGAAAAGGTTGATGATTCAATTCATGTTACCTTTGATGAATCCAATTCTGCAATCTTTAAAAATTCCATTCCTGAACCACCCTCAGAAAGTCCAATAAGTTTTGGTGATTCTGATCCTATTACTGAAACTGATCAGTCGCCTGAACCTGCTTCTGAACATCTCCGTTCAGAACCAGTAATAAACAAGCCTAGCAACATTCCATTTTATCCTCCAGTCAGTTTCAAACTGCCTTCTGAACTAACTATTGGATCAGATGTACATGCTGCTTCTCCTCTGATATCAGGCTCCACTGAGCAACCTCAATCTGAAGAATTTCATGATGCAAGTCATGATCTGCAGGAAGAAGAAGAAGCTGAAGATGTATTTTCTGAAGCTCCTCCTGAAGTTACTCAGAGAAGTTCTTGCACTGATATCATTGTTCATCCTGGTCAATACTCTAAATGGACAAAAGCACATCCAATCGAGCAAATTATTGGAGAGTCCAGTAAGGGGGTTCAGACCAGAAGAGCCACAAGCGATCAATGCTTAAACGTCAGCTTCTTATCTCTAATTGAACCCAAGAAGATTGACGAGGCTATGCAAGACCTAAGCTGGGTTGAAGCCATGCAAGATGAGCTCAACCAGTTTAAAAGAAACGATGTATGGGAACTCGTTCCTTGTCCCAGTAACCTGAAGAAGGAACCAATTGGGACAAGATGGGTCTTCAGAAACAAGATGGATGAAGATGGTCATATCATCAGAAACAAAGCAAGACTTGTTGCAAAAGGATATGCACAAGAAGAGGGAATAGATTTTGATGAAACTTTTGCACCAGTTGCTAGACTTAAAGCTATCAGAATATTCTTAGCTTTTGCAGCTCATCATCAGTTTAAAGTCTATCAAATGGATGTCAAAAGTGCATTCCTGAATGGAGAACTAGAAGAAGTCATTTATGTGTATCAACCACCAGGGTTCATTAATGAAGAAAAACCACATTGGGTGTACAGACTGAACAAAGCCTTATATGGTCTGAGACAAGCACCCAGAGCCTGGTATGATACTCTTACTAAACATCTTCTTAAAAATGGTTTTAAACGTAGTGCAATTGATAACACTTTGTTCATATTGCATGATAAAAGTGATATCCTTTTTGTACAAATTTATGTTGATGATATTGTGTTTGGTTCTACAAATGAGAAGATGTGTGAAAAATTTTCTAAAATCATGTCTTCTGAGTATGAAATGAGTATGATGGGTGAACTGACATATTTTCTGGGACTTCAAGTAAAACAAACTGAAGATGGTATTTTCATAAACCAGGAAAAATATGTCAAAGATTTATTAAAGAAATATCAATTTGATTCAGTCTCATCAAAAGATACTCCTATTTCTGCTCCATTAACTTTGGATTCTGATCCACATGGAAAACCAGTGGACCATACAAAATATCGTGGTATGGTTGGTTCACTGATGTATTTAACTGCAAGTAGACCAGACATAATGTTTGCAACATGCCTTTGTGCTAGATTTCAGTCTGATCCCAGAGAAGCACATGCAAATGCTGTTAAAAGGATCTTCAGATACCTTAAAGGTGTCCCCAGATTGGGTCTTTGGTATCCCAAAGGCTCTAGTCTAGATCTAATGGGTTATTCAGATTCTGATCATGCAGGTTGTAAGATAGCTAGACAGGAAAAGTACCACAGGTGGGTGTCATTTCCTTGGTGGCAAATTAGTAAGCTAGACCAGTAATAAGCAGACTGCAGTATCACTATCCACTGCAGAAGCTGAGTATATTTCTGCAGCAAGTTGTTGTGCTCAGATTCTATGGATGAAAAACCAGCTGACTGATTATGGTGTTACTTACACAAAGACTCCAATCTTTTGTGATAACACTAGTGCCATTGCCATATCTCACAATCCTGTGATGCACTCGAAAACCAAGCACATCGATCTCAGGTATCATTTCATTCGTGATCATATTCTGAAAGGAGATATTGAATTGCACTTTATTCCCACTGATAAGCAACTCGCTGATGTTTTTACAAAACCTTTAGATGTCAAAACCTTTAAACATCTGGTCAGTGAGTTGGGTATGTTAAATCCTTAGACTGGTAATCCTGTTATAAACGCCTCAGTGACACTGATCTGGTTCACTAGTCTGAGCGATCCATGTAATTTTTGCTCGCCTAGCTATCGAACGCCTTTTGTGATACTATCTTGGCACTTATTAATTCATGGATCATCACTTCAGGGGGAATGTTAAATATTTTTCAAACTTTAAAATAAACCTTCATTTTTGAGGGGGAACCTTTTTGCTCAGAAAAATGTATTTAACTGAAGCACTTCAGAAAATCAAAAATATTTCAGTTGAACTTTATTAACTGAGATGGTTCAGATCTCTTTGGAACTGATCATGCTCAGAATCTATTTTGTCATCACTGAAAGACAACAATCTTTTCAAGATATTTTTGATACTTGGTCAATTGTGTGTACACGTGGCCTACTGCATACTATATGTTTTCAACTTACGTTGGTCATGCTTATGTGTCACAGAAGTTGCGCCGTAAAAGGGAAAGAAATGAGTACTTTTTCTGAAAAAGTGTTGCAGGGTGGGGTCACTCAAACGTCTCTGCATTAAATGCGGACTTGACCCCAGAAATTGTTTTTAATTGGAAAATCACTTTATATTCCATCTTAAATTCAAATTCCTTTTCATTCTTTCATTTACTTCGTTTTTCATTTACTTTCCAATCATCAATCTCTTTCTTATTCACTCTCAAATTCCTTAACTCCTCATATTCCTTTCACTTTCAACTTTCGATTCTTAAAAATGTCTAAATCATCATCTTCTTCACAACCTAAATCACTCATCATATTTAAATATACTCCATCGGATGATGTGAAAACATCTGCCACATGGCCAAAGAATTTCACTCCTTCACAAATCCGATTTAACATGAGCAATTTCTTGGCTCAATTAAATGTGAAATCCAAAACGCTAATGGGAAGAATCAATAATTTTTGGGAGAAATCCCCTTTTCATTATGCTCTGACCGCTAATCCTCAGGCATTGTATCATCGATACTTGCTTGAATTCTGGTATACTGCTGTGGTGAGCAAAGATGAACAATCCATCTCCTTCACTCTCAATGAGGGCACCAAGCAGTGTGTTATCACTCTTGAGGGGTTCAGAAATCTCCTTCATCTGAACTACCTCGAACCTTCCCAGGTATTTGCTAAACGACTCAAAGGAGTCAATTTCAGGGAGGTTCTAGTCGCCACCGGTCATGGCGATATGGAGGATGCTGATGGTAATCTGAAGACCTCCGGACACATATTTATGTCTGGATTTGGCAATTGCTGGAGGTTCTTCTGGACCCAGATTGTGGAAAGTCTTGGTGGCAACCATGGAGGGTTGGACCAACTTTCATTACCCCAAGTTGAGATGGGGTATTATATTTGGAATGGGATACAAGCAGACTTTGCTGAGATTCTCTTTTCTCATCTAATTACAAAACTAAAAGGAAAGAGAAGTCTGCATATTGCCTTTCCAAGATTTCTGAGCTTATGTTTCATGGATATTCTTGGTGAAGCTTATAATCAAGCTGGACCTGAAGCTTCAGTACCTGAATACAGCAGAGATTTCTCAAAGGCATCCACTGCTGAAAATGTGCCTGAACTATCCACTGCTATGCTTCAGGTATTTAATAAAACTGTTTCAGCCACACTAGCTGGTTCAGAAAGGTCACTAAGTGGGCCACAAAAGAATATGGGACCCGTTAGTCGACCTAAAGATAAGTTTCTGAACATCATTCGTGTTCTAGTTTCTGTATCTACTGTCCCTGGTGATGATACTACGGTTGAGCCAATCATTGAATCTGGTAACGATGCACCTGCTTCTGCAGATGTTGAACCAGAATCTGGTGCGGGTACTAGTGACCCAAACCAGAGCATATCTGACCAGATTGTAAAAGTGAATGCTTTCTGGGATGACGATGAGCTACCTCAGGGGAATCTCGATTCCCTTGCTGATTTTGAGTTTGACGAGGGATTATTGGAAGCGAATCAATCTGATTCTGAGCCAGCCACCATTCTCGCAAACGCCCCTCCTCCTCCCCCAGAAATCCAACAAGAACAAGATATTAATCCTTACGTTCCACCACCTCCATCTCATCAACATCCAATTTTTCCACCGGGCACTAATCCTGCCTATGTTACAGCCGGTACTTTTAATCCTTCACTTCAATTTCTTCACCCCAAATTTATCAACTCCCACCGCCTATTAAGTATGCTGCCCAAATAGAAATGGACTTGGATTCTGAAACAGAATCTGAGAGTTCAACTGATTTACAACTGATTTACAACTGAACAATGTTCTGAAAGGGCTTGGTAATCTACCATTTGTTGCTCCTGCTTCTGCACAGCCCCCACCTCCTTTAAATGTAGAAGCATAGTTAGAGAAGACTCAAACCGAAGTCCAAAGCCTTATTCTTAGGGTGGAGGATTTAACCAAGTCTCTAACTACTAATACTAGTTCTGTGGCTGAATTGAAAGGTGCTCAGATGTTTCTTGGAACTGAATTATCCAAGGTTGCTGGAAACGAAGGATTAGTAGTTGGGAAGCTGAATGAGCTGGTGATGACTTGTAACAAGGTGAGCTCTGCAATCAGAGAAGCCTTCAAGCTAACAAAAAGAGACGTGCAAGCTTCGGTGGTTGCAAACTTGACATCTTGTGTTCAGTTATTGAAGCAAGATTTTAAGGCTGTTGGAAGAGAAGTACATGAGTTGGTTCAGAAGCCATGTATAAATGAAAAAGAACTTGGGGCTTCTATAAGTGTTGGTATTTTGGATAATCTGAAGTCTGAGCTAACTCAGAATCTAGTTGCTCAGATTTCATAATCGGTTTCTGAGAAGGTTGGTGAGAAGGTTAGAGTGATGATTGCTGAACTAACCAAAGACACATATACCAAAGTGGACAAGGCTGTGAATGAAGTAAAAGATTCAGTGTCCAAACTTGAAGGCTCAGTTCAGAATCAGTCCAAACAGTTAGATGAAATTCTAACTCTTCTGAAGAAGGAAAGTGTTGTTGCTCCTCCACCCCCTGCTTCATTTACTGAAGAAGATAGAAAGCATTTAAAAGAAATAATGGATAAAGAGTCGCTGAATCTGAACTCCAATTTCAGATTAAGATCTCAGTTTGCTCAGCTTTCTAGAGGAATTTCTGAATGTTTATAACAACAAAGTTGGGAACCACTGAAAGGCATGCAAATGGCCATTGAAGAATTCGCTAAGTTGCCTTCAGAGGTCCCCAAAGGGGGAAAAGGTGTGCCTATTGGTCTGCTTGCAAGTACACAAGAAATCATTGAAGCAACCAAGAAACAAACTGAGGTGCCATCTGGTAGTGCCTCAGTTCAGGAGGAACAAGTTCAGAGATCTGAAACTGAACCTGCTAAGAAAGACAAGGGCAAGGCCCAAGCAGTGGAAGAACCAAAGAAAAGTTCTAAGGGTTCTGGGATTATTGTTGGTGAGAATGTGGATGAACATGGTTATCCCTTGCACGATCTTGATGCTGATAGTAAGAAATTGGAAGCTTTGCAAAAGCAGGTCTCTAATCAATTCATTATGTGGAGGGAAAACAAAGAAAGAGAAAGGGAACAACATCTGAAGATGGGGACCCTTGATCATATAGATGCTGCAGCTCTTGGTTTATCACTGGAAAGATATTTGAAAATCAAAAATGATCCAAGAGTGCAAAAAGCTGTTGTTGATATGCTCGAGTATGAATGTGGGATGAATTACTCACCTCTGGAACAAAAGCTAGAGAGTCTAACCTTCAAGTTGTCTATTGAAGACTTGAAAAGAAATAGAGAAAAGGAAATGGCAATTAAAAGAAGGAAATTCTGGCCGAAGTTCTGAAGGTTGAAAAAGAGTTGTTCAGACCAACCACAAAGCCCAAAGTAACTGGAACAAGGTCTGCAAGAAAGAATTCTCGTGATGTTGTCTTTACTTCTCTCAAACCATCAGATGATGCTGCTGAACTTGAAAGAAAGCATGAGAAGGACCAGTATGATCATTACATGAATCATCGATCGCATCAGGCCAAAATCATTGATATAGAAGTTACAAAGGCTGATGGATTGAAGTTGTTTGATTTGATTGTGAAAAGAGAAGGTAGGGCAGCTGAAGAATATAATCAAGTTTCAGTTCACGAGTTTGGGATTTCAGAGCATAGGGAGATGATCCAAATTCTGAGGGGGAAGCCGAAATCTGCCTTGATTGGTGCATGGTTATCAAGAATACAACAAAAGATGCAGGCCAAGGTAGAAATTGAAGGAAGATTGTTTGGAAAGAAGGATCATTCTCCACTGAAAAGGAAACCTACTAAAGCACCTTCTGGTTCAAGGCCTGCCAAGAAGTAGTTCCTTTTTCAGTTTATCATGTACTTGTAATATATTTACATTTGTAACAAACATTTCAGTTTGTATATATATGTTGCAAATTGTAACCAATAAGTAGATGGTAAGTTTAAGTTAGAAAAACCACAAGTAAAATTCTGAGCCATCAATGATATATAAGATGTACTTAGAAAATTTTTACAACTTAAACAAAAACTTGCATTTCAGACTTACAAGCATGTATAGATAGAAGTCTGAGATGCATGCACTATTTCGGAACAAATAGGGGGAATTTGTTAGGTCGGAAATCGACCAAGTATAATTTGTTCAGAAATAGCTTGAAGTTTAGTGAAGATGTTTGTACAGAATTCTGAGTCATCTCAGAATTACTTCACTAAGCTTCACTTCAGTTCAGATCGAGATAAATCTGAAGCATTCATTCTGAAGTCAAAGACTGAAGTATGAAGAAGAGAATCATCTCAGAAGCGAGCAAAGAGTGATTCTACCAGATCGAAGACTGAAGCATCTCAGTGTAAAGTATTTACAACACTTTACACTGATTACGAGGAAGACCTTTTACTTTACATACCGTTATCCAGTTAATAGATTTATCTATTAATAAAAGGTACAAGGTAAAAGTATGGGTTGGGAACAAAGTACTATAAGTCATATCAACTGACTTATATACTCTTCCTAGTATGAGCATGTAAGGAATTAGGTTTAATTCCTTAAATGCTCACAACCACATTTGTACGATCTTGTCCACATCATCATGGACTTGGTCTATAAATACAAAGTCTTCTCACAACTTGCAAAAGGCTTGAAACTTTAGCATTGCAACTTGTGAGATATACTCTAAGTAAACTTACGAGTATTTCCAGGTTATTTAGATCACTTGTTTTTCGGGATTGTTTAGATACTTACACTTGGGTGTTTATCTTTGTTCCGCAACAATCCTTGTATTTGTTTATATATCAATAAATCAAATACATTAGAAAGAAAACAACGTGTCTCAATGCTACATACTTGATTATACTTATATATATCTTATATAGTTTCTGCAATTTAGTTCTTGTTATTTACTTTAAGTCAATTGTTTCTTGTTATCCATATCTGGATCATAAACTTAACTTGTCCATCAAGATTAGTTGTACTTGCCAGTCGGGTTTAGTTAATCATCTATATTTGGGACTCACAACGCTTTTTGGAGCTGGGTATAGACTTTCAGCTTCAGATGAAGAACTAGATTTAGAATCATTAGAATGAAGAGAAACAGATGATGATGCCATTTGAAAACAATTTTTATAAAAAATTTAAATTTAATAACAAAACAGTAATCAGACTGAGAGAAAAAAAAATTTGATTTGAGAAAATATGAACAAGTGATTTGGGATTTAGGTTAAATCGATATTATATACATGATTCAAAATATCCCGTTTGAAAAAGTTGGAGAGAGAAAGATTTTGATTGGAGGATCAACAAGTAGTGGAGGTACTTTTTCAGTAACCGACTGTTACCACTACACGTGTCACACTCCAATAGGATCAACAAGTACACTTAAATAAAATAATGAAAATAATAAAACGCACTGAGATATTTAATAACAAAAATAACCACGAATCTGTGTCAGACTCAGCTTACCCTCTTTTACTTGGAAATGCACCAAGTATGAAAGGGTAGTCTGGGTTAGACACAGCTTACCCTCAAAAATTTAGATTAACTCTAAGGGGTCAGATTTGTTATTACTTAGCTCACTACATTTTACAAATTAAGCATACCTAGCTTACTTATGAGATTGTTGAACCTTGATTCATCCAATGGCTTTGTGAACAAATCAGCAAGCTGATTATCTTTGGAATGAAGTGGAGTTCAACATCTTCTTTCATTACATGATCCCTGATGAAATGATATCTTATATCAATGTGCTTGGTCCTTGAATGAAGCACATGATTGTTTGAAATTGCTATGGCACTGGTACTGTCACAAAAGATTGGAGTTTTTGTTGCAGTGACACCATAGTCTTGAAGCTGATATTGCATCCAAAGGATTTGAGAGCAACAACTTCCTGCAGCAACATATTCAGCTTCTGCAGTGGAGATAGAAACTGAATGCTGCTTCTTGCTGGACCAGCTTACAAGTCTATTGCCAAGCAATTAACAAGCTCCTGAAGTACTTTTTCTATCAATCTTACAGCCTGCAAAGTCAGAATCTGAATAGCCAATTAGATCAAATCCTGAGTGTTTGGGATACCAAAGACCCAGATTGGGACTACCTTTAAAGTATCTAAAGATTCTTTTCACAGCCTTAAGATGAGATTCCTTAGGACTAGCTTGATATCTTGCACAAAGACATGTAGCAAACATAATATCTGGTCTACTGGCAGTCAAGTAAAGTAATGATCCTATCATACCCCTATAAGTTGTGGTGATGTGTAAAATCGAGTTTAATAATTTAAAATAAGAAATACCCCAAAACTGACTACTACACACTCTTGGGCAGTGGACCCGTTCGTATATAGTATAGCTAAAAGGTAAGTCCAGGATCGAACACAAGGACTAAAACTAAGTAATTGTTGACATTAAGTAATTCAAGTAAATAGGGGGTTTGTGACCGAATTGTCACGTTGCAAAAGTTAGTAAATAATTAGTAATCCCAAAGGATTAATCGAAAAGAGAATTTGTTTTAAACAATAATTTAAAAGGCATCCATCTTGATTTCGCTCGACAACATGTTAAGATTGCACATAAATGAAGTTCAAATCCAAATTAGTTGATTAAATAA
>CM067172.1:91702904-91721407 GCA_034093135.1 Erigeron breviscapus
CAAATTTGAACCAAAAGGCGATGAGGCATATTTCATCGGTTATTCAAGAGAATCCATTGCATATCATGTATATAACCGAAGAACCAAGAGAATCGAAGAGAGTATGAATGTTAAATTTGATGAACTCTCGGGAATGGTTCTTGAACAATACAGTTCAAGACCCGAACTTCAAACTCCACAAGCTTCCGCAACTAAGACTGCATCAAATGTCAAATCATTCTCAACTCCGACTTCACAAGATTTGGATATCTTGTTTGAAGAATTTTTCCAAGTTCCGAAGAAAGTTTCTGAATCTGATGAGAATTCAAATGAACCATCAAGTTCAAATTCGAAAGAGATGGATCCCAATGAGTTTTCACCATCACAATCATCAGATGTAAGTTCACCATCTGATTCTCCTCCACCTACTGATTATTCAGAGTTGCATACTCAACCTCATGTTATCTCAAGTGACAAATCCATCAACCAATCCAGAAGATTATAATCAAGATGACTTTGTTGAACCAATTGCTACTTCACTTGAACAATTGACGGAACAACATACTCCTGATTTTATTGATTCTGAAGAATCTGGTGATCCAATTGACCCAATTCCTCATACAACCAAATGGACTAGAGCTCATCCGATTTCTCAAGTCATTGGTAATCCAACAACTGGAGTTCAGACAAGATCCGCTTCGCGAATGAATGTCTGTTTGTGAATTTTCTGAGCATTGTTGAACCAAAGACAGTGAATGAAGCTCTAAGTTGTCCAGATTGGGTGAAAGCTATGCAGAAGGAACTGAATCAATTTGAACGACTTGAGGTGTGGAAATTGGTTCCCAATCCTTACAAGAACAAGGAGCCAATTAAAACCAAGTGGATCTTCAAGAATAAAAAGGATGAAACTGGAGTTGTTGTACGCAACAAAGCACGATTGGTTGCAAAGGGATATTGCCAACAAGATGGAATTGACTACGATGAGACATTCGCACCAGTTGCACGAATTGAGGCTATTCGGATATTTCTGGCCTATGCTGCCTACAAGAACTTCACAGTCTACCAGATGGATGTTAAAACTGCTTCTTGAATGGAATTCTCAAAGAAGAAGTGTACGTTGAACAACTAGAAGGTTTTGTGAGTTCCAAACATCCAGACTACGTTTACAGGTTAGACAAGGCATTATATGGTCTGAAGCAAGCGTCTCGTGCATGGTATGATGCTCTATCCTCTTATCTTGTGAAATCTGGTTTTAGCAAAGGTTCGATTGACACTACCTTGTTTATAAAACGACAAGGGAGTGACATTATTCTAATCCAGATTTATGTTGACGACATAATTTTTGGGTCAACTAATCCTAAATACTGCAAGAATTTCTCTGCTTTAATGATCAAGAAATTTGAAATGAGCATGATGGGTGAATTAAACTTTTTCCATTGGTCTTCAAGTAAAACAGTTGTCAAATGGTACTTTTATTTGTCAATCTAAGTACATTCTTGACATGTTGAAAAAGTTTGAGATGATATATTGTCAAACAATTGGGACACCCATGGAAGCTCGAACAAAGATCAATGCTGAGTTAAATGGAAAATCTTTTGATCAAAAGAAATATCGTAGTATGATAGGGTCACTCATGTATTTGACTGCAAGTCGCCCGGATATTATGTTCGCCACATGCATGTGTGCCAGGTACCAGGCCAATCCAAGGGATACCTGAAAGGCACAGTGAACCTTGGTCTCTGGTATCCAAGGGATACCGGGTTTCAATTGATTGCATACTCGGATGCTGACCATGCAGGTTGCAAGCTTGATCGAAAGAGTACCTCTGGGAGTGTACAGTTTCTAGGGGATAGATTGGTCAGTTGGTCTTCAAAGAAACAGAATTGTGTATCCACATCTACTGCAGAAGCTGAATATGTTGCTGCCACAAGCTATTGTTCACTAGTTCTTTGGATGAAGACTCATTTGACTGATTATGGATTTCAATTCAACAGAATTCCCATTTACTGTGACTCAAAGAGTGCTATTGCTATTTCTTGTAACCCGGTGCAGCACACAAAGACCAAGCACATAGATGTTCGGTACCATTTTCTTAAAGATCATGTCGAGAAAGGTAACATCGAACTCTATTTTGTCCCAACAGACTACCAACTTGCAGACCTTTTCACCAAACCTTTGGATGAAAACAGGTTTAATTTTCTGAAAACCAAGTTGGGAATCTTGATTTACAAACTTAAATGCTTTAATGCCATGTATTCTATGTTCATTTTCTGTTTCAAACATTGATGTGTTATTACATGCAATGTTTGAGGGAGAGAAAAAGGGTAAAATGCATGATTTTAGAGGGAGTTTGTAAATTTAGTATAGTCTTATATGCTTAATTTGAGGGGGAGTGTGCAAATGCATGTGAATATTTGTTTGCTTATTTGTTAATTGTTTGTTTTATTTGCATTAAATTTTTTTTATGTGTGTTTGTTGTTAAAATTGAAAAATCAAATACAAAATTAGAAAATTCTAAAATAATAAAAAGATTTTTTTATTTTGTTTTTTTTTTTTCTGTTTTATTATTTCATTTTTATTTTTTTTCTTTTCTTTATGTTTGTTTCTTATTTTTTTTAAGCCCAAAAACAATATGAGCCCAATTGCCTTGATGAGCCCAAGACTTGTTTGAAGACGGGTTGTCTCGCGGGTCACACCCAGACCCGCCACCCATGTTTGCTCTTTAAATTGGAAATGGGCGGGTCAAAATATTCACTTTGAAATTTCAAACAAAATATCTTATTGTTTTACTCTCTAAAACCGATCAAAAGTCACATCAATATATCAAAATTTCAATTTTGTTCATAATAATTCAAGTGGATACATTCGTGTGATAGATTTTCAGTTGTATTTCATCATTTACTTCGATCAAATCATCGGTTTTTGAGGTAAGATTTCTTGTATAATTTTTGATCACCAATTGTTTGATTAAATGTCAAGTTGAATATTTTTTTTTCTCTTTCGAAGTCTTATGCTTGCTATGAGGTTTTGATTCATGTCTTGATGATAATAGATGCATGATTAGGTATTGTACTTATTGTTTATATGATTATATGACTTAATCTGCATGTGTTAATGATTTTTCTGGGTTTGAATGTGCGAGGGCTGGGTAATTTCATGAATGTTTGATGAAAAGTGCCATTTGCAGAGCATTTTGCTCGGCAAATGGGTACTTTGTTCATATTAAACTTCAAATCATCATAATTTCTGGTTAACTTGTTCTTAATTTTCTCAAACAAGTTTTTGGATCAAAAAGTGTCATTTGCAGAGCTTCTAGCTCGGCAAATGCTTGTTTTTATCAAACTAGTAAATTTTTCCACCAAGTCATTAAAACAACATAATGCAGAGCTTTTTGCTCGGCATTCAAGCCTTTTTGTTTTTCAAAATGGATCAAAGTTTTAAAATCAACTGTTTGCAGAGAGGTTTGCTCGGCAAACAGGTCATTTTTGAATTCCAAAATTTTTTCAAGTATGAAAACAACTGTTTGCAGAGCAATTTGCTCGGCAAACAGTGCATTTTGTTCAAAATGAATCCAAGTCTTAAAATCAACTGTTTGCAGAGCTTTGAGCTCGGCAAACAGACCTTTTTGATTTCCAAGTCTTTCAAGCCTAAAAACCACTGTTTGCAGAGCTCATCGCTCGGCAAACAGACCTTTTTGCTCCAAAAAGTTTTCCTTGTTTAAAATCAACTGTTTGCAGAGCAATTTGCTCGGCAAACAGTGCTTTTTGTCCAAAATTTTTTTTCAACTTGTTCAATCAACTGTTTGCAGAGCATTTTGCTCGGCAAACAGTACAAAGTGAAAATTTTGTTCACCAAAGTTCTTAAAACCAACTGTTTGCAGAGCATTTTGCTCGGCAAACTGTACAAAGTGAAACTTTTTCATCAAGTTTTAAAACCAACTGTTTGCAGAGCATTTTGCTCGGCAAACAGTACAATTTGAAAATTTTCATATTGAAATTGTTCTTTATCAATTGACAACATTTTTGTTGTTCAATAAAAGAAAATTTCATACATTTTTTAAGGAGTGAATCTGAACTGCTCATTTGCAGAGCTTTGAGCTCGGCATTCACGAGGTTTATCTCCAATACTCGATGACTTGGTGCCTGACTTGAAATTTTTCCAAAAACCATTTTTCTTGGGCAAATTGTCAAAATGTACTATTTGCAGAGGTTTTTGCTCTGCAAACAGTACAAATTAAAATTTTTTTTTCTTTTCTTCTTTCTTTTCTTTCCATTATTTTTATTCTATGTTTCTTTTATTATTATTTGTGTTGTGTTTTAAAATGTATAAATGTATATGTGTATTGTGTTTGTATATATAGTATTTCATAAGTGTTTGGGGTGAGAGGCAAGATATCGAACGCCTTTGTGTACTACCTTGTTTTCTTATCTTTTAATACTTATGTTATCCTATATATTGTCATGTTTTGTATATATATTTGGGTGAGATGCAAGGTATCGAACGCCTTTGTGTACTACTTTGTTCTCTCATTTTTTAATATATATGCAAAACATTGTTTATGTATAATAAATTGTGTTTCTAAAATGTTAGTGTGTTTTGTAATTTTTCTGTGTTTGAAATGTATTTTCTGGTCAAAAACTTTGGTCAGTTTGTCTTAAACAGAAAAATAATAAAGTACCAAGATGGCAATGTACAGAGAAGGAGATTCAATGAAAATGCAAGCCAATCAAGCACTACATATCCCATTTGCTTGCAAATTCCCGATCATTCTAGAGATTCTTAGCTATCATCCATTAAATAATGCTTTGACTGGAGGTGCAATTGTGCCTGAGAAGTATGTCTTTGAGCTGTGGGAATCGATTGAATATGTACGAGGAAGTAAAAGGCATAACACAGCAGACTACTTCAAATTTACACTAGAGTCAGAAAATGAATTCTTCAATTGTAGATTCACTCTGGATGAATTTAGAACAATCATTGGATTTCCTGTACAAGATGAATACGAAGAACTACCTTCAGTTGAAGAAATGTTGGCTGGAGTTCATTCGTTGGGATATGCAGGAGAGTTGGCAACAATGAGAGATTTTAGAAGAAGTAATGTAGCAACTCTCTGGCAAACGATGTACAATGTTCTTACAACTTGTTTGATGCCATCACAGAAAGGGATTGATCTTATGACAAAGGATTCTCTGGCAATCTACTATGCAGTCACTCACAATGCGCAGTGTGACTTTGCAAAAATCATATGGGCAAAGATGATTCAAGTTGCAAGGGAAAGGATAAACAAGACAGAAAATATATTCCCTTCATCAGATTCTTCACACTGATTATCGAAGATGTTCTTGATAATGCAGAAGAAATTCCAAAATTGGAAAACAGCTTCAAGTGTGTGATTGCGATGTATAAATCCAACTTGAGAGGCACAAGTTGTGAAACCGTAAGACCTTTTCCGATTCCACCATTTTTGATAAACCTGGTTCCTGCTCAGAGTCCTCACCTTAGGGCTTATCTTGAGTGGTTAGTCTCAGTAATGGGGTCTGAAAGCCGACAGACTCCTTCCCAAACTGAGCATAGGTCGCCAAGTGAGGGTCCTAGTTCGTCAAAAAGAAAAAGAGGGGTTAGTGATGAAGGGGCCTCTGAGCAGAGGAAAAGAAAGTCAAAAAGAGTTATGTTTGAGCAAGATGTTGCTTCACCTGAACCTATTTCATCACCTGTTTCAAATATACACCAAAATTACATCACAAACATCACCTTCACAATCTACACAATCTACACCAACCGTTCGCTTTTCACAATCTTCACCTTCGCAATCTACACCTATACCATCCGTAGTTTCACCGAATCCACCAATTCTAACACCACCTCGTTCATCACCGATTCTTAATCCAACACCAATTGCATCTGCTCTACCTGATGAACCAACTCCACCACCAGGTAGACGACTTAAAATGTCTGCTAGAAGTGTCCTAAAGCAGACTTTAAAGAAGAAGAAATCAAAAAGAAAACATAAGTCGTCTAAATCTGCAAGACAAAGACTTGAATCTACTTCAGCAGATGTGAATGAACAACCTGGTGCCTCAGCGGAGTTTGATGTTGAACAAGCAACAAGAATTGTGGATAATGTTGTATCTGAGTTAGAAACTGAGAATGTTAGCACTGGAGATGATGTGCTGGAGGAACAAGGCGGAATTGAGGGAGGAGTTGAAAATGTAAGAGAGGATGTGCGGCCCGGGTTAGGACAAGGGCATAAAGAAAACGTTGGCCCTCCGATAGTTCAAACCGGGTTATTTACCCTAGGGTAGAAATCGGGAACTGCCCATTCTCGTTGCACCAACCTCTCCCAGCCATTCTGACTCCTCACAACAGGAGTTAGTCTCAGAAATACACGGGGAACAGCCACGCTCACCACACTCTCCTCATTTGGAGGATGAGAGTGTTGAAAATAGAGAGGACCAGCCCCACCTCTCGCCTTCAGTTCATGCACAAGAGTCTAGATCTCCTAGGCACACGGAATCACAAGCCCAGTTGAGTACTGGTGCCAACAAGCGGAGAGGGACCCACTTTGTGTGACCCTCAAGGACAGCTTGGAAATCCTGCCTTAGCTAACATCACGCCAGCTTTAGCCGCAGGTAACAGTCCTCAGACCGAGACTAGGGGACAGTATGAACGCTGTAGTGACACTGCTGTTCCTCAAAATCAACCTGAGACTGTATTAACGGGCATTCTTGGTGACCCCGGTGTTGTTAGTGGTGTTACCCAACAACAAGTCCCGGACAGTGATTTATCACAGTCTAGGACACAACCCGATTCTGGTTGCAAAGCCACTGAATCCGAAACTGCTGGTGAGGGTATAACCCGAGGATCCGCAGGAAATCCTGAATCAGCTTCGCTGAATTAGGTCACACCACAAGTGTGCAAACAACCCTTGGGTTGGCTACTCCACCTCTTACACAAACACAAAGAACACCAACACCCATTCAAATATCATCAACCTCAACAAATCCAACCAAAGATCAAGCATGTGAAGTGTTACTTGGCATACTACGTTCGGAGGGAGATTTGTTGTCCATGACTGAAAGGGGAGTATTAAATGCCTTAGAAGTTAGAGAAAGGGAACTTGAAAATGAAAGAAGAGTTAAAGCTTTACAAGAACAAGTTCAAAAACAAAAGGCGGAGTATGATGCTAAACTAGCTGCATTTGAATTAAGATTGTTGGCGTTAGAGTCTTGTCGACCGGCCTCGGTTACTTCTCAACGGGATGATCCTGATTCAGATGATCACCCCGAGGGGGAGAACAAAGGAGAAGGTCAAACGAATTTTGGAAATACCTCGGCAAGTGTTGATGTGAATGTTGGAGATGTGGTGATGGAAGAAAGAGCTGAAGGCAGTAACCAAGATGTGATTGAAAAGGATCAGGCAGAAATTGAAAGATTAGCTACTGTTAGAGCTAGATTTGATCAAAGATGGAAAGAACTTAATGATGAAACTCAAAGAGAAGTTGACAAAATGGTTAAAGCTTTCAATGAAGGATTTAATGAAAGAAACAATGAAGATGACCTAGAGGAGATAGCAAGAATTGATGAAATAAAAAGAAAAATTCAATGAAGTGTTTGGAGATGATTCTGATGATGAAGAAGATGAAGAAAATGAAAATGTTGTTGAAAATGAAGATGAAGGGTATGTGATTGAAAATGAGATAGTTGAATATGCTGAAGGAGAAGCAGACATTGAGGCTGCAAAAGACAATGTAACCTTGGATGAGCCAGAAATAGTTGGAACTCCAATAAACGTAGAAGCTGTTGAGGAACCTGTGTTTGAAGACTTCCCAGATCTTGATTATTTTGAAACAGGTTCGTCGAGCAGAAAAGAAGTTGGAGAATCTTCTACTCAGGGTTTCACTACTCCTCAACACTATACCTTTGAGGACTTCAATAGCTTTGATGAATTGAGAAAGACTCCTGAGGCTGCATCTCAGAACTTCAAGAAATCAACATATAAACAAGTGTTGAAAGAAGCAATCGTATCCGAGGAAGTTCTCCCTGATTATTTTCCAACAGAATTAACTGAAGAACAAAGAGATTCATTAATCGGGGATACTTCTTGAGGGATAAAGAAAGAATGGTTGCGCTGGGTGTTAAGCCAAAGGAGGCAGCCAAGAAGTCTAGATTTTTGGAAGAAAGAGCTTTTCCAATATTTTGTGGAGCTACCAAAGTTACCAAGACCAGAAGACAGAGTTGGATTCGATGTATAAGTTTAAGGAAGCTAGACAAGTTGAAGAATACAAAGAGCTTCTTAAATTCACCAAGCAATATAATCCCAAACTCCTTGAAGAACAAAGAAATCACAAGATCTTGGTGTTGGTCAGAGTTATTTTGGTTAAAAGGAATACTATCTCAATCCCAAGTTTCCATGTCAAAAGAGATAATGGCAAGAGCTACAGATTTACTGAAACACAATTCAAGCTGCTGCCCGTTGATGACATTATCTTCCTCTACAATCATTTCTTGAATGCAATGCAGCGATACCGTGAAGATGTTATTACCTTTGAAGCTGTTAAAAGATATATGTCAAGCTGCATTCAATATGCTTCATTGGAAGATTTTCAGATAGGATTTGAAGTTGTAAAGAGAAAGATTAATGTGCCGTATCCAGATCAAAGTCTATACACTGCAAATATTGAACAGCTAAGTATTGGTCATATCATAGAAGAACCATCCTTCGGTGTTGTCTTTTTGAATAGCAGAAAGAAGAAGATTTTCATTCGCATGGATGAACTTGCTTCTTATTCTGATGGAACTTTGGAGTTTTGTAAGAATGTGTTGTTGTGCCTGAAAGAAGACGAGCAAGATGAAAAGAAAAAGGAAGTGTTGATAAAGCAATCTCCAAGATTAATCAAAGACTCGAGTACAGAGACAGCATTAGAATGATGAGAGAAGCAAAGAATGTTCAGAAGTCTAAGTACGTCGTACGTCGAAGAGGAGGTTGTTGGATCAAGTACGAGCCTGGTCATCGTCCAGGTCCACAGAACATTCCTCCAAGAAACTTTGCAGACAACATGGTTGTTCCTGATGATAGACCCAAAGGAGAAAATTAGTTCTGGCATCCAAACAAAGATAGACCGAATACAAGAGCTTAAAGAAAGACAAAGACTGGATTTTTTTTACAAATCACTACTAAGGGGGAGATTGTTAGAAATATAAATGTAGTAGTTGATTTGTGTACCTTATGTTAATTTGTACTTATATTGTAAACTTGTTTCAATGGAAGGGGGCATAGTGTAAATAGCTCATATGTATATAAACCCCCTCCATTATGTTAATTGTAACCTTTCACCCCATAATACAAATCTAATCTTTCCCTGACATCTTTCTACTCTCTCTCTACTTTCTCTCTCTTCCAACCGTCATTAACACACACTAAAACACACACTTAAGCTCGAATTCTATACTTTAAAGATATATATATATCATAAAAGGTAGATATAAAAACCGTGGGTTATCTCGAGGAATTCCGCACCTCGACATATCCTTAAGTCAATCTCGGTTCGGTAAGACCCGGGGGACTTACAATCTTCCTTCTTTATTATTCCGTACTTTTATTATTATTATTATTGTTATTAGGGTTACAATATTCCAAGACCCATTTACTTTACAATTATTAGTATAGATTCTTTTCTATTGATGATTGTTAGTGTTATCTGTATTGCCATGAGTAGCTAGATAGTTATGCATCTGCTTGGATAATATGATCATGTTTGTATGGTGATACTAATCATATCAGGTTCAAGAAAATTCTTGGTGAATTTTCAATGTGTTAATCAAGTTCGTGAAGGTTGACCTTTAAGAAAGTCAAGGTTCACATGAGTCGAGAAAATTAGGCTAAGTGTTAAATGCGTATTAAGCAAAGTGGGCTGATATAATGCTTTCATTGGGCTTAATATTGCGTGTTCTGGCATAATGGGCCGGATATGCGCATTCTGGCATAGTGAGCCGGATTTGCGTGTTTCAGTGTCTCTAGGGTTTGCGTGTTTTAAATGGATGTAAATAGGAAAATAACACGCACTTAATGATAGTTTTGAAATCATTTGCATGTTCTTCCTAAAAAACCTCTCCATTTGCGTGTTCCCTGTTCGAACACTGTTCATACTCTCGATCCATACAACTTGATCTATACGTGTTTTAGACACAAGAAACACTTACATTAACACATATCGAACAAAGGTATATGATTAACATGATTTCTAAATCCATTTTTCATGGGTTATAGTCAAGATTTGGGGTTTTATATTTCGGTTATAAAATCACTAAAAGGGACTAATTAAATGAAATGGATAAGGAAATGGAACCAATAAACTGATAAATCGGATAAATACGTATTAATTCGTACTAGATTTAAGAGTTTTGGGGTTCAAATCAACTGTTTGAGTTTTGGAGATGACGATCTACATATGCGTGTTCATACACCATATGCGTGTTCTTATGACCCAGATGCACATGTTCAAAATTCTTCAGATTTTGCGTGTTGTGATGACGTCATCACATAGAACACGCATTTGACTGGTCAACTCCCCTTTGCGAGTTCTTAACGTCAAATACACCATCTGCGTGTTGTGGCATTGTATGCGTGTTTCATGACTTAGAAAATTTTTAAATAGGAAAAAAAAAATTCACGCATTGACTAATGTCAAATACACCATCTGCGTGTTGTGGCACTGTATGCGTGTTTCATAACTTAGAAAAAAAATTAACAAGTAAAATATGAAACACGCATTGACTAGTCAAACCCGACACCATATGTGTGTATTGTCACCATATGTGTGTGTATAAGGAATTTGCTCATTCTAGGACTTCGGAAAATTTTCAAAATGGGAAAATCTTCAAATAAGTCAAATTAGAAAATGCAAATTGCCTTATAATATTGAACTTTTGTTAGAAATATAAATTAGTGGTGTTTAATTGTAAATAGAGTTACATTTGTAATGTTGTTAAAGTGCAAGGGGTCTAGATGAAACTTGTAATGTTTAGGATATAAATACCCCTTGTAACCACATTATGTAACTAAGCCTTTCATTAATTTCATAGTTACATCTCTCTAAATTACTTTCTCTCTCCTCCCTATCATCTTCAACCTCCATTTCACACACAAACACACTTTACACACACTAACCTAAAACCTCCATAATGCCTTATAATATTGAACTTTAAAAATTTAAGAAAAACAAATGGTTTTCGTTAAATTTAGTAAAGTTCAAAGTGTCGTTTATTAAAACTAAATGTTTTGGAAGGTTATGAAACAAACGGTTTTGCGATCTTGGAAAACATTAAATGTTTTAATATCGACTTGTTGACTCGATAAAATTGGTGACATTTTGGTTGATTAAGAAACAAATGGTTTCTATATCATTGAAAATGTTAAGAATTTTATCGTTCAACTTGTTTGTCGATTGTTAAAGTTGATAACATTCTCGGAACGATGAAACTATGAGTTTCAGGGGTTTAGAAAATGTTAAGAGCTTTAAAGTTCGACATTAATTGTTGTTGCTAATCATTTGTTTGGTTGTTGTTTATATCTTTGTGCAGATGGCTGAGAGAGAATTCCATAACAATCATAATTACTTGATTAACTTGATGTCAACCAGGAGAATGCAGCAGAGTTTGTTCAGATTTTGGAATTCTTCCAACGATCCAGAATCCGAAGGGTTCTCACTGCCAACCCAGTGATTAGATTGACGTATCTTCGTCAATTCTGGGCATCTGCTAGATATATTGCTGGGAATAAATAGAGGATTGAAGCCACGGTGAATAATCAGGTCATCCAGTTCACTCCTCGGGATTTGATTCAGATACTTGGATTGGGTACTGAAGCCCTAGAGGGAGGAGCAGATGGTCACATCACATACCCACTGGCACTACGATATGGAGTTTACAGAAGAATGGGTTATGTTGGTGATCCAAACCAAAACACTTTCACGAAGAACTGTATTCATGGGAAATGGAAGTTCTTCAGTCATGTGGTTATGGTTGCTCTTAGCAACAGGAAGTCAGGGTACGACAAGCTGAATGTCGAGACCCAGTCTCAAGTTTTCTCCCTTGTGCTGAACAAGCCATACAGCTTTTCTCGTTATTTCTTCAACGAGATTAGGAGGCAAATTGGTGCAGCTGCCAATGAGCGTTTCTTGATGTATCCTTGGTTTGTCATGATGATCATCAATGCTCGTTTGTCCAATCTACCATAGGTGGGTCCGGTTGAGCATGTAACTACTATGCCAAATCGAATATTTAAAGATAGTTACAGGTATAGAGGTCCACTCCCACCTCCAGCTCAACCGACAGACAGACATCTCTTTGGTGTAGTAATAAATACGGCATACGTTGCACCAGACAATGACGGATTTGCACATGATGGGTCTGATGTTGAAGGAAATATTGCTGCAGCTCCACAGCAGGCTCCCCAACAACCACCTGCAGCACACCAGGTACAACAACAACAACAGCAACAACAAGAAGTTCCAGTGCAACAACCCTAGTACATGCTGAAGCAGTCGATGACCTGTTCTTCCAAGTAGAACAAGGTCAAGGTAATGCTGAAGATGCTGCGGAGGTTGCACAACAAATGTTGGAACCTGATGATGACATCCATCAGGTTCAACATTTTGATGCTCGAGGATCACGAGGCCGATGATGAGGCAAGTAGTGATCCTCATGCCACTGTGAGTAGTCAAGAGGACAGCTCCAGTGATGATGATGGTCAAGAGGACCCTCAAGAAAGAGCACGCAGGGATTTACAAGCAAAATGTGTTGCTCAATCTGAAAGGGAACTGAAGGCTGATGCAGACTTCCAGCCTGATGAGGAGGAAGAAGAAGATAGTTCTCCTTTACAGCTCAAGAGGAGAAGAAGAGCTGGAGAAGGAACATCAGGCACACATAAGTCACCCAGACTTAGTGCAATGATGAGTGTAGCAGTTGAAGAGGGACCGAGGCATACGTCTGAGCATGTGCAGAGTGATACTGAGGAATTAACTGCTAGACCTAGGGGAACAGGTAAGGGATTGATGATGAGGCCACCAGTTGAGCCATCAAGAACAAGAATCAGACTATCAACAACAGGGTCTGCATTCACATCTTTCACCAGTGATGCCACAACATCAGTTCCACATAGCATAGTTACACTTACAGTTGTTGGAACTTCTGCAATCTAGAAACCACATGCATCCCCAATCAGACATCCGGAGTCAAGACCGACTGTACCAACTATCCCTCCTCGACCATCAGTGATGTCTTCCCAACCAAGCAGCTCACAAACCGACGATGATACTATATCAGGGTTGGAAAAGCAAATGGCTGAAATGAGAGCTTTGGTTGCTGGCCTTACAGAGAATCTGTCTAAGCAGGAAGAATCACATCATCAAGAGCTTGAAGAGCTGAAGGCAAAGAATGCTCAGCTTCAAACAAGGCAGGAAGCTCTACAATCGATCCAATCTGAAACTTCTGAGCACCTAAAGAAGATTGCTGACAGATTGGCAAACCACAATGAAGTTATAAAGAGCCAGACTGCGGGTTTGACAAGCTTCGATGATGACTATGACCAGCTGAATGAGATTATTAGAAATCTTAAGTCTTAGGGGGAGATACAGCCGACCTGCAAGGATGATGCCCTCAGAAGGGAAATAATAGAGGACGAGGGAGATGATCCTAGCAGACCAAGAGAGACTTCAAGATTTCCAATGGGCACGAGGACTGCCATATCTCAGGGGGAGCAAAACCAGCCTGGTGCTGCTGGTACCTCTCGAGCCCCCACAGCTGAAGATAAAGGAAAAGGGAAAGCTCCTGCCGATGCTTTCCCCTCACTAACTGGAGATGTAGGAGTTGGTGACCAGGAACGACCAACTGGAGATGTAGGAGTTGGTCATCAGGAGGAATCAGCATCTGATGATACTGATAGTCCACTTTCTGGAGGTGATGTTTTATCATCTGACTCTTCCGGCACTTTGACTCTGAAAAATGAGATCTTCATAAAGTTCGGACACGATGACGTGGCATATCAAAATGCAATGGCCGACATGATTAAGCCAAAGGATCCAGGATCTCGTGCTGATCAAGAAAGATCTCGTAGACTTGCTGCAGGCAGAAGCAAGGAGTCACTGACAGAGTCTGATTCTGATTTTGAGAAGGAGACTCATGTCAAAAGGAAGAAGAAGAGCAGAAGAAAGTAGACAACTTCTGAAGTTCCTGAAGAGGGTTTTTTGGCCAGCACTTAGGATGACAAACGAAGACTTGAAGGTCACATCTAGATGCTAGTGTCAAGGGGGAGACTGGTGGTGCATGTTTCTCGGTGACAAAAGCATTCTAGATGTGTGACGTATATTTACATATATTCAAGTCTTATAATTACCGTTTGTCAATAATATTACCTTGGCATATATTATTGATCATATTGGGATCCATTTATGTTTATATGTGTGTTTATTATTTTTGTTTTACAGGTTCTAGACATTACATGTAAAGAGTCATTAAGTTAATATTGTTTACTGCGTTTAACAGCAGTTGAAATATTAACTTAATGTACTTCCAGATGGAAGTTAAGTTAATTGTGTTTCTGCGTATTAACAGCAGGAGAAACATTAACTTAATCAATACTTCCAATAGGTAATATAGACAATGTTGTTTCTGCGTATTCACAGCAGTAGAAACATTGTCGTAGCTGATGTTGGTTCTGCGTATATTTACAGCAGTATAAACATTGGTTGAGTTAATGTTGGTTCTGCGTCTTGACAGCAGTTGAAACATTAACTCAAATATTCCTAAGTGTTATTTGAGGGTTCTTGGGAACGAGCAAAATATTTATTTGTGGAAAGAACACTCAAATGGTCATTTGAGAGTTTCTGAGGAACAAGCAAAAGTTTGCTTGTTCATAAGAACTCTCATATGGTTTGAGAGTTTCTGTGGAAACAAGCAAAAGCATGCTTGTCCATAAGAACTCTCAAACAGTTTGTGTGTTCTGGGAAACACACAAACAGGCCAAAACCCTTATGGGCCTGACATGAGAACACTCAAACCCATTGGATTAATAGAGTTCCTTGTCACTTGCCTATAAATAGGGGTGTGTGTTTTGTGTGTTCATAACAAGAGTGTAGAGAGAGAAACGAGCAAAACCTAGAGAGAGAAACCTAAGAACACGCACGGTTGATCTTGTGGGTGGTACTCGACTCACGCACGAACCGCAAACACACACCCAGTTTGGACGGCTCGTAGACTTAGATTACCACGTTGGTTGGTAAAGTTTGTCCGGAGAGCCGTTTCACTATAGTAACCAAATACGAGTGTTTATATTCACGCAAAAGATATATATATATATATATATATCATAAAAGGTAGATATAAAAACTGTGGGTTATCTCGAGGAATTCCGCACCTTGATATATCCTTAAGTCAATGTCGGTTAGGTAAGACCCGGGGTAGAAACATTGTTGTAGCTGATGTTGGTTCTGCGTATATTTACAGCAGTATAAACATTGGTTGAGTTAATGTTGGTTCTGCGTCTTGACAGCAGTTGAAACATTAACTCAAATATTCCTAAGTGTTATTTGAGGGTTCTTGGGAACGAGCAATATAGTTGCTTGTGGAAAGAACACTCAAATGGTCATTTGAGAGTTTCTGAGGAACAAGCAAAAGTTTGCTTGTTCATAAGAACTCTCAAATGGTTTGAGAGTTTCTGTGGAAACAAGCAAAAGCATGCTTGTCCATAAGAACTCTCAAACAGTTTGTGTGTTCTGGGAAACACACAAACAGGCCAAAACCCTAATGGGCTTGACATGAGAACACTCAAATCCATTGGATTTGAGAGTTCTTGTCACTTGCCTATAAATAGAGGTGTGTGTCATGTGTGTTTCTCAACAAGAGTGTAGAGAGAGAAACGAGCAAAACCTAGAGAGAGAAACCTAAGAACACGCACGGTTGATCTTGTGGGTGGTACTCGACTCACGCACGAACCGCAAACACACACTCAGTTTGGACGGCTCGTAGACTTAGATTACCACGTTGGTTGGTAAAGTTTGTCCGGAGAGCCGTTTCACTATAGTAACCAAATACGAGTGTTTATATTCACGCAAAAGGTATATATATATATAGTGCTATATATATATCATAAAAGGTAGATATAAAAACGTGGGTTATCTCGAGGAATTCCGCACCTTCGACATATATCCTTAAGTCAATGTTTCTGCGTATTCACAGCAGTAGAAACATTGTTGTAGCTAATGTTGGTTCTGCGTATATTTACAGCAGTATAAACATTGGTTGAGTTAATGTTGGTTCTGCGTCTTGACAGCAGTTGAAACATTAACTCAAATATTCTTAAGTGTTATTTGAGGGTTCTTGGGAACGAGCAAAATAGTTGCTTGTGGAAAGAACACTCAAATGGTCATTTGAGAGTTTCTGAGGAACAAGCAAAAAGTTTGCTTGTTCATAAGAACTCTCAAATGGTTTGAGAGTTTCTGTGGAAACAAGCAAAAATAAGCTTGTCCATAAGAACTCTCAAACAGTTTGTGTGTTTCTGGAAACACACAAACAGGCCAAAACCCTAATGGGCTTGACATGAGAACACTCAAATCCATTGGATTTGAGAGTTCTTGTCACTTGCCTATAAATAGAGGTGTGTGTCATGTGTGTTTCTCAACAAGAGTGTAGAGAGAGAAACGAGCAAAAACTAGAGAGAGAAACCTAAGAACACGCACGGTTGATCTTGTGGGTGGTACTCGACTCACGCACGAACCGCAAACACACACTCAGTTTGGACGGCTCGTAGACTTAGATTACCACGTTGGTTGGTAAGGTTTGTCCGAAGACCCGTTTCACTATAGTAACAAAATACGAGTGTTTATATTCACGCAAAAGGTATATATATATATATATATATATATATATATATATCATAAAAGGAAGATATAAAAAACGTGGGTTATCTCGAGGAATTCCGCACCTCGACATATCCTTAAATCAATCTCGGTTCGGTAAGACCCGGGGGACTTACAACTGGTATCAGAGCCATAGGTTATCAACAACCTTGGTTCGAGATTGATCACGGTTGGGTATCCCACTTTTTGCGTGTTCTTAGGTGGAGAAGTGTTTTCGGGTTCGTTTGAAATAAAGGTTCAAACTTGACACCAAAATAAGACATATCTCATTCCTAAAACCATTTTCTCAAGTTTTCATTGATCAAGAAACAATATCGGGTTCGGGATCTAAGAAATTGTGAGAAAATTGTGTTTGCGTGTTCATGGTACTGTACCATTTGCGTGTTTTTAGTACTGTACCATTTGCGTGTTTCTGTACAATCTCCAGATCTGCGTGTTTCTCAAATTTTGCGTGTTTCTTTGAGAGTTCTTGAGGTTTTGAGAGTTCTTGAGGCTTTGAGAGTTTTTGTGGTTTGCTTGTTTAGTACACTTTTGCTCGTTTCATTTGAGTGTTCCTGTTTTTGCGTGTTCTTGTGTATTTGAGTGTTTATAAGTTAAACTTCATACACAATGGCAGCAAACTATCTTAACCAATTAATACTAATGGACCATGAGACCGGTAAGGGTAATTCACCACCTAAACTGATGATCATTGACCAATACTTTTCTTGGAAAGGTCGATTCGAATCCTTTATGCAATTCACGGATATTAGAATGTGGACTTGTATGACTGAAGGATATAGTGCCCAACATATGAGGACAGTGGTGTTAACAAAGTTTATGCTTACCAAGATATGACTGAATCTAATAAAAATTTAATGAGGCAGAGAAAAAGGCACTATCATGTTTAAAAATGTCATTGCCACAAGAAATATTACATTTATTTAATGGATTCAATACATCGAAAGAACTTTGGTTAGCATTAAAAAATCATTGTGAAGGGGATGAAACACTTAAAAAGAATCGTAGAGACCTTCTAAAGCATTAGTATAATGTATTTAATGGGTTAAGAAGTGAAAACTTAGATCAACTAATTACAAGGTATTATCATTTGTTAGCAGAGTTGCAAGCATTTGAGGTTACCTATTCTGAGGAAGAAAAAGTCGAGAAATTTTTGAGTTCCTTGCCGGAAAAGTGGAGTAATTACATTACCACTTTGCAGGAAAAAGCAGATTTCTCTGATATGTCTTTGACTCAGATAGTTGCTAAGTTTAGGGGACAAGAAATGAAACTAAAAAGGAGGAAAGCAGGATATAATAATGCTCAGATTCCCGAGCTTTATTACGGTAGGCCTACGATCAATGTAAGTCCAGGTTCCCCTGAAGGAAGCACAAGGGCATTCCTGAGTGAAGATGTTGACTTACAAAAGATCTCGTTTGACTCTGAGGGGAACATATGTCTTGTTTCAAGTCAGAGTGACAATCTAGGCAACCGTGGATATCCTACCTCCAGTGCTAGTTCCACCGTGCCTATAAGTGTCAAATGTGCGGAAAGTCACTTATCCGTTCTTGCGTCATTTGTGACATCATATGAACAGTTTATCCAAGGAAAGGTTCAAGATCCAGTCTTATAG
>CM067172.1:91722407-91744792 GCA_034093135.1 Erigeron breviscapus
TGCCATTAACTTAGTATAATATTGTGGCAACCCTAAAAGAACCCGATCAACTCTTTTATGGTTACCCAACATTATAGCAAGTTCATGACATCGTGGATTGCGCACGTGTGGCTTAAAGTATAATAAGGAAACCGATATGCTTAATGGAAGTTGATTAGGTGGAAGGTTAGCCGTTGGTACACCTTGTATACATACCCGGTCAATAACTAGGGAGCATATCGAATTCAGATTATACTTTGAATCATTCGTGTTAATTGTTTGATGGCATGATGAAATGAGCATGATTACTTGAATTAATGATGAAGTATTGTAATAAATTCAACTTGATGTTATGATATGTAAAAATCCCTTATGATTCTAACACTGTTGCCTTAGCATAATATTATGAAATGAGTATGTGGTATCGGTATGAGAGCATTGACTACTTGTGTGACTAACATGCGAGCATTTGAGACTAACTCTCGGGTCAACGTGTCACTTGTTTTATAGAAATGGTGAGACCAAGGAGAGTCGGAACGAACTATAGGGCTGAAGAGGAAGAACCTCAACCGGAAGCTCAACCGGAAGTACAAGGAGGTAGGGGCCGTGGTAGGGTAGGGGCCGTGGTAGAGGTCGTGGTAGGGGCCAAGGAAGGGGTCATGGTGAAGTTCCTGAGCCAAATATGGCTGAGGTGATCGCTCAAACGATCGCCAATATCATGCCAACCATTATTGCTCAAGTCACGGCAAATCTTGGGCAAAATAATGTGGCTCAAAACAACGAAGCTCCAGAAAATGAAAATAACGAAAATGCTCAACCTCATGCCGAAGAAAATGAAGAGGAGGGACCAGTGGGAGTTGGTAACGGTATGCCCATGTATAATCGACATGGAGGATACCGTCAAGGGTGTATATTTAAAGACTTTAAAAGTTGTGGGGCACCGGAGTTCGATGGGAAAGGGGGTCCCACGGAATGTATAAGGTGGTTTGAGGCGATAGAGGCGGTGATTGAAAGGAGTCATTGCACCTATGATGACCGGATTTCCTATGCATCCGGCATGTTTAGACATGAAGCCTTGAGTTGGTGGAACCAAGAAATAACGTTGGGGCGGACTCATAATTTGGAGTGGATTGACTTCAAGAACAAAGTGAAAGCAAAGTTTTGTCCTCCGTATGAACTACAAAACTAACCATTGAGTTTGCAAATCTCAACATGGAGGGAGCCGATTACAAGGGCTATGTTAGACGATTTCAAGAGTTGTCTACCCTCATTCCTCACTTGGTGGGTACCGAGCCTCAGGCCATCCAGAAGTTCGTACTGGGCTTGAATCCTCAAGTCCGATCTTATGTAAACTCCAACATGCCTACTTCTTTGGCTAATGCGGTTAACCAAGCCGGAAGTGTGACTGAAGATTTATTGAGAAGTGGTGTTTTGAGCAAATCCTCATCAAACAAGAGGAAAGAAGTGGGAGAGTCGAGCGGGGTAAAGAAAGTGGGGAGGTTTGACCCCAAGAATGCAAATAGGGGTAGGGTGATGGCGGCGGTGGAACCGGCCAGGAAAGCTTATACTGGACCCCATCCTTTCTGTGGGAGATGCAACCAACACCACCCCGCCAATGCCCAATGCAGAGCATGCTTTAATTGTAACCAAGCGGGGCACTTCGCCAGGGAGTGTAGGGTTCCAAGAGCGGGCCCAGTGAATGTGGCTCCTATTCGGGCCGTTCCTCCTCAAGGCAACCAACGAAGAGGAGAATGTTTTGAATGTGGTAGTCGTGACCACTACCGTAATAATTGTCCTCGATGGGTGGGACAACAAGTTCAAGTAGCCGTCCACCCCAATCAACTCCAAATGGTCGGGCCTAACCAAAACCAGGGACAACAAGGCCACCAAGTGCAACCACGCGGCCGAGCCTTTGCGGCCAATGCAAATGAAGCCCGCAATAATCCTAACGTAGTAGCAGGTACTTTTCTCCTTAATGGTCACTATGCAACCGTCCTATTTGATTCCGGGGCCGATTATAGCCTCGTGTCCTCTAACTTTGTTCCTTTGATTGATGTGAATCCTTGTGCTTTAAACTATGTGCTTGACATTGAAATGGTAAACGGGTCACTAACTAAAATTAGTCAAATACTTCGCGATTGTGTCTTGACTTTGGAAGATGTCGATTTCTTCATAGACCTTATGCCTTTGGATATTGGGAGTTTTGATGTTATTGTGGGTATGGATTGGTTGATGGCGGTAAATGCAACCATTGATTGTGGCGAGAGAGTTGTTAAGATACCTTTGACTAACGGTAGAATTCTTAGGGTTCAAGGTGAAATCTCCGATTCCTCTAATTCTAAAGTCTTTAGTGCTACCGTCACAAGGGTAGAATTGAAGACCGTTCCTATTGTTTGTGAATTTCCCGATGTTTTTCCGGATGACTTGCCGGGATTACCTCCAACTCGTGAACTAGACTTTCGTATTAATCTTATCCCCGAAGCCGCGCCCATAGCAAAAGCTCCTTATAGACTAGCTCTAACCGAAATGCAAGAGCTACAAACTCAACTCAAGGAACTCCAAGAGAAGGGTTTCATTCGCCCTAGTCAATCTCCTTGGGGTGCTCCTGTTCTCTTCGTCAAAAAGAAAGATGGGTCCTTCAGAATGTGTATCGATTACCGGGAATTAAACAAGCTCACAGTGAAGAACCGGTATCCTCTCCCAAGAATCGATGACTTATTTGATCAACTTCAAGGTGCTAAACACTTCTCAAAAATCGATCTTTGCTCGGGTTATCATCAACTCCGGGTACATGAAGATGACATCCCCAAAACGGCTTTTCGCACAAGGTATGGTCACTTTGAATTCACCGTAATGCCCTTTGGGTTGACTAATGCACCGGCGGTGTTCATGGACTTGATGAACCGGGTGTGTCAACCATACTTAGACAAGTCTGTCATTGTGTTCATTGATGACATACTCGTATACTCGAAGACGAAGGAGGAGCATGTTGAGCACTTGTGTGAGGTGCTTGAATTACTAAGGAAGGAGAAATTGTATGCTAAATTCTCCAAGTGTGAGTTTTGGTTGGAAGAGGTCCACTTCCTTGGTCATGTAGTGAGCAAGGATGGTATTCACGTGGACCCAAGCAAGATTGAAGCGGTCAAGAATTGGAGAAGACCCGAAACGCCATCCGAGATCCGCCAATTTCTTGGATTGGCGGGTTATTATAGAAGATTTATTGAAAATTTCTCCCGTATTGCACAACCACTCACTCTCTTGACTCAAAAGGAGAGAAACTTTGAATGGGGCGAAAGACAAGAAAACGCCTTCCAAACTCTTAAAGATATGCTATGTGATGCTCCTATTTTGACGCTACCGGATGGAATTGAAGATTTTGTTGTTTATTGTGATGCCTCGGGGCAAGGGTTGGGTTGCGTTCTTATGCAAAGGGGTAAAGTCATTGCTTATGCCTCGCGTCAATTGAAGGTGCATGAGAAGAACTACCCGACACATGATTTGGAATTGGGAGCGGTTGTGTTTGCCTTGAAGTGTTGGAGACATTATCTCTACGGCACCAAATGTGTGATTTATACCGATCACAAAAGTCTTCAACACATCTTTAACCAAAGTGAATTGAATATGAGGCAAAGGCGTTGGCTTGAGCTATTTAGTGATTATGACTGTGACATCCGTTATCACCCGGGCAAGGCAAATGTAGTAGCCGATGCCTTGAGTAGGAAGGAGAGAGTAAAGCCGAGACGGGCTAGAGCTATGAGCCTCACGATGGGGCCAAATATTCGTGACCGGATCATTGAAGCCCAAATTCAAGCCACCCTACCGGAAAACTTTGGAAACGAGAACCTAGATGGTATGGAACAACAATTTGACAGAAAGAATGATAATGGGCTATACTTGGTTGAAAGACTTTGGGTTCCTATCTTCGGTAACCTAAGAACGCTTATTATGAATGAAGCTCATCAATCACCTTATTCGGTCCATCCCGGGTCGGATAAGATGTACTTTGATTTGAAAAACTTGTATTGGTGGCCGGGCATGAAGCGTGATGTGGCTAGGTATGTGAGTGAGTGTCTTACTTGCTTACAAGTCAAAGCCGATCACAAGAAGCCACCCGGATTGTTGGTACAACCGGTGATGCCCGAATGGAAGTGGGAACATATTTAAATGGACTTCATTACTAAACTACCGAAGACGAGAAGCGGTCGTGACACGATTTGGGTGATAGTAGATCGGTTAACGAAGTCGGCTCACTTTTTAGCCATTCGTGAAACCGATAAATTTGATACTTTGGCTCGTTTGTACATCAAGGAAGTGATATCTAAGCATGGAGTGCCGATTTCTATCATTTCTGATAGAGATGCCCGTTTCAAATCAAAATTTTGGGAAGCCTTTCAAAAAGCCATGGGTACTCAACTTGACATGAGCACGGCGTTTCACCCTCAAACGGATGGGCAAACCGAGAGAACCATTCAAACACTTGAAGACATGTTGAGGGCTTGTGCAATTGATTTCGGTGGAAGTTGGGAAGACCATTTGCCGCTAGTTGAGTTTTCATACAACAATAGTTATCATGCCACCATTCAAATGGCGCCCTTTAGAGCATTATATGGTAGGATATGTCGTTCTCCTCTAGCTTGGGCGGAAATTGGAGAGAGTCAACTTATCGGGCCAGAAATTGTGGTTGAAACTACTAAGGTAATATCTCAAATTAAGGAGAAGTTGCAATTGGCCCGTGAACGTCAAAAGAAGTATGCCGATGTGAGGCGGAGACCGTTGGAGTTTGAAATTGGTGATTATGTACTTTTGAAAGTGTCACCTTGGAAAGGTGTTGTACGTTTTGTGAAGCGGGGAAAACTTGCGCCAAGGTATATTGGTCATTTCAAGATTCTTGAACGGGTTGGGAAAGTTGCTTATCGGCTAGAATTGCCTCAAGAGCTTAACGGTGTGCATGATGTGTTTCATATTTGTAACTTGCGCAAGTGTTTGGCGGATCCTACACATCATGTGCCTATGGACGAAATTAGGGTTGATTCGAACTTAAACTTTGTTGAAGAGCCGGTGGAGATCTTGGATCGTCAAGAAAAGAAACTCAAGAACAAACGCTACACGATTGTTAAGATTAGATGGAATGCTAGACGTGGAGCCGAGTTCACTTGGGAGCGAGAGGATCATATGAAGTCTAAGTATCCGCATTTATTTAGTAATTAGTGTTTTGTTGAATTTCGGGACGAAATTCTTTTAACGGGGGAATAATGTAACATCCGTAAATTTTGACCCATTGACTTTGTGTGTAATATGACTAACAATATAAGTTAATGAAGTATTTGAGTCGTTTTATGAATTAAATGACAACGCGCTATTTTCGGATCGATAATATGTTTTGACTGGTGTTTAAATGCCTAACGATTGTAGATTGGCTTATAGAGGGAAACGGGTTGACCCATGGGTTGTCCATGACCCATGAGCCTACTAGTGACCCATTCCCCCCCTTATCCTCTCATTTCTCTCTATCTCCCTTTCTCTTATTCTCTCAAGTAAAGAAAGCAAAAGAAAACCCTTCCTTCTCTTCACCTATTCTTGCATCGATTTAGTGTTAGAACTGAAATAACATTAGAATCATAGTCACTTTCATCTCATTATCGTCATATTGAAGAATCAAAAGTCAAGTGCAAGCATTTTTACCCATTTTGACCTAATTTCGGGTTCTAGCTCAAGGAGGAATTTTGGTAAGTCTAATTCATCTCATTTGTACCTACTTATGTTTGTTTATGCATTTCTAGTCATCTTGAGCGTTTGCAAGTCTTAAATCGGCTTAAATCTGTTTTAGGTCAAATTTGGGTTAAATTAGGGTTTGAAGGATTTGGGAGTGATTTTGATGTTTTGGTCAAAATTATGGTTTGGATTATGTGTATTTATGGTTAATGATGCTTAGTTATGCTTCAAAACAAGTTACAAGTCTTTACAAATCGTTTGGTATGGTTTGGGTCGAAATTGGGGGTTTTGGTTCGTGTTTCCTGCATAAACTGCAGGTACTGACTGCAGAAAGAGGCCACTGCGGCGCAGTGGCATAGCCTTAGCCCACTGCAGCGCAGTGCCTAGGCTCTGGTCTGGGTTTGACTTAGCCACTGCGGCGCAGTGAGCATGGTTCTGGCTCACTGCGGCGCAGTGGATAGGTTCTGTGAAAATATGCGCGTTGATTTTTAAACGTTAATAACTTTTGATCCATAACTCCAAACAAGTCTTATGACCTATCGTTGGAATCGTAAGAGAGTCTAGTTTCTAGTAGTAACACTCTTTTTGTATGAATCATTTCTCATTTCTAAAAAGGTCGAGTCGAATGCGTCTTGTTCCTACTCGTTAAAGTTGTAAAGGTGTTGAGGGTTTGTGACTTGACTAAATTGTGCTAAACCAACTTGTTTATGATTGTAGAGTTGACATTACGGTATTATGACGTATAATTATAGGTTGTGGACGTGTGGATCCTATTACTCGTTTGTAATCTTATACTAGCTTCTTTGCCGGACAAGGTGAGTTTCGTATCTCCCTACTCGCTTGAGATTCGGGCTGAAAAGTGTAAACTTGCGTGTTTACTTACGTTGTTGATTGATTGGTTAATTTGGTTTAAATATTGAATTGTTGAGACGATTATCACGTTTGAATGACTTAGTTTATATTTGTAAGTATTTCGTTAATATTAGGATAGACGTACATACATGAAAGTCGGTTATGCATTCATTGGGTTTTAGATGTGGTGGGAAGGCTGCGGGTGACCCTATATATAAGCATCTGGGACCCGAAGGAAGTAGAATCCTCTTAAGTGTATGTACGTATAGTTGGTTAAAATTGTGGTTAGTGGCTTATGTTTGTCGAATATGGATTGTTGGCTTATGTTTGTCGAATATTGATTGTTGGCTTATGTTTGTCGAATATTGATTGTTGGCTTATGTTTGACGAATATTGATTGTTGGCTCAGGTTCATTATATGTTGATTGTTGGTTTATGATTGATGCATTTACAATTGATTGTAAGCATTGCATACATTGCTGATGAGCCCTCGGCAGGGGATTGCCGACATCCTGGTGTATAGATGTATGCACCCATTTTGGATGTAGATCTTGACCCCGAGTATATAGACATATATATCTCGATGTTTTTGAGATGCCGCTTTGTTCATGGTGATGACAAGCGAGTATCGTTGCATAGGTGACCGGAGATCACGCATAAGATAGGCATTTTGGCTTACTTACGCATATGGCATTGCATTGATATTCATATCATTTATGCATTTCTTATTACACATTTACTTGTCTGGTGTAATCTTGTTGTTGGATATTATGGTGCTACTTAGAGGCTCGCTGTAAGTCATGCCGAGCCTCTACTCGTATATTGTGATTATTGACGCTGGTTCTTTATGGACCATTATTACGAACTCACCAACCTTGTGTTGACTATGCTTAGTACACTTTTCAGGTAATCAGGTTCTCCCCGGACGTGGAGTTTAGTTGCTTGCTTGCTGTTAACCCGGGCTTTGGACTTTATGAATCAAGGATTCATCGACCTTCTCTCTTGCATTATACTTAGGATCGACTTGCCATCTTTGGGATGTTCTTTGTAAACTTCGATGGTTATTTGCTCCTTATGTATTGTGGTACTTGTTTCGTATTGTAATGGATTCACTGAATCCTTAATTGCATTTAGTTCTTGTTCTATTGTAATTTCACCTTGCGCTATATGATTTCCGTGATATTTCGAGCCTCGGCTTGGGGTGTTACAGTGTGTAATGAAGTAAAGCAGGATAGGCACATTTAGGGTGGTTCATCCTAATATGAAGTATTGTGTGTTTGATGTGTGTTGTGCCTTAAAGAAGTATCTAAATCCATAATGTTTGAAATGGACAAATGTTTATAACTTGGTGTTATCTTACTTAGCTAATTCGTTAGCTAACACTTGTCTTTTGAAATGTGTTGCTCCCTCAGGTTTAGCGTAGCTGAGGTTGTTGATGAAGATGAGTGAAGAATGGGTAGAATGCTTGATGAAGTCCTTAGCTACCCATAGATGCTGAATTTTTATAGACATTTGTTTATGTTTGTCTTTAATGAAGTTTGAATGCTATGTAGTCGGTTGTTTTGTGTTGGGCAGCCGACGAGTTTCTATTAAACTTGTTTTGATGATGCGATTAGTAACACCATTGAATAAAGTAAACCAAACAGATTTTAATTGGTTTGGACTTTTAAAGTTTCTTCCGCTTTCTTTTAACGCTATTAGGCGAAAATTTTTGGAAACCCATATTTTTAAACGAAGGGTGTTACAGTCAACCCATACGCCCCCTAACACCATTATACGGCCAACGAAGAGGAGACGCCGTAACCGATCACACTGCTACGGAAGTGTCGCGCCATCAGTGCCACAATGACGTGCCTATGGTACCCCCATAGGTGGTTAATAACCCGCATACCCAGAGTAGATAATCAAAGAAGCTCATAACAAAGGAACCAATAATTCAGGTTGTCACAATATCAAAGGCACATATAACATGGCAGCAAATGAGCAAATATAGTGCTAATCTAAGGATACAATAACAAAGAGCACTAACAAAGATGTCATATCAAATAGATCAGATCAATGAAGCAAGTAATTGATAGAATCAAATACGGCCATACAAGAAATATTTGTAGGCAAAGCTATGACAAGAATCGACAAGGGAACCTTAAAAATAAGGTCAGCTATACGTACAATTATAGAACGTACAAGGAATTCAAATCATAATTTTGACATTTTAAATAAACAAGAATCCGTACCTCAACAAGTGTTTAAACCTCCTAAAGTCGGGTGCACCAAAGTACTCAAAAGAGTCTACATCGAGTTAATAAATTAGAGTGTACTAGTCATAATCAACTACTGATATCCTAATAATATCCCAAAGTCCATCCCCTGATGTATAATATTTAACTGATAATTTAATTGATATTCATGGGCTTAAGAACCTACAAATTTAGTTTCTAAAAACGATAAAGCACTTAAATGCTAGAAGTAAATTTACGTAAAAGAGTTCATGCAATTGTCTTCTTGGATAAGTTAATAACCCAAATCATATGTTTATAAATTTGTGACACTTACAAAAACATTAGTATTGATCATATATATTGGTTCTCGTTTTATTAACCCGTTATTTATTCTAAGACACGTAAAATAACGAAATCTTGTATATGATCGTTAGCAGCTAAACTAAAACAGTCGTATGATTGATATTCAAAAAGGTTGATCGATATATACCTCTGCCGGCGAACACAATTGCGCAACAAACGCGAAACAAACTCAAAAGATCTCGAACGAACCAGAACCAACTTTAGGGTGAGATATCGAAACGAACAAACTTAAAGGCGATCACGAACGAATTGTTTAAACCCGAACATTATCTAGATACGAACTTCTTTTAACGTCCTACACTGATGTCCCACCTCTCTTTGTTTACTCAAGATCACAGCCTCACGTTTTGACTTTCTTATTGATATATTACGGATTTGTGGTTATAGAATTAGAGAATGAGACCTCAAAGAGATGTATATGAATAAATAGGGGGAGGTCGGTCGTATATAAAGGATTTAGCCCGATAAACTAAAATCGATGATTAGACGGAATTATAAGTTGTGTTATAACCCAACTCTAACTCATTATACCCTTATCTCTATGAGTTTATTAAATATCCATACGTACTATTAATCCTAAAATATTAATTTAAATTTATAGAAAACTAGAGTTCATGCCCGTGCGTTGCACGGCTAGGTAAAGTAGACTTCGAATATACGTATGGGTAAGTTTCTTTGTTTGATGTCGTATAAAGTTGAGGGTCTAAAGTTTTTACGACGCTTAATTTGTGAATCGATCAAGTTGCCAAAAATTGCCAAAAAATCGAAGGGTAGTTATAAAAATGATATAATTTATATTATTAATTGGGCTATTTATAATGTAAGGTAAAGATGCATATATAATTAAACAAAACCAACAAATTATATATATATTATATGTATTATAATAAACAAAACTAATTAACCTCATTAATAAAATCATAAATAACCTCATAATTGAAGTGCCAAAAAACTTCATGTCATCAACTTTATATGTATATAGATTATCTAGTAACATTATTATTTAATCTATCAATAACTACGTATATCTTTACTTAAATTTTGAGATAACTCCATTTAGCTATAATTTATTAATATTTCACATGTATCAAAACATAATTTTTTTTTTCCCCGGATATTACACCAGCTGTCTTTGAGTTCTCACAGAATAAAACTCATCAATAAACCCTTCCTTGAGTTCAGCCCAAGTAGAGAATGAATTATCCGGCAACTCCTTAAACCATGCAGATGCCTCTGCAACAAGAGTCAATGGAAAGAGCTCTAGTTTCACAGCTTCAGCATGCCCTTGCCCATACTGATACAATCGGCAAATCTTTTCAAATCTCTCAAGATGGGCATATGGATCACTTCTTCTAACCCCGTCGAATTTATCCTCCTCGACGCTCTTGAGATGATTACCCTTCAAAGAGAAGTCTACCGAAATCTGAGGAGGACGGATAGCTGTGCCTCGGTTGGCTGGAATATCTCTTCTTCGTTCCCCGTAGGGAATGGTGTTCACATCTCTCGGTTGTTCGTCACCCATTCCGTTTACCCTCGGTTGTTGAATTTGAATTCTATTGATTTGAGGGAATACAATGTTATTCGGTTTAGGTGTTTGAACTTTTTCTTTGGTGTCCGAGTCTTCTCCTGTTCCAAACACTCTATCTGCTTCTCTCAACCTATCAATTAATTGATCTTCTGATGCTGAACTTTTCTTGATATAGAATTCGACTAAGGAAATGTCCTGTTGGACTTGGTCTGCGGTTTCTGGATCTATTTTGTCTGATGTGGATGGTTCTGGGTTGTTTTTCTGCACTAAACGACGTCTGACTTTCCCTGGATTAGATAAAGGACTAAGCAAAGGTCGGCCAGAAGCTCTTGTGTTCATCAACTAGCAAGAACCTGCACAATCACCACAAGCAAACCGTCAACCGCACCTGGTATAAATGAAATAAAATAAAATCTATCTAGTAAAGCAATAACTTTCTCACAAATGAATGTGAGAAAGGATCGAACTACAGAATAAAACAACTACTAAACAAAAGTCCCCGGCAGCGGCGCCAAAAACTTGATGTGTGAAATCGAGTAATAAAATTTATAAACACGAAACTACCAAAAGACTGACTACAACACACTCACAGGCAGTGAACCTGATCGTATGCAGTATAGTAAACTGGTAAATCCGAGGTCGATCACAAGGACTAAGTAAGCAATTGTTGAAATAAAGTAGTTCAAGTAAAGAGGGGGGTTTTGTGACCGAATTGTCACTTTGCAAAAAGTAAAAGTAAATAAATTAAATCCGGTATGACCGGGGCAGGGTTCGTCGGAAGACGAAAGTAAAAATGATTTTTATGACAATAATATTAAAAGGCATCCATCTTGAATCCGCTTCACAACACGTTCAGATTGCACATAAATGAAGTTCAAATTCACTTAAGTTGATAAGATAATCGTGACAAAATAAAGACACAAACTGGTACCACCAACGTTTGTAAAATCATTTCAATCACCTAATTAATCAGTTCCTTTGTAAAAGCCGGTACCACCAATGCTTAAAACAATTTCCCTAACCAACTAGTTTATTTGACTATCAAATTAACAATTGTATCTATGTGAAGACAACGTGGTACCACCAACCGTTAATCAACACGTTGACAAAATAATTCCTTTTATCAAAATGAGGTTCACTATCATACCATGAACTAGTGACAATTTATTAAAGATAATTAATTGAAATCACACATATGTTCAACTAGTACCACTAACGAAGAACATATATATCACCAACATCATGAGGATAATTAATAAAGAATTAAATCATCAAGATCTCGACACAACGATAATTGAAATTAACTTTGAATTAATAAAAGTAGTGCAATCCTTATAAAGTGATTAGCTACTCATATTGAAATAAGAATAACAAATCAAAATAGAAGAATTCATCGTTACCGAATACAAATAAATGGAAGCAAATAACGAGAATGATCCAATCGTGTTCTTGATCCTCAAAGATGTTTCTCCAGATGAAAAACCCCTCTAAAAACTCTTAAAAACGGCTGGAATAATAAAAGGTAGGGTTCAAGAATAATTTAGCATGCTATATATAGTTTCCTAAAAAATACTCCAGAATCGGCACCCATTGCGGCGCAACTAGGGTAGTTGCGGCGCAATGGGTCTTTGACCACTGTTTGACTTTGACCTCCGTTGACCGAGGCTGGCTAGGTAATGAAGGTGTTGCGGCGCAACTAGCCAAGTTGCGGCGCAACTTAACTTTCTGTTTTCTGGTTGCGGCGCAATGGCTAGTTGCGGCGCAATGGTCCCTTTTCCAGTTTGACTTTCATTGACTTGACTCTATATGCAGCTTCGAGACTTGTAAAACTTCCGTAAACACTTCTTTTGCCTCAAAAATGTCGTTTCTTCCAGAAATACGCTCAAGTACCTGTTATTTTCCTGAAACACTAACAAATACCATAAACGCACCAAATGTATACTAAAACGACTCATAAATCATGCAAAAGTGACTAAATACATTGTGGGAAATGGGTATAAAATACGACATATCAGTAACAAAGACGACCACTACAGAGAGAATAATAAAAAGACATCAACAACTATCATCTTTATTATCAACACATAATAACATATTTTGCTAAAAAATGTTAGAATGGAAGAGGCGAGATGTAATCAGGGATTGTAAGTGGGTGGGCTCTCTATGTAGACCTGGTTAAGAAAACATATTCATCGAATTTGCTCACTCGTTATTAAAAATTTGATGATACTTATAATATTAATGATTTTTTTATAAACAACCCATGTTGATACACGGGGGTTAAAGATAGTTATAAAACTAAACATAAACTCATATAACATAATTATATAATATATATAACCTTAATTAATAATTGTTCACGTATTGTATAATTATAAAAGAGATGAGAATATTATCACTTATTCATTATAAACTTAATAATAAAAAGATAGTATGTGAACGTATTTATGCCTAAGCTTAGGTACATAACAGCTTTACATTCACGTTTCCCATATAATTATAATTAATGTTATTGTAGTGAATTGTTATTAACAATTTTCACGTATTGTATAATTATAAAAGAGATGAGAATATTATCACTTATTCATTATAAACTTAATAATAAAAAGATAGTATGTGAACGTATTTATGCCTAAGCTTAGGTACATAACAGCTTTACATTCACGTTTCCCATATAATTATAATTAATGTTATTGTAGTGAATTGTTATTAACAATTATAAAACTAACGTAGCAATAATAAATTAAACTTGAGTGTGATAACATCACTCTCACTTTATTTTTTATTTTTTTATGTTTCAAGCAATATAAAGCTTATCTTCTTGCAATAGATTTGTATTGGAAAGTAAAAGTTGAATATAAATAAGAAACTTTATATCCTTAAAAGATATCTAAACACCCCAACATGGCGGAATCATGGGGTATCACTTAGAAAAGCACAGCATGACATGGGAATTATGTAGAGTCAAACTATATGCATTCAATAGATTGAAACAATCCACAAGCTCATTACAATAATCAACATTCATCAAAATACACACTCAATCCATACTTAAAAGAAAAATGTTCAAACGATAGTAGTTGATCCTAAGCATAACCCGTTAAAGGGAAATAAGGATCACGGATCCAGAAAGTCCAAAGATAGTCCAAACCCTAGCAATGCAAGCATCTATTCATCCATTCTGTCTCTGATTAACTTGGTTACCTGAAAAGTATACTAAAGAGCGTCAACATAAAGTTGGTGAGTTCGTAGGGACAAGTAACAAGGAATAACCGTGTCGGATACAACCGTTAACGATAAGCGAGGATTAGAATATCTAATCAAGTCCAAAGAAAACCTATAAGGTTTCACATTATCACAATTCAATACAAGTCAACGTTCAACAACAACGATTTCATATAACGTTCAACAACATTCCATAACAATCAATAACATTCAACAACGGTGCGGCTTACATAGTTAATAATTAACATTGCGCTAACGGTGCGACTTATATAATAAGTAATGCGCTAACGGTGCGACTTATATAATAAGTAATGCGCTAACATGTCCATAACAACAATTCAATCATGCAATCAATCAAATCAACAATCAACAGTTAAACAAACATGTACACTTTTCAGCCCGAATCTCAATTGAGTATGGAGGGTTTACGAAACTCACCTTATTGTTGATAGTTCAACAGCAAAATAGAAGAGATTGATGTAGTTAACGATGACGAGCGAGTCAACTGGCAACGTTACGTATTACCTAATTTCAATGTGAATTGATTTATATTCATGCTAAATTCCAAATATAGATATACAACTATAAGGTTACCTTATTAATACGCTTGTCAACGTAATTTATGTTATAAAAGTTTAAGGGACTAAATTGTCATTTTTGAAACTTGAGGGACTAAATTGTCAAATGTCCAAAGTATAAGGACGAAAAATGATACCTTTGAAAGTGTAGGGTAAAAATGTAACTTTACGTATGTAATACGTATCCGTAGGATATATAAAGTATTCCTCTGATATTTCTAAATCCTTTTGAAGTATTTTTAAATAATAGGATTAATACGAAGAATGTATTAATCTTGTAACGAATAGATGTTTTCAATAGCAGAGATATGAAAAGATACCTTGAATGGTATGTATTATAATCAATACAAAATGTATTGATTACAATTGAAGAGATACCTTAAATGGCAAGAAAAACCAGCATTTTATTTCCAAGTTGTGTTAGGGTTGGCCTTGGGTCGTGAAGAATACCGGGGCGAATTAAGTTGCTTAGTGAATGCTTATGCAAACTTTTTGCGAACTACCTTCCATTCCTCCAGCATAAGCCAAAGAGGCCCAAGGTGCAATCACTTTCGGAAACATTGTGCGGTTAAAAGCGTATCAAGGATATATTCTATCCATAAATCAAACAATTCGAAAATACGAAATAATTCACAGATGGTGAATAGTAATTATATGAATTAGGATAGTTAGGTATATAACTATGCCCTTGTTATATACCATAATAAGTATTTAAAATGATTTAATAAAAGTTTTACGATTTCTCGTACTTTCGCTAATAATTCATTTTTCGCAATAGTAACAATATTTCAATATTCATATATAAAAGCGATAGTTACCGTATTTAAATGCAATTATGTATCAATTGAGTATAAAATTAAGTTGACAAGCATTTCAATACATAACATATATTTCTAAAATCATAGAGCAAAGTATAGTAAGGTTTTATAAAAATACTTACAAGAAAGGAGAGTTTATGAACTCTAAGATCAAACTTTCGACGTACGAAGAACACGACTTCTGATTCAAATGAAATTCTTTCAAGACTTGGACTTGTTTACTTAATAATTGAAGATTATTCCCAACCCAAATTGAGTATTATAACTAGAACTTTTGAAGATCTTAGAGAGATTTGTTGATAACAACTTCTCTTGACGATTTTCGGCGAACTTTGAGATCAAAGCGACTTTGCTTATACTAGAACAATCAAGTGTTCTTTGAAACTTATAACAAGAAGGGGGAAGATGATTTTAGACTTATAGAATGCTAAATAGAAAGAGAATGAAGTTTAAGGTGTGAGTTTTTAATGAGAACTTAAGGCTAGTATTTATAGTAAATGAAATGGAATTAAATATGATAAAATTTATGCATATTCATCAAACTTCCAATATAAGTCCGGTTTTGGTGTGCTATGAATCATCAAATTAGCTGTAATTCATGCAATTTGTGATGTGTTGGATGTTACAAGTGGTAGCTAGAAGTTGTGGTGTCATTTGGAAGTTAAAACTTAAAGATTTGTCATGAAAAATCCTTGGAAATTACTATATTGAAGTTGACATTTTCACTATTTGGGGGCTGCATTTTTATAAAATTTTTAAGTGTTATTTTGTGAAATTTAAAACCATATTAAGGTATCTTAAATCTAGTTATTACGTTCTAGCAAGTTTCAAGCCAAACCGAGAAAGAATCGATCGAAAAAGCAACGTTTTACATATATATCCATAAAAGTTTTGTCGGATGTCTACTAGTAACATTATTCAACTAATAAATCAAATATAGCTTGTGACAATTTCACGAGTATTCCTACTTTCCATAAAGTATGTCGGCTTTGTCCTATTAATGGAATTATTAGATAACCACCGACACTGTTTACCGTACATTATACTTAAGGTTTTGTATATACGTTTTTCCTGTTACTACAGTTACTCAATCATTTTCTATAATATAATTTTTATAACACGTATGGGCCAATATCACGGTCTTGTAATCATGGGCTTAATTCTAGAAATCCAATTATGACATTATAACTGGCCCAATTTACAGATAGACGAACACAATTAGTCTCAAAGTTTTCGTTTATTAAAGTAGTTAATCAAATTACAAGTACAGCCAAACGGGTAAAAATCACGAATGTTACATTATTCCCCCGTTAAAAGAATTTCGTCCCGAAATTTGAATCTAACTAGACTCGTTAAACAAATGAGGATACTTGGCTTTCATAGAATCTTCACGTTCCCAAGTAAACTCGGGTCCACGTCTAGATTGCCATCTTACTTTGACAATCGTATATCGAGTATTCTTTAGCTTTCTAGTTTGTCGATCTAGGATTTCTATTGGTTCTTCCACAAACTTCAACGCTTTATCAACACGGATTTCTTCGAGGGGCACGTGAAGTGTTGGATTTGCTAAACACTTCCGAAGATTACAAACATGAATAACATTATGAACTCCACTCAATTCTTGAGGAAGTTCTAATCGATATGCAACCGGACCAATACGCTCCAAGATCTTGAACGGGCCAATGTACCGTGGCCCCAACTTGCCACGTTTCACAAAACGAACCACACCTTTCCATGGGGACACTTTCAATAAAACAGAATCACCAACTTCAAATTCGAGGGGTCGTCTTCTAACATTAGCATATTTCAATTTGTGATGTGTTGGATGTTACAAGTGGTAGCTAGAAGTTGTGGTGTCATTTGGAAGTTAAAACTTAAAGATTTGTCATGAAAAATCCTTGGAAATTACTATATTGAAGTTGACATTTTCACTATTTGGGGGCTGCATTTTTATAAATTTTTTAAGTGTTATTTTGTGAAATTTAAAACCATATTAAGGTATCTTAAATCTAGTTATTACGTTCTAGCAAGTTTCAAGCCAAACCGAGAAAGAATCGATCGAAAAAGCAACGTTTTACATATATATCCATAAAAGTTTTGTCGGATGTCTACTAGTAACATTATTCAACTAATAAATCAAATATAGCTTGTGAAAATTTCACGAGTATTCCTACTTTCCATAAAGTATGTCGGCTTTGTCCTATTAATGGAATTATTAGATAACCACCGACACTGTTTACCGTACATTATACTTAAGGTTTTGTATATACGTTTTTCCTGTTACTACAGTTACTCAATCATTTTCTATAATATAATTTTTATAACACGTATGGGCCAATATCACGGTCTTGTAATCATGGGCTTAATTCTAGAAATCCAATTATGACATTATAACTGGCCCAATTTACAGATAGACGAACACAATTAGACTCCAAAGTTTTCGTTTATTAAAGTAGTTAATCAAATTACAAGTACAGCCAAACGGGTAAAAATCACGAATGTTACATTATTCCCCCGTTAAAAGAATTTCGTCCCGAAATTTGAATCTAACTAGACTCGTTAAACAAATGAGGATACTTGGCTTTCATAGAATCTTCACGTTCCCAAGTAAACTCGGGTCCACGTCTAGATTGCCATCTTACTTTGACAATCGTATATCGAGTATTCTTTAGCTTTCTAGTTTGTCGATCTAGGATTTCTATTGGTTCTTCCACAAACTTCAACGCTTTATCAACACGGATTTCTTCGAGGGGCACGTGAAGTGTTGGATTTGCTAAACACTTCCGAAGATTACAAACATGAAAACATTATGAACTCCACTCAATTCTTGAGGAAGTTCTAATCGATATGCAACCGGACCAATACGCTCCAAGATCTTGAACGGGCCAATGTACCGTGGCCCCAACTTGCCACGTTTCACAAAACGAACCACACCTTTCCATGGGGACACTTTCAATAAAACAGAATCACCAACTTCAAATTCGAGGGGTCGTCTTCTAACATTAGCATATTTCAATTGTCGTTCTCGGGCCACTCTTAACTTTTCTTTGATTTGCGAGATCACTTTCGTCGTTTCAATAACAATTCGGGCCCAACGAGTTGGCTTTCACCAACTTCTACCCAAACTAGCGGTGACCTACAATCTCTCCCATATAATGCTTTAAATGGGGCCATTCCAATGCTAGCATGATAGCTATTATTGTAGGAAAATTCAACCAAAGGAAGATGCACATCCCAATTACCACCAAAATCAATAGCACAAGCTCTTAACATATCTTCCAATGTTTGAATCGTTCTTTCACTTTGACCATCAGTTTGTGGGTGGAACGCCGTACTTATACCGAGACGAGTACCCATAGATTTCTGGAACGCCTTCCAAAATTTTGAAGTAAATCGAGCATCCCGATCGGATATCACGGAAATCGGCACTCCATGCTTGGATATCACCTCTTTGATGTACAAACGTGCCATGGTGTCAAATTTATCATCTTCCCGAATGGCTAAGAAGTGAGCCGACTTAGTCAACCGGTCAATTATCACCCAAATAGTGTCCCGACCACTACTCGTCCTAGGTAACTTCGTGATGAAGTCCATAGCAATTTCTTCCCATTTCCACACCGGTGTTACTGGTTGGACTAGTAAACCGGTGGTTTCTTGTGGTCGGCTTTCACTTGTAAACAAGTGAGGCATTGACTAACATACCTAGCAATGTCCGTCTTCATTCCCGGCCACCAATACAAATCTCTTAATCCAAAATACATCTTGTCGGAACCCGGGTGAACCGAATAAGCCGACTTATGAGCTTCATCCATCAATTTCAATCGCCATCCTCCAAGAATGGGGATCCACAATCGATCAACAAAATACAAACCATTATCGTTCTTCCTATCAAACTGTTCTTCTAGACCGTGTAAAGCTTCATCGGTGAAGTTCCCCGGTCTAGTTGCCAATTCTTGAGCTTCGATAATGGAGTCACGGACACTCCTTAATACAGTGAAGCTCATGGCTTTAACTCGTCTTGGCTTCATACGTTCCTTTCGACTCAAAGCATCGGCTACCACATTTGCTTTACCCGGATGATACCGGATAACGCAATCATAATCACTCAACAACTCAAGCCACCTTCTTTGCCTCATGTTCAGGTCATTTTGAGTGAAAATATGTTGAAGGCTTTTGTGATCGGTATAGATCACGCTCTTGGTGCCATACAAGTAATGCCTCCAACATTTCAAAGCAAATACCACTGCTCCCAATTCTAAGTCATGGGTCGGATAGTTCTTCTCATGCACCTTCAATTGTCTTGATGCATATGCTATCACCTTATCCCGTTGCATTAAGACACAACCCAATCCTTGCCCGGATGCATCACAATATACAACGAAATCATCGACTCCATCGGGCAAGCTCAAGATGGGTGCATCACACAATTTGTCCTTTAACAATTGGAATGCTTGTTCTTGCTTTTCACCCCAATCAAACCTTCTTTCTCGTTGAGTCAACAAAGTCAAAGGTTGGGCGATTTTTGAAAAGCCTTCAATAAATCGTCTATAATAACCCGCCAAACCAAGAAATTGGCGAATTTCGGTTGGTGTTTCGGGGCGTCTCCAATTCTTTACTGCTTCAACTTTACTTGGGTCCACATGAATTCCTTCTTTGCTCACTACGTGACCAAGAAACTGGACCTCTTCAAGCCAAAATTCACATTTGGAGAACTTGGCATAAAGCTTTTCTTTCCGGAGTAACTCTAAGACTTGTTTCAAATGTTCCAAATGATCTTCTTTGGTTTTAGAATAGATGAGAATGTCATCGATGAAAACAATGACAAATTGGTCCAAGTAAGGCTGACACACTCGGTTCATCAAGTCCATGAACACAGCTGGTGCGTTAGTCAACCCAAAAGGCATCACCGTAAATTCAAAGTGTCCATATCTCGTTCGAAAGGCGGTTTTTGGAATGTCGTCTTCATGAACACATAATTGATGGTAACCCGACCGCAAATCAATTTTGGAAAAGAAACGAGCACCTTGGAGTTGGTCGAATAAATCATCAATCCTAGGAAGAGGATAACGATTCTTTACCGTTAATTTGTTCAATTCTCTATAATCGATACACATTCGGAATGTGTCATCTTTCTTTTTAACGAACAAAACCGGTGCGCCCCAAGGAGATTGACTAGGGCGAATGAAACCCTTCTCTTGAAGTTCTTTGAGTTGGGCGGCCAACTCTTGTAATTCGGTCACGGCTAAGCGATAGGGTGCTTTGGCCACGGGAGAAGCATTTGGGATAAGATCAATACGAAAATCGAGTTCACGAGATGGAGGCAAACCGGTAGGTCATCCGGAAATACATCCGCAAAGTCTTTAACTACGGGCACGGTTTTCAATTCAATCTTTGTGATCTTAACACTATATACATTCCCATCCCATAGTTCGGTCGTTTCGCCTTGAACCACTAATTCTTCCCTATTTTCTAACGGAATTCTCACAGTTCGGCTACCACAATCAATTACCGCGTTCATGGCCGATAACCAATCCATACCCACAATCACATCAAAACTACCGATATCAAAAGGCATTAAGTCAATGTAAAATGGGTGATCACATAAATCTAACACACAATCACGAACAACTTGACTAATCCTAGACAATCCACCATTTACCATTTCAAGTTCAAAACAATAGGACAACAGGCTAGGATTAGCATCGATCAACGGAATAAAATCATTGGAAATGAGACTATAATCGGCTCCAGAATCAAATAACACGGTAGCATATTGGTGATTGAGGAGAAAGGTACCTGCTACGACATTAGGATCACTACGAGCCTTGGCCGCATTCACGGCAAAAGCTCTTCTACGGGGGGCCAATTGTTGGCGAGGAGCTTGAGGAGGTTGTTGCTGTTGTCCTTGGTTTCCTCGGTTTTGATTCGGACCGGCAATTTGCAACTGGTTAGGATGCACGGTCACTTGGACTTGTTGGCCAATAAGATGTAGGCACCGGTTGCGGTAGTGGTCTTGGCTACCACATTCATAACAAGAACCCGGAACCATCGGGGGACGTATAGCATTAAGGGGAGCAACATTTAAAGGACCATTCCGGGGGTTAGTTGGATAAAATCTTGAGGTGTGTCCCGGTAGGTTGCAATGAAAACAAGCATCACAATTCACAGTGGGCCAATGATGGCGATTACACCTAGGGCATAAAGGACTACCCCCTGTGTAACCAACCCGTTGAGGACCCTTTGTTGGTACCACCGCCGCAAAAACCTTTCCACCACGACCATGGCGCTTATTATTACGCCGATCATCTTTCTTGGTGCCGCTTGACTCGGCAACATCCTTCCTTTTATTGTCATTCTTGTTATCGTTCTTATTTAACTTACCACCTCTAATGAGTTCCAAGGTTATACTAGCAGTACGAGTGGTTGCCTCTTTGTAAGTCAAAGGCATGGTGGGGTGAGAGACAAGCACTCTCACTTCATGTGGCAATCCCGTAACATACTTCTCAATCTTAACCTCTTGGGGTCTCACATAATGAGGAATGAGTCTAGAGAGTTGGCCAAAACGGAGTGTGTAACTCTCGTAGTCTCCTCCCTTCATGGCAAGTTTAGAAAATTCCACTTGCAATCTCCTCAGTTCATGGGCCGGGCAATACTTAGTAGTTATCATATTCTTGAACTCTCCCCATACAAGATTATTAGCCGCATCAATCCCCAATTCATCGACTTCTTCGTTCCACCACTCAAGAGCCCCACCTTTCAACATACCAGAAGCATAAGTGATTCTTTGGTGGTAGGCACAACCACTTCGAGCAATGATGGATTCAATGCTCTCTAACCATTCCAAGCAACCCGTAGCACCACTTTTTCCATTAAATTCCGGGGCTCCACAAAGTTTGAAGTCTTTAAACAAGCATCCCGGTTGACGAACATCATAACCCGGTCTAGGTAAAACTTCTCCTACACCTACTCCGTTTACATTTACGTTTTCTTGTTCATTTTGTATGGGAACCGCTTCATCTTCCGGTTCTTCTTGTTCATTATTATTTCCCATGGCCGCTTGAATTCGGGCCATAAGATCCGGCATGAGGTCATTTAGAGCTTGTGCGACAAC
>CM067172.1:91745792-91778863 GCA_034093135.1 Erigeron breviscapus
CATTTCCCTTCCAGATGGAGTCCTTCCAGGTGCAACTGGTGCATGAACTTGACTTCTTTCCCCCTTGGCAGCATCTAGACCTGCCCTAATTGCTTCCCATTCAGAGGGGTGAGATGGCAACCGGTCAAGAGGCTGCCATGACTGCATGTCTTACACTCTTTAAAGATGCCACACATCATCCTGAAGGACCTCCAAAGGTGGTTGGTTTCTTTAGACTGGGTCAAGACATTTGCACTAACTTGTTCTTGACCAGTTTTTAGTTCATTTAAAAGCTTGGAGTCTTCGTCCAAACCGGAAACCACCTTTTCTTTTACCTCTTTGTAAGTGCATGATTCTGTTGACAACAGCAACAGCGATTTGATCAGTATGTTTATGTTTTGTAATATGTAATCATAGACTTATGTTATGTTTAAATTTGTTATTTGGACTTAGATAATGTGAATGATTACATATTGATCAGAGGTTTGGTATGTTTAATGTTTACGACTTGTATGGATATGATTATAAGTAACATACAGATACAAGTGATAAACTAGTCACGTTTTAAGTAATTAAAGTATACTTAAAAGATGACAAAAGAAAGTGTGTATAAACTCGTGCTACAGTAACACGAGTTTGACTAAACTCGTGCTACAGTAACACGAGTTTGACTAAACTCGTGCTACAGTAACACGAGTTTGACTAAACACGTGCTACAGAAACACGCGTTTGCTAATGGGCTTTGGGCTTTAAGGTATACGGTCCATAATTAGCACGCGTTTATGAACATTAAGTATAAATACTCACACTTAACACGTAATTAAGAATTAATTAAGAGATTACGACTAAACTTTGTCAATTAAGCAAACCCGCGCGCGTTTAAGGTCTTAGGTTGTATTCACAACGAAAGACAATAATTTAATTAACCAAACAGGTTATCACGAGAGGATTCCGCACTCTCGTCATAACTATAAGCGTTCTCGTGTACGATCAGTTCACAAGGACCTACACTCTTCATCTTTCCTCTTCAGATGCTCTACTTCAGTTGTCAGTTTCTCTATAGATTGAGCATGTAGAGATACCTGGGTGTTCAAACTCTCTATGCTGCCTCTCAACTGGTTGATCTCACTGGTAAGTGGGGCCAGATCAACCTGAGGAGTGGCCAGCTTGGTGATCTCAGACATCACCCTTTCAATCAAATGCTCTTCTCTAGCACCCAGCGTATCCTCTATTTTCTGACCAACCGAAGTCATCAACTGCTCTCCAAGTCCAGTTATATCTAGGCCAGGTCTTTCAATAAGTTCCTTTACCTGCCTTTCAATCTCTTGCAAATCAACTTCTGAAGTTCTGACAGTATTTTCTAGCAAGTTGGAGATTGAACTGGTGACCTTGGAGTGAGTTAGGTCAAAGGCTTCTTTTAGAGTACCAGCCAGATTGTTACAGCCAATGACCAACTCATTTAATTTGTGGAACACCAAGTCTTCATTCGATGAAAACTTGTTAATCCCCAGATCAACCACTTTGATGTTTGTCAAAGAGTCCTTGTGGTACCTGGAGAAAGACTTGGTGTTTTTGTCAAGTGTCTTCTGAATCTCCTCCACCCTGGTTAGAAGGTTTTGGAGATCGGATTGAATGAGACAACTTGACTGTCCAGTGACAAAGGAGAAGGTGTCACTGGACCACTAGCAGTTACTACTGGAGCAACTGGAGGAGGCAAACTTAAGGAAGTCTCCCCAGTTGTCAAACCAGCAGTTGAAGATATAATTGGAGTGGTGGATGAAGAAAGGACTGGAAAATCAAAGTGTTGTTCATGCTGAGAATGCTCAGGTGTGAACAACGGCGATGGTGGGGGTGGCATTTCTCGAGCAAGTGAGAATTGCCCAGTTGGTAAAGGAGCGGAATATATTGGTAAAGATATATCTATAGGCACATTTTCTTGGGAGGGTGAAAGTGAAATTGATGCGTCTGGAAGGGAGACTGGAGATGAAGGGTCTTGAGCTTGTACAGAAGCATCAAGAATCTCCAAGTCTGATTCAGTACCTTCAGAATCCGAAGATTCTATAAGGATTTCCTCGTCATTAACATTCATGTCCAGATCCATGAATGTAACTGAGGGCTGACCAGTTTCCTGGTCAGTCTCCAGATAACCTTCCCCAGTTTCCTGGATGGGTACATCTGTTGGTGGATCAGATACTGAAGTATCTTCACCAGGGATAGATGTGATTGGTGTTGCTTCAGTTATGATTGCTCTATCCTCAATCATAACATTAGGCGAACTGGAGGGTCCCTCATTATTTTGAGGCCCGCCCAGTTGCCTTTCTGACTCACCTTCCACAGGTGCATCAGTTGAAGCGAATGCCAGTTGCATTCGTTCAGGAATTTCAACCTCACCAGCTTCAGATACCAGTGAGTCTAGATTCCTTAGCATATCTGGAGCAGTGTACGGTGAATTTGTACTATTATATGCTTCTCTGCCCAGAATATGCTTAAAACAAAGAGAGAGGAACCTTGAAAAGGGAATACAAACACCCCTTGTGCCCTTCAGCTTTTGAACCAGGCTTCTATACAGAATGTCTGCAAAGTCCACTCTCAATCCGTTCCACAAGCAGTAAGCCATTTCTGCTTGCGAGGAGTTGATCTGGTCAAGTCCACCAGAACTCCCACCCATGCTCTCCACCAGGTGGATGAAAAAATACCTCCATGAAGGTGTAAGGCCCTTCATGGTCATCGCACCTTTTGTCTTCAACACCTCATTCTCCAAACACTCCCTGTGTCCCATTTCAAGAAGTACTTGGCGAAAGTTTATATTTGGGGGCAAGACGACTGGAGATTCACCCTCTCTCCAGTAATTGAGGCGTAAGACATCCCTCAATACATCGGCTGACAAGGTACACTGGATTGTTCCATCCTTTAATGTGAAACTGATGGAGGAACAATCGGAAGAAAGAACGGCAGTGTACCAAAACTCACATAAGTAGTTGTGAAACAACTTACGTGGGTTTAGAGAGAATGAGGGTCCTATTGGAGAATTCTTCAAAAACCTTTGAATTCTACCAATAAGGGTATCGGACCCTTGAGATCCTCGTAGGCTGGCCATCGGATTATTAGGATTTAGTTTGATGACCGAAGCACTACTAGGGGCACCAGGTGCCGCTTTGACATCTGGTGAGGGATTATATGGAACAGTCAAGAGATTTACATCTCTTGAATGAGATGATCTAGGAGCCATAGAAGAATGAAAATGAAATTTGGAAATTAGGGTTTTTTGATTTGTGAAGCAAAGAGAAAAAATGAAGCAATTTTGATGATTGGAAGTAAATGAAGGAATGTAAGAGAAGGAAGTAAATGAGTTCGGAGTAAATAAGGGTATTTATAAAGGGATTCAGGATCCCAATGAAACACCAAAATTATATTTTAATAAACAAAATCCTTTTTGTAGATATTTTCAACAAAGTTGGTTTGAATTTTGAAATAAAATAATAATTTGCCATGTAAACATTAAATGCTTCCATGTCAGCATTAAATGCTACGACGGCTTATCTTACCCATGAGCCCACTCACCTTTTGTTTTCCCAATACAAACAGTTGTCAAGTACTAAAATTGGTTTCAAACACGTCAGATCACGATATCAAGTGGTTTAAAACACTCGAGTATCATTACGTGTCACACATATTGACCAAGTATTTGTAACATTATATAAAAAAAAAAGACAAAGACTGAACCTGGTCACTGGAGGATCAGTCCAGTACCAGTTTCCAACTGAAGAGATCTCCAGTTGCATTTTCAAACAAAAACGAATTTTGGTCAGAAAATTATTTTGAGTCTTTCCCCCTAAAATGATGATCCAGATATCAATTAGTGCCAAGATAGTATCACAAAGGCGTTCGATAGCCTGGCGAGCAAAGATAATTTGGACCTCCTCAACTGGAGAACTTCATCAGTGTCACTGACGCGTTCAATAACAAAGAAAGCTCCAGTTAAGGATTTAACATTCCCAGTTCGCTGATGAGATGTTTAAAAGTTTTCTCATCGAGAGGTTTTGTAAAAACATCAGCTAACTGTTTGTCAGTGGGGATGAAATGAATTTCAATATCTCCTTTCATAACATGATCTCGAATGAAATGATACCTGATGTCAATATGCTTTGTTTTGGAGTGCATCACTGGGTTGTGAGATATAGCAATTGCACTGGTGTTGTCACAAAAGATTGGAAAAGCTCTTTCTTCCAAGAATCTAGACTTCTTGGCTGCCTCCTTTGGCTTAACACCCAGTGCAACCATTCTTTCTTTATCCCTCAAGAAGTATCCCCGATTAATGAACCTCCTTTGTTCATCAGTCAATTCAGTTGGAAAGTAATCAGGAAGAACTTCCTCGGATACGATTGCATCTTTCAACACTTGTTTATATGTTGATTTCTTGAAGTTCTGAGATGCAGCCTCAGGAGTCTTCCTCAATTCATCAAAGCTATTGAAGTCTTCAAAGGTATAGTGTTGAGGAGTTGTGAAACCCTGAGTAGAAGATTCTCCAGCATCTTTTCTGCTTGATGAACCTGTTTCAAAATAATCAAGATCTGGGAAGTCTTCAAAGGTATAGTGTTGAGGAGTTGTGAAACCCTGAGTAGAAGATTCTCCAGCATCTTTTCTGCTTGATGAACCTGTTTCAAAATAATCAAGATCTGGGAAGTCTTCAAACACAGGTTCCTCAACAGCTTCTACATTTGCTGGATACTCAACTATCTCCATTCAATCACATACCCTTCATCTTTATTTTCAACAATATTTTCATTATCTTCATCATCATCATCATCAGAATCATCCAAATACTTCCTTTTTCTTTTTATCTTGCTCGTCTTCTTGCAGGCACAACAACACATTCTTACAAAACTCTAAAGTTCCATCAGAATAAGAAGCAAGTTCATCCATGCGAATGAAAATCTTCTTCTTTCTGCTATTCAAAAAGACAACACCGAAGGATGGTTCTTCTATGATATGACCAATACTTAGCTGTTTAATATCTGTAGTGTATAGACTTTGATCTGGATACGGCACATTAATCTTTCTCTTCACAACTTCAAATCCTATCTGAAAATCTTCCAATGAAGCATATTGAATGCAGCTTGACATATATCGTTTAACAGCTTCAAAGGCAATAACATCTTCATGATATGACCAATACTTAGCTGTTCAATATCTGTAGTGTATAGACTTTGATCTGGATACGGCACATTAATCTTTCTCTTCACAACTTCAAATCCTATCTGAAAATCTTCCAATGAAGCATATTGAATGCAGCTTGACATATATCGTTTAACAGCTTCAAAGGCAATAACATCTTCACGATATCTCTGCATAGCATTCACGAAATGATTATAGAGAAAGATAATGTCATCAACTGGCAGCAGCTTGAACTGTGTTTCAGTAAATCTGTAGCTCTTGCCATTATCTCTTTTGACATGAAAACTTGGGATTGAGATAGTATTCCTTTTAACCAAAATAACTCTGATCAGTACCAAGATCTTGTGATTTCTTTGTTCTTCAAGGAGTTTGGGATTATATTGCCTGGTGAGTTTAAGAAGCTCTTTGTATTCTTCTACTTGTCTTGCTTCCTTAAACTTGTACATTGACTCCAACTCAGGTCTTTTGGTTTTAGTAACTTTGGTAGCTCCACAAAAGATTGGAAAAGCTCTTTCTTCCAAGAATCTAGACTTCTTGGCTGCCTCCTTTGGCTTAACACCCAGTGCAACCATTCTTTCTTTATCCCTCAAGAAGTATCCCCGATTAATGAACCTCCTTTGTTCATCAGTCAATTCAGTTGGAAAGTAATCAGGAAGAACTTCCTCGGATACGATTGCATCTTTCAACACTTGTTTATATGTTGATTTCTTGAAGTTCTGAGATGCAGCCTCAGGAGTCTTCCTCAATTCATCAAAGCTATTGAAGTCTTCAAAGGTATAGTGTTGAGGAGTTGTGAAACCCTGAGTAGAAGATTCTCCAGCATCTTTTCTGCTTGATGAACCTGTTTCAAAATAATCAAGATCTGGGAAGTCTTCAAACACAGGTTCCTCAACAGCTTCTACATTTGCTGGATACTCAACTATCTCCGGCTCATCCATTGTAACATTATCTTTTAAGGCTTCAATATCTGCATCTCTCTCAGCATATTCAACTATCTCATTTTCAATCACATACCCTTCATCTTCATTTTCAACAACATTTTCATTATCTTCATCATCATCATCATCATCATCATCATCATCATCATCATCATCATCATCATCATCATCATCATCATCATCATCATCATCATCATCATCATCATCATCATCATCATCATCATCATCATCATCATCATCATCATCATCATCATCATCATCATCATCATCATCATCATCATCATCATCATCATCATCATCATCATCATCATCATCATCATCATCATCATCATCATCATCATCATCATCATCATCATCATCATCATCATCATCATCATCATCATCATCATCATCATCATCATCATCATCATCATCATCATCATCATCATCATCATCATCATCATCATCATCATCATCATCATCATCATCATCATCATCATCATCATCATCATCATCATCATCATCATCATCATCATCATCATCATCATCATCATCATCATCATCATCATCATCATCATCATCATCATCATCATCATCATCATCATCATCATCATCATCATCATCATCATCATCATCATCATCATCATCATCATCATCATCATCATCATCATCATCATCATCATCATCATCATCATCATCATCATCATCATCATCATCATCATCATCATCATCATCATCATCATCATCATCATCATCATCATCATCATCATCATCATCATCATCATCATCATCATCATCATCATCATCATCATCATCATCATCATCATCATCATCATCATCATCATCATCATCATCATCATCATCATCATCATCATCATCATCATCATCATCATCATCATCATCATCATCATCATCATCATCATCATCATCATCATCATCATCATCATCATCATCATCATCATCATCATCATCATCATCATCATCATCATCATCATCATCATCATCATCATCATCATCATCATCATCATCATCATCATCATCATCATCATCATCATCATCATCATCATCATCATCATCATCATCATCATCATCATCATCATCATCATCATCATCATCATCATCATCATCATCATCATCATCATCATCATCATCATCATCATCATCATCATCATCATCATCATCATCATCATCATCATCATCATCATCATCATCATCATCATCATCATCATCATCATCATCATCATCATCATCATCATCATCATCATCATCATCATCATCATCATCATCATCATCATCATCATCATCATCATCATCATCATCATCATCATCATCATCATCATCATCATCATCATCATCATCATCATCATCATCATCATCATCATCATCATCATCATCATCATCATCATCATCATCATCATCATCATCATCATCATCATCATCATCATCATCATCATCATCATCATCATCATCATCATCATCATCATCATCATCATCATCATCATCATCATCATCATCATCATCATCATCATCATCATCATCATCATCATCATCATCATCATCATCATCATCATCATCATCATCATCATCATCATCATCATCATCATCATCATCATCATCATCATCATCATCATCATCATCATCATCATCATCATCATCATCATCATCATCATCATCATCATCATCATCATCATCATCATCATCATCATCATCATCATCATCATCATCATCATCATCATCATCATCATCATCATCATCATCATCATCATCATCATCATCATCATCATCATCATCATCATCATCATCATCATCATCATCATCATCATCATCATCATCATCATCATCATCATCATCATCATCATCATCATCATCATCATCATCATCATCATCATCATCATCATCATCATCATCATCATCATCATCATCATCATCATCATCATCATCATCATCATCATCATCATCATCATCATCATCATCATCATCATCGTCATCATCATCATCATCATCATCATCATCATCATCATCATCATCATCATCATCATCATCATCATCATCATCATCATCATCATCATCATCATCATCATCATCATCATCATCATCATCATCATCATCATCATCATCATCATCATCATCATCATCATCATCAATTGGTGTCCTAGACTGTGATAAATCACTGTCCTGGACTTGTTGTTGGGTAACACCTCTAACAACACCGGGGTCACTGAGAATGCCCGTTAATACAGTCTCAGGTTGATCCTGAGGAACAGCAGTGTCACTACGGCGTTCATACTGTCCCCAGTCTCGGTCTGAGGACTGTTACCTGCGGCTAAAGCTGGCGTGATGTTAGCTAAGGCAGGATTTCCAAGCTGTCCTTGAGGGTCACACAAAGTGGGTCCCTCTCCGCTTGTTCCGGCACCAGTACTCAACTGGGCTTGTGAATCAGTGTCCCTAGGAGATCTAGACTCTTGTGCATGAACTGAAGGCGAGAGGTGGGGCTGGTCCTCTCTAATTTCAACACTCTCATCCTCCAAATGAGGAGAGTGTGGTGAGCGTGGCTGTTCCCCGTGAATTTCTGAGACTAACTCCTGTTGTGAGGAGTCAGAATGGCTAGGAGAGGTTGGTGCATACGAGAATGGGCAGTTCCCGATTTCTACCCTAGGGTAAACAACCCGGCTAGACACATTGGTTTGAACTAATGGAGGGCCAACGTTTTCTTTATGCCCTTGTCCTAACCCGGACCGCACATCCTCTCTGGTATTTTCAACTCCTCCCTCATCCCTGCCTTGTTCCTCCAGCACATCATCATCTCCAGTGCTAACATGCTCAGTTTGTAACTCAGATACAACATTATCCACACTTCTTGTTGATTGTTCAACATCAAACTCCGCTGAGGCACCAGGTTGATCATTCACATCTGCTGAAGTAGATTCAAGTCTTTGTCTTGCAGATTTAGACGACTTATGTTTTCTTTTTGATTTCTTCTTCTTTGAAGTCTGCTTTAGAACACTTCTAGCAGACATCTTAAGTCGTCTACCTGGTGGTGGAGTTGGTTCATCAGGTAGAGCAGATGCAAGTGGTGTTGGATTAAGTACTGGTGAAGAGCGAGGTGGTGTAAAAGTTGGTGGATTCGGTGAAACAACGGATGGTAAAGGTGTAGATTGTGAAGGTGAAGATTGCGAAATGTGAATGGTTGGTGTAGATTGTGTAGATTGTGAAGGTGAAGATTGCGAAATGTGAATGGTTGGTGTAGATTGTGAAACAGGTGATGAAATAGGTTCAGGTGAAGCAACATCTTGCTCAAACATAACTCTCTTTGACTTTCTTTTCCTCTGCTCAGAGGCCCCTTCATCACTAACCCCTCTTTTTCTTTTTGACACACTAGGACCCTCACTTGGCGACCTATGCTCATCTTAGGAAGGTGAGGACTCTGAGCAGGAACCAGATTTATCAGGAATGGTGGAATCGGAAAAGGTCTTACAGTTTCACAACTTGTGCCTCTCAAGTTGGATTTATACATTGCAATCACACACTTGAAGCTGTTCTCCAATTTTGGAATTTCCTCTGCATTATCAAGAACATCTTCGATAATTAGTGTGAAGAATCTGATAAAGGGAATATATTTTCTGTCTTGTTTATCCTTTCCCTTTACAACTTGAATCATCTTTTTCCATATAATCGCCGCAAAGTCACACTGCACATTGTGAGTGACTGCATAGTAGATTGCCAAAGAATCCTTTGTCATAAGATCAATTCCTTTCTGTGATGGCATCAAGCAAGTTGTAAGAATATTGTACATCGTATGCCAGAGAGTTGCTACATTACTCCTTCTAAAATCTCTCATCGTTGTCAACTCTCCTGCATAACCCAACGAATGAACCCCAACCAACATTTCTTCAACTGATGGGAGTTCTTCGTATTCTTCAAGTACAGGAAATCCAATTGTTGTTCTAAACTCATCCAAAGTGAATCGACAATTAAATAGTTCATCTTCTGACTCTAGAGTAAATTTGAAGTAGTCTGCTGTGTTATGCCTTTTACTTCCTCGTACATATTCAATTGATTGCCACAGCTCAAAGACATACTTCTCAGGAACAATTGCCCCTCCAGTCAGAGCATTATTCAGTGGATGATAGCTAAGAATCTCTGGAATGATCGGGAATTTGCAAGCAAATGGGATATGTAGTGCTTGATTGGCTTGCATTTTCATTGAATCTCCTTCTCTGAACATTGCCATCTTGGTACTTTATTATTTTTCTGTTTAAGACAAACTGACCAAAGGTATTGACCAGAAAATACATTTCAAACACAGAAAAATAACAAAATATACCAACTTTTAAGAAACACATTTATTACACAGACAATGTTTTGCATATATATTAAAAATGAGAGAACAAAGTAGTACACAAAGGCGTTCGATACCTTGCATCTCACTCAAATATATATACAAAACATGACAATATATAGGATCACATAAGTATTAAAAGATAAGAAAACAAGGTAGTACACAAAGGCGTTCGATACCTTGCATCTCACTCAAATATATATACAAAACATGACAATATATAGGATCACATAAGTATTAAAAGATAAGAAAACAAGGTAGTACACAAAGGCGTTCGATACCTTGCATCTCACTCAAATATATATACAAAACATGACAATATATAGGATCACATAAGTATTAAAAGATAAGAAAACAAGGTAGTACACAAAGGCGTTCGATACCTTGCATCTCACTCAAATATATATACAAAACATGACAATATATAGGATCACATAAGTATTAAAAGATAAGAAAACAAGGTAGTACACAAAGGCGTTCGATACCTTGCATCTCACTCAAATATATATACAAAACATGACAATATATAGGATCACATAAGTATTAAAAGATAAGAAAACAAGGTAGTACACAAAGGCGTTCGATACCTTGCATCTCACTCAAATATATATACAAAACATGACAATATATAGGATCACATAAGTATTAAAAGATAAGAAAACAAGGTAGTACACAAAGGCGTTCGATACCTTGCATCTCACTCAAATATATATACAAAACATGACAATATATAGGATCACATAAGTATTAAAAGATAAGAAAACAAGGTAGTACACAAAGGCGTTCGATACCTTGCATCTCACTCAAATATATATACAAAACATGACAATATATAGGATCACATAAGTATTAAAAGATAAGAAAACAAGGTAGTACACAAAGGCGTTCGATACCTTGCATCTCACTCAAATATATATACAAAACATGACAATATATAGGATCACATAAGTATTAAAAGATAAGAAAACAAGGTAGTACACAAAGGCGTTCGATACCTTGCATCTCACTCAAATATATATACAAAACATGACAATATATAGGATCACATAAGTATTAAAAGATAAGAAAACAAGGTAGTACACAAAGGCGTTCGATACCTTGCATCTCACTCAAATATATATACAAAACATGACAATATATAGGATCACATAAGTATTAAAAGATAAGAAAACAAGGTAGTACACAAAGGCGTTCGATACCTTGCATCTCACTCAAATATATATACAAAACATGACAATATATAGGATCACATAAGTATTAAAAGATAAGAAAACAAGGTAGTACACAAAGGCGTTCGATACCTTGCATCTCACTCAAATATATATACAAAACATGACAATATATAGGATCACATAAGTATTAAAAGATAAGAAAACAAGGTAGTACACAAAGGCGTTCGATACCTTGCATCTCACTCAAATATATATACAAAACATGACAATATATAGGATCACATAAGTATTAAAAGATAAGAAAACAAGGTAGTACACAAAGGCGTTCGATACCTTGCATCTCACTCAAATATATATACAAAACATGACAATATATAGGATCACATAAGTATTAAAAGATAAGAAAACAAGGTAGTACACAAAGGCGTTCGATACCTTGCATCTCACTCAAATATATATACAAAACATGACAATATATAGGATCACATAAGTATTAAAAGATAAGAAAACAAGGTAGTACACAAAGGCGTTCGATACCTTGCATCTCACTCAAATATATATACAAAACATGACAATATATAGGATCACATAAGTATTAAAAGATAAGAAAACAAGGTAGTACACAAAGGCGTTCGATACCTTGCATCTCACTCAAATATATATACAAAACATGACAATATATAGGATCACATAAGTATTAAAAGATAAGAAAACAAGGTAGTACACAAAGGCGTTCGATACCTTGCATCTCACTCAAATATATATACAAAACATGACAATATATAGGATCACATTTTGTACTGTTTGCCGAGCAAAAAGCTCTGCAAACAGTTGGTATGAAAACTAAGTGAAAATTTTCATTCATTTGCCGAACAAAATGCTCTGCAAACAGTTGATATGAAAACTAAGTGAAGAATTTTCATGCATTTGCCGAGCAAAATGCTCTGCAAACAGTTGATATGAAAACTAAGTGAAGAATTTTCATGCATTTGCCGAGCAAAATGCTCTGCAAACAGTTGGTATGAAAACTAAGTGAAGAATTTTCATGCATTTGCCGAGCACAAGCTCTGCAAATGGATGGTTCAAGTCTTGACAAAATTTAAAAATCCAATTTGTACTGTTTGCCGAGCAAAATGCTCTGCAAACAGTTGGTATGAAAACTAAGTGAAGAATTTTCATGCATTTGCCGAGCACAAGCTCTGCAAACATATGAAAACTAAGTGAAGAATTTTCATGCATTTGCCGAACAAAATGCTCTGCAAACAGTTGATATGAAAACTAAGTGAAGAATTTTCATGCATTTGCCGAGCAAAATGCTCTGCAAACAGTTGATATGAAAACTAAGTGAAGAATTTTCATGCATTTGCCGAGCAAAATGCTCTGCAAACAGTTGATATGAAAACTAAGTGAAGAATTTTCATGCATTTGCCGAGCAAAATGCTCTGCAAACAGTTGGTATGAAAACTAAGTGAAGAATTTTCATGCATTTGCCGAGCACAAGCTCTGCAAATGGATGGTATGAAAACTAAGTGAAGAATTTTCATGTACATTTGCCGAACAAAATGCTCTGCAAACAGTTGATATGAAAACTAAGTGAAGAATTTTCATGCATTTGCCGAGCAAAATGCTCTGCAAACAGTTGGTATGAAAACTAAGTGAAGAATTTTCATGCATTTGCCGAGCAAAATGCTCTGCAAATGGTTCATTTCATCAAAACAATCATATGATTACACAGCCCTCGCACATTCAAACCCAGAAAAATCATTAACACAAGCAGATTAAGGCATCTAATCATTTAAACAACAAGTACAATACCTAATCATGCATCTATCATCATTAAAACATGAATCAAAACATCACTTCAGTCATAAATCACATATTGTTTCATCTTGGTATTTAATCAAACAGTTGAAGTGCGTAAATAAAACAAGTGATTTTACCTTTAAAATGATGATCTGAAGAAGAAAGTAGATGAATTAATCCACAAAAACGATCACCAGATTAACCCCACTTAGATTATTATGAAATGGATGAAAATGATTGATTGATAGATGACAGGTTTGAGCGGTTCCTTTGAGAGTAAAATATCAAGAAAGAAATGATTTGAAATTGAAATGAATGGTTCGGCCCGCCCATTTTCTTTTATATCACAAATTCGGGTCGCGGGTATGGGTGTGACCCGCGTGTCAACCCGAATCCAAACAAGTTTGGGCTTAAACCTCATTTTGGGCTTATAACACAATTTGGGCTGGTCTAGTTGGGTTTTCACTTAAAACAAACAGAATAATAAAAAAAAATAAAAAAAAAAAAAAAAAAAAAAAAAAAAAAAAAAAAAAAAAAAAATAAAAAATCTTTTTATCATTTTAGAATTTTCTACTTTTATATTTGATTTTTCAGTTTTAAAAACAAACACACAAAAACAAATAAAACAAAAAAAATTCATATACATTTGCACACTCCCCCTCAAATTAAGCATATTAGACTATACTAAATTTACAAACTCCCCCTTAAATCATGCATTCTACCCTTTTTCTCCCCCTCAAACATTGCATGTAATCTCAAGTAAAACACATCAATGTTTGAAACAGAAAATGAACATAGAATACATGGCATGAAATCAATTAAGTTTGTAAATCTAGCATTCCCAACTTGGTTTTAAGAAAATTGAACCTGTTTTCATCCAAAGGTTTGGTGAAAAGATCAGCAAGTTGGTAGTCTGTTGGGACAAAATAGAGTTCGATGTTACCTTTTTCGACATGATCTTTAAGAAAATTGAACCTGTTTTCATCCAAAGGTTTGGTGAAAAGATCAGCAAGTTGGTAGTCTGTTGGGACAAAATAGAGTTCGATGTTACCTTTTTCGACATGATCTTTAAGAAAATTGAACCTGTTTTCATCCAAAGGTTTGGTGAAAAGATCAGCAAGTTGGTAGTCTGTTGGGACAAAATAGAGTTCGATGTTACCTTTTTCGACATGATCTTTAAGAAAATTGAACCTGTTTTCATCCAAAGGTTTGGTGAAAAGATCAGCAAGTTGGTAGTCTGTTGGGACAAAATAGAGTTCGATGTTACCTTTTTCGACATGATCTTTAAGAAAATTGAACCTGTTTTCATCCAAAGGTTTGGTGAAAAGATCAGCAAGTTGGTAGTCTGTTGGGACAAAATAGAGTTCGATGTTACCTTTTTCGACATGATTTTAAGAAAATTGAACCTGTTTTCATCCAAAGGTTTGGTGAAAAGATCAGCAAGTTGGTAGTCTGTTGGGACAAAATAGAGTTCGATGTTACCTTTTTCGACATGATCTTTAAGAAAATTGAACCTGTTTTCATCCAAAGGTTTGGTGAAAAGATCAGCAAGTTGGTAGTCTGTTGGGACAAAATAGAGTTCGATGTTACCTTTTTCGACATGATCTTTAAGAAAATTGAACCTGTTTTCATCCAAAGGTTTGGTGAAAAGATCAGCAAGTTGGTAGTCTGTTGGGACAAAATAGAGTTCGATGTTACCTTTTTCGACATGATCTTTAAGAAAATTGAACCTGTTTTCATCCAAAGGTTTGGTGAAAAGATCAGCAAGTTGGTAGTCTGTTGGGACAAAATAGAGTTCGATGTTACCTTTTTCGACATGATCTTTAAGAAAATTGAACCTGTTTTCATCCAAAGGTTTGGTGAAAAGATCAGCAAGTTGGTAGTCTGTTGGGACAAAATAGAGTTCGATGTTACCTTTTTCGACATGATTTTAAGAAAATTGAACCTGTTTTCATCCAAAGGTTTGGTGAAAAGATCAGCAAGTTGGTAGTCTGTTGGGACAAAATAGAGTTCGATGTTACCTTTTTCGACATGATCTTTAAGAAAATTGAACCTGTTTTCATCCAAAGGTTTGGTGAAAAGATCAGCAAGTTGGTAGTCTGTTGGGACAAAATAGAGTTCGATGTTACCTTTTTCGACATGATCTTTAAGAAAATTGAACCTGTTTTCATCCAAAGGTTTGGTGAAAAGATCAGCAAGTTGGTAGTCTGTTGGGACAAAATAGAGTTCGATGTTACCTTCTTCTTTGAGAATTCCATTTAAGAAGGCAGTTTTAACATCCATCTGGTAGACTGTGAAGTTCTTGTAGGCAGCATAGGCAAGAAACATCCGAATAGCCTCAATTCGTGCAACTGGTGCGAATGTCTCATCGTAGTCAATTCCATCTTTTGGCAATATCCCTTTGCAACCAATCGTGCTTTGTTGCATACAACAACTCCAGTTTCATCCTTTTTATTTTTGAAGATCCACTTGGTTTTAATTGGCTCCTTGTTCTTGTAAGGATTGGGAACCAATTTCCACACCTCAAGTCGTTCAAATTGATTCAGTTCCTCCTGCATAGCTTTCACCCAATCTGGACAACTTAAAGCTTCATTCACTGTCTTTGGTTCAACAATGCTCAGAAAATTCACAAACAGACATTCATTCGCGGAAGCAGATCTTGTCTGAACTCCAGTTGTTGGATTACCAATGACTTGTGAAATTGGATGAGCTCTTGTCCATTTGGTTGTATGAGGAATTGGATCAAGTGGATCACCAGATTCTTCAGAATCAACAAAATCAGGAGAATGTTGTTCTGTCAATTGTTCAAATGAAGTAGCAATTGGTTCAACAAAGTCATCGTGATCATAATCTTCTGGATTGGTTGTAGGATTTGTCACTTGTGAGATATTTTGAGGTTCAGTATGCAACTCTGAATAATCAGTAGGTGGAGGAGAATCAGATGATGAACTAACATCTGATGATTGTGATGGTGAAGACTCATTGGGATCCATCTCTTTTGAAATTGAAGTTGATGGTTCATTTGGATTCTCATCAGATTCAGAAACTTTCTTCGGAACTTGGAAAAATTCTTCAAACAAGATATCCAAATCTTGTGAAGTCGGAGTTGAGAATGATTTGACATTTGATGCAGTCTTAGTTGCGGAAGCTTGTGGACTTTGAAGTTCGGGTCTTGAACTGTGTTGTTCAAGAATGAGCTTAATTGGAGGTTAAATGGTGGAATTATGGATAGTGTGTGTAAAGTGTGTTTGTGTGTGAAAGGGAGGTTGAAGATGATAGGGAGGAGAGAGAAAGTAATTAAGTGAGATGTAACTATGGAATTAATGAAAGGCTTTACAAGGATTAAGTCACAAATGACTTATAGGAGGGGTATTTATACTAATTAACAACTTAACACTAATACCCCTTATACAACTAGAAATATTACAATTTAACACCATTTATATTTCTAACAATCTCCCCCTTGGTGTTGAATTGTAATGTTGCATCGTCTTCGGTCTTTAAATAAACATGATGAGCCCATTTGTTGAAAATCTTCAATGTTGATTGGACTTTGAAGCTTTCTCATTGTCTTCAACGTCTTGTATCAACCTTGACTTTGAATCTTCTCAACAAACAAATATTCTTGACGATGACTTTCTAAGACTTGATCTTCTCTTGCAACTTTGAATACTTTGGAAGCATCTTTGAAATCTTTATAGCTTTTGAGCTTTCACAACTTGAATTTTTGAATGTTGATTTCAACTTGATGTTGCTTGGAGAAGTAACTTGAACTTTTGAGTAGCATGCGGAAGCTTGGATTTGACTTTGAATTCTTTTGGATTTGCGGAAGCTTGGTTTTGACTTTGAAATCTCTTGGCATTTCGGAAGCTTGTTTTTGGAATGCGGAAATTTGATTTGACTTTAAAACTTCAATTCTTGATCTAACTTGTCTTTGAATCAATAAACATCTTGGAGCACTTGATTCTTTGATCAATAAACATTTGTTCCCCCTCAATCAAACAACTATCTCGGAGCAAATTATTCAATAACAAATCTTTAATCTCTTGCTCCCCCTCGAACAAACAATCATTTCGGAGCATATTTAACGACTCATGAGTTTACTCTTGCTCCCCCTCAAATGAACAATCTCTTTTAACTATAAACGAACTTAATATCAAAAGAACAAACTTCATCTCATCTCAACCTTTTCATCGCTTCTAATCATCAAACAATGGTCAAATTTCCAATAAATCTTTCAATTATCGACCATGTACATCATCTTGAATATACTCGATCTTGAATCAATCCTTTAACTTTATCGAAAACAATCTCTCAACTTAGCACGATAATTATTCACTCTCTTCACCTAAACTAACGATTCTTTGAACATCCAAACACAACAATCATCCTTGAACAAATTCTCCCAATCAAATTCTACCTATATCCTTGAACTCTATCTATCAATCATATAATCATTTCTCCCCCTTATGATGAATATGTGAAACGGTTTCATCATACAATAATGATTGATAGCATAAACGGTAGATCACAACAAACAATAAGCAATCAAAGTAACCCAACCCAATTCCCAATTCCCAATGAACCTATTGGTGAACTAGAATGTGAGGTTGCGTTGTTGGAAAAAGATTTTATAATGGTGTTTGGGTTCTTTGTGTTTGTGTGAAGAGAAATGAAAACCGGATAAAAATGATCTGTTAACACAACCAAAAATCAAAAGGATTAATGGTGTGGCCTAAAAATACGATTACTATTTTTAGGACTTCCCATTATCATCGAGAAATGTACAAAGCTTATCTCTAAATGGTTCGGTCTATGGCTTTTCAACCGATAGATTGCTTTAAAGAATGTAATTCATGGTCAGTGTCACAAAGGCGTTCAATAACCATGTCTTACTATCCTCAAAGACTTTTGGGAAAATGAAAATGTGATACCTACGTTCAACGTTGGAAAAGATGTTAGCATTGGTAGGATTTCCATTCGATCATCGTGGAATATCAAAAAGATGATATCACTACGAATGTTCCGGCAATATCACAAAGATATGCGATGTCACAAAGACATATAAAGACTCTATGTGTCCTAGTCAAATGAAAGAATATTTCAAGTATGCTCTAGACTCAATAGTGATCAAATGAAGTCGGGGACTGGAGCAGAGTGTCTCCCTTTTTCAATATCAACATCTTCCAAATGAAGAGTCGATAGAAATGTGAAAATCTCCGTGAGAATAAAACAAGCATTTGTTAAGAAATACTTGAGTGGTTAGGTAAAGATGTGCATTGCTTCACTGGGTCCATGAAGTCTTCTTCAATATCGAGAAATCAACATATGAAATCCGATAGAAACGTGTTGACCCGGCTTTTTGAGAATTTTGGGAGGGCTTTCATTTCTTTTAGCCCTTTCTCACATCATTTCACCGTAACCTCTCACTTTTCGACTACTCCCTCATGTCCTATTTGCACAAACATCATCACGCTCAAAGACCCTCACAATCTAAAATTGAGAATTTAACTCCGGGGTTAGATCCCATCGGCGATGACAAGATCATGGAGTTTTTATGAGTGGCCTAAACTCTCATGTGCAAATCTAACACCGAACTTCTTTGAATATGATCGAAAATGGTTTTAAAATCTTCCAAAGTGTTTTAAGATAGAAAATGAGTTTAAACACTTGGAAGTTTTGGTTTTATAAACAAACTCCCCCTAAATATATGCATGATTTTAACAAATGGTTTTGCATATAAAGGGTGAGTAAAAGGTTGAAAGTTGCTCACAAACATTAAAAATGAGACTACAAAGGCAGTACACAAAGGCGTTCGATGCCTTGCATCTCATTCTAATACTTTGTGAGTAACTAAAAGACAAAGTAAAAATGATGAAAAGAGAAAATCTTTTTGGATTTTTAAAAATAAGAAAATGAAAATCTTTTTGGATTTTTCGAAAAGGAATTAAATTATAAACACGGTTTTAGAACGGGTTATACACTGATGTGTGCATAAGCCACCATTCATCAAATCACTTGGAAATCACTTTTGGAACCCATTTGAGATTGGGTCCAATGGTTTTTGAATTCTTGAAAGTCCAAATATAAGTCTCATCGATTTGATGAATAGAAGTTGCATTCCACGGAGAACTAAAACCCGGTGGTTTAGTTGAAAAGATTTTTCGTGGAAGCAACGGTGAAAAATCATTTGATTTCTTTGAAAAGCTTCCAATCTTGGTAGATTGATTTGGAAAATGATTTTTCGAAGCAAAATCATTCACTTTTTGCACAACTGCTTTCACAGGTTTTGGTGCAAGATCAAAAAGTTCCGAAAATGAATATTTGAATGATTTTGACTCAACTGACTTATCTTTTGAAATCGGTTTCCATTTAGATTTAGTCAATTGAGATTTTGCTTGAAAAATGTGTTCAGAATTATCCTCGAAGGATAGAAAAGAGACCAAAGTAGTTGTTCCATCAAAATTTGGTTTCTTAGTGTACTTCTTACCCTTTTGCAAGGAGTAATTAGTAAACTGAGAGACTTTTCTTTCAAAAGGTTTTGAAGATTTACCCGTGTAAACCTTCTTTGGAACATCAACTTTTAGTTTGGATGAACTTGATTTTGGAAAACATTTTGACACCTCGGTCTTTGGAATCGTTGAATTACTCGATTGTTTCATGGGTTTTTCAAGCTTTGTGTCCAACGATTTTGATTTAAAAGATGCAATTCGGTTCTCCATCTTTTCAAGTTGTTTTGTAACCGAAGCATTTAAATCAGAGAAAGAAATTGTTGACACATCAGATTTTAATTTCGAAACAAGAGTATCTTTCTCAAAAAGTTTGGATTCCAAAGATGAAATGTAATCTTGTTGATCTTTGATTATTTTCGAAAATCTTTGTTCTTTGCTCACAAAAATTGTGGACTTATTTCGCAACTCATGGTTAAGTTCAGAAATCTTTTGTTGCGAAACAAGTTCTTTTGAATGACTGTCCAAAACAATTTTATTGAGCTCTTTGGAAGAATTGTCCAACTCATTTGTTAATTTGAAAATCTTTGAATGCAAATGATCATTTTCTTTTTGAAGACTTTCCATGTTGGACAAAATGAGATCATTTGCAGATTTGAGCTCTTTAATTTTCGGATTTGAGTTGGTCAATTTCAAGTCGAAGACTTACCATAGTAGACAAATTGAGAGTATTTCCAGACTGGAGCTCTTTGTTCTCAGGTTTGATTCGGTTAACTTCAGATTGAAGACTTTCCATTGCAGCAGATTCGAGCTCTTTATACTTCTTATTAAGTTGTTGATAAAGAGTATCTTTGATACAACACTCATATTTTAGGTTAGAAATTTCATCTTCAAGCTCCTTCAACTCAGGATTCGACTCTTTCAGTTTCACATTTAATAACTCAATGTCCTGCACCAAAGCATTTCCTCTTAGCATTTCATTAGTTTTCTCAACTTGCAGTTGTCTCACGGTCTTGTTCAACTCAAGAACTTTGGCATCAAGTTCTTGTTTTTCAAGAATCACTGTTTCACTTTGATTCATAAGATATTTTAAGTAATTCTTAGAGACAGATATTACCTGATCATCATTCTTTCCAGAACCTAGAGCTAATGCTTCTTTCGAAGACATGATGATTAAGAAATGAAGAATAGAAAATACTAGAAAAATATTGAATGGGAAATCACAACAGATTAATCACTCAAAAATGAATATACTTAGATCAGAAAAATCACAAGTCATCACATCACATAACCACGACTCAAGCAATCACAACAACAACCACACAGCCATGATTCACAACACTTGAAGCTAGAAAGTGCTATTTGCAGAGCATATATCTCTGCAAATGGGGTTTCAAAAAAAATTTCTCAAATTTCACCAACAATGGGTAAGTAATAAAAATGGTTTTAGAAAAAAAACTTGAATTTTTTTTTTTTTTTTTTAATTTGTACTATTTGCAGAGGTTTTTGCTCTGCAAACAGTTGAAGTGAGAAAAATTTTCTAATTGAACTATTTGCAGAGGTTTTTGCTCTGCAAACAGTTGAAATTAGAAAAAAAAATTCTAATTGTACTATTTGCAGAGGTTTTTGATCTGCAAACAGTTGAAATGAGAAAAAATTTCTAATTGAACTATTTGCAGAGGTTTTTGCTCTGCAAACAGTTGAAATTAGAAAAAATTTTCTAATAGTACTATTTGCAGAGGTTTTTGCTCTGCAAACAGTTCAAATAAGAATTTTTTTTTTGTAAGTCTTGATGAATGGAATGCAGAGGTATAAGCTCTGCAAATGGTGAAAGTAAGAAATTTTCAGTTTGAATGGTTTGCAGAGGTATGAGCTCTGCAAATGGGATTTGCAGAGGTATAAGCTCTGCAAATGGGGTTTTTGACAGAAAAATTTGTTAAGTGTCGGAAAATAGGTCGTGTAGCGAGCTCGGAAAATGGCTTGATTCACGACCTCTGCAAATGCGATAAACACAAGTCTGGAACTTCTGCAAACACTGGTAACCTGCTCGGCAAATTGCACACTTAAGAACTGAGCCCTTCTTGCTTGACCCTTCTTTCTGAACCTTTTCTTTCTGAACTCCTTTTGAACCACCTCTTTTGAACCTCTTATTAAAAAAAATATTTTGAACTTTCTTTCAAACCATCTTTTTGAACCTTTTCTTTTGAACCTTTGACCAACAGTAACTCTTGTTCGCCACTAACTTTGAAGGAATTAATTTCGAGAGCCAGTCACACAAATACGTGTGGAATCCACTCAACCAAAGGATCAATCACCAAACAATTTCATATATATATATAAAATATATATATTATAGTAAAAAATTATATATCATAAATAATTATAAAAAATTATATATACAATTAAAATTAATCGACGATATGAACAACGTAATGATAGTTTGAATATAACTGCATATCGAATGAAGAATCAAACCGTTATGTCCACTAATCAATAACTTCTATATACATCGAACACAGCTAAACGTAAGAAGCAAAATAAAACTTGATTTATCCGAAGTAAGTACAACATCCCCATCCAAAACGAATTTGAACATACATCGAGAAGAACGAAATCAAGCGTAACAAACAATTAATACAACGTTTAGCGAAATCTGCCACAGTTAACGAGAAGATGAGGTTTTCCTTTGAAAATGGTGACGATTAACAAATTGCACTGTCGTTCAGCAACTCTGAACTGCTCTGCAAACAGTTGTGATAAACTAGAATTCGAGCTTTAATGTGTGTTAATGGAGTTTTCTAGTGAGAGAAAGTAGAGAGAGAGTAGAGAGAAGACCAAATGATAATGTAGAGTTTAATATACACAATATGTGATTATTGGAGGTTTATATACATATGAGCTATTAACACTATGCCCCCTTCCATTGTAACAAGTTTACAATATAAGTACAAATTAACATAAGGTACACAAATCAACTACTACATTTATATTTCTAAACCTTTACAGCGTGCAAATGTGATTCTTTAGGGTTAGCCTGAAACCTGGCACATAAACATGTTGCAAACATTATATCTGGTCGACTGGCAGTTAGTACATCAGTGAACCAACCATACCTCTATAGTCGGTTATGTTAACTGGTTTGCCAGTTGGGTCAGAGTCCAAATTCAATGGTGCTGCAATAGGTGTGTTTTTCGATGGGATTGAATCATATTTTCTTAACAAATCTACGAGTTTGCCTAGAAAACCATTCCATGTTAGATCTTAAACAAATTCAGCATATCATGACATATTTTAGAAAACTTTTTACACATTGCATCATCAGTTGAACCAAAAATAATGTCATCAACATAAATTTGTACCAATAAGATATTACCTCTTTCTTTCAAGATAAACAATGTATTATCTATTGCACCTCTTTGAAAGCCATTTTTAAGAAGATGTTTAGTTAAAGTATCATACCAGGCTCTTGGGGCTGTCTTAGACCATACAATGCTTTGTTCAGTCTATAAACCCAATGAGGATGCTTCTCATCGATGAAACCTGGATTCTGCTTAACATAAACTTCTTCTTCCAATGTTCCATTAAGGAACGCACTTTTGACATCCATCTGGAAGACCTTGAACTGCAGATGGGCTGCATAAGCCAAAAATATTCTTATGGCTTTAAGTCTTGCAACTGGAGCAAAAGTTTCATCAAAGTCAACGCCCTCTGCTTGACAATAACCCTGGGCAACTAGTCTGGCCTTGTTTCTTACAACATGGCCATCTTCATCCATTTTGTTTCGGTAGACCCATCTGGTACCAATAGGTTCTTTCTTTAACGCTGGTGGACAAGGAACAAGCTCCCAAACATTGTTCCTTTCAAACTGGAGGAGCTCTTCTTGCATAGCTTCCACCCAGCTTGGGTCTGCCATAGCCTCGTCAATCTTTTTTGGTTCAATTAAAGATAAGAAGGTGACGTTTAAGCATTGCTCACTGGTGGCTCTTCTAGTCTGAACCCCACTAGTTGGATTACCCACATCTGTTATTGACTAGGCTGGTGAACTACAATATCAGTGCAAGTCACCTGGCGATCTTCTTCAGTTGCAACAGCTTCTGGAGAAGGATCAGTCCAAATAACTTCTACATCCTCATCAGAGTCAATGAGGTCTCGATTGGCATCATGAAATTCCTCATTAGAAGGCATTTCATGAAGAACTGGAGAAGTAGATGTTTGAACTGGTGCTGATATTGGAGTGGCACGTACATCAGATCCAATCACCAATTCTTGTGGTAAGTTGAAATTGATGGAGTGATAGAATGATGTGTCACTGGTGGTGTTCTTCTTCTTAACTGGTTCCAATTTGTTGTAACTGGAAACATCTTCTGGTGAAACAACTGACCGATGAACTTGGTCAGTTTCACCAAAGTTGATTGGAATCTGTGGTCTTTGTTGATTGCTCTTCATCGTCAAGAGTTGATTGAATGACTTGTTGAGTAATATTCAAGCTTCCTGTTACTTCTACAAGGCCTCAGCCTAGGGATTCCTATTTCAGCTTTGCCAATAGTGAGTAGAATGATGGCGAATGTGACAAGGACCTTCGAGACAAGGTTACTTTTGTTCTCGCCAAGGAGAGTTGGAAATCCTGTGTTGTTTGAAATTACGATACCATGCGACATGACGCTCCATATTATAAACTCTTGATGACCCGGAGTCCTAAACCAAATTATATGTAGAGAGTTATGCCCTAAAGACCTAAGCGCCTTGCGATATTCCTATACGTAGATTTAACGAAATACAAAGAGACTTTCCAAGCTCTACACCTTGTCGAGTAATATCCTAAAAATACCCCTTCATCAGCTTTTGCATCAAACTTCCCAAGCTGACTGGAATCGTTTAGTATATAAACTGGACAACCAAATACATGGAAGTATCCAATATTTGGTTTACGATTCCTGAGTACTTCGTAGGCAGTCTTCTTATGTCTCTTGATGTAGACAGACCGGTTTTGGGTGTGACAAGCAGTTGCAACTGCCTCAGCCCAAAAATATCATGTGTGGTGATGAAGATCTCATTGCAGATTGTGTACACTACTCTCCTAGTGCTAAATGCTATAAATGCAACCTTTTAGTCAGTGTACGATCCTTATCATGTTCAGACACACCCTTTTGCGTACATTGGATGACGAGTGATACGACTATATGCAAGTTTTGAGTACGAGATGAGCCGTTATCTTGTCATTGCACAAATACGATCTTCAATGAACTTATATGTGTGAAGTGTGCCAGTAAACCACGAGTTCACTTCACTACACGGCATAATATAATCCGACAAAACGTCTTCGAGTCTTATGAAGCTACTCAGATGGTTCAATTTCTTTTAATGAGTTGTGAAGAATGACTCATTCTTCGTCCAAGTACCAGACTCACTTTCTTACTTTTGGATCTACTGCCCTGGAAATTGTCACCTCATGCCATGGAAGCTATAAGCAAAGTAGCTTGTGGTAGACTGTTACCCCATATGTTCTAAACTCTCACAACAAGTGTGACTCTCGTTATCCCACATTCGTGCGATGCGGGTATTGAAACAAGTTCATTACTGGAGTGGAGCTTTAGAGCATTCCATGACGATCTTCTCATAAGTCCTAGTGTGCATGTGAATAGGAGTGTTCTGAGGAAAAAGAGTAGGATGGTCAAAAATTTTGCCTTAGTTCTTGAAACATTGGGTCTGCATTGGTGTCTGCAAGTGATGAGCCATCTTCTGCGCACCTGGAAGCATGGTGTTCTCTTTATTGAATAAGATAATTTGACCGCTCATCTCTAGATGCGCGCGAGCAAGAACCATGTGTCATTTGCAAGAGGATCTGAAACTTGTTAATATTCTTTAAAAATGTGTGAAGGATGAGAGAAGCCACTCTTTCATTAGCGCGCGATATTAAGCACATCTGGTAGGTGTGAACAATCGATTTCAACAGTATTTTGGATCAGCAGAGGTATAATATAGCAACTATTGTTCTTTTGGAGCTGTCCCGTTCCATTCCAGATATTAGTATCTGTATATAGAATTTCCTTTTACCCATTTGTCAAGTGTGCCCATAATCAAATCACCACTTTCCAATCTCTGGGTTGTAATATATTCCCCCATAACCTCCGACCATGTAGTGCATCAACCTCCATCGAACAAAACTCTGAATGCACCTCTTCACAGAAAGATTGATCTGGCTCTGTCACTGTGTAAGTGCACGTTTTGGTGCACATTTTGTGTCCGATGCATCTCAATTAATGGGCTATTTTGCTACATGTGAATAGTGACACGGGTTTAGACTAAACACGTGTGAATAGTGTCACGTGTTTAGACCAAACACGTGTTACTGTTTACACGCGTTTGGAAGCCCACGAGTTTGAAGCCCAGCCCATTTCTAGCCTATATATAGTGTTCCTGTGTAGAGTTTTAGTTCATCTCCCTTACCTATAGTGTTTTTCTCTAAGCTTCAATATTAAGGGGTGAGAGGATTTTATATTCTCGTGAGATCCATAGTGGGAAGCAGACGAGAGATCATTCACGGCAGGCTTGAGGCGTGATGCGTACAAGACACTAGCAGTACTCCGTTTGATATAAGTCACTCTAGTTATCAAATCTTGATTGAGTCAAGGCAATCTCCTCCGAGGTTTTGATCGTTTATCATCGATCAATCATACAGTAAACGGCAGCATTGACTCCTCGTCATAGCACTAGCTCACTATTATCAGTTGCTATCATTTACCAGTGCAGAACTAATGATAGAGATGAACTTCTGGTACTTTCTCCTTCTTTGATTCTTAAATTGATGTGACGAATATTGTCACCTTTCTCATTAGATTACGACGTGCAGATCCATTAACTCGAATATGACTGGATTATTTCTTGAGAATTCCTCTAGCGTTGACAATATGTCGATGGGAGGAAGAAACTCCTTTTCCGTTATATATGCCTTTGGCTCTTGATTTGCCTTTATGCCTTGAATCGTAGTCCGCCTGATTGGCACCCTTTAAGCGAAGGCAGAGTGACCACCCGTGATAGATGTGGACTATAGCTTTATCGAACTGTGCGCTCTGATTGGAGTACACGAGGTGAGAGGGATTTTTTGTAATTCACTCTACCCATTTATCCTAAAAACCCTCCAGTATATCTTCCTTTTGTTGTTCTCTGAACCGTTACGAAATTTTCAAATTTCATGAGAGAAGAAGAAAGCCTTCTACCTCTCTTGACGAGTGTGATGCTAATCATCTTTCCGAGATGATCTCACTGAGCCTGTGTGTTAAAGGTGCATTATGAGAGAGAATAAGGTCGTTTAGTCTAAAATCGTCTCATACTCTCATTGTGATCGATACTGTTCATCTCTATACACTTGTTCTTCGTGATCTTTTTCGTGATTATTATACAGGTATTGCTTATTGCTTATTGTTCTTCGTATTTGATGCTATGTATAATATCATGATTGTGGGTCCTCTCGTTATTGATCGGATGTGTGATAGGTCTTAACTTTGCTTAGATCGGGGCAAGCATGTCTCCTATTTCAGCTAGTAGTGTGCGTGAATTGTTGTAGTTAGAAATCTTGAGATAGAAGGCCCTTATTTCTATGGGGAAAGTATCCTTTCTGAGGAGTGATAGACCTATTTTGAGTATGAGGCATTCTTTCTTTTTGAGGAGTTTTATACCTCATATTGGAAGGAATAGGCATGGATTGGGGTGCCTGCTGATGGACCTGTCTATCAGCGGGTCTGACCTGGGAAGGTCCTACTTGCTGATATCTAGCGTCACCGAACCTGACGCGTCTTTTCATAAGACGTCATGCTGATCAGATTTACTGTCAGCATGTGCAGGTGCTTGATGAGAGGTTGAGAAAGAAGGGGTTTGAGAAGCAACTTGCTGTGATTGCTGACTGACAGAGTTAGCACGCTGAGGCGTGCTGTAGTCATAAGGTACAACAACTGTGCTTCTCTTAAAGGTTCAGCAGCTTGTAGAGTAAGTTGCTGAGGAGCGACTGGTTTAAAACCATCACTGCCAATATCTCCTTCAAAAGATTCCCCATAAGAGTATTGAACTCTTCCTTCATTAGGCATCATGCCAATATAATGGGAAGATGAGGATAAGGATTGCTAGTGCTTGCTGAAGAGCTAGCAACATTTTCCTCGGCAGGGGTAGATGGGTCGCTGGTGGAGGTAGAGGTATCATTAAGACCCCTAACGAAATACCATTTCTTCATTTCTTCAGGAGAAATGACAGCAGAAGGAGGAATGGAGATTTCAGGTTTCACATCATCATTGAACAAGTCAGAGAGAGTGGCAGCGGCCTCAAAGTCACCGCCAATGACTGCCTGAACTTGGGCAGGGACTTGTTCATTTAGACACTTATGATGAAACCTGGAAGCTTTTGACCAGGAGGTCACAATCTTCTTAAGGTTGGCAACTTCAAGCTTGAGTTTTTCATTCTCAAGTTGAACCTTTTGTGCCAACAACTCATGAGAGTTCAACATTTTTGTCAACATTTTCCACAGCTGTATTACGAACAACCTCTAATATCCACGGTGTTATCCACTTTGGATTTAAACACAGCCTCGATCTGCGATTCCATTTACGAAACCTGCAGTATGTTCTCACCGATGAGAGATTGACTCTCGTCACACGCAGTTTATGTGTAGTTTATTCTTTCATTGTCAGCGTATCACGCGTTCTAGAGAAGATTTACAGCGTACGCGACGTTTCGATAATTGTGCTTTTTATTTAATTAATGGTCGTGATTAATTTTATCACCAGACTTGTGTGGTTAGTGAGTTACTTGGTCTTTTGTACAAGATGCAAATGGCAGGCAATCCAAGGACCTTTTTTTTTCTCACGCAAGTATAGCCATCAAGTGGAGACACATGCATCTCACGATATTTTCTCTCACTAGGCAACTGGAAAGCATATGATGTCGATATGTTTCACGTTCTCTGTTTTGAGTTTCTACTGTTATACCTTCAGGCGACCTGCCTCGTATTTTCAACGTTGTTCGTGTTGTCTGACCTTTGCGTCCATCTTCTTCTCTGCAGGCATCTTTTATCCTCCTATTATTCTCCAAGGAATCAACAGTTAAGTGTATGTTTCGATATCTACCAATTCTGGTTTGCAGATGAATTCGATGCCAGTTCAGTTCATAATTCTGGGGTAACTATCGTTTTTGTGATTCTATCGCAACAAGTCTTTTACGCACTTTCTAAAAATAGAAACACTGCCGTCCTGTCTGTATAGACTAGATATCATAGTATGTGTTTCTCACCGTGGCGCAAACGCGCTGTATATTTTAGGTACAAAAGAGTTGGTGATTCCAGCGTCATCTCACTCCCTTTAGGTAGGACATGTGCCTTTTCCGCTAAGCACAAGCACATCTTTCCTGATGTTTAGCCTGATCTCTAATAGCAGTTCATACATTTTTTACATAGATTGCTGTGTAGTAGAATGATGTGTCGGAGTAATAAGCGGACGTGCAATTAAATCTTTACGGGAATCCCGATATCTTGGCAAGCTGACAGTGGACTGCTCATCTCGTATCATCGTGCGCGACATAAGTGTAAATCCTTATCACTCTACTCTGGCTTTGTCAGATATTGTCGATTTCGGTATCTTCAGAGCATGTTCTTCGACATGGAGAACGATGCTATGGCCAGATGCAAAGCTATTTGCTGATTGCTAATGAAATGCCTATCTCGTTGATTTTCCTCGGTGCTCTAGGGCGAATACTGGAGGTTGCATGCAGGCTATCAGTGATCTTATTGGTAATTTTTTTTAGTCTAAAGTGAGTGGCGATTATTACAGGTTTGAGAGTCGAAGTATGAGAGATGTGATGGTGGTAGCGAAGCTGTGCACTCGGCAAATAATTCCCAGTTATGAGTGCACTTGACAATATATAGAATCTCTATATCTCTCAGAATACTGACATATAGGCAATTGATGTTGGCATGGCTTTGGATCTCTGAAGTCGTGATATCAGAAGTTCGACTTAACGCTGCAAGATAGAAGATCTTATCATTCTATGTGAGCACTACTCGCATAGTTTTCAAAAAAGGTTATCTTAGTGTGTGATCTCGCAGCAGGTCTCTGTGCTCCGAGCGTTGAACAGTACAAATGAAAAAGTAGCGAGTCTCGCGGAACGTTTTAAATCCCGAGGATTGTTTGCAGTGAGGCATTTTGTCTCGCGGCAAAAGGATTACAGCTAAAACCAAATTTGATTAATTCCACAATTGAGATTTCTTTCGATATTGCCATTCGGAATATTCTTTTGCTTAGCTTAGTCGAATTCGTAAGTGATATTGTTATATCAGAAAATGATCTCTCGTACATAACGTCATGGTTCGAGGGAAATACTGCATAGCATGCTCATGATTGATATTCGACGAATCAAGCTCCATTGAGTTGAGCTCTTGTGTTATGCCCATGTGATGTTTTACTCATCTCAACTAAATAATCATTTTGCGAATTCCAGAATTTTGTTGTTTGCTCTTGAGTATGATGCACGTGAGAAAAATTATTAAAGGATCTGATAGTTTTGCTAGTGGTTCTCTGCTATAAGCACACATGGTAATCTGATTTTCGATATTTATTTTTTTATTGTGTGTATTCATTATTTTATTTTGTATTCTCATATATATTTCTAAACTATTATAGATGCTTTCCATTCTCTGATTTTTGTGAGGTATGTATAGTGATGTGAGATTGCTATAGATGTTTGGTCGACAAGTGGTAATAGGGTTGTATTGTATGTATGAATTATATATTAGTTTATAATGAGTGAGTGACTCTTCCACCGCCACGTGAGGATCTCAGGATCAAGTATCCAATTCAGGCGGGGTAAAATTCCGAACCGCTTGTGTTCAACATAACGTCAACTCTCCTCGTTATCCTGATTTCGAAACTCTCATGTCTCCTGTAGTCCTATCCGTCAATGATTGTTGCTCATATCTCTTTTTTGGAAGTGAGATGCAAAAATTTCAGCCGTAGTACAGCTTGACGCGTGTGATTAGGATGTCCATTCGGAGCTACTGTATATATGATCATCTACTATATTGTGTGAAGACTTTATGTATTATGATGCAGAGAGGCATTGTCTGTGTTAGATTGTTTGCTTATAATTTACACTGTTGGTAGATTATTTGGTTATATTATGCTCTGTGACATGTCTTTTCTGGTCAAATACTTTGGTCAGTTTGTCTTTAACAGAAAACAAAATAATAAAGAACAAAGATGGCAATGTTTAGAGAAGGAGATTCAATGAAAATGCAAGCTAATCAAGCATTACATATTCCTTTTGCTTGCAAATTTCCCATCATTCCAGAGATTCTCAGCTATCATCCACTAAATAATGCTTTAACGGGGGGCAATTGTTCTGGAATGCTTTGAGCTGGTGTTATTGAATATGTCAGAAGTAAGCTAACATGCAGATACTTCAATTTACTCTAGTTCAAGATGAACAGCGATTCAGGATGAAGAACACGAGAGGATACGAGAACCCCGAGAAAGAATTGTTGGTTGGGTCGGGTTATGTAGGGAGGGCAACGGAGGAGAGTAATGTAGCAACTCTCTGGCATACGATGTACAATATTCTTTCAACCTGCTTGATGCCGTCACAGAAAGGAATTGATCTGATGACAAAAGATTCTTTGGCAATCTATTATGCAGTCACTCACCATGTGCAGTGTGACTTTGCGGCGATAATATGGAAAAAGCTGATTCAAGTTGTTAAGGGAAAGGATAAACAAGACAGAAAATATATTCCCTTTATTAGATTCTTCACACTAATTATCGAAGATGTTCTTGATAATGCAGAGGAAATTCCAAAATTGGAGAACAGCTTCAAGTGTGTGATTGCGATGTATAAATCCAACTTGAGAGCAGGAAGTGAAACTGGACCTTTTCCGATTCCACCATTCCTGATAATTGGTTCCTGCTCAGAGTCCTCACCTTAAGGCATATCTTGAGGGTCTAGGATTAAAAGAAAAAGAGGGGTTAGTGATGAAGGGGCCTCTGAGCAGAGGAAAAGAAAGTCAAAGAGTTATGTTTGAGCAAGATGTTGCTTCACCTGAACCTATTTCATCCCCTGTTTCACAATCTACACCAAACATTACATCACAAACATCACCTTCACAATCTACACAATCTACACCAACCGTTCACATTTCGCAATCTTCACCTTCACAATCTACACCTTTACCATCCGTTGTTTCACCGAATCCACCAACTTTTACACCACCTCGCTCTTCACCAGTACTTAATCCAACACCACTTGCATCTGCTCTACCTGATGAACCAACTCCACCACCAGGTAGACGACTTAAGATGTCTGCTAGAAGTGTTCTAAAGCATCAAAGAAGAAATCCAAAAGAAAACATAAGTCGTCTAAATCTGCAAGACAAAGACTTGAATCTACTTCAGCAGATGTGAATGATCAACCTGGTGCCTCAGCGGAGTTTGATGTTGAACAATCAACAAGAAGTGGATAATGTTGTATCTGAGTTAACTGAGCGTGTACACTGGAGATGATGATGTGCTGGAGGAACAAGGCGGATTTGAGGGAGGAGTTGAAAATACCAGAGAGGATGTGCGGTCCGGGTTAGGACAAGGGCATAAAGAAAACGTTGGCCCTCCATTAGTTCAAACCAATGTGTCTAGCCGGGTTGTTTACCCTAGGGTAGAAATCGGGAACTGCCCATTCTCGTATGCACCAACCTCTCCTAGCCATTCTGACTCCTCACAATAGGAGTTAGTCTCAGAAATTCACGGGGAACAGCCACGCTCACCACACTCTCCTCATTTGAGGATGAGAGTGTTGAAATTAGAGAGGACCAGCCCTACCTCTCGCCTTCAGTTCATGCACAAGAGTCTAGATCTCCTAGGGACACTGATTCACAAGCCCAGTTGAGTACTGGTGCCGGAACAAGCGGAGAGGGACCCACTTTGTGTGACCCTCAAGGACAGCTTGGATATCCTGCCTTAGCTAACATCACGCCAGCTTTAGCCGCAGGTAACAGTCCTCAGACCGAGACTGGGGGACAGTATGAACGCCGTAGTAACACTGCTGTTCCTCAGGATCAACCTGAGACTGTATTAACGGGCATTCTCAGTGACCCCGGTGTTGTAGTGGTGTTGCCCAACAACAAGTCCAGGACAGTGATTTATCACAGTCTAGGACACCAATTGATTCGGGTTGCAAAGCCCATGAATCTGAACTGCTGGTGGTATAACTG
>CM067172.1:91779863-91793576 GCA_034093135.1 Erigeron breviscapus
CTTATATATATTGGATCACATGTTTTTTTTGTTCATTCACATGTGAAACGTTATAAAAATATATGTTGCAAAAGAAATTTATTTTCAAAACCTTATATATACCCGTTTGATCACATGTGAACGAAAACGTGAACATATTCATTCACAAGTTCACAAAAGGCTATTTTGAAGGTTTTTTAAAAAACTTTATTCTACAACATACTTTTTTATATCATTTCACATGTGAATGAACAAAAAAAACATATGATCCAATATATAATTTGAGAGTTCTCATGTTTCTTGCAAAAAAAATGGTTCTCAAAATAAGGAAAGTCTATAATATATTTAATATTAACATATATATAGAGAGATCAAATGAGAAGGTTGCTTAAGGAGAGAAGGTTGATTTTTAATTTTTTTCTTCTTTATTTTTCATTTTTAATTTTTTTAATTTTTTTTTAGTGAAAACCCATTCCAAAAAAAAAATTTTAAAAAATAATAAAAAAAAATCCCTACACATGTGTAGATTTTATACCTTACACATGTGTAAGTTGCATTTTTTTTTTTTTTTAATTTTTTAAAAAAAATTTGATTTTTTTGGAATGGGTTTATGTTAAAAAAAATATATAATAAAAAAAATATTAAAAAAACAAGCTAAAAAAAATAAAAAAAAATATTATACTAGTCTTCTAACCCGTCTGATTGACAGATAGTCTCTCAAAATATAAATATCAAAATAATAAATAACAAAACAGGTGAAAAATAACAAAACATGAACAAAACAAATTTAAAAGAATAAACTCTTTTGTAGTAGAAGAAGAATCATAATCAAACTACAATTGACAACAAACTAAATTAAATGAGATGAAAAATAACAATATATAACAATTCAATATCAAATAATGAACAAACATGAAACAAAATACCAAAAATAAAATTAAAGTGATATTAAGAAAACCGTATGTTTCTTTTTGTTGAGAAAATTACTTAACTTGATTTGTTTATTAAAGATAGGAAGGAGAAAATAATATGAATGAGGATAATTAATAAAAATTAGGTTGTATATAATAATTTATTGGGAAAGTTTTAAGTATATATCTTTAAAATTTAAAAAGATTTTGTTTTGATAGAAAAAGATTTATGATAAAGTTTTAAATATAATTATTTATTTAATAAGCAAATAAAAAATAAAAAAATCTAAAAAAAAAGAGAGGCTAGTAATTAGAGAGAGTTTTAGGCCTAAAAAGACTTTAAAGGGTGTCAAGTGTACCCCAAGCTTTTTAGTTATTAATATATAATATAACTAAAAGAGAGGTTGGGGTACACTTGGCACCCCTAATCCCCCTCCTTGAGTCTAATTCTCCATCCTAATTAATCCTCTATTTTTTATATTTTTTTAAAATTTTCTAGGCCAACGATTGTAACACCCGTCATTTAAAAACCTGGATTTCCAAAAACTTTTTCAAACGGCGTTTAAAATGTAGCGGAAAAGGATCACTTTAAAACTGCCTCATCCGTAACCGGATGGTACCTTTCATAAATGGTGTTACTAAAGTGCATCATCAAAATAATAAAATGAAATCCAAGTCATGGCACCAACATAAATTCCATTCATTATTACATGCATAATAAATGATAACAAAGTAGCCAAAACATAAGGCTAAAGGTGAAGTCTAAGCATTCAACGTCTAATGCTATCTTCTTTATTACTTCTACCCATCTCACCGAGCTAATCCTTTCCTAGCTCAAGCTTGCTTATCCTGAAGGCACAACATTTTCAAAGAACAAGTGTTAGCTAATAAATTAGCTAAGTAAGATAACATAGTAATGAAAACATTTGCCAATTCAGATATATTAACAAAATCATCTTTTATTGTTAATATCACATACATATAAATCATTGCACACATAACTTAACATAACACAATAGGATCATCATATACCTAATGTGCCTAACTTTTCTTTCTTATCTTTCTTTCTTTACTTTATTTCTTTGCCTTGACGTAGGCTAAGTGACTTATGCCACTTACTTAGGGATGTGGGGTTTGTGTGCAGGCGGTCATAGACCATACATGGAGTCCTCACACCCGACATGATGGGTAAACCATAAGGTGGTCCATCGGCGTCGTTAAGGAATGACAAAGTCATTTCCAACTGAATAAACCATTTATGCCTTTATGCAATGGTGGTTAGTTACTCCACCCGGAATACTCAAACGTAACTATGTCACAAGGAGCAACTCAAGTGACCACGTACGCACCAGCCCGAAGAGCTAGCACGGGTTAAGCTTAACACAAGACTTTACATATGCTCGAGACTTCTTAATTATATTAGCTTAGGCTACACTTTCACCTAAACTAATCACATACTTCATCTTTTACTTTAGGGCCCTTAAACGTGCACGTGAACATGGCAATCCTAATCATAAGTCTAGTGACTAGGTGTTCAAGCCATGCATACAAACATATACATAAGCATACATCATCATTCATAATCACATAACATAATCATGTCAACATTTCATTTCATAAAGACTTACATCTTACCTTTGCAACCTGCAAATGCAAACCATACAACATAAATGGTAAGCCACATATCCCGTAACAACCTCCCATAATCACCCTTTAACTTACTTTTAAGCATTCATAAACATTCGGGAAGTTTAACTTATGAAAACGGGTTTTGTTGTACCATCAGGTGACAAAAGATGTTATCTTACCTCGTAGAAGCGCACACAAACGATAACTAAGGTTACGTGCAAAGCAAGTATTCCCGACTACCTATAATCATAAAACAACCATTAACGAGCTAAACAAACACCCAAACATTGCTGGTCACGAGTTGTGACATGACCATTATGGTCCCATCATGACTAAGCTAAACTAAACTCCAACTTCCTTTCTGTCACTCAATCCCATCGGGACCAAATATGGTCCCGTCAGGACCACATGAGCAAAACACCTCCTTTGTCTTCCCTGAACACCCATTGCGACACGACCAATATGGTCCCGTTGGGACCACCTGCGGGATTGTTCAATTTTGCATGTTTTTCACTTCAAAACGAATCCAAACACACCCAAGATTAATCCCACGACTTATACACTTAAAATTGACCTTGTTTAAGGTTCAATTGATGACTTGATGCCACCAATTGATCCGGAATTCAATCTATATCAAATCTATGATCGCTTAAATACCGTAAAACGTTATTGATCATATAAAACATCATAATTTGATTTATTTTTTTTTATTTATTTTAATTATTTTTTTTAGTGAAAACCCATTCTAAAAAAAAAAATTAAAAAAAATAAATAAATAAATCCCTACACATGTGTAGATTTTTATACCTTACACATGTGTAAGTTGTATTTTTTTTTAATTTTTTTATTTTTAAAAAAAAATTTGATTTTTTTTTGGAATGGGTTTATGTTAAAAAAAATATAAAAATTAAAAAAAATATTAAAAAAACAAGTTAAAAAATCAAAAATGAACCTTCTCTCCTTTCTCTCTTAAGTACCTTCTCTTTTGATCTCTACCCTAATATATATATTATACTAGTCTTCTAACCAGTCTGATTGACAGATAGTCTCAAAATATAAATATCAAAATAATAAATAACAAAACAGGTGAAAAATAACAAAACATGAACAAAACAAATTTAAAAGAATAAACTCTTTTGTAGTAGAAGAAGAAGCCATAATCAAACTACAATTGACAACAAACTAAATTAAAAGAGATGAAAAATAACAATAACACAATTCAATATCAAATAATAAACAAACACGATTAAAATACCAATGATAAAATTAAAGTGATATAAGAAACTGTATGTTTTTATGTTGAGAAATTTACTTAACTTGATTTGTTTATTAAAGATAGGAAGAAGAAGAATAATATGAATAAGAATGATTAATAAAAATTTAGGTTGTATATATAATAATTTATTGGAAGAGTTTTAAGGATATTATATATCTTTAAAATTTAAAAAGATTTGTTTTGATAGAAAAAGATTTATGATATAGTTTTAAATATAATTATCTATTTAGTAAGCAATAAAAATAAAAAAAATCTAAAAAAAAAGAGAGCTCTAAAGTAATTAGAGAAAGTTTTAGGCTAAAAAGAGTTTTAAGGGGTGCATGTACCCCAAAAACTTTTTATAGTTATAATCTATAATATAACTAAAAGAGTAGGTTGGGGTACACTTGGCACCCCTAATCCCCCTCTTGAGTCTAATTCTCCATCCTAATTAATCCTCTATTTTTTTATATTTTAAGTTATAGGTGAAAGCTGGAGGCCACTGATTGTAACACCCGTCATTTAAAAACCTGGATTTTCAAAAACTTTGCCAAACGGCGTTTAAAATGTAGCGGAAAAGGATCACTTTAAAACTGCCCCATCCGTAACCGGATGGTACCTTTCATAAATGGTGTTACTAAAGTGCATCATCAAAATAATAAAATGAAATCCAAGTCATGGCACCAACATAAATGCCATTCATTATTACATGCATAATAAATGATAATAAAGTAGCCAAGACATAAGGCTAAAAGGTGAAGTCTAAGCATTCAATGTCTAATGCTAAACTTCTTTATTACTTCTACCCATCTCACCGAGCTAATCATTTCCTAGCTCAAGCTTGCTTATCCTGAAGGCACAACATTTTCAAAAGAGCAAGTGTTAGCTAATAAATTAGCTAAGTAAGATAGCATAGTAATGAAAACATTTGCCAATTCAGATATATTAACAAAATCATCTTTTATTGTTAATATCACATACATATAAATCATTGCACACATAGTCATATCACATTAGGATCATCGTATACCTAATGTGCCTAACTTATCTTTCTTATCTTTCTTTCTTTACTTTATTTCTTTGCCTTGACGTAGGCTAAGTGACTTATGCCACTTACTTAGGGATGTGGGGTTGTGTGTAGGCGGTCATAGACCATACATGGAGTCCTCACACCCGACATGATGGGTAAACCATAAGGTGGTCCATCGGCATCGTTAAGGAATTGACAAAGTCATTTCCAACTGAATAAACCGTTTATGCCTTTATGCAGTGGTGGTTAGTTACTCCACCCGGAATACTCAAACGTAACTATGCCACGGGAGGTATCATGATTCCCAAACCACGTGACCACGTACGCACTAGCTCCTTGGAGCTAACACGGGTTAAGCTTAACACAAGACTTTACATATGCTCGAGACTTCTTAATCATATTAGCTTAGGCTACACTTTACCTAAACAGAAATGAGCTTAATTGAAGGTTTAATGGAGGTTTTAGGTTAGTGTGTGAAAAGTGTGTTTGTGTGTGAAAGGGAGGTTGAAGATGATAGGGAGGAGAGAGAAAGTAATTAATGTCAAATGTGTATATAAAAGGTTATTACAAATGACTTAGGAAGGAGTATTTATACTCTAATCACAATTATAACTAATACTCCTTCCACTATTGAATATTTACAATTTAACACCATATTTATATTTCTAACAATCTCCCCCTTGGTGTTGAATTGTAAATGTTTCATCGTCTTCGGTCTTTAAATAACATGATGAGCCCATTTGTTGAAAATCTTCAATGTTGATTGGACTTTGAAGCTTTCTCATTGTTTTCAATGTCTTGTATCAACCTTGACTTTGAATCTTCTCAACAAACAAATATATTTGACGATGACTTATTAAATCTTGATCTTCTCTTGCAACTTTGAATACTTTGGAAGCATCTTTGAAATCTTTATAGCTTTTGAGCTTTCACAACTTGAACTCTTGAATGTTGATTTCAACTTGATGTTGCTGGGAGAAGTAACTTGAGCTTTTTAGTAGCATGCGGAAGCTTGGTTTTGACTTTGAATTCCTTGAATTCTTTTGGTATTGCGGAAGCTTGATTTAACTTTGAATTCTTTTGGCTTTGCGGAAGCTTGGTTTTGACTTTGAATTCCTTGAATTCTTTTGGTATTGCGGAAGCTTGATTTAACTTTGAATTCTTTTGGCTTTGCGGAAGCTTGGTTTTGACTTTGAAATCTCTTGGCATTTCAGAAGCTTGGTTTTTGAAATGCGGAAATTTGATTTTGTCTTTAAAACTTCAATTCTTGGTCTAACTTGTCTCTGAATCAATAAACATCTTGGAGCATTTGATTCTTTGATCAATTAACATTCGCTCCCCCTCAATCAAACAACTATCTCGGAGCAAATAATTCAATAACAATTCTTTAATCTCTTGCCCCCCCTTGAACAAACAATCATTTCGGAGCATATTTAACGACTCATGAGTTTACTCTTGCTCCCCCTCAAATGAACAATCTTCATTCAATCTCAAACTTTTCTAATCATCAAACAAATGGTCAATTATTCAATAAATCTTTCAATTATCGACCATGTACTTCATCTTGAATATACTCGATCTCGAATCAATCCTTTAACTTTCTCAAAACAATCTCTCAACTTAGCACGATAATTATTCACTCTCTTCACCTAAACTAACGATCCTTTGAACATCCAAACACAACAATCATCCTCGAACAAATTCTATCAATCAAATTCTACCTATATCCTTTAACTCTATCTATCAATCATTTAATCATTTCTCCCCCTTATGATGAAAATGTGAAACGGTTTCATCATACAATAATGATTGATAGCATAAACGGTAGATACCAACAAACAACAAGCAAACAAAGTAACCCAACCCAATTCCCAATGAACCTATTGGTGAACTAGAATTTGAGGTTGCGTTGTTGGAAAAAGATTTTATAATGGTGTTTGTGTTCTTTGTGTTTGTGTGAAGAGAAATGAAAACCGGATAAAAATGATCCGTGAACACAACCAAAAATCAAAAGGATTAATGGTGTGGCCTAAAAATACGATTACTATTTTAGGACTTCCCATTATCATCGAGAAATGCACAAAGCTTATCTCTAAATGGTTCGGTCTATGGCTTTTCAACGGATATATTGCTTTAAAGAATGTAATTCATGGTCAGTGTCACAAAGGCGTTCGATAACCATGTCTTACAATCCTCAAAGACTTTTGGGGAAATAAATCCGAGGTCACATAGACTTCTCGTTTACTCAGCAAATTCATAAAATGAAAATGTGAGACCTACGTTCAACGTTGGAAAAAATGTTAGCATTGGTAGGATTTCCATTCGATCATCGTGGAATATCAAAAATATGATATCACTACGAATGTTCCGGCAATATCACAAAGATATGCAATGTCACAAAGACATATAAAGACTCTATGTGTCCTAGTCAAATGAAAGATATATCAAGTACGCTCTAGACTCAATAGTGATCAAATGAAGTCGGGGACCGGAGCAGAGTGTCTCCCTTTTTCAATATCAACGTCTTCCAAATGAAGAGTCAATAGAAATGTGAAAATCTCCGTGAGAATAAACAAGTATTTGTTAAGAAACACTTGAGTGGTTAGGTAAAGATGAGCATTGCTTCACTGGGTCCATGAAGTCTTCTTCAATATCGAGAAATCAACAAATGAAATCCGATAGAAACGTGTTGACCCGGCTTTTGAGAATTTTGGGGAGGGCTTTGTTTCTTTTAGCCCTTTCTCACATCATTTCACCGTAACCTCTCACTTTTCGACTACTCCCTCATGTCCTATTTGCACAAAAAACATCACACTCAAAAACCCTTACAATCTAAGATTGAGAATATAACTCCGGGGTTAGATCTCATCGGCGATGACAAGATCATGGAGTATGAATGAGTGGCCTAAACTCTCATGTGCAAATCTAACACCGAACTTCTTTGAATTTGATCGAAAATGGTTTGAAAATCTTCCAAAGTGTTTTAAAATAGAAAATGAGTTTAAACACTTGGAAGTTTTGGTTTTATAAACAAACTCCCCCTAAATATATGCATGATATAAACAAAGTTTTTGCATATAAAGGGTGAGTAAAAGGTTTAAAAGTTGCTCACAAACATTAAAAATGAGACAACAAAGGCAGTACACAAAGGCGTTCGATGCCTTGCATCTCATCCTAATACATTGTGAGTAACTAAAAGACAAAGTAAAAAAAATGATGAAAGAGAAAATCTTTTTGGATTTTTCTAAAAATGAAGAAATTACGAAAACGGTTTTAGCACGGGTTATACACTGAAGTGTGCATAAGCCACTTTTCATCAAAACATTTGCAAATTACCTTTGGACCCCATTTGAGAATAGGTCCAACGGTTTTGATTTGTTAAAAGACCAAATGTAAGTATCATCGATTTGATGAATCGAAGTTGCATTCCACGGAGAACTAAAACCCGGTGGTTTAGTTGAAAAGAGTTTTCGTGGAAGCAATGTTGAAAAATCATTTGATTTCTTTGAAAACTTGTCAATCATGTGAGATTGAGTTGGAAAATGATTTTTCGAAGCAAAATCATTCACTTTTTGCACGACTGCTTTCACAGGTTTTGGTGCAAGATCAAAAAGTTCCGAAAAAGAATATTTGAATGATTTTGACTCAGTTGACTGATCTTTTAAAATCGGTTTCCATTTAGATTTAGTCAACTGAGATTTTTCTTGCGAATTATGAGATGATTTATCCTCAAAGGATAGAAAGAAATTGCAAACACTTGTCTTCAAGACACTTGATTTTAGCACAAAAAATGGATCTTTCTTTTTCAAGTGTGGTCTCAAAAATGGTGGACTTGTTTCGCAACTCATGGTTTAGCTCAGAAATCTTTTGTTGCCAAACAAGTTCGTTTGATTGGTTGTCCAAAACAATTTTATTGAGCTCTTTGGAAGAATTGTTCAACTCATTTGTTAATTTGAAAATCTTTGATTGCAACTGATCATTTTCTTTTTGAAGACTTTCCATGTTGGACAAAATGAGATCATTTGCAGATTTGAGCTCTTTGTTTTCAGATTTGAGCTCTTTGTTTGCAGATTTGAGTTGGTCTATTCGAGACTCAAGACTTTCCATTAACAGTTTTTGCATATGGTTGTGCAACTCTTCGAGTTTATCAAAGTCGAACTCTTCGATTGACATGTTGACTAAAACTTGATGACAGACTAATGAAACGAACAACTCTAGAAAAATTGTAAGCCCAACTAAAAAAAATTTAAAAAAATTTTAAGCCCAATTAATCAAATGTAGTCTAACAAATTGACTGGCCCAATAGCTAATACAAACTAAAGCCCAATTACTAACAAACTTAAGTCCAACAACATTAACTAGCCCAAATTTAAAACACACTTACGTCTAGACCAAAAACACGTAGACACTTAAAAATAGAAAATTCAGATTTACAAACCGAAAAGAAAACTTGATTTTTAAAACATGAGAGATACAAAAACTAAAATTTAAGACACGTAGACTTATGACCACAACACAATTAAAAGAAAATTTGAATGACACTAGCTAAAAAAAATAACTACACTTAGATGGAATCTCATAAAACACATTCTCGTGACTTCTGCAAAAGACAATTTTCAAGATGTGAATTTCAAGTTCCTTATTCGATGGTTAACCAGGAAAGTGTAAAATACAACAAGTCTAATAATCACTAGAATGGACTAGTATTACTTGTAAATAAATGCAAGAATATATAATCAAAGTAATACAAGACTTAAAGCAATAAACAAGTAAAGTGGAACATTATGTATTTTTCAATTGTATTTTATTTATGATGTTTAAATAAAACACAAGGTTGTGCGGAATCAAGATAATACAAATAAGTATGTATCCTAACAACCTATGAATTACAAATGATCTATATTTGTCAAATAACTCTTTTGGATCGAGATACTTAAAGTTGTGAAGTATCCCAGTTTAAGATCGAGAGTATTTGGACAAATTCACTTTCATGCAAAGTGTATGCTAAAAAGTATTTTTCTCAAGGAAATGACTTTGTATTTATAGGCAACAAAATTCACCAGTGAATTTTGTGCCGTACAAATATGGTTGCATACATTTAATGATCCGACAAGAACATTAAATTTATTGGATAAGGAATAAGGATAAAGTCATATCAAATGATTTAATATCCTTTTATCCAACCAGCTTTACACACACAAACTTTGGTAAAGAACAAGTGGATTGTTCTTTGGAAAGTGTGTAAAGGCAAAAGTCAATCCTCGATATCAGTGTTCAGACTTGTAGGTCTAGAACACTAACAATCCTCCAGTGTACAGATCTGGTAAGACTTTCCAGTGGACTCTGCCATTTGTCAGTCTTCTTTATTCAGACTTCAGTCTTTGACTTCAGTGAGAATGTCTTCAGTAGAGTTGATCTGGACTGGGTGAAGTCCAGTGAGCTAATCTGGAGAATACTTCAGATTTCCTATACAAGTATTTGCTCACTGGTCTTCCATTATTTCTGGACAAATCTTCAGAGGGACTCCAGATTCCAAGTCTGGAGTAGGTCCAGTAGAACACGTTTCTGGACAGATCTTCAGTGAGGCTCCAGTAGTCGAGTCTGGAGCGAGTCCAGTAAAACACGTTTCTTAACAAACCTTCAATAAGGTTCCAGTAGTCCAGTCTGGAGCGAGTCCAGTAAATCTGGACTAAATCTGGACCTAACAAATTCCCCCTATTTGTTTAGAAATAATGCAAGTGTTTTCAAGCTTGAATCTATACAATTTGTATGCTTGAAAAACACAAGTTTGACTTAGTCTAATCTAAGTTACTGGAAAACACTTTATAGATCATGAGTGTTTTCAGTTTCATCTTTTAAGTTTTAACTTAGACTAAATCTGATCATTTACTTATATGAATCAAAAATTGCAACTATTATTACATACATCAACTGATAAATAGTTTACAATTTTCATAAAACAATAATTTACAATAAGTAAATGATAAGAGTCAGGCCCTTCTTTTTGATGTCTGTCCTGGAGCATCTTCAGTAGCCTTTCTCTTTGGTGATGGAGAAGATGGTATTGATTCTGGAGATCTTATGCCCATTGCAACTTCCATCTGTTGCTTTCTTCTCCATACCTTCTCAATCCTTTTAAGAAATGCTTTAACATCAGTCGACACATTTGTCTTCCCCCTGAACGTTAAAGTGATTTCCTTCAGTTCACTCCATCCAAATGCTTGGACTGAAGTACTTTCTCTTCATCAGTAAAGTTACCCTCCCTGGTCAACTTTACTTCAAACTTAGACATGCCTTCATTATCTTCAGCCAATTTGATTTCAGCACCAGTGATCCTTCTTGCATCAGCCCTGAAGTTTAACATTTCATTGTATTTTTCGTTCAGCTTGGCTTGCTGGATCAATGCTTCAGTCTCCTTGGACACTCTCCTTTGCTCTACAGCAGATTGGAGTTCTTGACGATTTATCTTTCGAGAAGTGTCCAGGGGAATGAAATTGCTTACATCAGCATCTTTGATTGCTTTGATTTGTCTGGCAGTCAATTTTGGTAAACAGTAAGTCTCTTCCTGTACTCTATCTCCAGAGCACCAGCATTCTTTCTGATCTTTTTCTGGAGACTTACCAGTTCATCCTTCCTTTGTCTGATGAGTTCTGGTACACTCACGCCATAAATAATAGAATCATAGACTTGTTCTTCTTCAGCGTTAGAATGAGCGTACATGAACATCATCTAATGCATTTAGGCATTGATGAACTCTGGGGTCATCTTTCATCTTTTTATATACTTCAATGTTAATGCCTAACCTTCCAGCATTGTAAGAGTCCAGAGTCCCCATTGTTGCCATCTCCCTTTGATGGGCCAGCAGTTCATCCTTTTGATTTCTTTTGAAAATCTCTATCATTATGCATTCTTGCTCTAACTTCTTGGAAGTTTCATCATCAGCATCTTCAGTATGCTCTTCCTCTTCACCAGATACCACTTTTTCTTTTCCTTTAACAGCCTTCAGTGTAGTTGGAATATCTGGGAAGGTCTCAACTGGGGCTCACTGGCTTCAGTACCAGTAGCTTCTTCAGTTAGCCCGGCTTCAGTGCCATATGCTCTTGTGTTTGGTCACCAGATGACCTTTCCCCCTTGGAATGATCACCAGTCCTTGACTTGAGATCATTCCATATTTCTTCAAGCATAAGTCTGACCAGCGGACCAAATGTTGTACCTGCTACTGGAGTTGTTTCAGACACAACTTTCTTAAGTGCCTGCACTTCCTTCTGAACATTTGCAACAGCTTTAGGCAAGTGTTTTGGCAACTTCTCATCCAGTAACCTGTCTACTTGGGGTAAAACCCCATCTCGGATGCCACGAAGAGCAGTCTCAGAAACTTCTTCACACATTTTTTTGAGCATATTGTTTCTGAACTTCAATGTACATGCATCACTTATTGAACTGACCACTGCATCTTGGTCAAGTGTGGATCTAGTCTCCAGAGAAGTGACCCTGGAAACCAACTTCTGAACATCTTCTTTCAGACCTGCCAGTTCGCCAGTGACTGCAGTCTGAACAGAATTAACCAACCTTGTCTCTAAGCCCTGGACTGCCACCTTTGATCTTTTCAGTGTTGTTGTTTGTGGCCAGTACCAGTTCATCAAGCTTCTCATAAACCAGCTTCTCATTCCAGCAAAGACATTCATCTCAGATGCCAGGTTATTTGATAGTAAAGATTTGAAGTCAGAAATAACCTGAGATGAAGTCTGGAGTGATCTCTCCAGGTCCGCCACCTTACTTAAAAGGCCTTGGACCTCGGCAGAAGATGAAGTGGAGAGACCACTGGGAGGTTCAAGAGTTGAAGGTAATCTGGTCATTAGAGGAACTTGTGCCCAGTCCTCTTCAGTTGCAGCTTTAGATGTTGCAACTGGTGACTCCGGCGCACGAGGTAGAGGTTGAGATTGTGAAGGTTGAGTGGTTGCAGGAGTGAAGTATTGAGTGTTTTCTGGAATTGAAGGTGGTGGTGGTGGTGGCATGTTTATGGTTCTGGTGGTGGCATTTCTGGTGTAGGTGTTGGCATTTCTGGTGGAGGTGTTGGCATTTCTGGTAGATTTTCTTCTTCTTGTACATCTTCACCCAGAAAATTCATGTCAACATCAAAACCTTCAGACATTGGGGAGTCAACATCATCCCATTCTGGAGCAATCCCAACTGTCTGTTCACCAGACTGTTCACCAGTCTCTACATTCACTTGTTCACCAACATCTACATTCAAGTCCAGTGGAGCCTCTTGCTCACCAGAAGCATGTTCATCAGTCTGAACATCTTCTTCAACTTCCTCAACAACCTGCTCAACAACCTCTTGTTCAAAAATTGGTGATCCATCTAGATTCATAACATCACCAGGATGTCTTTCTGGATTTACCTGGAGTCCAGCTCTCATCAGACGCCTATTAGTTCTAGGTCGTCTGGAAGGTTTCAACAACTTCTGTACCTTGACCTTCTGGAGCAACTTGTCTAATGGGTTGTACAGCCTCAATGATCTGTACATCATCACCAGATGGTCCTTCAACAGCTTGACCTCTATCTGGACCCATTTCAGCTTCTTCCCTTTGGAAGGAAAGCATGGACTGAGGAATATCTACCTCATCCAGTGGAGACCTGAGGTTGACCAAATCTCTCATATACTCACTCACAGAAAAGTGAGTAGTATCCATATCATACTGGTCGCCAAGAGCATTCTTAAACATAAGAGAAAGGAAACGAATATAAGGAACAAATGGTTTTCTTCCTTTCACTCTTAGGCGCTCAACCAGGTCATCAAAAAGGATCTGGGCAAAGTCCACTCTAAGCCCAAACCATAAGCAATAGGCAATCTGGAGGTGGGTTTGATTATCTGGTCTAACCCTCCAGAACTGCCTCCCAACACC
>CM067172.1:91794576-91835635 GCA_034093135.1 Erigeron breviscapus
CCTGCCGCGAGTTCCCTGAAGGGCCAGGGGGTGCAGGTAGATAGCTCAGTGCGAGAGACATTTTTCTTCTTTTTTTGGCCTTTTGTTGCCTTAGATGAAGACTGGGAGCTGGCTTTTTGGATTTCAGCTGGTTCCGTGTTGTGTGTTTGGTAGGATTTTGTCACTGTGCACCCGACATCTATGATTCGCTGATGCATAACTACCTGTATATGCTGTTCGGCAGAGTTCAGATTGATTTGCAGATTACACCACTCATAGGCTCCTTCGATTCGTCTGACCTATCTCCGTCCCAGTTTTCTTGAACTTCCTGTGTATCGTTCACATATACGTATGGGCGTATTTACTCTTAAAGACATAATATAGGGTTTCCCATTAGATGATTGGAACTATGGAGACTTATATTGCACATACTAAACACAAGGGGCTAAATTTCACCATGTCCATTAAGGTTCTATTTCTTCTTTTAGCAACACAATTTTGTTGAAGAGAACTAGACATGGTGTATTGGATAATTTATGTCATGTTCCTTGCAAAATTTATGAAAGAACCATGAGCTTGACCAATATCAGTATGCCTACCATAATACTCACCTCCTCTATCTGATCTACAACTTTTATTTTACGATCAAGTTGGTTTTAAACCAAAATTTTAAGATCAATAAAAGTTTGTAAGGATTTACATCAGATAAGGTGCATATAACGCGAATAATCGTCAATAAATATAATAAATGATGTACGTCATGTGATGAATACGGGATAAGGACCACTAATATTAGTGTGAATTATTTCCAACAAGCTGGAACTTTTAGTGGCTCCTTTCTTATTCCCTTTACCCATTTTGCCTTTGAGGCACTAAATACATGTTTCAAAATCACGAAAGTCATGAGAAAGTAAGATTCCATTCTTTACGAGTCGTGTTATGCGATCTCGTGAGATGTGGCCAAGTCGTTTATGCCACAACATTGAGGAATTCTCTAATCGTTTAGGTGATTTTTGTCTTTGTTATAGTTACGTCATCAATATTAAGAGACAACAAAGACTGTGAGAAATTATGACCCAGAGTCACCCCACCATGTATTAAAGGAACATCAGACGTAAAAGAATCAAATATTACATAAAGTAAGTTACCTTTCTTAGCTAGCCACTCCTTGAATTTAGGGCAATCTTTCTGACTGTGACCTTTGGCACGACAGAAGTTGCAGTTAGGATTGCTCGTCAAGGACTTATAGCCAGAGGTAACAACACCATGATTAGCCTTTTGAACTTGATTTGCAGTCTTATTACTATTATTACCCTTCCTCGTATTGGAATTAGCAGTGGTGGTAAGGTGAACAACTTCAGGTTGGCCCAACTTAAGGTGGCCATTTTCTTGCACACACATTGCGATTAGTTCACTCATCGACGATTTATCCTTCATAGAGTTATAGTTAACTTTGAAGGTGTCGAAACGAGTAAGCAATGAGGTCATTATAAAGTGCACAGGAAAATTGTCAGAGACTTCCATTTTAGCACTCTTAAGCTTATGAGTCATGTCAGTCATCTTCATTATGTGTTCACGAACACTGCTATTTCCTTTGTATTTAAGCTACTTGTATGCGTCTTAGACGTTCTCTTGAAGTGATAGCTCATCGGATACTGAGATTTAAGGAATTCTTAACCATTATTAGTGACAAGCGATTCGCCCAATCTCACTAAAAAATATTCGCTTTCTGAGCTGCGGAAGAGTTTGCAGTAATAGCAGTGGGTTCATTATGGCGAATGGCATAGTCAAGGTCTAGCATCTCCAGAGTTAGAGGTAATTAATCTTTTCATGAAGCAAAGTTTGCACCGGTAAGTGGCTCAATGCCTAAGTTAGGTATTACAGTGAAGATAAGGAGGATATAAATTTATGATACAAGCAATAGAAGATTATTATAGTAATGCCTAAAATAAGTAGGCCTAATAGTAATGAAATTATAGTGACATAATTAGCTATCTAAGGCAGACTAAGTAATGTCTCTTAAAGTAATGAAACTAAAGTAATTCCTAAAATAAGTAGGCCTAATAGTAATGTTCTTTATAATAATGAGACTATGACCATTATTATAGTAATGAAGCTAGTGATAGGTAAGCCTATTGTAAACACCAAAACAATAAGCTAAAATAAGGCTCTACTTAGATGTTACACTTTTGGGCAGAAATAACTAATATCTAAGTACACATGAGCATTAGGGTCATGCAACACAACGCTTATCTTTTGATCTTTGGGCACAAAATTAAGAATCGTGTATATTAGGCATGAAAAGAATCCCTTTGCTACACAAAACATATTAAATCACCTTTGGGCAGAATTAATATACTTAAGTGTTCATTATGCAAAAGGAAAAGGAGCGCAACATGAGAATCACATTTGACCTTTGGGCACAAATGATGAGACCATGTACATTAGTGCGAAGCCCCTAAGTTACGGGGTCCAAGGGGCGGCAGCCTCTGGTGACTAAATCAAACTTCATTATTGAATTTTTTATTTATTTATTTTTATATTTCCCTTTAAGTGTTATGGTAAAAAAATGTCTCAGAAAAAATTATTTTCGAAATTTGAGGGACAAATTTTTATGTAAGTCCCAACTCGTTAGATGGTACTACTGAAGACACCTCTATGTCGATGGTGGAGTTACTTTGCAATATATGCACTGAACTGGAGACGACCAGTTGCAGTGTGTATATACCAAGTTCTAGATAGATTACTTATATAAATGACAATAAGTAAAGAACAATGCAATAAGACAAATAACTTGTAAATAACTTGATGAGACAATATGTATTTTTCAATGTGTAATTTATTTATTGATATTAAACAAATTACAGGGTTGATGCGGAACCAAGATAATACACGAATGTAAATATCCTAACAACCTATGAAATACAATTGATCTACAATCGGAATTTCTCAAGACAATCGAAACACTTAAAGTTGTGAAATGTTCCTTTTAGCGATTGAGAGAATATTGCACAAGTTCACCAAGAATATTGCAGGTTTGCAAGTGTGAATTCTATCGAAGTTTATTCGAAGAAGTTAATATTCTTGGTTGTGCAATGACTTGTATTTATAGGCAAAGTTAACATTGGGATGTTAACTTTAGCCGTACAAATGTGGTTGGGAGCATTTAAGGAATAACATTTAATTCCTTAAAAAGCAGTGTAAAGTCGCATGTTAAAGTGAATTTACATAACCACCTTTATGTACCTTTTAATACTTAAATAATAAGATAAGGCTTATTATCCGGGTAAAGGTACATAAAGTATACAAGTCAATTCCTCGTAATCAGTGTAAAGCTTTGTAAGGGCTTTCCACTGATGGTCTCCAGTTTGTAACTGACTAGAATGCCAACTGGGCTTCGCTGCCATTGCCATTCTCTATCTTCCATTTGTTGTCTTCGACTTCAACTGGAATGTTTCTTCAACTTGGTCAGTTCTCAACTGAAGGAAGTCTTCAGTTGCGTTAACTGTACGGTGCAACTGGACTTCAATATATTTCTCGACAAATCATCTTGGTCACCAGTTTTACTGGGTCACCAGGTGCAACTGGTGACTGGTCAGTGTGAACTGGTGACTGGCCAGTTCCAGGTGAACTGGTCCTAACAAATTCCCCTATTTGTCTAGAAATATAGTCTAAGTCTTTTCTAGTTCTTGTATCTGTACAAGTGTGAACTGGAAGGACTTGTTCGATTTAAATCTATTTAAGTTATCTAAGGCATGTTTATAGATCAATAAATGCCTTAGGTTTTTCTTTTAGGTTTGTTAGATTTTAATCTATTATCTACCTTGTGGTTACAAACTGGTAACTTAATTTATACAAGGGAATGAAATTTATACAAGTTACAGAATGTAAATACAAATTACAAGTAGATAAACTGAAGAAAGAACTTAATGAGATGGCCCTTCGCCAGTTCTTCTTCTCTTGGCAACTGAAGAGATAGGCTGAGTATCTTCAGGGTCAATATTCAACTTTTGCTCAAGATTTTCTTTATGTTGAATTTTCCCCCTTAGAAAGTTTACCCATTCTTTCTCAAACCTATTCTTTTGTGCCTTAGCATCCAAAACATTAACCATCTCCACCCATTCGCTGAACCCATATTGCATAGCACCAGGATCATCAGTTCTAACCAGTGGCCCACCAGTATACTTAACTTCGATTTGAAAAACCTTGGTGCCTGGCTTGATTGTAACATTTACACCATTAATAGTACCACTATGTCTTCTGGTTGACATGATCTGGGAGTAGTTTCTAGCTTCAGATTCATTTGTGATTTTTATACTCCCAGCACCAGCAGCCAGTACAGCGGACTTAATGTCTTCATTTGAAACTTCGCCAGTTGGTTCAACGAATGTGCTAAGGTCAGCATCCCTTGCATCTTTTGTCAGTGGTCTTCTTGGTTGTGGAATCCTTCTCCTTGGTGGATTCAAAACATCCTTCACAACCTTTTTGACATTTGCAATTCTCTTCAGAATCCCACGGCCCTCATTTCTTTAGCCTTCTCCACTGAAATGTTTAAACTTCTGGCATCAAATTCTGCCTCATCCTCAGCATAGTGTCTATCCAGTTCTACATCTAGCATTTCATTCAACTGGTCAACTATCCTGGGATCATTTTTAACCCTAAGATACTCCTCCTTAGTGATACCCAACAGATTGGCATCACTCATATCAAGCAACTTGATTTGAGCAAGATGTGCCCTGGCTTCCACTTGGTTTCTTTGTTTCATTTTCTTCTTTTCTTTAATGTCATTTCCAAGTCTGGCCAGTCTTCTGCTATCACTATCTGAAACTGGAGGAAGTATGTCAGTATTTCCAGTTTCTAACATTTCATCAGTGGCCGGCTGGGCAGATGCATCACCAGCTAAACCTTTACCTTTATCCAAACCAACATTCCCCCTATCACTCTGCTCACCAGCTTCAGTACTGGTAGCTACAACCAATTCCCTTCCAGTTGGAGTCCTTCCAGGTGCAACTGGTGCATGAACTTGACTTCTTTCCCCCTTGGCAGTCTCTAGACCTGCCCGAATACTTTCCCATTCAGAGGGGTGAGATGGCAACCGGTCAAGAGGCTACCATGATTGCAAGTTCTTGCACTCTTTAAAGATCCCACACATCATCCTGAAGGACCTCCATAAGTGGTTCGTCTCCTTGACTGGGTCAAGACATTTGCAACAACTTGGTCTTGACCAGTTTTCAATTCATTCAAGATTTGGAGTCTTCATCCAACCCAGAGACAACCCTTTCCTTCACTTCCTCATCATTCTTCTTCATATTCTCTACTTCAGTGGTCAATTTATTTAATGATTCAGTATGTAGAGATACTTGGGTGTTCAAATTCTCAATGCTACCCCTCAACTGGTTGATCTCACTGGTAAGTGGGGCCAAATCAACCTGAGGAGTGGCCAGCTTGGTGATCTCAGACATCACCCTTTCAATCAAACGTTCTTCTCTAGCACCCAACGTATCTTCTATCTTCTGACCAACTGAAGACATCAACTGCTCTCCAAGACCAGTTACATCTAGGCCAGGTCTTTCAATAAGTTCTTTAACCTGCCTTTCAATCTCTCTCAAGTCAACCTCTGAAGTTCTGACAGTATTTCCTAGCAGGTTGGAGATTGAACTGGTGACCTTGGAGTGAGTTAGGTCAAAGGCTTCTTTTAGAGTACCAGCCAGATTGTTGCAGCCAGTGACCAACTCGTTAAGCTTTCCAAACACCAAGTCTTCATTAGAAGAAAACTTGTTTATCCCCAGATCGACCACCTTGATGTTTGTCAAAGAGTCCTTGTGGTATCTGGAGAAAGACTTGGTGTTCTTGTCAAGTGTCTTCTGAATCTCCTCCACCCTGGTTAGAAGGTTTTGGAGATCGGCTTGAATGGACACAACTTGACTGTCCAGTGACAAAGGAGAAGGTGTCACTGGACCACTTGCAGTTACTACTGGAGCAACTGGAGGAGGCAAACTGATGGAAGTCTCCCAGTTGTCAGGCCAGCAGTTGAATATATAGAAGGAGTGGTGGAAGAAGAAAGGACTGGAAATTCAATGTGTTGTTCATGCTGAGAATGCTCAGGTGTGAACAACGGCGACGGTGGTGGGGGCATTTCTCGAGCAAGTGAGAATTGCCCAGTTGGTAAGGGAGCGGAATATATTGGTAAGGATGTATCAGTAGGAGTATTTACTTGAGGGGGTGAAAATGAAATTGATGCGTCTGGAGGTAAGACTGGAGATGAAGGGTCTTGAGCTTGTACAGAAGCATCAAGAATCTCCTGGTCTGTTTCAGTACCTTCAGAATCCGAAGATTCTATAAGGATTTCCTCGTCATTAACACTCATGTCCAGATCCATGAATGTGACAGAGGGCTGTTCAGTTACCTGGACAGTCTCCAGATGACCTTCCCCAGTTTCCTGGATGGGTACATCTGTTGGAGGATCAGATACCGAAGTATCTTCACCAGGGATAGACGTGATTGGAGTTGCTTCAGTTATGGTTGCTCTATCCTCAACCACAACTTGAGACGAACTGGAGGGTCCCTCATTATTTTGAGGCCCGCCCAATTGTCTTTCTGATTCACTTTCCAAAGGTGCATCAGTTTTAGCAAATGCCAGTAGCATTCGCTCTGGAATTTCGACCTCTCCAGCTTCAGATACCAGAGAGTCTAGATTCCTCAACATATCTGGCCTTGTGTACGGTGAATCTGTACTTTTATACTCTTCATGGCCCAGAATTTGTTGAAAACAGAGAGAGAGAAACCTTGAAAAGGGGATACACACACCCCTAGAGCCCTTCAGTTTTTGTACTAGGCTTCTATACAAAATATCTGCAAAGTCCACTCTCAATCCGTTCCACAAGCAGTAAGCCATCTCTGCTTGCGAGGAGTTAATCTGGTCAAGTCCACCAGAACTCCCACCCATGCTCTCCACCAGGTGGATGAAAAATACCTCCATGAAGGTGTAAGGCCCTTCATGGTCATCGCACCTTTTGTCTTCAATACCCCATTCTCCAAACACTCCCTGTGTCCCATTTCAAGAGTACTTGGCGAAAGTTTATATTAGGGGGCAAGACGACTGGAGATTCACCCTCTCTCCAGTAATTGAGGCGTAAGGCATCCCTCAATATATTGGCTGACAAGGCACACTGGATTGTTCCATCCTTTAATGTGAAACTGATGGAGGAACAATCGGAAGAAAGAACGGCAGTGTACCAAAACTCACATAAGTAGTTGTGAAACATCTTACGTGGGTTTAGAGAGAATGAGGGTCCTATTGGAGAATTCTTCAAAAACTTTTGAATTCTACCAATAAGGGTATCGGACCCTTGAGATCCTCGTAGGCTGGCCATAGAATTATTTGGATTTAGTTTTATGACCGAAGCACTACTAGGGGCACCAGGTGCCTGTGTGACATCTGGTGAGGGATTGTATGGAACAGTCAAGAGATTTACATCTCTTGAACGAGATGATCTAGGAGCCATAGAAGAATGAAAATGAAATTTGGGATTTAGGGTTTTTGATTTGTGAAGCAAAGAGAAGAATGAAGCAATATTGATGATTGGAAGTAAATGAAGGAATGTAAGAGAAAGAAAAAATAAATGAGTTACGGAGTAAATAAGGGTATTTATAAGGGGATTCAAGATCCCAATGTAAAACCAAAAATTATATTTTATTAAACCAAATCAATTTTGAAGATATTTTGACAAAATGAGTTTGAGTTTTGAAATAAAAATATAACCTTCCATGTAAGCATTAAATGTTACCATGTCAGCATTAAATGTTACGACGGCTTACTTTACCCATGACCCCACTCACTTTTTGTTTTCCCAATACAAACAGTTGTCAAGTACTAAAATGGTTTCAAACACGTCAGATCACGATATCAAGTGGTTTAAAACACTCGAGTATCATCACGTGTCACACATATTGACCAAGTATTTGTAACGTTATAAAAAAAAAAGACAAGACTGAACCTGGTAACTGGAGGATCAGTCCAGCGCCAGTTTCCAACTGAAGAGTTCTCCAGTTGCATTTTCAAACAAAAACGAATTTAGTCAGAAAATTATTTTGAGTCTTTCCCCCTAAAATGATGATCCAGAAATCAATTAGTGCCAAGATAGTATCACAAAGGCGTTCGATAGCCTGGCGAGCAAGATTATCTGGACCTCCTCAACTGGAGAACTTCATCAGTGTCACTGACGCGTTCAATAACAAAGAAAGCTCCAGTTAAGGGTTTAACATTCCCAGTTCGCTGATGAGATGTTTAAAGGTTTTCTCATCGAGAGGTTTAGTAAAACATCAGCTAACTGTTTGTCAGTGGGGATGAAATGAATTTCAATATCTCCTTTCATAACATGATCTCGAATGAAATGATACCTGATGTCAATATGCTTTGTTTTTTAGTGCATCACTGGGTTGTGAGATATAGCAATTGCACTGGTGTTGTCACAAAAGATTGGGGTCTTGGTATGCTTCTGACCATAATCTAGTAACTGGTTCTTGATCCAGAGAATCTGGGCACAACAACTGGCCGCAGAAATGTACTCTGCCTCAGCAGTGGACATAGAGACTGAAGTCTGCTTCTTGCTGGTCCAACTTACCAGTTTTCCTCCAAGGAAATGACAACCACCAGTTGTTGATTTTCTATCTATCTTACAACCTGCATGATCAGAATCTGAATAACCCATTAGATCTAATCCTGAGCCTTTGGGGTACCAAAGACCAAGATTAGGATACCCTTTCAGGTATCTAAAGATACGCTTTACAGCGTGCAAATGTGATTCTTTAGGGTTAGCCTGAAACCTGGCACATAAACATGTTGCAAACATTATATCTGGTCGACTGGCAGTTAAGTACATCAGTGAACCAACCATACCTCTATAGTCAGTTATGTTAACGGGTTTGCCAGTTGGGTCAGAGTCCAAATTCAATGGTGCTGCAATAGGTGTGTTTTTTGATGGGATTGAATTATATTTGTATTTTCTTAACAAATCTCTGACATATTTTCCTTGGTTTATGAAAATTCCATTTTCAGTTTGCTTAATCTGAAGACCTAAGAAAAATGTTAATTCACCCATTAAACTCATCTCATACTCAGATGACATGATTTTAGAAAACTTTTACACATTGCATCATCAGTTGAACCAAAAATAATGTCATCAACATAAATTTGTACCAATAAGATATTACCTCTTTCTTTCAAGATAAACAAGGTATTATCTATTGCACCTCTTTGAAAGCCATTTTTAAGAAGATGTTTAGTTAAAGTATCATACCAGGCTCTTGGGGCTTGTCTTAGACCATACAATGCTTTGTTCAGTCTATAAACCCAATGAGGGTGCTTCTCATCAAGGAAACCTGGAGTCTGCTTAACATAAACTTCTTCTTCCAATGTTCCATTAAGGAACGCACTTTTGACATCCATCTGGAAGACCTTGAACTGCAGATGGGCTGCATAAGCCAAGAATATTCTTATGGCTTCAAGTCTTGCAACTGGAGCAAAAGTTTCATCAAAGTCAACGCCCTCTGCTTGACAATACCCTGGGCAACTAGTCTGGCCTTGTTTCTTACAACATGGCCATCTTCATCCATTTTGTTTCGGTAGACCCATCTGGTACCAATAGGTTCTTTCTTTAACCCTGGTGGACAAGGAACAAGCTCCCAAACATTGTTCCTTTCAAACTGGAGGAGCTCTTCTTGCATAGCTTCCACCCAGCTTGGGTCTGCCATAGCCTCGTCAATCTTCTTTGGTTCAATTAAAGATAAGAAGGTGACGTTTAAGCATTGCTCACTGGTGGCTCTTCTAGTCTGAACCCACTAGTTAGATCACCCACAATCTGTTCAATTGGGTGGGCTCGAGTCCATCTAGTGTATTGACTAGGCTGGTGAACTACAATATCAGTGCAAGTCACCTGGCGATCTTCTTCAGTTGCAACAGCTTCTGAGAAGGATCAGTCCAAACAACTTCTACATCCTCATCAGAGTCAATGAGGTCTCGATTAGCATCATGAAATTCCTCATTTGAAGGTATTTCATGAAGAACTGGAGAAGTAGGTGTTTGAACTGGTGCTGATATTGGAGTGGCACGTACATTTGATCCAATCACCAATTCTTGTGGTAAGTTAAAATTGATGGAGGGATAAAATGATGTGTCACTGGTGCTTTTCTTCTTCTTGACTGGTTCCAGTTTGTTGTAACTGGAAGCATCTTCTGGTGAAACAACTGACCGATGAACTTGGTCAGTTTCACCAAAGTTGATTGGAATGACTGGAGAAATATCAAGGCTTGGTCTCTTGTTGATTGCTTCAGTTGATTCATCGAATGTGACATGAATTGTCTCATGCACCTTTTGGAGTCTATAATTATAAACTCTAAAGGCCTTTCGAATATCTGAATAGCCTAAAAATACCCCTTCATCAGCTTTTGCATCAAACTTTCCAAGCTGACTGGAAACGTTCAGTATATAAACTGGACAACCAAATACATGGAAATATCCAATATTTGGTTTGCGATTCCTGAGTACTTCATAGGCAGTCTTCTTATGTCTCTTGATGTAGACTGACCGGTTTTGGGTGTGACAGCAGTTGCAACTGCCTCAGCCCAAAAACTGGTGGGAAGACCAGATTCAGATAGCATACTTCTGGCGGCTTCTATCAGTGTACGATTCTTTTTTTCAACAACTCCATTTTGCTCTGGAGAGTGAACTGATGAGAAGTTTTGAGAGATGCCAGTGTCATTGCAAAATGTTTCAAGTACCTTATTTTGGAATTCAGTACCATTATCACTTCGCAACTGACAAACTTTTCGAGTATCTTGAGCTCAATTCTTTTGATAAGAGAGATGATTTCAGCAGGTGCATCACTTTTGGATCTGATGAATACCACCCAGCAATATCTGGTGAATTCATCAACCACAACTAGAGTGTATTTCTTTCCAGCTCTAGTTTGAACATTCACTGGACCAAATAGATCCATATGTAGCATGTGAAGAGGTTCAGTGATGCTAAAATTTGCCTAGTTTTAAAACTGGCTCTCTTCTGCTTACCCATCTCACACCCTGGACATGGCTTTTCCTTATTGAAGGAAATCTGAGGTATCCCATCAACCAGTTGTTTGCGAGACAACTTGTTAATGTTTTTGAAATTAAGGTGGATAACCTTTTATGCCATAGCCAGTTGGTGTCCTCATCAGCTTTGGTATAGAAACATTGCTCTTTTGGAGCTGGTTCCATATCCATGATGTACACATTTCCTTTTCTTGGTGCAATCATCGCCACTTTCCAATCCTTGTTAAATATGGTGCCTTGTGCAATATCGAACAATACTCTGAAGCCATCATCGCAAAGTTGGCTTACACTGATCAAGTTATATTTCAAACCATTCACAAATGCAAATCTTTTGAATTCGACTTGTCCATTATTGAGCACACCATATCCTTCAGTCTTTCCAGATTGATCGTTACCAAATGTCACTGTCGGTCCATCTTGGACAGTGAACTCTTCCAGTAGGGGCTTACATCCGGTCATAGTCCGGCCAGCAGCGCTGTCCAGATACCAGATATTTTCCTTTCGATCGCCCTACACACACACAAAAATCATTAGTTCTTTTTGTGAACCCATCTTTTATTGATGGGTCCACTGGACTTCTCTACAGAAGCCACAGTTGATTGTTGAGGTGTTGAACTGGAGGCTACATCTGGAGCATTATCACCAGCTCCAGGTGCAGGAGTAAAAACAATTGGTATTTGATACTTACTCCCTTTAATTTTACCAGATTTTGTTCCTGAAGGAACATTCTTTAGTTTAGGTACAGAAGGGAGTGGTTTAATATTTTGTTTGAAAACTGGAGGTAATAAACCTCCTTCCAGATTGTTAATCCGGGCAGTACAACTCTGAACCTGCCGAGACAAAAGTTGGAGTTGTCTTTCCAGATTAACCAAAATATTATTTTCTTTCAGGCAGTTGAACCTTGGACCTAGGTTCAACTGGTGCTTTAGTCTGTCGGGTCTTGGGCACCTTAGACTTTTGAGGTAAAGGCTTGTTACCAGTGGCCTTTTTGACTGGAGCTTTAGCCTGTTTGGCTCCAGTTTAACCTCAATGGGGGTGGTCTCAAAGGTTTCAGTTTCAACAGCTTCAGGTTGATCATAAGGTGTTTCAACCTTGAGAGCTGGAGGCAATGCATGAAGATCTGGTATAAGAGCTGCCATCTCCAGATCTTCAGATTTCCATGCATTTTTCTAGGCATCGATAGTTCTTGAAAATGCATCGTAGTTTTTGCCAGATGCTTTTACCCATGACTTGATAATCTTTTGTGCTTTTTCAAAATCAGAAGATAATTTTTGATTATCAAGTTCTAAAGCCTCAATCTTTAAAACTGACTCCTTGAGAGCCAACTGGACACTTTGCAAATCATTTAGTTGTGGTTTAACATTGTTTAGTTCAATTAGGATAGTGTCAAGATATCTTTCACTATCAGCTCTTACAGTTTCCACAAATGCCAAATCACCACTTAATGATTCAGCCAGGTCCAGTTTTAGTTCAGGGTCAACCTGGTTATCATAGTCACATACCTTTTTCAGTATGATGTCCACCCATCTTCCAAAGATGACATCTTCTTTCACCACATGCTGCTGTTGTTGATCTTCCAAGGCCATGAAACACATGTCCCTTTCCTCTTCTTTATCGTCAGATGAGTCATCAGAGTACTCCCATTTTCCCTCAGTTTGTGCCATTAAGCACTGATCCTTTTTCTTTTCCATGGACAGGAGGGCAATCTGGGCCTTAAGCTTCTTGTATTTAGCTTTGTAGCTATCATCAGGCCGATTGAAATTAGGGACAGAGGGGCCAGTTTGGTTGTTCAACTGACTAGATCTGCATTCCTTCATAAAATGACCTTTCTTACCACACTTATAGCATGTAAGATTGGTCTTATCCAGAGATCTGGAGCTGGAAGCATTGTTGGGGCCATTAAATCTTTTGGATTTATGCTTAAACCTATTAAAGGTTTTAGCAATCATGGCAACCAGATCATCATCGTCAGTTTCATTACAACCATCACTGTTTTCAGTGGTCAGTCCAGAGTTTAAGAAACTGTTCAACATCTCCTTAATCGAGTGTACCTGGACACTCTCAGCAGACATTAAAGCAGCACAAGGTCGCTCAGTTGCACTAGCAACCTTGGGACTCTGGGCATGGTTCATGGCATCTTGCTCAGCCACAAGTCTTGCAGCATTATTATCTTCAGTGAATCTGAAGGCTCCATAGAGCGATGCAAGAGAATGAGTGTGCAAGGTTTTACCTTGTCTCAAGACAAGAACCATGTTTTCCCATTTGGAAGGAAGAATATCACAAAACTTCTCAAGAAGAATATCCTTATCCTTCTCTACACCCAATCCTCTCAACTGATTGATGAGGCTAGAAAATCTGGTGTATGTACCAGTTAGACTTTCATTGGGCAAGGCAAAGAAGGATTCATACTTCTTGTTCAAAGCAACTTTTCTGGTGACAATTGTGTCATCACCTCCTTCAAATTGAATCACTAATTCATCCCACATAGACTTGGCACTGGGAAACAACACAAGTGTTGGAATTAGGTCTTCAGTGACAGCCCCAAGGATCATGTTTTTCAGTCTGGTGTCCAAGTCCACCAGTCTGCGATCCTCATCAGACCAATGGTCTTCTGGCTTTTCCCTTGAACCCCTTCTTCCAGTTGGATCAAGAAGAGGACTGAACCCAAGGGACATGGGTATATATGGTCCATCCTTAAGGATTTTCAACATATACCTTTCAATCCCACCAAAATGCAAAAGCATTCTAGCCTTCCATGTACCGAATGTCTCACTGTTTCCATCAAATTTTGGAATAGGAGTGTTAGAGTAGTGTACATGGACATGGTTTGGGGCAGTAGGAGGAGGAGGGTTGGTGTTAATATTTTGAAAAGGTTGTGCATTAGTATTCGAGGGGTTTTCACCTGAACCAGAACCATCTCCACCTTCAGTAGTGTTCATCTTAGCAGATCTAGGCAAGTTTATTAGCCTTCTGCTCTGATACCACTTGTAAGTCCCAACTCGTTAGATGTTACTACTGAAGACACCTCTATGTCGATGGTGGAGTTACTTTGCAATATATGCACTGAACTGGAGACGACCATTTGCAGTGTGTATATACCAAGTTCTAGATAGATTACTTATATAAAAGACAATAAGTAAAGAACAATGCAATAATACAAATAACTTGTAAGATAACTTGATGAGACAATATGTATTTTTCAATGTGTAATTTATTTATTGATATTAAACAAATTACAAGGTTGATGCGGAACCAAGATAATACACGAATGTAAATATCCTAACAACCTATGAAATACAATTGATCTACACTCGGAATTTCTCAAGACAATCGAAACACTTAAAGTTGTGAAATGTTCCTTTTAGCGATTGAGAGAAGATTGCACAAGTTCACCAAGAATATTGCAGGTTTGCAAAGTGTGAATTCTATCGAAGTTTATTCGAAGAAGTAATATTCTTGGTTGTGCAATGACTTGTATTTATAGGCAAAGTTAACATTGGGATGTTAACTTTAGCCGTACAAATGTGGTTGGGAGCATTTAAGGAATAACATTTAATTCCTTAAAAAGCAGTGTAAAGTCGCATGTTAAAGTGACTTTACATAACCACCTTTATGTACCTTTTAATACTTAAATAATAAGATAAGGCTTATTATCCGGGTAAAGGTACATAAAGCATACAAGTCAATTCCTCGTAATCAGTGTAAAGCTTTGTAAGGGCTTTCCACTGATGGTCTCCAGTTTGTAACTGACTAGAATGCAACTGGGCTTCGCTGCCATTGCCATTCTCTATCTTCCATTTGTTGTCTCCGACTTCAACTGGAATGCTTCTTCAACTTGGTCAGTTCTCAACTGGAGGAAGTCTTCAGTTGCGTTAACTGTACGGTGCAACTGGACTTCAATATATTTCTCGACAAATCATCTTGGTCACCAGTTTTACTGGGTCACCAGATGCAACTGGTGACTGGTCAGTGTGAACTGGTGACTGGCCAGTTCCAGGTGAACTGGTCCTAACATTTTCCATAAAAGTTTAAGGTGAAAATCTTACTCGACAATTAAGAAGAACTCAACAAGTAAGTAAGATTCAACAATTAGAAGAAATTGACAAGGTAAGTTGAATTCAACAGAAGAGGATGATAAGTGAGTCGAACTCAATAAATAAATCAAGGTTCGATAAATAAGTCGAGCTTCAATTAAACAAATCAATCTCGACAGTTATGACATGTATGGTCTAGTTAGACATGTTTCAGGTCGAAATAGACTAGCTTTAGGTCGAACTCAATCTTGAAATAAGGTCGAATTCAATAAAGACTAAATCAAAATCTTAAAATGGGGTCAAATTCAAATGAAATAAGGTCGAATTCAATAAAGTCTAAATCAAAATCAACTTAAAATAAGGTTGAATTCAATAAAGACTAAATCAAAATCTTAAAATGAGGTCGAATTCAATAATTAAATAAGGTCGAATTCAATAAAGTCTAAATCAAAATCAACTTAAAATAAGGTTGTAACACCCCAAGCCGAGGCTCGGAATATCACGGAAAACACATAGCACCAGGTGGAATTACAATAGAACAATCTAAATGCAAATATAGATTCGGTGAATCCAAAACACAACGAAGCAAGTATCAAAATACAACAGGAGCAAATAGCCATCAAAGTTACATAATAACATCCAAAGATGGCAAACAATCCTAAGTATAATGCAAAAGGCAGGCCAATGAATCCTTGATCCATGAAGTCCATAGACCGGGTTTACAGCAAGCAAAGCAACTAAACTCCACGCCCTGGGAGAACCTGATTACCTGAAAAGTGTACTAAGCATAGTCAACACAAGGTTGGTGAGTTCGTAGTAATGGTCCATAAAGAACCAACGTCAATAATCACAATATACGAATAGAGGCTAGGCATGACTTACAGCGAGCCTCTATGCACACAATATCGTCCAACAACAGGATTACACAAGGCAAGTAAATGTGTAATGAGAATGCACAAATGCTATATGAATCAATGTAAGTGCCAAATGCATGAATAAGCCAACATGCCTATCTTATGCGTGAACTCCGTCACCTATGCAACGATACCCTTCTGTCATCGCAATGAACAAGGCTGTATCTCAAAATCATCGAGATATATATGTCTATATACTCGGGGTCAGGAACTACATCCAAAATGGGTGCATACATCTATGCACCAGGATGTCGGCAATCCCCTGCCGAGGGTCATCAACAATGTATGCAATGCTTACAATCGAATGTAAATGCATAAGTCGTGAACCAACAATCAATATTCAACAAACATAACCCAACAACCAGTATACTACCATCATACGCCAACAATCAATAATCAACAACATAAGCCACTAATCACAATTTAACCGACTATACGTACATATACTTCAGAGGATTCTACTTTCTTCAAGTCCCAGATGCTTATATATAGGGTCACCCGCAGCCTTCCCACCACATCTAGAACCCAATGAAGGCATAACCGACTTCCATGTATGTACGTCTATCCTAATATAAAAGTAATACTTAACTAAAACATAGCCCAAGTCAATTAACGAAACGAACTATCCCATCAATCCAACAATCAAGTCAACCAATCAATAATTCAAATATGCAAGTAAACACGCCAGGTTTACACTTTTCAGCCCGAATCTCAAGCGAGTAGGGAGATACGAAACTCACCTCGATTGGTTATGAAAGCTAAATTGATATAATGTCAAGTTATTGACGTACAATGTTCTCCTCGCGTCCAACACCTAGATATTGATCATATACATACACATTAACACGCATGAACACATATACGTAGCTTAACAAATTCTCGACAAAACCCTAATTAGGTTTCCAAAGTGCTTTCCGACGTTAAATGACTTCTACGACTCTAAATCAATGTTTTATAAGATAAGAAGTGAATTAGATTAAGACTCAGCGCGTAAAACGGTCTAGAAGGTCAAACTAGGTCAAACAAGGAACATTTTCCAGAAAACAAAGGCCGTAACTTACGGCCTTCAGGGGCGTAAGGTACGGTGGCAAAAATACAACAGGCGTAAGCTACGGTGGAAAGGGGCGTAAGCTACGCTGGGCAAGTTCTGACTGGGCGTAAGGTACGGTCAGTATGGGCGTAACCTACGGCCCTCTAGAAAAGTCATTTTTGGCGTAGAAGTTGGCGTAAACAGTTAGATTTTGGCGTAAGGTCCATTTTGAAGATAGGGATAGGCGTAAGCTACGCCCAAAGAGCCGTAACCTACGCCCGGGAGAATTATAACTAGCGTAACCTACGGCCCCAAGGGGCGTAGGTTACGCCCCATACTGGGCAGCAACACCACCAGCAGCAACAAGTGCAGAAACTCAAGACCCAAAAACCCCAAAAACGACCCAAACCAATCCAAAACGATTTGTAGGAACTTTTAACCCAATTTGAAGTATAATCAAACATTATTAACCATAAATACACATAACCCAACCCACAAATTCGACCAAAACATCATAATCGTCCACAAATCCTTCAAACCCTAACCCTAACCCTAATTTCCATTTTTACCATTTTCAAGTCTTGGAAACCCATAAAAACGACTAGAAACATAAGAACAAGCATAAATAGAAGTAAATGGGATGAATTTAACTTACCAAAACGTCTCCTTGAGCTCAAACCCAAATTTGACCTAATTGGGTAAAAATGCTAGAACTTGGCTTTGATTCTTTGATAAGACGAAAGTGAGATGAAAGTGACTATGATTTCTATGTTATAATCGATCCAACACTTACTTGATGCAAGAAATGGTGAAGAAATGAATTGAAATGGTTCCTTGCCTTTTTACTTAGAGAGAAAGAGAGAAAGAGAGATAGATAGAAAATGAGAGGGGGAAAAGAGTTAAGGGGGGAGAAATGGGTCTTGGGGGGCTGGTGGGTCATGGACTACCCACGGGCCGACCCGTTTCCCCTCTCAAGCCACAATACAACTAATTACACATTTAAACACCGACTACACATACAACGACCCGACCAACACACATTGTCATTTAATTCACCCAACGACCCACTTATTTCATTAAACAAGATTGTTAGTCAAATTTCACATAAAGTCAATGGGTCAAAATTCACGGATGTTACATTATTCCCCCGTTAAAAGAATTTCGTCCCGAAATTCAACAAAACCCTAATTATTATACAAATGCGGGTACTTAGACTTCATGTGATCCTCTCGCTCCCAAGTGAACTCGGCTCCACGTCTAGCATTCCATCTAACCTTCACAATGGTGTAGCGCTTCTTCTTGAGTCTCTTTTCTTGACGATCCAAAATCTCCACCGGCTCTTCAACAAAGTTCAAATTCGAATCAACCCTAATTTCATCCATAGGCACATGATGTGTAGGATCCGCCAAACACTTGTGCAAATTACAAATATGAAACACATCATGCACACCGCTAAGCTCTTGAGGCAATTCTAGCCGATAAGCAACTTTCCCGACTCGTTCAAGAATCTTGAAAGGACCAATATACCTTGGTGCAAGTTTTCCCCGCTTCACAAAACGTACGACGCCCTTCCATGGTGACACTTTCAAAAGTACAAAATCGCCAACTTCAAACTCCAACGGTCTTCGCCTCACATCGGCATACTTCTTTTGACGTTCACGGGCCAATTGCAACTTCTCCTTAATTTGAGATATTACCTTAGTTGTTTCAATCACAATTTCCGGCCCGATAAGTTGACTTTCCCCAATTTCCGCCCAAGCTAGAGGAGAACGACATACTCTACCATACAATGCTTTAAAGGGTGCCATTTGAATGGTAGCATGGTAGCTATTGTTGTATGAAAACTCTACTAGCGGCAAATGGTCTTCCCAACTTCCACCAAAATCGATTGCACACGCCCTTAACATGTCTTCAAGTGTTTGAATGGTTCTCTCGGTTTGCCCATCCGTTTGGGGGTGAAACGCCGTGCTCATGTCAAGACGAGTACCCATGGCTTTTTGAAAGGCTTTCCAAAAATTTGATTTGAAACGGGCATCTCTATCAGAAATGATAGAAATCGGCACTCCATGCTTAGATATTACTTCCTTGATGTACAAACGAGCCAAAGCGTCAAATTTATCGGTTTCACGAATGGCTAAAAAGTGAGCCGATTTCGTTAACCGATCTACTATCACCCAAATCGTGTCACGGCCGCTTCTCGTCTTCGGTAGCTTAGTAATGAAGTCCATTGAGATATGTTCCCACTTCCATTCGGGCATCACCGGTTGTACCAACAAACCGGGTGGCTTCTTGTGATCGGCTTTGACTTGTAAGCAAGTAAGACACTCACTCACATACCTAGCCACATCACGCTTCATGCCCGGCCACCAATACAAATCTTTCAAGTCAAAGTACATCTTATCCGACCCGGGATGGACCGAATAAGGCGATAGGTGAGCTTCATTCATAATAAGTGTTCTTAAGTCGCCGAAAATAGGAACCCAAAGTCTTTCAACCATGTATAGCCCATTATCATTCTTTCGGTCAAATAGTTGTTCCATGCCATCTAGGTTTTCGTTTCCAAAGTTTTCCGGTAGGGTGGCTTGAATTTGGGCTTCAATGATCCGATCACGAATATTTGGCCCTACCGTGAGGCTCATAGCTCTAGCCCGTCTTGGTTTCACTCTCTCCTTTCGGCTCAAGGCATCGGCTACTACATTTGCCTTGCCCGAGTGATAACGGATGTCACAATCATAATCACTAAATAGTTCTAACCAACGCCTTTGCCTCATATTCAATTCACTTTGGTTGAAGATGTGTTGGAGGCTTTTGTGATCGGTATAAATCACACATTTGGTGCCATAGAGGTAATGCCTCCAACACTTCAAAGCAAACACAACCGCCCCCAATTCCAAATCATGTGTCGGGTAGTTCTTCTCATGTACCTTCAATTGCCGAGAGGCATAAGCGATGACTTTACCCCTTTGCATAAGGACACAACCCAACCCTTGCCCCGAAGCATCACAATAAACCACAAAATCTTCGATCCCATCCGGAAGTGTTAAAATAGGAGCATCACATAGCATATCTTTAAGTGTTTGGAAGGCGTTCTCTTGTCTTTCGCCCCATTCAAAGTTTCTCTCCTTTTGAGTCAAGAGGGTGAGTGGTTGTGCAATACGGGAGAAATTTTCAATAAATCTTCTATAGTAACCCGCCAATCCAAGGAATTGGCGGATCTCGGATGGCGTCTCGGGTCTTCTCCAATTCTTGACCGCTTCAATTTTGCTTGGGTCCACATGAATGCCATCCTTGCTCACTACGTGACCAAGGAAGTGGACCTCTTCCAACCAGAACTCACACTTGGAAAATTTCGCATACAATTTCTCCTTCCTTAGTAATTCAAGCACTTCACGCAAGTGCTCCACATGCTCCTCCTTTGTCTTCGAGTATACAAGTATGTCATCAATGAACACAATGACGGACTTGTCTAAGTATGGTTGACACACCCGGTTCATCAAGTCCATGAACACCGCCGGTGCATTAGTCAACCCAAAAGGCATTACGGTGAATTCAAAATGACCATACCTTGTACGAAAAGCCGTTTTGGGGATGTCATCTTCATGTACCCGGAGTTGATGATAACCCGAGCGAAGATCGATTTTTGAGAAGTGCTTAGCTCCTTGAAGTTGATCAAACAAGTCATCAATTCTTGGGAGAGGATATCGGTTCTTCACGGTGAGCTTGTTCAATTCCCGGTAATCAATACACATTCTGAAGGATCCGTCTTTCTTTTTAACGAAGAGAACAGGAGCACCCCAAGGAGATTGACTAGGGCGAATGAAACCCTTCTCTTGGAGTTCCTTGAGTTGAGTTTGTAGCTCCTGCATTTCGGTTAAGGCTAGTCTATATGGAGCTTTTGCTATGGGCGCGGCTTCGGGAATCAGATTGATACGAAAATCAAGTTCACGGGGCGGAGGTAACCCCGGTAAGTCGTCCGGAAAAACATCGGGAAAATCACAAACGATAGGGACGGTCTTCAATTCTACCTTTGAGATGGTAGCACTAAAGACTTTAGAAGTTGAAGAATCGGAGGTTTCACCTTGAACCCTAAGAATTTTACCGTTAGCCAAAGGTATTTTAACAACTCTCTCGCCACAATCAATGGTTGCATTTACCGCCGCCAACCAATCCATACCCACTATAATATCAAAACTACCAATGTCAAGGGCATAAGGTCAATGAAGAAGTCGACATCTTCCAAAGTCAAGACACATTCTCGAAGTATTTGACTAATTCTAGTTAGCGACCCGTTTACCATTTCAATGTCAAGCACATAGTTTAGAGCACACGGATGCACATCAATCAAAGGAACAAAGTTAGAAGACACGAGGCTAAAATCGGCCCCGGAATCGAATAGAACGGTGGCATAGAGACCATTAAGGAGAAAAGTACCTGCTACAACGTTAGGATCATTGCGGGCTTCATTTGCATTGGCCGCAAAGGCTCGGCCGCGTGGTTGCACTTGGTGGCCTTGTTGTCCCCGGTTTTGATTAGGCCCGACCATTTGTAGTTGATTGGGATGAACGGCTACTTGAACTTGTTGTCCCACCCATCGAGGACAATTATTTCGGTAGTGGTCACGGCTACCACATTCAAAACATTCACCTCTTCTTTGGTTACCTTGAGGAGGAACGGCCCGAACTGGAGCCACATTCATTGGGCCCGCCCTTGGAGCTCTACAACTTCTAGCTTCGTGCCCGACTTGATTGCAATTAAAGCATGCACCACATTGGTTATTGGCGGGATGATGCCTGTTGCATCTCCCACAGAAAGGATGAGGCCCAGTATAAGCCCTCCTAGCCGGTTCCACCGCCGCCATTATCCTACCCCTATTTGCATTTTTGGGGTCAAACTTCCCCATTTTCCTTACCCCGCTCGACTCTCCCACCTCTTTCCTCTTGCTTGATGAGGATTTGCTCAAAACACCACTTCTCAATAAGTCTTCGGTCACACTCCCGGCTTGGTTGACCGCATTAGCCAAAGAAGTAGGCATGTTGGAGTTTACATAAGATCGGACTTGAGGGTTCAAGCCCAATACAAACTTCTGGATGGCCTGTGACTCGGTACCCACCAAGTGAGGAATGAGGGTAGACAACTCTTGAAAGCGTCTAACATAACCCTTGTAGTCGGCTCCCTCCATGCTGAGGTTTGCAAATTCGATGGTTAAGTTTTGCAGTTCATACGGAGGACAAAACTTTGCTTTTACCTTGTTCTTGAAGTCGATCCACTCCAAGTTATGAGTCCGCCCCAATGTTATTTCCTGATTCCACCAACTCAAGGCGTCATGCCTAAACATGCCGGATGCATAGGAAATCCGGTCATCGTAGGTGCAATGACTCCTTTCAATCACCGCTTCTATTGCCTCAAACCACCTTATACATTCCGTGGGACCACCTCTTCCATCAAACTCCGGTGCCCCACAACTTTTAAAGTCCTTAAATATGCATCCTTGACGGTATCCCCCATATTGATTATTCATGGGCATCCCAATATTAACTCCCACTGGTCCCTCTTCTTCATTCTCAACGGCATGAGGTTGGGCATTTTCGTTATCCATATTTTCTGGGGCTTCATTGTTTTGAGGCCCATTGTTTTGCCCAAGGTTTGCCGTGACCTGAGCAATAATGGTTGGCATGATATTGGCGATCGTTTGAGCGATCACCTCAGCCATATTTGGCTCAGGGATTTCACCACGACCCCTACCACGGCCCCTACCGCGACCTCTACCACGGCCCCTACCACGGCCCCTACCTCCTTGTACTTCCGGTTGAGCTTCCGGTTGAGGTTCTTCCTCTTCAGTCCTATAGTTAGTTCCGACTCTCCTTGGTCTCGCCATTTCTATAAAACAAGTGACACGTTGACCCGAGAGTTAGTCTCAAATGCTCACATGTTAGCCACACAAGTAGTCAATGCTCTCATACCGATATCACATACTCATTTCATGACATTATGCTAAGGCGAAAGTGTTAGCACTATAAGGGATTTTCACATATCGCAACGGATCATCAAGTAATCACGCTCATATATCATGCAGTTAAACAACTAACACGAATGATTCAAAGTATAGTCCGAATTCGATATGCTCCCTAGTTATTGACCGGGTATGTATACAAGGTGTACCAGCGGCTAACCTTCCACCTAATCAACTTCCATTAAGCATATCGGTTCCTTATTATACTTTAAGCCACTCGTGCGCAATCCACGATGTCATGAACTTGCTATAATATCGGGTAACCATAAAAGAGTTGATCGGGTTCTTTTAGGGTTGCCACAATATCATACTAAGTTAATGGCATCCCTTCATCTTGCCCTAAATCACCAAATTAATTCCAACAATTAACAACAACAAATCATAATAACCACATTCATCACATTGAATTCAAGCTATCACACAGGTAGTCTTAACTACGAACTCACACGGGGATTCACATAATTCACATTGCACACGAATTTCCTAACCATGCATGCTATATGAAGAGTTTTAACTTAAGCCGTAGTCTAGGTCAAACCGCCTAATTCTCTACGACCACGCATGGGCCACCATTCTGTAACACCCCAAGCCGAGGTCATCAACAATGTATGCAATGCTTACAATCGAATGTAAATGCATAAGTCGTGAACCAACAATCAATATTCAACAAACATAACCCAACAACCAGTATACTACCATCATACGCCAACAATCAATAATCAACAACATAAGCCACTAATCACAATTTAACCGACTATACGTACATATACTTCAGAGGATTCTACTTTCTTCAAGTCCCAGATGCTTATATATAGGGTCACCCGCAGCCTTCCCACCACATCTAGAACCCAATGAAGGGCATAACCGACTTCCATGTATGTACGTCTATCCTAATATAAAAGTAATACTTAACTAAAACATAGCCCAAGTCAATTAAACGAAACGAACTATCCCATCAATCCAACAATCAAGTCAACCAATCAATAATTCAAATATGCAAGTAAACACGCCAGGTTTACACTTTTCAGCCCGAATCTCAAGCGAGTAGGGAGATACGAAACTCACCTCGATTGGTTATGAAAGCTAAATTGATATAATGTCAAGTTATTGACGTACAATGTTCTCCTCGCGTCCAACACCTAGATATTGATCATATACATACACATTAACACGCATGAACACATATACGTAGCTTAACAAATTCTCGACAAAACCCTAATTAGGTTTCCAAAGTGCTTTCCGACGTTAAATGACTTCTACGACTCTAAATCAATGTTTTATAAGATAAGAAGTGAATTAGATTAAGACTCAGCGCGTAAAACGGTCTAGAAGGTCAAACTAGGTCAAACAAGGAACATTTTCCAGAAAACAAAGGCCGTAACTTACGGCCTTCAGGGGCGTAAGGTACGGTGGCAAAAATACAACAGGCGTAAGCTACGGTGGAAAGGGGCGTAAGCTACGCTGGGCAAGTTCTGACTGGGCGTAAGGTACGGTCAGTATGGGCGTAACCTACGGCCCTCTAGAAAAGTCATTTTTGGCGTAGAAGTTGGCGTAAACAGTTAGATTTTGGCGTAAGGTCCATTTTGAAGATAGGGATAGGCGTAAGCTACGCCCAAAGAGCCGTAACCTACGCCCGGGAGAATTATAACTAGCGTAACCTACGGCCCCAAGGGGCGTAGGTTACGCCCCATACTGGGCAGCAACACCACCAGCAGCAACAAGTGCAGAAACTCAAGACCCAAAAACCCCAAAAACGACCCAAACCAATCCAAAACGATTTGTAGGAACTTTTAACCCAATTTGAAGTATAATCAAACATTATTAACCATAAATACACATAACCCAACCCACAAATTCGACCAAAACATCCTAATCGTCCACAAATCCTTCAAACCCTAACCCTAACCCTAATTTCCATTTTTACCATTTTCAAGTCTTGGAAACCCATAAAAACGACTAGAAACATAAGAACAAGCATAAATAGAAGTAAATGGGATGAATTTAACTTACCAAAACGTCTCCTTGAGCTCAAACCCAAATTTGACCTAATTGGGTAAAAATGCTAGAACTTGGCTTTGATTCTTTGATAAGACGAAAGTGAGATGAAAGTGACTATGATTTCTATGTTATAATCGATCCAACACTTACTTGATGCAAGAAATGGTGAAGAAATGAATTGAAATGGTTCCTTGCCTTTTTACTTAGAGAGAAAGAGAGAAAGAGAGATAGATAGAAAATGAGAGGGGGAAAAGAGTTAAGGGGGGAGAAATGGGTCTTGGGGGGCTGGTGGGTCATGGACTACCCACGGGCCGACCCGTTTCCCCTCTCAAGCCACAATACAACTAATTACACATTTAAACACCGACTACACATACAACGACCCGACCAACACACATTGTCATTTAATTCACCCAACGACCCACTTATTTCATTAAACAAGATTGTTAGTCAAATTTCACATAAAGTCAATGGGTCAAAATTCACGGATGTTACAAATAAGGTTGAATTCAATAAAGACTAAATCAAAATCTTAAAATGAGGTCGAATTCAATAATGAAATAAGGTCGAATTCAATAAAGTCTAAATCAACATCTACAATTAAGGTCGAATTCAATAAAGACTAAATCAAAATCGACAATTAAGGTCGAATTCAATAGAGACTAAATCAAAATCGACAATTAAGGTCGAATTTAATAAAGACTAAATCAAAATTGACAATTAAGGTCGAATTCAATAATTAAATAAGGTCGAATTCAATAAAAACTAAATCAAAATTGACAATTAAGATCGAATTCAATAAAGACTAAATCAAAATCGAGAATTAAAATTTTGGATCTAAACCCGATTTGAGGTCGACATAAAATGAGGTCGACAAAGATCGAGTAATGTAATTATATTTTCGGCGGCTTCAAATCAATTAAAAAATGAAACCAACATCCATCAATTAATTATACAAACATTAATTACACAAGATGATACAAAATGATGAAACCAATTGATTTTGGTTTTAGATTTCTCGGCGGCTAAAAAAAAACGATAGCTTTAGCCGATTAGAAAATCATATTTTCGATATTTAGTGTTCCAGGCATTTATGGAACGAACAAAATACAACTACGAATCACGAGATCGAATGAACCAATGACTCATGATACCATATGTTGGAATTAATATGAAATGTGTGGTCTTGGTTCTCGCGTTTTTTTATAGAGTTTTCAGGATAACTCACCCCATATACATTTCTATATATATATATATATATATATATATATATTATATATATATATAATATATGTGGAGACAAATTAACTTTTTATGGATAACAACACTACTTATTGAAACGAAAGTTAATTATAAGTTATGTGTTCTGAAACCAACAGTCCATCAGAGGGGGATTAAGACTAGTAATATGATATATGAAGCTAATTGGAGGGTTAAACTTGTCACCTGATAGTTGTAAGTATGACTTGCATCATTGAATAAGTTTTAACATCTTCAAAAAATCAAGGTAATGGGTGGTCATGATGGGGAAGATGGGCACATGAAGCACCAACTCATTTACCGAACCTTTTTGGATCGATCATCCTGCACGGCTCGAACAAGCTAAGAACCCCATGTAGTCGACGACGATCAACATTTGCATGATGATCGATCGAGTGAGTTGGTAATACACGTGCCCTGCTTCTCCATCTTGCTCACCACACCCACTTAGCTAGCTAGCTCGATCGTATATATATGATCTTATTTATATAGGATCATATATCTATACTATATGCCAGCAGCCATCTAGCTAGCTTTCCAATCATCATATGATCGATGACATAACTATTAACTACACACATGCACACATATGTTTGTGTATATACATAGAGAGAAAGTGTGTGAGAGAGAGGGGGGGAGGAATTATTATTAATATGAGAAATATGAGATGTCATTGATAGGAAACTGAACTACTTTCTTGGTCATTTATAACAAATCAAATCAAAGTGGAGTTTGTTGTGTTTATAGTCCAAACAGCTTGTGACAACTACCATACCACCCTAGGACCACATTCCAGCCAGAATTGAAATTTGTTTCAAGAAAAAAACCTTTTTAATTACTATGAACTTTTGAAAACTAAATCCGTTACTTTTCCATGATGCATGATTAATCTTGATTCTTACGTTCAAATTTATATAACAATTAATTTTGATATTCTGATGAGTGAGTTTTTGACTTTTTCTTAGAGGGCTCCAAATGGTGTTGCTCACTTGCAAAGCGACGCACGTCACTTTTGTGACACGGTACCATAGGCACGCTCTCGTCCGTTTTGCAAATCACTTCCTCTTTTCAGTTAAGTGATGAGCATTTGACGAGGGGAAAGACAATGCAATGGGTTCCCATCCCAACCAATGCGCGCAAGCTAATCATTTATTTTCTTTTTTAATATATACGTAATAAAGAGAATTAGGTTATAACTAATTTTTTTTCCCGCGCTTCGCTGCGGGTTTTGACATATGTTAGCAAAATGATATTATAAGTTGATTTCGCGTTTAGATACCAAATTATAAGTTTTGATTATTTGTTATTATATTCGACATGTAAGCTCATTAGAAATACACCAATATATTATTAATATATATACTACTTATTAGAAAACTTAACTTTTAGCTATAATATTACCTGCGGTAGGCGACCGGAGTTAAAAAACATGTTAGTTTTAACTTGTTTTATACCGCTTCATTACTTTTGTTTATAATAGTAAATGTAACACCATTGTTGTCTAGAAGTTTTTGGTCATATTATCTCGACGGTGTATGAGGGGGTCTCTGCTATGGTAGAGAGGTTGCTCCGAGGTTCTATCTAAATAATAGAAAATGACCTCTGGATTTAGCATGAGGTAAGGATTAAAATCATGATCTTTGTCTCCAAAAGCAAAAAAGATAACCATTTAATCCAACCATGATAATTACTTTTGTTTATAATAATAAAATGTCAAAATTTACAACAACAATCCAAATAATTCATGCTCATACTAAAACCGTCCGAAAATTAAAGAAAACATACAATGAAAAATGATAGTATATAATTAATTAATTCTAACAGCAATATTTGATATATTAAAATTAAATGTTTTACAATTTAATGAAATTATACAAATTGCAAACATTTCAGATTAAATAGTTTATTTATGAGAAATGATAATCATAGCTCTCGGGGCTATGTTTAATACGTTATTACATGCATCAAAGGTTGTACAATGGATATCAATCTGTAAATATAGGAGGCGGTTATGTTCAATGTGCAAGTCATTTATGCATGTATCAACGTATTAAACATAGCCCCAGAGCTGTGTTTATCATTTCCCTTTATTTATTTTCTAGAAAGAAAATTTATGTTTTTGAAGTGTGTAGTGTGTACACTTACACGTGTTTGAGATGTTTATATTCTTCCACATATTCATAAAAGCAAGACAATTCCATGCTTAAAAAAAAACTGTGGGCTTTTATTTTTTATTTTAAAAGTCTTTTATTTTTTATTTTAAAAGTCATTCATTTTCTTCCATTTCCATTTCACTCATCTTACTCCAACAAAAAGCTATTGAGGTTGAAGACCGGTAAGAATATACTGTACATATAATTTACACCATCCCACCATGTCTCTCCCACACAACTCATATTTGACAATATTTTTCTAACCCATCGCACTCACAAAATCTTCAATCACCATGACCCCCATCCCCCAACCGCCATGGTCACCAACTGTTTGTCGTATCCCCATCCGACCGCTGCAACCAGGACTCCGTCATTGCAACGCGTACTCCGATATGAGGTTGCTGCAAGCCTCCAACATCGTGTCGTTTCTCTTTGATGTTTGTGTGTGTAAATCCATGATATGTAATGTTTGTTCTAAGTATCAAGATTTTACCTGATTCTTTGTTTAGTTTTCTTTCTTCTATTCTACAGCTACCATGATGATGATGACGACATAAGTTTCAGAATAATGTATTTTTTAAATTTTGTTGTTGTTGATGAAAGCATTTATTGAATTATACCTTATGCTTGCAGGCTTGTACCAAGTCCATGGTTAGAAAGTTAAAAAATTGTATATGATTTATGCTGTTGTTACTTGTACCTGATGCATATTATATTATACTTTTAGCTACAGTGAAATTGGTGAGAGGCGCCGACGTTACATTTTAGATGTATAAATATAAATATATATAATTTGTGTGAGGTTTTTTCATTTAAAACCCAAATTTTGGGTGAGATCCAATGACTAAATCTTGACCCTTGATTTATCCCCAAATTAATCCTCTTCCCCCTCTCCTTTCCTTCTTCTCCGGCGAGACAGCCGCCGGCCACCACCTCCTTCTTATTCTCCGGCGAGACAGCCGCCGCCACCACCTCCTCCTCCTTCTCCGGCGAGACAACCACGGCGTCGGCGCCGGCAACAAGGGCTACGCTCGTACCGTATCAAACCGTCACCATCTCTTGGATCGCCGCTCATCAAATCCATACCATTCTCATATGCATCCGGTGACAACCCCTTTAGAACGGATGAGGGCAACGCCGTACCGTATCCACCAGAAAACGAAACTGATTATCGCCGGAGATGTCGTCGCCGCCGCCGGAGATGTCGTCGGAGATGAAGATGAGCGCCAGAGATGTCGCCGGAGATGATCGGTGATGTCGCCGGAGATGAACCTTTTCATGTGTAAGTTTACTTTTAATCCCATCCATTGATGATTGTTGATCTAATGGTTGAGATTAGATCCTTGGATCTCACCAATTTTGGTGGTTTCTTGTAAATACAACTCTAATTCATGTTAACACTAAAAATGTCATGTTTTTAATTTTCAAAGTCTAACATTTGCAACTTTGACCTTAAATAATTTTATTTGTGTTAGATAATACTTGATGAAAGTTATATGAATTGATTGTGTTTTAAACGTGTTTTTTAATGGTATAACTTTTATCAAGTTTTATATAACCCAAAAAATTATATATAAGGTCAAAGTTTAAAAATAAAGACTTTGAATATTCAAAGTATGACACTTCTAATGCGACAGAGGGAGTATAAGATAACTAGATCATTATCCCGCGTAATACGCGGGATGAATATATTCAACTAATGACATTTTAATGTTTTATAATATACTATATACATGCATAAGTATCGATAAAACGTATCAAATATTTATATGATTATCTATGAACCAATAACTTTTACATATGATACTAAAAATTATAAATTTTTATTGAAAAGATGTAAAAAGTAGATGTGTATCATTACTCCATTCTCGCATTGAAAGTGATTGTAGAATATTTCAACCAAGTGAAGAAAAAACAATATGGCGATTACTTTCAATGAACGCCGTTAAAAAGACGGTAATATCACTACAACAAATTAAATAAGTCTAATATTGTAACACCCGTCGTTTAAAAATATGGATTTCCAAAAATTTTCGCCTAACGGCGTCAAAGAAAGCGGAAGTAAACTTTAAAAGACCAAACCAACAAAATCTGTTTGGTTCATTTATTAACTGGTGTTACTAGCTATATCATCAAAACAAGTTCAAATGGAAACCCATCGGTTGCCCAACATTAAACAACCGACAACATAGTAAACGCAAATCATAAATGTCTAGAGCAATCATCTAAAGCGAGCAGCCACTATGGGTAACTATAGTCATCCTCATTGCAATCTACCCATGCCTCGCACTTCTCACATCTACCTACTCTCTAATGTTGGACCTGAGGGCACAACACGTTTAAAAAGAACAAGTGTTAGCTAACGAATTAGCTAAGTAAGATAACACATCATTAATAAAACATTTGTCCATTTAAACATTATGGGAAAGTCATTTGAATCGTTAAGGCACAAATCACATCATACATTACATCTCACATCAAACATCTTCATATAGGATGGGTCATCCTAAATGTGCCTAGTCATCTTTTGCATCTTCACATATAACATCTAACATCTTTGTATTTGTGACATATGTCACGCATCTCATATAACATATACATCTTTGTAAGGGTGACATAAGTTACACCCGACTAGATGGACAAACCTTACGGCTGTACATCAATGTCGTTAAGAAATGGCAAGCCAATCCCAGAGTAATCCGTATGTTCAAGACAAATGGGGCGGGTCAGACCTCCCGTATTACTCTTCACATCTTTGACCATGTTCCAAGGAGCCACCTGAGCAACCACATCTACGCACCCGCCGGGAAAGGGCAAGTACGGGTTAAGCTTAACACTTTCATCTAAAATTACGAGCTCGATTTCACATCTCATATAGTTTAGGTGTTCATATTACCTAAACATTATCACATATACATCTTAATGTTTGGGCCCTTAAACGTGCACGTGTCATGGCAACTTAATAAGTCTAGTGGAGTAGATGAACAAGCCATACAATCATGCACATTTCACATATCACCAACATATCATCACATTTTAATTCATCTCAAGACATTACATAGCATTTCATAGCATATCATTACATCTCATATCATTGCATAACATTTCATAGCATATCATTACATTTCATATCATAGGGACTGCATTTCAGGCCTCAACAGTCATTTACATAGCCCATATCACCTCCCGAGTAACCCCGAATACCCATAAGCAATCAAGATATCAATTGGGAAGTTATTATATGAAAACCATGTTTTTTTTGAACCCTCAGCGTGTCAAAGTAGTGTATCTTACCTCGTAGAAGCGTAAAACAAATGATAACGTAAATTACCAAGCTTTGCAAGTATTCCCGACTACCTATAAGTATTGAACGACCATAATGAGCTAAACAAGTACCTACTTACTTATATTCATGAATCAAGCCTAAATATCAATAAACATGACCCATGACAAGGCTTGATGCATCGGACATTCGATTAATACTTTAGAGCTTACATAACTCGGCGGAACTCGGCATTCACTCACTAAATTAACCTTTCTGAAAACTTGACATCATAATCATCTTTTAAAAGCATTACCATTAGAAAGTAGACTCTCTCGCGATTCCGTGGATAGCTTATTTGTCAAAAACGGAGTTACGGTTCAAAAGTTATGGCCTTTTGAAAATTCTGTCGCTATTGCGTCGCAATGGGATAATTGCGTCGCAACTTAAGTCACTGCATTTTTGTTACGCCTCAACTAAGGAGTTGCGTCGCAACTAGCCCTGATTCTGCACAAACCTCATTGTTTAACCTCCAAAACTTAACCAAACACACCCCAAACGACCCCAAACCTTATGAACGACTTTTGTACCTCAAAATTCATCATTTTAAGACCATAGTGATGCAATGAAATCATTGATTAACCCCTACTTGATTTGCATCACAATAACAAACGTTTTAGGTTACCGAATCGATTAAAACTCACGATTTTGACATCAATTGATCCTCTAAAGATCTAGATCAGTTATGGAACAAATTATATGATTGAAATGACATAAAATCAATGTTATTATACCTTTAACACCTGGATATTACAATAAGGATGCAAAAGGCTTGATCAATGACACCCGAATCAACACGTTTGAAGAAGATTTGCAATGGAAATCAAATGGAGAAGGAGGGGACGATTTTGGGGAGGCACACGAAGCTTTAGGATCTGATTAATGTCAATTAGGTTAGCCTAATTGACCCCAAAAACCTGGATACATCTTTCAAAGGTTCACAATTAAGTCCCTCCACTTCACATCTTTACATCTAAGGCTTAAACAGCCTAACGGGAATACTTCTCGACATATTAAACACATTTAATCATCTATGACATCTTAAACACATTAACATATACATCATTAAGGCATTGAAGCCTCGGACATATAGCACATTAACCACATATAAGCATTAAATCTCCTAGAGACTTAACGGACACAAGGTGTTGACTTAACGACATAAGTCAACCGTTAATTAAAAGTTCGGGATGTTACAATTACCTCCCCCTTAAGAGGATTCTGTCCTCGGAATCACTTTAGCATTAAATAGGTGAGGATAGTTCCGAATCAACTTCAACCGTTAATATGATTCCATCTCACTATCACAAGCTCAATTAACTTCTTACGAAGCTGCTTTTACTTCTGACCAAGAATCTCAACTGGAACATCTACAATCATTTATTAGCATCAATACTCACATCTTCTAATGGAGTCACATTGGTTTCATCATTACGGCATATGTTCAATAACACTCACGAAAGTACTCTGGATGTCATCTAAAAGCAATACACAAGCACATATCATATACCTTCTAGAGTTTACCCTTTTATGAAGGTCATACACATTAGATAACGGAACTCCATTCTTACTTCACCTATATAGAAAGTGGTAAGCTTCACCACGTGCACATACTCATGAGTAACGAGAAGAAGAAGCATTTTTATCAACTAGTCTACAACGACTCATATCACATCATTGCCTCTTAGGGATTATAAGCGACTTCGTCACATAACCATAGTCATATAAGTACATTTCTGCTTCGGAATAACCAATCGTTGCATCTTTTCATATAACGTTTTGCGCTCAGGTTTGACTTGAGCACAAGTCACACATTTTTACACATGCATTATCAAATCATTCTTGATATTTGGCCATCAATAGATGGGTTTCATATAAGCATACATCTTTGTACCAACTGGATGAATAGAACATTAGGACCTATGGGCCTCCTCAAGCACTAGCTCTCGGTTGCCACCAAACAAAGGTACTCAAATTTGGCCCTTGTAAGTCTGAAGGCCACGACTGTTCACCTCCATCTCTAGTCGTTTCTTCTTGCCTAAACCTTCATCATTCACATTAGCATCTAAAAGAGCTCCAACCTGAGCCGACTTGATAAGTTCAAGCAACCCAAATTCACTCGAGCAATCATAGCACATATCTTACTAGTAGCTCTCCTTTTCGACTCAAAGCATCCGCCACGACATTAGCTTTGCCTGTATGGTGCTTGGTTTAACATTCATAATCTCTAAGTAATTCCATCCATCTTCTTTTATCTCACATTCATATACGTCTAAGAAAACACATATTGTAAGCTCTTATGATCAGTGAATAGTGTGCACTTAGTGCCATATAAGTAGTGTCCCCACAACTTCAATGCAAATGCCACTTTTACAAACTCTATATCATGAGTGGGGTAATTCTTCTCATGAGGCTTTGTTTTGGTCAAAAATTTACCTAAGATAATCTACGATGAAGACTTAGATTAATAATGTAACCAAACTTTCGTTCGTGAGGTTAAGGGCTTAAAAAATATGTTGAGATTCGAAGATGCGTTTAATAAAAAGATTTGATAAACGATTATGTCGACTAAACAAGAAATTAAGATCTAAAACAATGATAATTAGAATTATAAGTATCGAAATAAAAGAACTAATGATAAATATTGCTAATCAAAGTAAAGATCTTATAAATAATGCTTGAAAAGTAAAGAGTAAAGAGCAAGAACACCGAGATTTGTTAACGAGGAAAAGCCCTTAATCCTTTAAGGATCGCCGGCATAAAAACCCCGGGAGGAAGCAATCGTCTCTGCCTTTGTTCTCTTATTAATGGTTGTTAAAATGTTTACAATGGTGGAATTCGGTTGATCAATGTATCTAAGTGTGTGAATACAAGTGAGTAGTATGCTCTGAATAAAAATTATGATGTTCCTAAGATCGATCAGCTCCTTCATTATATAGACCTAGGATCTAACTAACTATGCGAAATTGTAGGGATCTTCCAGGTCTTCGTTGATTTGAACGTTGGAGCATATCTTGACCAGTCTTGTGAACGTTGAAGCTTTTCTCCTCATGCTGAAATCAACTTGAAGTCCGATCTTGGCAGACTAAGTCTTCTTTGCGTGTTGAAGTTTAATCCCATGTGTGAAATCCTTTCTTTACCGTTTGAGATATTTTCCTTGGCTTCATATCGAATATTCTGGAATCTGCATGCTTATCTCATGTGGAAATGATAATAATAGTTGAAACATAACGTTAGCAAAATATTAATAAGTAATCAGAATATTCAACTATGTCAAGATCCTAGCATGTCAAGATCTTGGACCTTCAGGATATTGGTACTTGAAATTTCAACCATAACAATTGTCCTCAAAGTTATTTTAATAAAATCTATTTTGTTGAAATAACTTTGAATCTTCTAGAGAAAGCCTTGACCGAAGTCAACTAGTAAATTTTGAAACTATCTTAATATAAGACGCGTGGAACTTGGAGAGCCAAGAGTTGTGATGCGATATGTAACAACTTGACGGTTCATTTCCTATCTTTTTACCCCTATATATAAGGATACAGTTTTTCTCTTTTGAAAATCACAAATATTTTTCTTTTTTCCTTATGCTTAAAAAATTACAAATAATTTTTTCGATTTCCATTAACTCTCATAATATTACAATGTCAGAGGTTACAAGTGGCGAATCTCATCTTCAAATTCAAGATCCTCCAAGAGTCGATTGGGGGGTCAATAAATCAGAGAAGAGACTCCTTCATGTATGACAAATTATTTCAAATTTATCCATATTTTTCGAAAACTAATTTTTATCTTTTTCTACAGTGCTTCTCCCAGATGCGATATGCGCATATGGAGGTTGCAAAAATTAAAGACGAAGAATTGAAGAGACAAAACCAATATATTCAATGGCTTCTAGAATCAAGGAAAGTCCAGATGTCAAGAATAAAGGAACTGGAAGAAGAGTTGGCCAGAACCAAAGAAGAACTTCAAACAGCAAAAGTGGATTTGATCTACTTAAGGGTTGCTAAAAAGTTGAAGTCTGACTCTTCTTAGTAAAATGTTCTTATGGGCGATGAAGGATATGATGCAAAGGCCAGAGCCCATATTTTTAAACTCTTTTGTTAGCAGGAAAATCGAATCGGTAGGGGATGTGTTTCGTAGAATAACAATGTACTTAGGAGGGGCAAGATTGATCTGGCACGATCAATCATGGTTGTAAAACTGCTTTCGAGTAGTTTTTTGTAAATATTTTTTGAATGAATGAAAACTGTTTTTTGATCCATTTCATTTTTGAACTCGAAGACCAAAACTGTTATTAAGGGTAAAAACAGAAAATGACTAATCAATTAAATGACGTCACATGTCAGTTAATAATTATACTTGACTTATTCGACTACATCAACAGTAAGTAATCAAATCAACGCAGTAATTAAGGAGTAAGATACATGCACCTTTTATACGCAATTAAGATCCCACTTGTAGGCTATGATCTCTAGTTCGCAGTATCTTTATATGTTGTTAGTCTCCACTTGTTCCTGTATTAAAATAATATGTGTGGGACTGGATTGAATTTTTGGAGGGGATTAAAATTAAGAAGGGAATTCTTAATTTTAAGATTTTCATAGGGACATTGGTGTTCAAGATATAGAGGGGGTCTCAATATCTTGAACTTGCTTGGGAGGCGTGGTTAGCCTTTTTCGTGTGTTTGTGTAATGGGTGGCGTGGTTAGCCAATTTCGAGAGATCAATGGTAACACCAACAACCAATAGAATTAATTTCGACGACCTTGGAATTTAACCCTTCAATCGTGAAATTATTTAACGTGCGACACGGGCGATTTTAAGAGAAGGTGAAAACCTTCAACCAAAAGTTGGCGTGAAAGCCAAAAGGTGAAGACCTTGTTCCACGTTGTAATGCATGTGTTTGATGATATTGATCATCCCTTGAGATCTACAAAGCAAAATCTTAAAAACTGACGTTAGCCATTTGGCTAACGCCACTCCGACGCTCAAGTCAGTATCATTATTTTGGAAAATAAAATAAAAAGTAAATAAAGTAAAAGTAAAATCCAAGAATAAGAAATCATACCTGAGTTTGTCAAAAGACAAAATAAATTACACATGATAGGTTTTGAGATGAATGGCATTCCAAGCTTCTTGGAACTAAGTTACCTTGTAAATCTTGAAGCCGATAAGATCCTTTTCCAGCTTCTGCCTCGATCAAATAAGGACCTTCCCATTTTGGATTTAATTTCCCATCTGGCTTGGTTAAAGCTTTCTTGAGAACTAAATCACCAACTTGGAATCGTCTTAATCTTAAATTTTTGTTGTAAGACTTAGCGATTCGTTGTTGATAAGCTACTATTCTTATCTTGGTTCTCTCCCGTAATTCAGTTACAGCTTCTAAGTCTTCAAGCAGCAACTCTTTATTTTTCTCATAAGTTAACAAACTAATTCTAGCAGTAGGTAGATCCATTTCAGTGGGTAAAACTGCCTCATCTCCAAAGGCAAGTGAGAATGGAGTTTGTCCAGTAGCACTCTTCGAAGTTGTTCGATCAGCCCATAAGACAAATGGTAGCTCTTCAGCCTATTTTCCCTTTGCTTGTCCCAGTCTCTTCTTCAAATTATTCATGACAATTTTGTTGCTTGATTCTGCTTGACCATTAGCTTGTGGATGGACTGGAGTAGAAGTAATCATCTTGATGCCCCATCTTTCACAAAAGTTTGTAGTTTTCTTGTCAATAAATTGTAATCCATTATCACAAATAATCTTCGCTGGTACCCCAAATCTTGTCAATATGTACCTTTTAATAAAAGATATAACATGTGATTCATGAATCTTGGCGTATGCTTCAGCTTCAATCCATTTTGAAAAATAATCCGTCATAGCCAAAAAATATTTCTTCCCAGCTGAAGATTCTGTTATTGGCCCAACAATATCCATTCCCCATTTCATAAATGGCCCGACCGATGACCAAACGGTCCGGGCTTCGGTCCTGGATATTTCTGATTTATCGGGTTCGGTCCAGTTCGGTTCTAAACCCGAAAATTTCCGATCTGGGCCGATTAAACCGAAAGTTACATATGTGTTACTTATATTATATATACACGATATTATATACGATACATTCATAAATATATAGATATTTACATACTAAAAAGTAAAACACCATTACAGTTTCTTGGGATTGTTAAAAAATTTCGAACCAGCCTTTCGTCTTCCTCGGTTGTGAAAAGCTCCATTGATGCAAAACGAAAAATATATATGCACAAAGTATACATATATATAGATACACATATATATTGATTAAAGTAACATGGTTCTTGTGAAAAGTAAATGGGTTGAAGTATAGATATAGGAGAACTGAGAACTATAAATTGATTCCAGTTTTCAAAGATTGGTATTATTATTTTATTATTATAACTAATAGACAAAGAAGTGAATGAATGAATGGTAAATGTCCACGTTTCTTTCCCTATTCCCTATTTCCAACTTCTAATATTAATATTAAATTATTATTATTATACTTGTTTACTTTACATCCTGTTATACACTACTAACCCACATATATCTCATATGTGTATCTTATCACTTCACTCACATATACAACAATATAAAAAAACGACAAAGAGGGATGTCTTCCCTCCATCACCTCTGATAATTTACAGAAATGCCATCACATCCGATTTTGAATCCCATGAAGCTCAGTTTCGGGCCCCTGCTCATCGCTACTATGGCAGAAGGTATTTGAGGATTTAGCCCAACAAGATTTCAAGCCCATTGCCATTTTCGGTCCTACCCTTAAAATACCCGAACCGACCCGGGCTAACCCGGAACCGAACCGGACCGCCCGAGCATGTATCGGGCCGGGCTTCGGTCTGGGTTTTCTTAATACGCATTTTATAGGGTAATTAGTCCTAACATGTATAGCATGCGTTTCAAAATAATGTCTAAGTTTAGTAGATGCCATAACTAATGCAAGTATGAGTTTTTCGAGATGAGAGTACCTGGTTTCAGCATCAATTAAACTTTTACTTACATAGTAGATCGAATTTTTTGTTCTTTTTTAAGATGTCATAAAATTCTTTGCATCTATCAGAAGATCTTGATATGAATCTATTCAAAGCTGCCAATCTCCCAGTCAATCTTTGAATATCTTTAGCATTCGATGGTGACTTCAAGTTCAAGATAGCCTTGATCTGTTCTGGGCTTGCTTCTATTCCTCTTTTAGTGACCATATATCCCAGAAATTTTCCAGCGCCAACTCCAAAATTGCATTTTGCAGGGTTCAGCTTCATGTTATATCTGTCCAGGATGTTGAAGGCCACTTCAAGATCTTTCAAGTGATCTTCAGCTCTCTTTGATTTCACCACCATGTCATCTATATAGACTTCCATCGTATCCCCCAGTTGGTCTTTGAACATCATGTTAACTAGCCTTGATCTGTTCTGGGCTTGCTTCTATTCCTCTTTTAGTGACCATATATCCCAGAAATTTTCCAGCGCCAACTCCAAAATTGCATTTTGCAGGGTTCAGCTTCATGTTATATCTGTCCAGGATGTTGAAGGCCACTTCAAGATCTTTCAAGTGATCTTCAGCTCTCTTTGATTTCACCACCATGTCATCTATATAGACTTCCATCGTATCCCCCAGTTGGTCTTTGAACATCATGTTAACTAGCCTTTGATATGTTGCACCTGCATTTTTAAGACCAAAAGGCATAGCAATATAACAATAAATACCTGTAGGGGTCATGAAGGCGGTGGCTTCTTGATCTTCAGGTTCCATTTGAATTTGCTGAAATCCAGAAGAAGCGTCCATTAAAATGATTAGCTAAAAGTAATGAATCTACATATACCTTAAGATTTCTAATGTTCATATCCTTAGCTAATTGCATACCAGAAATTAAAGCTTCATATTCCGCTTCATTATTAGTGGCTATAAAATGACAATTCACTGCTTGGGGTATGATATCCCCCTGTGGCGATTTTAGTACGATACCTAGTCCTATTCCTTTAACATTAGCTGCACCATCAGTGTATAAAATCCATTTTTCAGTAGCTTCTTCTAACATTTTTACTTCTATAGATCAATTACTTCTTTGATATGAATCTATTCAAAGCTGCCAATCTCCCAGTCAATCTTTGAATATCTTTAGCATTCGATGGTGACTTCAAGTTCAAGATAGCCTTGATCTGTTCTGGGCTTGCTTCTATTCCTCTTTTAGTGACCATATATCCCAGAAATTTTCCAGCGCCAACTCCAAAATTGCATTTTGCAGGGTTCAGCTTCATGTTATATCTGTCCAGGATGTTGAAGGCCACTTCAAGATCTTTCAAGTGATCTTCAGCTCTCTTTGATTTCACCACCATGTCATCTATATAGACTTCCATCGTATCCCCCAGTTGGTCTTTGAACATCATGTTAACTAGCCTTTGATATGTTGCACCTGCATTTTTAAGACCAAAAGGCATAGCAATATAACAATAAATACCTGTCGGGGTCATGAAGGCGGTGGCTTCTTGATCTTCAGGTTCCATTTGAATTTGCTGAAATCCAGAAGAAGCGTCCATAAATGTGAGCATCTCGTGTCCAGAAGTTGCATCGACCATTGCATCAATATGTGGCAGTGGAAATGGATCTTTTGGGCAGGCTTTGTTGAGATCAGTGAAGTCTACACAAACTCTCCATTTTCCGTTTTTCTTTTTCATCACCACCACGTTTGCTAGCCATTCAGGAAATTTTACTTCCCTAATCATTTTCGCCTTTAATAATCTCTCCACATCTTCTTGTATAATTGCATTTCTTTCTGGAGCGAATTTTCTTCTTTTTTGTTGGATTGGCTTGAAACTTTTATCAATTCCAAGCTTGTGTGTAATCACATCTCTAGATATTCCAGTCATATCTTCTTGCTTCCAAGCGAAAGTCTTCATTCTGGCTTTTAGAAAATCAGTAAGTTTGACCTCCAATTCTTTCGAGATCTTTGCGCCTAATAATACTTTAATATTAGGATCTTCAGGGACCAGAACAACTTCTTTAACATCTTGCTCCTCTGGTTCATCAAAAAAAAAAAAAAAAAAAAAAAAAAAAAAAAAAAAAAAAAAAAAAAAAAAAAAAAAAAAAAAAAAAAAAAAAAAAAAAAAAAAAAAAAAAAAAAAAAAAAAAAAAAAAAAAAAAAAAAAAAAAAAAAAAAAAAAAAAAAAAAAAAAAAAAAAAAAAAAAAAAAAAAAAAAAAAAAAAAAAAAAAAAAAAAAAAAAAAAAAAAAAAAAAAAAAAAAAAAAAAAA
>CM067172.1:91843805-91881396 GCA_034093135.1 Erigeron breviscapus
GATTTGAGAGTTATTGGGATATCTGGGAAAGATTCAAACTGGGGCTCACTGGCATCAGTACCAGCAGCCTCTTCAACCTGCATAACGGCTTCAGTGCCAAGTGTTCTTTGTGCTAATTGTGCACTGGTATCAGTACCAGTAACTTGTTTTCGTTGCACGATGCTTTCAGTAGCAAAGGCTTTTTCAATAGCACTGGAAACAACAACTTCTTTATTCTTTCTAATCAAACCTTCTTGAACACCAGACGACTTATCCCCCTTGGATTGATCTCCAGTTCTTGACTTGAGATCATTCCACAACTGTTCAAGCATATGTCTGTCCAGTTCACCAAACGTTCTTCCAGCCACTGAAGTTGTATCATTCACAATTTTTTTAAGTGCCTGCACTTCCTTTTTAACAAATTCAACTTCTTGAGGCAAGTGCTTTGGCATCTCAGAGTTAACCATTCTCACAAATTCTGGCAACAGTCCATCTTGAATTGTTCGAAGAACAGACCCATAAATCTCTTCAGTGATTTCTTTCAGCATACTGTGTCTGAACTTCTTAGCAACCTCATCACTGATGGTGCTAACAACTACATTCTGATCAAGTGATGGCCTACTCTCCAATGAACTCACCCTGGTAACCATTTTCTTAACCTCATCTGTCAGACCTGCCAGTGGTTGTACAATTTTACTTTCCACCGCAGTCTGAACAGAACTGACTAGCCTTTCTTCTAATCCCTGGACTGCCACTTTTATATTTTCAGAATGTTATTTGTGGCCAGTACCAGTTCATCCAGCTTCTCAAAGACAAGCTTCTCATTCCCAGCAAAAACATTCATTTCTGAAGCTAGATTATTTGATAATAAAGACTTGAAGTCAGAAATAACCTGGGATGAAGATTGCAGTGATCTCTCCAGGTCCGCCACCTTACTTAAAAGGCCTTGGACCTCGGCTGAAGACGAAGAGGAGGGACCACTGGGAGGATCAAGATTGGAAGTCATTCTGGTCATAAAAGGTACTTGTGTCCAGACCTCTTCAGAAGTAGTTTCAGCAGTTACTATAGTAGAGTCCAGCACACGTGGTTCAGATAAGTCAACTGGAGTTTCAAGTGGTGAGGGTTGAGATTGTGAAATTTGAATTGTTGGTGGAGTGAAGTATGGAGTGGTTTGTGGAATTGAAGGTGGTGGTGGTGGTGGCATGTTGGATTCTGGTGGTGGCAAATTTGTTTCTGGTGGAGGTGGTGGCATTTCTGGTAGACGCTCTATCTCTACTACATCATCTCTAAGAAAACTCATGTCAGTGTCAAAGTTATGACCTTCTGACATGGGTGAATCAGCTTCATCCCAAAAGGTTTCACCAACAGTCTGATCACCAACTTGTTCACCAGCTTCAACATTCAAATCAATCTGAGCTTCTTGCTCACCAGTTACTTGTTCATCAGCCTGAACAACTTGTTCTACCTGCTCATCAGTCTGTACATTCTCTATCTGCTCAACAGCCTGTAACATCCTCTGTCTGTTCAACAACTTGTACATTTTAACTTGTTCAACATTCTCTTCTGGTTTAAAAATTGGAGACCCATCTAAATTCATAACATCACCAGGATGTCTTTCTGGATTCACCTGAACTCCATCTCTCATAAGACGCCTATTTGATCTTGGTCGACTAGGAGGTTCAACATTTGGTGGGTTGTACAGCTTCTCTATCTACTCAACGTTCAGGAGCCACTTGTCTGATGGGTTGTACAGCTTCTATAATCTGAACATCTTGGTCACTAGAGGGTCCTTCACCAACTTGACCTCTACCTGGAGCCACTTCTACTTCTTCCCTTTGAAAAGAGAGCATGGTCTGAGGAATATCTACCTCATTCAGTGGAGATCTTAGGTTGGTCAGATCCCTCATATACTCACACAGAAAAGTGAGTAGTTTCAAAATCGTACTGGTCTCCAAGAGCTCTTTAAACATCAGTGAAAGAAACGGATATAAGGAACAAAGGCTTTTCTACCTTTCACTTAAGACGCTCTACCAGATCATCAAATAGAATCTGAGCAAAATCTACTTTGAGTCCAAACCAGAGGTAGTAGGGAATCTGGAGATGAGTTTGATTTATCTGGTCCAACCCTCCATAACTGCCTCCCAAACATTCAACAATATGTGTGAAGAAAAATCTCCATGAGTCTGACAGTCTGCTCATGTAGACTGTTCCCTTTCTGGATAGCTGGCCATGCTCATCCACAAATTCTGTGTGCCCCATCAGTCTGCACACTTCCCTTGTATTGATACCAGAGGGAAGTTCAATGGGCAACTCATTTTGTTCAAATTAATTCAACTGTAGAACAAACATGAGTAAACTAACAGAGAAACTTAAGGATCTGGTACCTCCCTTGAGAGTATAAGTAATTGATGAAGTTTCATCATCATATTGTGCAGTGTACCAGAATTCACAAAGATAGTCATGGTACATCCTCCCTGGATTTAGGGTCAATGCACCATATAGAGGACATGAGAGAAAAAATGTGTTTAATCTCCCAATAACGGATTGGGCATTATGAACACTGGAAAGAGAGAGTTTGGCCATCCAGTTGTTCATGTTGATTCTAATAGCTTTTGCCTCTCATGAGATATGAGGTGCCCTTACAACATTTTCAGCAGGAGCATATTCAGCGGCGAGCATGTTTTTATGAGAGTTTGATTGTCTAGGTGCCATTGAATATGATAAATAGATGAAGATGAAATTGAAGATTAGGGTTTTGATGAAGATTTGATGAATTGAAGTAAATACGAGAGTGATATATGATTGGAAATTGAATGGGAGAGTTAATGAAGAATGAAGAAATAAATGAAGGAATTTGAAGGATTGGGGAGTAAATATGTTCGAAGTAAATGCAAATGAAAGTGAAAGTGGGTATATATAGGAGAGAGAATGTGAACTCAAACGGTTAATTTGAAATTATCAAATAAAATTTTGATCGGGTTCTGAGATCCGCATTAATTACATCACATCACACATAAATGTGTGACGGTTTACAGCCCACAAACAGTATCAAGTTGCACTTTTTGTCTTCCCAAGGTAAAAATACCATCATTTCTTTGAAAAATTTACATGCCACGTAGATAATAAGATAAATATCAAGATAAATATCTTGTCAAAAAGATTTTGCATACGTGGCACGCACAATGACCAAGTATTAAAAATATTATGACTGACGTATCAATGCATCTGGAGGTTGACTGGACACACCAGTATCACTGGTGGATTAGTCCAGTGAAGCATGCACTGATGGTACACTGGAGGGACACTCCAGTAAAGTACCAGTGAAAACCATTTTGAAAGACTGGTAACCTCAAACGTGCACGTCAACTAATACAGACAAATGAGAGGGACACATTTACAAGGAGACAAAAGTCACCTCAAACATGCACTTCAACCTATCTAGTTACCAGTGAGAGGGACACATTTACAAAGTACCAGTAATATTTTCTGAAGAATTTGTTCAGTGAGAAAATAAATTAATAAATTCCCCCTGAAAAATAAAACATTTTTAAGAAAAAAATATCTTTCAAGTCTTCCCCCTGGAATGTTGATCCAGAAATCTATTAATGCAAAGATAGTACACAACGGCGTTCAATACCAAGGTTCCAGATTTAAGGGTTTAACATTCCCAACTCACCAACAAGATATTCAAAAGTTTTGACATCCAGAGGTTTAGTAAAAATGTCAGCGAGTTGTTTGTCAGTGGGAATAAAATGGAGTTCAATGTTGTTTTTCATAATATGATCACGAATAAAGTGATACCTGAAATCAATGTGCTTCGTTCTGGAGTGCATGACTGGATTGTTTGAGATAGCAATGGCACTGGTATTATCACAAAAGATTGGGGTCTTTGAATACTTAATACCATAATCAAGCAACTGGTTCTTCATCCAGAGTATCTGTGCACAACAACTGGCTGCAGATACGTATTCAGCTTCAGCAGTGGACAATGAAACTGAAGTTTGCTTCTTACTGGTCCAGCTGACCAGTTTGCCACCAAGGAAATGACATCCACCAGTAGTGGATTCCTGTCTATCTTACAACCTGCATGATCTGAATCTGAATAACCCATTAGATCCATGCCTGAGCCTTTGGGATACCAAGACCCAAACTGGGGACACCCTTAAGGTACTTCAGTATGCGCTTTACACAAGCATATGAGATTCCTTTGGATTAGACTGATATCTGGCACATAAACATGTTGAAAACATAATATCTGGTCTACTGGCAGTTAAATACATCAGTGAACCAACCATGCCTCTGTAGACAGTGGTGTTCACTGGTTTACCATCTGGATCTGAGTCCAGTGTCAGTGGTGCAGAAATTGGAGTAGGTTTAGATGGTGAAGAGTTCATATCATATTTCTTTAAAAGATCTCTAGCATATTTTTCCTGATTAATAAAAATGCCATCTTTGTTTTGTTTAATCTGGAGTCCAAGAAAATACGTTAATTCACCCATCAAACTCATTTCATATTCAGTGGACATATTTTAGAAAATTTCTTGCACATGTTTTCATCAGTAGACCCAAAAATAATATCATCAACATAAATTTGTACCATTCACAGATTACCTTTTTCATGAAGAATAAATAAGGTATTGTCAATTGCACCTCTTTTGAAACCATTTTTCAATAAATGTTTAGTCAGAGTATCATACCAGGCACGTGGGGCTTGTCTGAGGCCATAAAGCGCTTTGTCCAGACGATATACCCAATGTGGATGCTTTTCATCAACGAAACCTGGTGGTTGTCTGACATTAACTTCTTCTTCAAGCTTTCCATTCAAGAAAGCACTTTTTACATCCATCTAGTAGACCTTGAACTGATGATAAGCAGTGAATGCTAAGAATATTCTGATCGCTTCAAGTCTAGCCACTGGAGCAAATGATTCATCAAATCGACATCTGACTGGCAGTAGCCTTGTGCTACCAGTATGGCCTTGTTTCTGATTACGTGGCCATCTTCATCTACTTTGTTTCTGAAGACCCATCTTGTTCCAATTGGTTCTTTCTTTCCAACTGGGAAAGGAACCAGATACCAGACCTTATTCCTTTCAAACTGGTGAAGCTCTTCTTGCATAGCAGTCACCCAGCTTGGATCTTCCATAGCCTCGTCAATATTCTTTGGTTCATTCAGTGATAAGAAACTGACATATAAGCATTGATCACTGGAGGCTCTTCTGGTCTGAACTCCTCTACTGGAGTCACCTATGATCTGATCAATAGGATGAGCTTTTGTCCATTTGGAGTACTGACCAGGATTGTTACTGACAACAATATTAGTGCAAGAATTCAGTTGAGTCTCCTCTGAAGTTGCTTCAGGAGGAGGATCTTCCAGACTACTTCAACATCTTCATCTGATTCATTTAAATCACGATTTGCATCATGAAATTCTTCATTTGAAGGCATTTCTTGAAGTACTGGTTCAGTTTGGAATTCTTCATAAGAAGACATTTCTGGTATATTCTCAACTGATACTGATACTGGGGGAGTAGTACGAACATCTGATCCAATATTAATTTCAGAGGGTAGTTTGAAAATAATAGAAGGATAGAATGAAGTACCACTGGAGCGTTTCTTTTTCTGAACAGGTTCCAGATCAGGATGACTGGAAACTGTGTCTTCTGAATCTTTTTTATTATAGTTGATAGGATCAGATTCACAGAAGACAATTGGAGTTACTGGGGGAGTGTCAAGGGCTGGCTTTTTGTTGATTACAGCATTTGATTCATCAAATGTGACATGAATTGACTCATGGACCTTCTCCAGTCTCTTGTTGTAGACTCTGAAGGCCTTGCGAATGGCTGAATAGCCTAAGAAATACCCTTCATCAGCTTTGGCATCGAATTTGCCTAACTGACTGGAGTCGTTCAGGATGTAAACTGGACATCCAAAAACATGAAAATAACCAATATTTGGTTTTCTATTTCTTAAGACTTCGTAGGCTGTCTTTTTGTGTCGCTTCACATACACTGACCGGTTCTGGGTGTGGCAAGCAGTAGCAATTACTTCAGCCCAGAAACTGGTAGACAGACCAGATTCAGCAAGCATACTCCTGGCAGCTTCTATCAGCGTTCGATTCTTCCTTTCCACCACTCCATTCTGTTCTGGAGAGCAGGCTGATGAGAAATTCTAGGAGATGCCAGTGTCAGTACAGAATTACTCCAGAGTTGCATTCTGGAATTCTGTTCCATTGTCACTTCTTAACTGACACGCCTTTCGACTGTACTTGAGCTCAATTTGCTTGATAAGACTGATGATTTCAGCAACAACTTCACTTTTAGACCTGAGAAAGATAACCCAACAATATCTGGAAAATTCATCTATTATTACCAGGGTGTATCTTTTACCAGCACGAGTCTGAACATTCACTGGACCAAAGAGGTCCATATGAAGCATATGAAGAGGTTCAGATATGCTGAAATTCTGTCTGGTCTTGAAACTGGTACGTTTTTGCTTGCCCATCTCACATCCTGGACATGGCCTTTCCTTTTTGAAGGAAACTGAAGGTATCCCATCTGCCAGTTGTTTTCTAGACAACTTATTAATATTCTTGAAATTTAAATGGGATAACCTTTTATGCCATAACCAGTTTGTGTCTTCATCAGCTGAGTATAGAAACACTGCTCTGAAGGAGAGCTTTCCATATCCATCACGTACACATTCCCTTTTCTGGGAGCAATCAACACTACCTTTCAGTCCTTGTTGAATACGATACCCTGAGCAATATTGAATAGAACTTGATAGCCATCATCACACAGTTGGCTTACACTGATCAGGTTATATTTCAAACCATTCACAAATGCAACTCGTCTGAACTTGACTTGTCCATTGTTCGGAACACCGTATCCCTCAGTCTTTCCACAACCATCATTTCCAAAAGTAATGGAGGGTCCATCAGAAATGGTGAACTCCTCCAGCAGGGTCTTACATCAGGTCATCGTCCTGCCAGCTGCACTGTCAAGATACCAGATATATTTCTTTCGATCGCCCTGCACAACCACCAGATGCTATCAGTTAGATTTGGGTTGAAAAGACCACTGGGGTTCACTTTCTTTATAGGTCCCTGGGCAATCTGGTTTAGTTCACTTTCTTCAACAGTGGTCTTAGTTGAAAGACCACTGGGGTTGATAGTTTTGAAACCTTTTTCTTTTTCTCAACTGGAGAAATAGATTTATCTTTCTTTGCAAAAGGTTGTATTTTGTCTAGGGCCAGATGAAGTACCCTCAATAAAGTTTAATCTGGCTCTCTAACCTTGACACAACATTTTCATCAGATGATACCTTAGCCTTTCCAGTTGTGGGGTTAGGTAGGGGATTGGTCTGAGGCAAAGGTTTATTCGGATTGACCTTTTTAACTGGAGTAGTCATCTAGAATGCTCCAGTCTTAACCTCTGGGGATTGAACTGGGAAGATATTAGCCTTGGGAGTTACAGGCTCATCATAAACAGTGGTGGGCCTGAACCCCTCTGGTAAACGATCAAGTACTGGTATTAATGATGCTACATGAGTATTTCCATCTAAATATGCACGTTTTTGAGCAGGAAATTGATTTACTCCAGCATCATATGGCTTTCTGATTTCTAGCCATGATTTAATCACCAGTTTTTCTTTCTCTAAAATGACTTCAAGATCTTGTTTTTCTTGAATCAATTGTTCAGTTACCAGAAGCTGGGCTTGAAATGCCAGTTCAATGTCTTGAAGTTCTTTTAATTTTGATTTTAAAACAGTTATTTCAGAAAAATCTGTTTCTAGACCATTTACACAATCAGATCTAACAGTTTCTACAAATATCAAATCAGAATTAAGAGCTTCAGCTATGTCCAGTTTTAATTCTTGGTTAGTTGCAGTATCATAATCACTAACCTTTTTGATAACAATGTCCACCCATCGTCCAGATATGACATCTTCCTTCACCAGGTGCTCTTCGTCTGCCAGAGCCATGTAACAGCAATCTCTTTCTTCTTCTTCATCAGCAGATGATTCATCAAAAGGAACCCACTTCTCTTCAATTGTTGCAATCATGCACTTATTATTATTTTCTATATTTTGTGCCATGAGAGCAATTTGAGCCTTAAGCTTTTTGTATTTAGATTTATAGCTATCATCAGGTTTACTATTTGAAGAAAATGGACCAGGCTTGGATACAAACTGGCTGGACCTGCAATCTTTCATGAAATGACCCTTTTTGCCACACTTAAAGCATGTCAAATTGGTCTTATCAGTTGAAGAACTGGATGCAAATTGTCCAGATGACCTATTTGCTCTTGCTTTGAAACGGTTAAACGTTTTAGCAATCATTGCAACAAGGTCATCATCATCAGTTTCATCACAACAGTCTGGAGAGATTTGACTGGATTCTCCAGAATCCATGAGTTCAGACACCATCTTCTTCATAGAAAATACATTCTCATAAGATATCAGTGCTGTACTTTGTGGTTCAGTATGACTAACCACATTAGGACTACTGGAGGCATGGTTATAAGCATCTTGTTCTGCCACCACTCTCTGAGCTTGATTTTCTTCAGTGTACCTGAAAGCTCCATATAAAGTTGAGAGAGTGTGTGTGAGCAGAGTTTTACCTTGTCGTAATACCAGGATCATGTGAGACCATTTGGTGGGCAGAATATCACAAAATTTCTCCAGAAGTATATCCTTGTCTTTTTCAACCCCGAGACCTCTCAACTGGTTTATGATACTCATAAATCTGGTGTAAGTACCAGTGAGAGACTCATTAGTTTGAGCAAAAAATGACTCATACCTCTTGTTTAAGGAGACCTTTCTGGTGACAATGGTGTCATCTCCTCCTTCATGCTGGTTTAAAAGTTCATCCCACATGGTTTTAACACTAGGAAAAAGAACTAGTGTAGGAATTAGGGTTTCTGGAACGACCCCGAGGATCATGTTTTTGAGAAGGGTATCTAGATTTACCAATCTCCTCTCCTCTTCTGACCAATGTTCCTCCCTCTTTTCCCGACCTCTTCTAGAACTAGTAGGATCAAGAAGAGCATTGAGAGGTGATGTGGGCACATAAGGTCCTTCGTTTCAATTTTTCATCATGTGCCTCTCAATACCAGTGATATGCAATATCATCCTAGCCTTCCACGTACCAAATTCATCGCTGTTCCCACTGAATTTAGGAACAGGATTATTTGAATAGTGTACATGCACATGTGGAGAAGCATGAGTAGGAGGAGGAGGTGGTGGATTAGTGTTATTAACAATAGGTGGTTCATTATTTTGATCATTAACATTAACATTAACATTAGGATCGGGACCAAAATTAAAACTTGCTTGTGTATTTTCTGGGGTGGCCATCAAAGAAGCAGATCTAGGCAAAGTTTAGCCTTCTGCTCTGATACCAATTGTGAGTCCCAAACTCTCTAGATGGTTAAACCCAGAAGTGTAAAATACAACAAGTCTAATAAACACTAGAATGGACTAGTATTACTTAAATATAAATGCAAGTATATAAATAAAGTAATACACGACTAAAAGCAATAAACTAAAGGTGGAACACAATGTAATATTTTCAAGTGTATTTTATTTATGACGTTAAATAAAATACAAGGTTGTGCGGAATCAAGAAAATACAAATAAGTATATATCCTAACAACCTATGAATTACAAATGATCTATATTTTCCAAATAAACTCTTTGGATCGAGATACTTAAAGTTGTGAAGTATCCCTGTTTAAGATCGAGAGTATTTAGACAAATTCACCTTTTGCTAAAAGTAATTTTCTCAAAGAAATGACTTTGTATTTATAGGCAACAAAATTCACCAGTGAGTTTTGTGTCGTACAAATATGGTTGCATGCATTTAATGAACCGACAAGAACATTAAATGCATTGGTTAAGGTACAAGGATAAAGTCACATCAATATGACTTTATTCTTTAACCAACCACCTTTACACACGTATAAACTTTGGTAAAGAACAAGTGGAATGTTCTTTGGAAAGTGTGTAAAGGCAAAAGTCAATTTCTCGATATCAGTGTTCAGACTTGTAAGGTCTAGAACACTGACAATCCTCCAGTGTACAGATCTGATAAGACTTCCAGTGGACTCCGCCATTTGTCAGTATTCTTTATTCTGACTTCAGTCTTTGACTTCAGTGAGAACATCTTCAGTAGAGTAGATCTGGACTGGGGTGAAGTCCAGTGAGTTAATTTGGAGAATACTCCAGATTCCTATACAAGTATTTGCTCACTGGTCTTCCATTATTTCTGAACAAATCCTTAGAGGGACTCCAGATTCCAAGTCTGGAGTAGGTCCAGTAAAATACGTTTCTGGACAGATCTTCAGTAAGCTCCAGTAGTCGAGTCTGGAGCGAGTCCAGTAAATCTGGACCTAACAAACAAGAAATTTGAATGGGGAGAAAAGCAAGAAGAAGCTTTTCAAGAATTAAATAAATATTTCTCTACTCCATCATTGCGGGTGAAGCCTGAAGATGGTGAGCCTTTATATCTTTGCCTGGCAGTCTCACAGAATGCAGTGAGTGTTGTTCTAGTCAAAGAATCAGAAGGACAACAACAACCGGTCTACTATGTAAGTAAAAGTTTAATTGATGCTGAAACCAGGTACTCCCATCTCGAAAAACTTATACTTGCATTAGTATGGCATCTACTAAACTTGAATAATTTGGTAGGATGGCTAAATGGTCTGTGAAATTAAGTGCTTTTAATTTAATTTATGAACCTAGAACCGCTATAAAATCCCAAGCTCTAGCAGACTTTGTGGCTGATTTTAGTAGTGATTTACAACCTGAAGTAGACTTAGAGGTTAAAATGTTAGAAGAAACTACTGAAAAATGGACACTATATACTGATGGTGCAGCTAATGTTAAAGGAATTGGATTAGGTATCATACTAAAATCGCCACAGGGGATATCATACCCCAAGCAGTGAATTGTCATTTTATAGCTACTAATAATGAGGCGGAATATGAAGCTTTAATTTCTGGTATGCAATTAGCTAGGATATGAACATTAGAAATCTTAAGGTATATGTGTATTTTTTACTCTTAGCTAATCTTTAATGGAACCTATGCTGCAAAAGGTGAAAAATTAATGCAATATTTAGAAATAGTTAAGAAACTAGCAGAAAATTTTGATTTGTTTGACATAGAACAAGTACCTAGAGAAGAAAATACCGAGGCTGATGCTTTAGCAAATCTAGGATCAACACTTAAAATGTCACCGGATACTAAAATTCCTATAATCCATGTATTATACCCAGCTATAGAAAAAGAACCAACTAATATATTAGCTATTTAGGATGAAGAAGCTGAAAATTCTGGGGACAATCAAAATTCATGGATTACACCAATAATTGAATATATTAATAATGGGACAATTCCTAAAGATGAAAACCCAAAATCCTTTCGTATGAAAACAACACATTATTCTATGATCAATGGTATTTTGTATAGAAAGTCTCTTGCAGGACCATATCTTAGATGCTTAGAACATCCTGAGACCAGTGAGGTTCTTAAGGATATACATGAAGGAGAATGTGGAAATCACACAGCTGGAAGATCATTGTATTCTAAGATCTTAAGAACAGGATACTACTGGCCTACAATGAAGCAAGATGCTAAAGAGTATGCGAAGAAATGTGATGCTTGTCAAAGGCATGGCAGCATTCATCATCAGCCAGCAGAACCTATGTATCCAGTTTTATCACCATGGCCATTTATGAAATGGGGAATGGATATTGTTGGGCCAATGACGGAGTCTTCTGCTGGAAAGAAATATTTTTTAGCCATGACAGATTATTTCTCAAAATGGATTGAGGCTGAAGCATACGCCAAAATTCATGAAACACATGTCATATCTTTCATTAAGAGGAACATATTGACAAGATTTGGAGTACCAGCAGAAATTATTTGTGATAATGGATCACAATTCATTGGAAAGAAGACTACAAACTTCTGTGAGAGATGGGGCATCAAAATGATTACTTCTACTCCAGTCCATGTAAGTCCCCTTGAAATGGATCGTTAATAGTTTGCTCCAGTTATTTTGAGGTGTGGAATCCCTCACTATAACTTGGTGATTCACAACAAGCCTTCAGATTATCTGTTGCCTCGCAGATCTTCTCTAGGCCTAGCGGAACACGAACGATGACTTAACCTGCAATATATGCTTGATATTTTGACAAATGTTCAACCCTAATCTCTGTTAGGGTTCGATATATATAGGAAACAACTCGACATGGGCTTCAGCGAGTTAGCCTCGCAAATCCAGCCCAGCTCGTCATAAATGCGATGTCGCATTTCTTAATTGGCATCGTATTTGTCCCTGCAATTACGAGGTCGTAATTTCTCATGTGAAATGGAAGGTCGTATTTCACACTTAGTAGATTTATACATTCAATACTTAAACTTAATCTAGTATTCTATGCATAATATGAAGTTCATTAATGACAATCACATTACAAAGACATATTACAATATAAGACCGAACAATCTAGACTGCTATTGACATAGACGTGCACTTACAGACTCCCCTTGGCAATAGCTTCTAGACGTTAAAATAAATATGTCTTCGTCTTGTCTTTGTCATCAATCTACTTCTTCTGCTTCTTTGTATCAGCCTTCTTCTTCTTCTGAACTTCCTCTGAATCATCTACAGCCTTATAGAAATCGCAGTCTGAATGTAAACCAATCTTCAAGCACAAACTCACTGCATTCCTATATCGCAATGCTGGACCCTGAAAATCTTTTGGAAACCAATTATTTATACTGTTCAACTTCAGCAGATCTTTCCTACGGAAGTTCACTAGATGTAAAGGCTCATAAATCCTCAAAATCTCAAAGTGATGATCTCCATACATGACAACTTCATATGTCTTACTATCAAAGTACCAGCCCTTCATATTGTCCAATAAGTCCTTTTTAAAATTCTTCAAAGGAACTTCTTTGGCAAACTTGGTCGGCTCATACTTCAAAGTAACAACTGGCTTCTTTGTCTTCGGATCTATCTTTGATTTATCCTTGACCATCTTGCCTTCCTGTGGATGATATTTTCTCTGAGATGGATCCTTGATCTTCATATCTTTTGCCATAGACCTAGCAATATAATTTCCAAACTCAGATCCACTAGGGTTAATCAGTTCCAACCTAGCTAAGCACCAGAAATCAACATCAGTAAGTGAGTTGATCGCTTCTGCTTTATAATCCAAATACTGCACTCCGTCTGTTCTCCTGATAATGAGAAGTCTCAACTCATCATCCCAATGAAAACTCATGATTCTTGAGCATGCAGTAGTGGCGTAGGCTCTAACTTTATCTCCCTGAATCTTGTCTTTGTACTTGATAGGTCTATTAGCTGCCTCATACTCAGCTATGCCTTGCATCCAAGTAACAACCCAATTTGGTCGATTATCACCCATTGGTTCATCAACATGCTCTGTATGTTGCACATCAGGATCTATAGCAATCGGTTCTTCCATGACTTGTAATGGGCCTGAATCCCTCTGGTAATCGATCAATTACTGGTATTAATGATGCAACATGAGTATTTCCATCTAAATAAGCACGTTTTTGTGTGGGAAATTGATTTACTCCAGCATCATATGGCTTTCTGGTTTCAAGCCATGATTTAATCACCAGTTTTTCTTTCTCTAAAATGACTTCAAGATCTTGTTTTTCTTGAATCAGTTGTTCAGTTACCAGAACCTGGGCTTGAAATATCAGTTCAATGTCTTGAAGTTCTTTTAATTTTGATTTTAAAACAGTTATTTCAGAAAAATCTGTTTCTAGACCATTTACACAGTCAGATCTAACAGTTTCAACAAATATTAAATCAGCATTAAGAGCTTCAGCAATATCCAATTTTAATTCTTGGTCAGTTTCAGTATCATAATCACTAACCTTCTTGATAACAATGTCCACCCATCTTCCAGATGTGACATCTTCCTTCACCAGGTGCTCTTCGTCTGCCAGAGCCATGTAACAACAATCTCTTTCTTCTTCTTCATCAGCAGATGAGTCATCAGAAGGAACCCATTTTTCTTCAGTTGTTGCAATTATGCACTTATTATTATTTTCCATTTGTTGTGCCATGAGAGCAATTTGAGCCTTAAGCTTTTTGTATTTAGATTTATAGCTATCATCAGGCTTAGTATTAGAAGTAAATGGACCAGGCTTAGATGCAAACTGACTGGACTTGCAATCTTTCATGAAATGACCTTTTCTGCCACACTTAAAGCATGCCAGATTGGTCTTATCAGTTGAAGAACTGGATGCAAATTGTCCAGATGGCCTATTTGTCTCTTGCTTTGAAACGGTTAAACGTTTTAGCAATCATAGCAACCAGGTCATCATTTTCAGATTCATCACAGTCTGGAGAGATTTGACTAGATTCTCCAGATTCCATGAGTTCAGACACCATCTTCTTCATAGAAAATACATTCTCAGAAGATATCAGTGTTGTACTTTGTGGTTCAGTATGACTAACCACAATAGGACTACTGGAGGCATGGTTATAGGCATCTTGTTCTGCAATAACTCTCTGAGCTTGATTTTCTTCAGGGTACCTGAAAGCTCCATATAAAGTTAAAAGAGTGTGTGTGTGCAGAGTTTTACCTTGTCGTAAGACCAGGATCATGTGAGACCATTTGGTGGGTAGAATATCATAAAATTTCTCCAGAAGTATATCCTTGTCCTTCTCAACCCCAAGACCTCTTAACTGGTTTATGATACTCATAAATCTGGTGTAAGTACCAGTGAGAGACTCATTTGGCTGAGCAAAAAATGACTCATACCTCTTGTTTAAGGAGACTTTTCTGGTGACAATGGTGTCATCTCCTCCTTCAAACTGGTTCACTAGTTCATCCCACATGGTTTTAGCACTGGGAAAAAGAACTAGTGTGGGAATTAGGGTTTCTGGAATAGCCCCGAGGATCATGTTTTTGAGAAGGGTATCTAGATTTACCAATCTCCTCTCCTCTTCAGACCAATGTTCCTCCCTCTTTTCCCTGCCTCTTCTAGATCCAGTTGGATCAAGAAGAGCATTGAGAGGTAATGTGGGGACATAAGGTCCTTCATTTACCAAATTCATCCTAGCCTTCCACGTACCAAATTCATCGCTATTCCCACTGAATTTAGGAACAGGATTATTTGAATAGTGCACATGCACATGTGAGAAGCAGGAGTAGGAGGAGGAGGTGGTGGATTAGTGTTATTAACAAGTGGTGGTTCATTATTTTGATCGTTGATATTAGGATCAGGACCATGATTGAAACCTGCTTGAGTATTTTCAGGGGTGGCCATCAAAGAAGCAGATCAAGGCAAGTTTATTAGCCTTCTGCTCTGATACCAATTGTGAGTCCCAAACTCTCTTGATGGTTAACCCAGAATGTAAAATACAACCAGTCTAATAAGCACTAGATTGGACTAGTATTACTTGAATATAAATGCAAGTATATAAACAAAGTAATACAAGACTAAAAGCAATAAAGTAAAGGTGGAACACAATGTAATTTTTCAAGTGTATTTTATTTATGATGTTAAATAAAATACAAGGTTGTGCGGAATAAAGATAATACAAATATGTAAGTATCCTAACAACCTATGAATTACAAATGATCTATATTTGCCAAATAAACTCTTTGGATCGAGATACTTAAAGTTGTGAAGTATCCCTGTTACGATCGAGAGTATTTAGACAAATTCACCTTTAATTCTAAAAGTAATTTTAACGAAGAAATGACTTTGTATTTATAGGCAAACAAATTCACCAGTAAATTTGTGCCGTACAAATATGGTTGCATGCATTTAATGAACCAACAAGGTCATTAAATGCATTGGTTAAGGTACAAGGATAAAGTCACATCAATATGACTTTATTCTTTTAACCACCACCTTTACACACGTAAGCACTTTAGTAAAGAACAAGTGGAATGTTCTTTGGAAAGTGTGTAAAGGCAAAAAGTCAATTCCTCGATATCAGTGTTCAGACTTGTAAGGTCTAGAAAACTGACAAACCTCCAGTGTTCAGATCTAGTAAGACTTCCAGTGGACTCCGCCATTTGTCAGTCTTCTTTATTCTAACTTCAGTCTTTGACTTCAGTGAGAATGTCTTCAGTAGAATAGATCTGGACTAGGGTGAAGTCCAGTGAGCTAATCTGGAATACTCCAGATTTCTATACAAGTATTTTGCTCACTGGTCTTCCATTATTTCTGGACAAATCTTCAGGGTCGTTCCAGTATTCAAGTCTGGGCGCATAAATCTATACCTGAAACTTGATCTTCTGAAACTGCAAATTGATCAGCAAACTTCAAACTCTCTGTATCGTCATGATAATCAACTAATTCACCATATCTCATTGTAGTTCTCCCCCTCAACGATAAATCCCTCCGAATTAAGCACATGCAATCTTCCTTCTTGGATCTATTGCTCGAGTCCCTGCTCGCCTTGCATAACCGACATATAATAGAGAAGTAGAATTTCCAACGATCAACACTGAACTAGTTAACTTCCATGAAAACCAGAAACTTTGTAGTTTGAATCACAAACTGTAGAAGCATAAATCCTGTTCCAACAGCAATACTACCCATGTCTCCATATCTTCATAACTCTTAAATGTATCTTCTGATTACTTTCTTCATGAACCATGATCAAAGTCTTCAAATCAAACACATAAAACATAGCTTCTTGTGCCTATACCTGCACAAACAAGCTCAAAACATACACAAAATAACGATGATAATGTTATTCTTCATTATTTCATCACTACTCATGATAATAGCAATGACTTAATCTAGAACTACATTTTTCATTTTCTTCTCCATTTTGTTATTCTTCACTATTATAAGTCATAAAAATTCATATGACATTATCTTAGTCTAGAACTACAAAGCAAATAACAAACCTTGAGAACACTGTCTCGTTGTTCAAAATAAAAGACCTATAAACACATTGTTTATTTGTCGTCCAATACAATCTAGTACCTTAACTTAGGTTTGTAAGTCAATCAACATAACTTAGAATCGTAAAATCCCTGTTTTATTATTCTATGGATAACCTAATCTCAGGTCTTCCAATTATGTCTGCCTCATCATGCAAATCTATACAGATTTCGTTTCTAATGTCACTTATCTTTAACTCTGTAAAGCATATGAACTGAAACCTAATCACTTATACTTTCGCATGATTAGATCTATCTTGCTTCCGTTGTGAGATCTTGCTTGACAACCTACAAAATCAAACATCTGTTCGTTGTCCTGCACAATCTCAACACAAACATCAAATCTTCTCAAAGTAATAACATACAATCTGAAGAATTGAATAGAAATGAATATACTTAACAGTCTATTATTGGCCTAAGTCACTTTGAGGTCAAATAATTCACTGTAAGCACTTTCTTAGAACAAAACCAAATTATTTGAAATCTCTGTTCCAAATCTTTTTGATTTAAACAAAAATCTTTTAAAGATCAAATTCAAACTATGAACAACTCTGTGTTCATTCTAATGAAAATCTTCTTTCTAAAGATCAATCAAAATAAGCATTAACTCAATATCTGTTTACTGAAATCAACAACTCTGTGTTCTTTTCCTTAAACTCATATTCTGTTAATATGACACACTTTCTTTTAGCTTTTAATCATAACACTATTGTTATGGGTGAAATTTCAGGTGTCAATATCCTGAAGGTCCAAGATCTTGACAGTCCAGGATCTTGACGTAGGAGAATATTCTGATTACTTGTTAATACTTTGCTAACGTTATGTTTCAATATTATTATCATTTCCATGTGAGATAAGTATGCAGATTTCAGAATAAAGCTAAGGAAAATATCTCCAACGGTAGAAAGAGGATTTCACACGTGGGATTAATCTTTAACACGCAAAGAAGACTTAGTCTGCCAAGATAATCGGACTTCAAGTTAAATTCAGCACGAGGAGAAGAACTACAACGTTCACTTGACTGGTCAAGATACGCATTAACGTTCGACTACTGAGGACCTGGAAGATCCCTACAATATCGCATAATTAGTTAGATCTTAGGTCTATATACTGTTCACTATACACTTGTATTCACACACAAAGCTCTCGCTATTTTCATTTACTTTACACTTAGATACATCGATCAACCGAATTCCATCATTTGTAAACATTTAACAATCATTAATAAGAGAACAAAGGCAGGGACGATTGCTTCCTCCCGGGGTTTTTATGCCGGCAATCCTTAAAGGATTAAGGGCTTTTCCTCGATAACAAATCTCGGTGTTCTTGCTCTTTACTCTTTACTTTTAACGCATTATTTACTTTGATTAGCATTATTTATCGTAATTTCATTTATTTCGATACTTATTATTCTGATTATCATTGCTTTACACCTTTATTTCTTGTTTAGTCGACATAATCGTTCTTTAAACCCTTTTACTAAACGCATCTTTGAATCTTAAACATAATTTACAAGCCCTTAACCTCACGAACGAAAGTTTGGTTACATTATTGATCTAAGTCTTCAACGTAGATTATCTTAGGTAATTTTTGACCAAAACAATTTGGCGCCCACCGTGGGGCAAAAGGTGCTTTCGATTGATTAAAAGTTCTTTTGATTTTTTATCAAAACCAATTTTCTGAAATTAATTCCGATAATGTCGACTCAACCAACTAATTCTTCACAAAACACTCCTACTGTTTCTTCTTCTATGATGCCTCCTCCTCCAGGAAATAATTCGTATCGAAGGAACAAGAATAATGCTGCTCGAATTCCGAATCAAAGCAAAGACAAAGGACCAGCTAATCGAAGTAACGAATTCCACATCGTTGGCGACACACCAGCTGGAAATTCGCCTCAAATAAATGCTGGACAACCGGAACGATCAAGCTTTTACAATGATAAAGGCTACCCAGACCCATTTAATATTGGATCTGAAGAGGCTGCTCGAAATCTCGATCATGAAGAAGTTCCTAATTTGTTTGCTATTTTGCAGAAACTTACCGATACTGTCGCATCCAATCAAGAATTTAATCAGACTCAATTTAGGATTTTGGAATCCAGGATTACAGAAAATGGACCTTCAATAACCCCAAGTAGTGAATTGTCATTTCATAGCCACTAATAATGAAGCAGAGTATGAAGCTTTAATTTCTGGTATGCAATTAGCTAGGGATATGAATATTAGAAACCTTAAGGTATATGTAGATTCATTACTTTTGGCTAATCATTTCAATGGAACATATGCTGCAAAAGGTGAAAAATTGATGCAATATTTGGAAATAGTGAAAAAATTAGCTGAGAACTTTGATTTATTTGATATAGAACAAGTGCCTAGAGAATAAAACACCGAGGCTGATGCTTTAGCAAATCTAGGGTCAACACTTAAGATGTCACCAGAAACTAGGATTCCTATAATTCATGTGTTACATCCTGCTATAGAAAAAGAATCAACTAATATATTGGCTGTTCAAGATACAGAATCTGAAAAATCCGGGGACAATCAAATTCCTGGACTACACCAATAATAGAATATTTAAATACTGGGACAATCCCTAAAGATGAAAACCCAAGGAACTTCCGTATGAAAACAACACATTACTCTATGATAAATGGTATTTTGTATAAGAAATCTCTTGCAGGACCATATCTTAGGTGCTTAGAATTTCCTGAGACTAATGAGGTTCTCAAGGATATACACGAAGGAGAATGTGGAAATCACACAGCTGGAAGATCTTTATATTCAAAGATCTTAAGAACAGGTTATTATTGGCCAACTATGAAACAAGATGCTGAAGAATATGCGAAGAAATGTGATGCTTGTCAGCGACATAGCAACATTTATCATCAACCAGCAGAACCCATGTATCCAGTTCTATCTCCATGTCCATTTATGAAATGGGGAATGGATATTGTTGGGCCAATGACAGAATCTTCAGTTGGGAAGAAATATTTTTTGGCTATGACGGATTATTTCTCAAAATGGATTGAAGCTGAAGCATACGCCAAGATTCATGAATCACATGTCATATCCTTCATTAAAAGAAATATATTGACAAGATTTGGAGTTCCAGCAGAGATAATTTGTGATAATGGATCACAATTCATAGGGAAGAAAACTACAAATTTTTGTCAAAGATGGGGTATCAAGATGATTACCTCTACTCCTGTCCATCCACAAGCTAATGGTCAAGCAGAATCAAGTAACAAAATCATAATGAATAATTTGAAGAAAAGACTGGGACAAGCTAAAGGAAAATGGACTGAAGAATTGCCATTTGTCTTATGGGCTGATCGAACAACTTCAAAGAGTGCTACTGGACAAACGCCATTCTCACTTATCTTTGGAGCTGAGGCAGTTCTACCTACTGAAATGGATCTACCTACTGCTAGAATTAGTTTCTTAACTTATGAGAAAAATAAAGAATTGTTACTTGAAGATTTGGAAGTTGTAACTGAGTTACGAGAAATGACCAAGATAAGAATAGCAATAAGAAGGCTTTAACCAAGCCAGATGGTAAATTAAATCCAAAATGGGAAGGTCCTTATTTGATCGAGGCAGAAGCTGGAAAAGGATCTTATTGGCTTCAAGATTTACAAGGTAATCTAATTCCAAGAGCTTGGAATGCTATTCATCTCAAAACTACCATGTATGATTAATTTTGTCTTTTGATAAAATTAGGTATGATTTCTTACTATTGAATTTTATTTTTTATCTTGTTTACCTTTTATTTTATTTTCAAAATGATGATACTGACTTGAGCGTCGGAGTGGCGTTAGCCAAATGGCTAACGTCAGTTTCTAAGATTTGTGCTTTATAGATCTCCAAGGATAATCAATATCATCAAACACATGCATTACAACGTGGAACAAGGTCTTCACCTTTTGGCTTTCACGCCAACTTTTGGTTGGAGGTTTTCACCTTCTCTTAAATTCGCCCGTGTCGCACGATAATTAATTTCACGGTTGAAGGGTTAAATTCCAAGGTCGTCGAAATTAATTATGTTGGTTATCGATGTTACCATCGATCTCCCGAATTGGCTAACCACGCCACCCATTACACAAAACATACGAAAAAGGCTAACCACGCCTCCCAAGCAAGTTCAAGATATTGAGACACCCTTATATCTTGAAAACCAATGTCCCTACGAGAATCTTAAAATTAAGAATTCCCTTCTTAATTTTAATCCCTTCCAAAAATTCAATACAGTCCCATATATATTATTTCAATGCAGGAATAAATAGTGGAGACTGACAATAATTAAAGATACTGCAAGCCAAAGATCATAGCCTACAAGTGGATCTTAATTGCGAAAAAAGGTGCATGTATGTTACTCCTTAATTACTGCGTTGATGTGATTACTTACTGTTGATGTAGTCAAATAAGTCAAGAATAATTATTAACCGACATATGACGTCACATAATTGATTAATTATTTTCCGTTTTTACCCTTAAAAACACTCTTGGTTTTCGAGTTTGAAAGGAAAATAGATCAAAAGACAGTTTTCATTCAAAAGATATTTACAAAAAACTACTCAGAAGCAGTTTTACAACCATGATTGATCATTCCAGATCAATCTCGCCCCTCCTAAGTACATTGTTATTCTACAAAACACATCCCCTACCGATTCAAGTTTCTACTAACAAAAGAGTCTAAAAATGTGGGCTCTGGCCTTTGCATTATATCCTTCATCGCCCATGAAAACTTCTTATTCAGAGATATTAGGCTTCAACTTTTTGGCAACCCTTAAGTAGATCAAATCCACTTTCGCCGTTTGAAGTTCTTCTTTAGTTTTAGCCAACTCTGCTTCTAACTCCTTTATCCTTGACGCCTGAGCTTTCCTTGACTCGAGAAGCCATTGAATGTATTGATTCTGGCTCTTCAGTTCTTCATCCTTAATCCTCGCGACTTCCATGTGTGCGTATCGCATCTGGGAGAAGCACTGTAGAAAAAGATGAAAGTCAGTTTTTATAAAATAAAAATAAACTTAAAATTTTATCATACATGAAGAAGTCTTTTCTCAGATTTGTTGACCCCCCAATCAACTCTTGGAGGATCTTGGATTTGAAGATGAGATTCACCACTTGTGACCTCTGACATTGTAATGTTATGAGAATTAATCGAAATCGAAAAGATTATTTGTAATTTTCTAAGCATAAGGAAAACGGAAATTATTTGTGATTTTCGAAGAGAGAAATTGTGGCTTTATATATAGGGGTAAAAAGGTGGAAATGAATCATAAGTAGTTACCTATCAAATCAAGACTCTTGGTTATCCTATTTACACGCGTCTTATTTTTAAGATGGTTTCAAAATTTACTAATTGACTCCGGTCAAAGTTTTCTCTAGAAGATTCAAAGTTATTTCAACAAAATAGATTTTATTAAAATAACTTTGGGGACAATTGTTATGGGTGAAATTTCAGGTGTCAATGTGACAACTCGTGATTTATTTAACATCGGGTTAGTCCTAATCTCGATCATTATTTATAATTTCGTCTAATTTAGAGATTTTGACGTGGAAATTATTAGTTAATTGAACATTTGATATGGTTCAATTGGACGTATTCTTATGACGTAGACTATTAGCTATTTAGACGAATGCCGAGTCTTAAAATAATGCTAAATAAAGATTTAAATGTTATGATTGAACGCAGTAAATAGACTGTCTAAACTAAATATTTCTAAAAGTTTAGTTTATTTAATTTTATTGGCTTGTCTTAATTAAAATGAGACGAGGGAAAATACCTTTACTTTACATTTTAACCTTTTAGTCAAACGGTATTTAATCGTAAGCATTTTACCAAATTAGAGGTAAGGATTTTATCTATTTTAGGCCACATGGGCCGAAATGAATTTGAAAGGCAGGGAGGGAACCACCAAAACCCCCCCCCTCTTTCCCTGGTTCCTTTATGATCCACACAAACACACACACACATACACCACACAAACAAAACACACACACACATTCATCTCTCAAAATCTCAATCTCTTCTATCTCCCTTTCTAAATTAGTCTTACAAGAGAAGGAATCATTTGGAAATTTTAAAGGTTATTATCATCATCATCATCATCTTCACCATTTTATACCATCTACAAGAACATCAATTTTTGGTAAGTAAACCATTTCTCAAACTTTTAATTTGATTTAATTTCCATTTCAAGTTTAATTTCAGTATTTCTACATGAATTAGATAGCCATGGAAAGAAGTGAGTTTTTTTGGTTTGGTTAACCTAATTAGGTTTTTGACTTAGAATTAGGTTTTGATGTCAATATGTTTGAAATGGCGAAATGGTTGGCGAAATGTAATGTTTCCAAGTCTATTGCACTTGTGGGAACTTGTTTTTAATGAAAGAAATTGTGTCGAAAACGATTTGGGCTTTTTCTGCACTTAAAACTGCTGGTGCTGGCTGCAGAACCTGGCCACTGCGGCGCAGTGGTATGGGTTAGCCCCACTGCGGCGCAGTGGTGTCCAGACTTGGTCTGGTGTCGACTTAAGCCACTGCGGCGCAGTGAGCATGTTCTGGCTCACTGCGGCGCAGTGCTTTCATACTGGTCCTGGATCATTTTAGCCACTGCGGCGCAGTGAGCATGATTCTAGCTCACTGCGACGCAGTGTAATGGTACTGTGAAATATTACGTGTCGATTTTTAAACGTTAATAACTTTTAAACCTAAAGTCTAAATAATTTTATTTACCTTTAGTTGATAAAAATCAATGTTTGAAACACGTTCTCGGTTATGGCATTCTAGGGTCTATAGCTAAGTAGTGGTACGTAGGATACTCGTCGTCAAGGGATTTGATCCTCATTATTGGTAATGTTATCATAGGTTTTGGATAACGTGGAGAACTGATTGTTGAATCTTCTCGAGCTACATTATACCTTTTAGCATTTAGATCGCTAAGGTGAGTTTATGGCGCCCTTTTCCTTTTACTTTGGGCCTGAAAAGCATGTACTGTTGTATACACTATTTATTAAATAAATGATTGTTTTTGTGTATGCCATGTGATATGGATGCTTAAATCATTTGACTTAAATTTGCCATGTTGGGCTGTCGAAAATGTGTATACGTGTCATTTATTAAATGTGAATGAAATGACGTTGAATTGCCGTGTGATGGCGATTAAATGGTTTCTTGTGTTTGACAAACTAAAATGTTTCCCTATTGGTTGTATTGTCGGATCTAGATATCTCGACTGTCTTGGCTACGGTCCGCACCCATTTAGAACGGAAACCTGTGCGAGGCATATTGATTGTCATATGCTGTCATCAGATCTAGATATACTGATTGACGTGATATAAGATGAGTTTGGATTTGATATACCTTCTATCTTATTTTAAAAAGTGAATATATGACGTGTCCAGATCTAGATATACTGGCAGTCTTGTTATGAAATAAAAGAGATGAGTCAGATTTGATATACTGACTATCTTGTTGTAAATTGTGATATAAGACGTGTCAGATCTAGATATACTGACAGTCTTGTATAAAAAGGTCGGATCTAGATATACCGACGGTTTTGAAATAAAAGTATTGTTAGATGTTGTATTCTAACTACCTGGTCTTTTATAAATATGGGTCATTGTGTTGTATCAATGACGGCTAAACATTTGGTCAAACATACTGTAAACTCACCAACTATTTCGATAGTTGATCCTCTCAAATTTCATGCTTTTCAGGAACCAACAGTAAGTATTTGGAAGCGTATATGGCATTTGAAGCCATCTTTTGAACATTGGACGTACAGTTAGCGTCAGACCTCTGAGGACTATAGCTTTATTTAGTCCTAATTGTACTTAGCTGTCCATGTTATATTTGTAATTAGTGGGCCCATTTCCAATTGAGGATAGTTTGTATCCGTGTTTTGGGGTCCACTTCTGAACGATTATACTTGTAATAAACTTGTATTTGGATTTATGGATGTAATCTCTATTACCTTCTGATTAGTACGCAATTACTTGTTAACCCTGTATTTCCGCTACAACGGGGTGTGACAAAAAAAATTGGTATCAGAGACAAGGTTATAGTGAATACGGAGTTATTCCTCGTGAATAACTCAATCTATACCATGGTCGCTTCATATAGGAAATCTAAGTCATTAAGGTTTAGGATACCTATCTCGAGAGTTATGCTATTTGTCAATAATTAGACCTAACCCGATCAACTACGTCCCGATTATGTAAAATAGTATAAGGCTCGAAATAAATATCTTAAATTGTGTATATATGTATTAGTTGAATTATATTCACAGCATGCTGTACATGTGGTGGGAAGGCTGCGGGTGACCCTATACATAAGCATTTAAGGCATGTTAGGAATAGAAACTCGACTCGTATGTGTATGCATAAGGTTTATATACGTGATAGTTTGGATTATATTGACAACATATTTACATGTGGTGGGAAGGCTGCGGGTGACCCTATATATAAGCATTTTAAATATGTTGGTAATAGAAACCCAAACCGAATGTGTGTAATCTAGACAAAGATTTCTTTAAACCTCAATGTTGCGTACTGTCACTTTCATTTGATTCGTGCTGTCTTATCCAGTAGACTTATGGATTGTTTTGACTATCTTTTCAGACTAGTCATGTCGGACGGAGTAAGCTCAAATGCTGTTGTACCTGGTACACCTCCAGTTCCTGTCATATCAAACTCCATTCCTTATGTTCCCGACTCTTATGAAGAGGAACCAATGGAGGAATCGGGCAATGAATCACGCCCTATCAACCTTGATTCATCTTCCAGTGAATCTGGAGGCGAACATGTGTCTATCCATGTTCAATCTTCTGTAGCACCGGTATCTCCATATCAGGGGAGTACTACCGAGGGAGCTCATTGGTCTTATGCTCCTAGAGACCCCTATGCTCCTGGTCCTTCTGCACCAGTTCAGGTAAACGGTGGACTTGGACTTTCTTTCCTTCAGGGAGATCCGTATGCGGCGGGTCCCTCCAGAGCGCCTGTCTACAACCCAAGTGTTGTTATGCCAGTTGCATCAGCAGCTGATAGGTCGGAATATTATCGCCGACAATTGTCAAGGATGAACAATTCTCTCATCTGTACAAGGGAGAAGTTAGAGAATCAAGCTCAGGCGTTGTCTGGAGCTTATCATCAGGCGGAGGAGGCATTGACTGTTGCTAGAGAAGGGAAGGAAACTATTGGGAGGTTGATCTGGATACTGTCGGTTGTGGTGGTTTTAGTGGTAGCCTTGCTAGTCGTTGTTATTTGCAAGATGTAATTTTGTAATTAATAGTTGTAGTAGTAACGTATTGTAAGCCTTAGAACAATTAACAACTCATACTTCAGTATTTGAGTTGTGATCTTTTTGGTGGATGTAGTTCCCACGTATGTCAGATAGTATCATTCTGACTGTGTAAATGTATCATCGTGGATGTAGTTCCCACATGAATTGTATTGTGGATGTAGTTTTCCCACAAGGTTTTGGAAATGTACAGGTCAGATTATGTAAAAAGTTTTCGGTATAAATGAAATACGATAGTTCTTCGGCTTACTTACTTGTTCAAAACTACGTCACTTGCTCATTTCAATTCTAGAAGTATAGTGTTCTATATTTCTTTTCTTGTTTAGATCATGAGTTCAAGTAAGTCGATAAATTGTGACTTGTGTTTGGCATCCTCTTATATCTAAAACATCTTGAAAAGCTACACTCTTTGTTGTTCCTACGAGGAAATCTCTAAATGACATTTTTGGTTTATGTCTTAGAATTATGGCTCCCAAGAAAAGAGGCAAGGTCCAGAAGAAGGCTGCTCCCAAGAGAGTTACTCGATCCACTCCTTTGAATAATGAAGCTGAACAGGAAGAACCTGTGATTCAGCAAGGACCGGAAGCTGCTCCTGTCCAGGTGAACACTGGTCCTGGACCTACCCCAAATACTGGCGGGGATAATAATATGGCAGCATTTGTGACACAACAGTTGTTGGCTGCTATGCCTACTTTAGTTGCTCAGATCACGGCAAGCTTGAATGCCAACAATAACCATCTGGCTGACAATAGCAACAATGTCGAGCCTACTGCTGAACAGGTTATTCCTCGAGTGCATCTGCACGGGGCTGACTACAAGACCTTCACCTATTGTAAACCAAAAGAATTTAATGGTACCGAAGGTCCGGTAGGTCTAATCAACTGGCTGGAAAGCATTGAGGCAGTGCTCCATATCAGCCGTTGTGCCGAAGAGCACAAAGTGGAATATGCTTCTGCTCAATTTCAAAAGCACGCACTGTCGTGGTGGAACGAGCAGATTAGGACTCGTGGTCGAGAGCAGGCATATAGCATACCTTGGTTGAACTTTAAAAGGATGCTCACGGAAAAGTATGTCCTCGTGAGGAAGTACAGAAAATGGAAGGTGAATTCTGGAATCATACTATGGTGGGATTGGATAACGAGAAATACACTACTCGTTTTCATGAGCTGACAAGGTTAGTTCCTCGTATGGTGGATACGGAGGAGAAGTTAGTGGAAAGGTACTGCTATGGATTGTCACCTGACATCCGAAGATTAGTGGCCGCTTTTAACCCCATGACTTTACAGGCGGCAGTTAGTGCGACAAATCGAATGGTGATAGATTTGAAAAGAACCGCTGGTTCTTCTGTTGGAAATGAAGTGGTCAAGAGAAGGAATGATCAAGCCTCTGGTAGTGGTTTTGGAAATGGTGGGAATGGCAAGAGGTTTAAAGCTGCCAGAAACTTTGCAGTAGTCCCCCAGAATATTAATAGAAACCAGGGCACAGACGGAAGATGTAACAAGTGTGGCATGCGTCATATGGGAAATTGTCCTACTTGCTACCGTTGTAAAAGAACGGGACATCAGGCAAAGTTCTGTAGGGAAAAGATACAAAATCAGTGCTACGAGTGTGGAAGTGAGAATCACATGCGACCCGCTTGTCCACGACTTAATTTGAACCCGAACAATAATGCTATAGTTCCAGTAAGGAACAATGTGGGGAACAACCAAGCTAGAAATCAAGGAGGCCGAGGTAGAGGCCGAGTTTTTGCTTTGGATGCTGCTGATGCACGACGTGATCCCAACGTTGTGATAGGTACATTCATACTCAATAATCATTATGTTTTTATATTATTCGACTCCGGTGCTGATAAAAGTTTCATATCCTTAGAATTTAAGTCACGTTTTGGTATAGTAGCTACCCCCATGAAGATACTTATGTTGTCGAATATGCAAACGGTCAAAAATATATTGCTAGAGATCATTTAGTGGATTGTAGTTTGGTATTAGCCGGTAAAACTTTTAAAATTGACCTAATCCCCATAGATTTAAGCAGTTTTGATGTGATTATTGGTATGGACTGGTTGTCCAAGGTTAGAGCTAATATAAGTTGTCATGAGAAAATTGTTAGAATACCTCTACAGAATAACGAAACCCTAGAAGTGCAAGGAGACAAGGCAGGAAAGAAATTAATCTTAGTATCGGCAATAAAGGCCAATAAATATTTACAAAAAGAACACCCTGCCTTCTTAGCATTTGTAGTAGAAAGGAAACCAGAGGTTAAAGAAATGAAAGATATTCCTATAGTTAGAGATTTTCCGGAAGTGTTTCCTGAAGATTTGACGGGACTCCCACCTCACAGACCAGTAGAGTTTGGAATAGAGTTGATTCCTGGAGCTGCACCCGTGGCCAAGGCACCCTATCGTCTTGCGCCATCAGAAATGCAAGAATTGTCCGAACAACTTCAAGAGTTGTTAGCTAAAGGACTAATTCGTCCAAGTTCATCACCTTGGGGAGCTCCAATCCTATTTGTGAAGAAGAAAGACGGCTCGATGCAGATGTGTATTGATTACAGAGAATTGAACAAGTTGACTGTCAAGAACAGGTACCCTTTACCTCGTATTGACGAATTGTTTGACCAATTGGAAGGTGCATCACACTTTTCTAAGATTGATCTCAGGTCTGGGTATCATCAACTCAGAGTCAGAGAGACAGACGTTCCGAAAACAGCTTTCAGAACTCGTTATGGGCATTATGAGTTTTTGGTTATGCCATTTGGCTTAACCAATGCACCCGCTGTGTTTATGGACTTAATGAATCGAGTATGTCGACCGTATCTTGACAAGTTTGTCATTGTATTCATTGACGACATACTGATATACTCAAGGAATAAAGACGAACATGAAGGTCATCTGAGAACCATTCTGCAACTGCTAAAGGATCAGAAGTTGTACGCGAAATTCTCAAAATGTGAATTCTGGATTAGGGAAGTACACTTCTTGGGTCATGTAGTGAACAGGGATGGGATCCACGTAGATCCATCTAAGATTGAAGCAATAAAGAAGTGGGAAGCCCCTAAGACTCCGACAGAAATCCGTCAATTTCTTGGGCTGGCTGGATATTACAGGAGATTTATTGAGAACTTCTCAAAAGTTGCTCAACCGTTGACGTTGTTAACTCAAAAGGGCAAGGAATTTATTTGGCAGGATGCCCAGGAAGAAGCATTTCAAACGTTGAAAGACAAGCTATGTAATGCTCCTATTTTAGCGTTACCGAATGGAGTGGAAAAATTTCGTGGTATACTGTGACGCATCACATCAAGGCATGGGATGTGTGCTCATGCAGGAAGGAAAGGTCATTGCTTACGCCTCTAGACAGCTCAAGATCCACGAAAAGAACTATACAACCCACGATCTTGAACTCGGAGCGGTTGTTTTCGCCTTAAAGATTTGGAGGCACTATTTGTATGGTACAAAGTGTACGGTATTCACAGATCACAAAAGCCTTCAGCATATCTTCGATCAGAAAATGTTGAATATGCGACAAAGAAGATGGGTAGAATTACTCAGTGATTATGATTGTGAACTCAAGTATCATCCCGGTAAAGCAAATGTTGTTGCTGACGCGTTAAGTCGAAAAGATAGAATTTCACTATCTGTCGATAACAAGAGCAAGTTCTTACCTTGGCTCATCATTAAGGGATAGAGTGTTGGATGATCAGAATGAGGCCTTACAACCAGGGCGTATTGAGAAGGAAGCATTGTGGAATGCCGAACGGTTATTTGAATTGGATGGCGATGGGATCAGACATGTCAAGGGCAGAGTGTGGATTCCCAAGTATAATGGACTTAGAGAACTCTTAATGAACGAGAGTCATCGATCTAAGTACTCAATCCATCCTGGTGCTGACAAAATGTACCACGGATTAAAGGAGTTTTACTGGTGGCCTGGTATGAAAAGAGATATCGCCACGTATGTTTCAAAGTGTTTAAATTGTTCAATGGTTAAGGCAGAGCACCAGAAGCCTTCTGGATTGCTCCAGCAACCCCAAATTCCTGATTGGAAATGGGAACAGATTACTATGGACTTCATTACAAAGTTGCCTCGAACCTTGAAGGGTTACGATACTATTTGGGTCATTGTTGACCGATTGACGAAGTCTGCACACTTCATTCCCATACGGGAGAATTGGAAAATAAGAAATTGTCTCAGTTGTATATTGAGAAGATCGTGTCACTTCATGGCGTTCCTGTGTCTATTATCTCGGATCGTGATGGTCGTTTTACTTCACAATCTTGGAGATATTTTCAAGACGCCTTAGGCACTCAGTTGAATTTGAGTACGGCTTCCCATCCACAGACGGACGGGCAAAGTGAGCGTACCATTCAGACGTTAGAAGACATGCTTCGGGCATGTGTTATCGATTTCAAAGGTAGGTGGGATACCTTTTTGCCGTTAGCTGAATTTTCATATAATAACAGCTATCACACAAGCATAAAGTGTGCGCCTTTTGAAGCTTTGTATGGGCGGAAATGTAGATCGCCTGTTTGTTGGCTTGATGCTGGAGAGCGTCGTTTGTACAAGTATGGACTGGTTCAGAAGACTACTGACCAGATTGTTGAAATTAGGGCACGGCTGAAGGCGGCTCAAGATCGCCAAAAGAGCTATGCAGATCGTAGAAGGAAACCCCTTGAGTTTCAAGTAGGTGATAAAGTTATGTTAAAAGTGTCACCTTGGAAGGGCACTGCACGCTTTGGCGTGAGAGGAAAACTTAGTCCTCGTTATATCGGACCCTTTGAAATTGTTCAAAGAATTGGTTCTGTGGCTTACAAGCTCGATTTACCTAGGGAGCTAGAACACGTTCATCACACATTTCACAGTTCAAATCTTAAGAAATGTTTGACTGATGAAACATTGGTTGTACCTGTGGAAGAGTTGCAAGTTAATGACTCTCTCCAATTTATAGAAGAGCCTGTTGAAATTTTAGACCAACAGCTCAAACAGCTTAGACGAAGTCGTATCAAGTTGGTCAAAGTTCGTTGGAACTCAAAGCACGGACCAGACTTGACTTGGGAACGTGAGGATTATATGAGGAATAAGTATCCCCATCTTTTTACTAAGCAAGACTTGATTTCGGGACGAAATCCTTAGAAGTCGGGGATGCTGTGACAACTCGTGATTTATTTAACATCGGGTTAGTCCTAATCTCGATCATTATTTATAATTTCGTCTAATTTAGAGATTATGACGTGGAAATTATTAGTTAATTGAACATTTGATATGGTTCAATTGGACGTATCCTTATGACGTAGACTATTAGCTATTTAGACGAATGCCGAGTCTGAAAATAATGTTAAATAAAGATTTAAATGTTATGATTGAACGCAGTGAATAGACTGTCTAAACTAAATATTTCTAAAAGTTTAGTTTATTTAATTTTATTTACTTGTCTTAATTAAAATGAGACGAGGGAAAATACCTTTACTTTACATTTTAACCTTTTAGTCAAACGGTATTTAATCGTAAGCATTTTACCAAATTAAGGGTAAGGATATATACAATTTTAGGCCACATGGGCCGAAATGAATTTGAAAGGCAGGGAGGGAACCACCAAAACCCCCCCCCTCTTTCCCTGGTTCCTTTATGATCCACACAAACACACACACACATACACCACACAAACAAAACACACACACACATACTCTCAAAATCTCAATCTCTTCTATCTCCCTTTCTAAATTAGTCTTACAAGAGAAGGAATCATTTGGAAATTTTAAAGGTTATTATCATCATCATCATCATCTTCACCATTTTATACCATCTACAAGAACATCAATTTTTGGTAAGTAAACCATTTCTCAAACTTTTAATTTGATTTAATTTCCATTTCAAGTTTAATTTCAGTATTTCTACATGAATTAGATAGCCATGGAAAGAAGTGAGTTTTTTTGGTTTGGTTAACCTAATTAGGTTTTTGACTTAGAATTAGGTTTTGATGTCAATATGTTTGAAATGGCGAAATGGGTGGCGAAATGTAATGTTTCCAAGTCTATTGCACTTGTGGGAACTTGTTTTAATGAAAGAAATTGTGTCGAAAACGATTTGGGCTTTTTCTGCACTTAAAACTGCTGGTGCTGGCTGCAGAACCTGGCCACTGCGGCGCAGTGGTATGGGTTAGCCCCACTGCGCGCAGTGGTGTCCAGACTTGGTCTGGGTGAATTAGCCACTGCGGCGCAGTGAGCATGTTCTGGCTCACTGCGGCGCAGTGCCATTGTACTGGTCCCTGGTTCATTTTAGCCACTGCGGCGCAGTGAGCATGATTCTAGCTCACTGCGACGCAGTGTATTGGTACTGTGAAATATTACGTGTCGATTTTTAAACGTTAATAACTTTTAAACTTAAAGTCTAAATAATTTTATTTACCTTTAGTTGATAAAAATCAATGTTTGAAACACGTTCTCGGTTATGGCATTCTAGGGTCTATAGCTAAGTAGTGGTACGTAGGATACTCGTCGTCAGGGATTTGATCCTCATTATTGGTAATGATATCATAGGTTTTGGATAACCAGGAGAATTGACTGTGGATCTTCTGGAGCTACATTATACCTTTTTAGCATTTAGATCGCTAAGGTGAGTTTATGGCGCCCTTTTCCTTTTACTTTGGGCCTGAAAAGCATGTGTTATTGTATACACGATTTGTTAAATAAATGATTGTTTTTGTGTATGCCATGTGATATGGATGCTTAAATCATTTGACTTAAATTTGCCATGTTGGGCTGTCGAAAATGTGTATACGTGTCATTTATTAAATGTTGAATGAAATGACGTTGAATTGCCGTGTGATGGCTGATTAAATGGTTTCTTGTGCTTGACAAACTAAAATGTTTCCCCTATTGGTTGTATTGTCGGATCTAGATATCTCGACTGTCTTGGCTACGGTCCGCACCCATTTAGAACGGAAACCTGTGCGAGGCATATTGACTGTCATATGCTGTCATCAGATCTAGATATACTGATTGACGTGATATAAGATGAGTTTGGATTTGATATACCTACTATCTTATTTTAAAAAGTGGATATATGACGTGTCCAGATCTAGATATACTGGCAGTCTTGTTATGAAATAAAAGAGATGAGTCAGATTTGATATACTGACTATCTTGTTGTAAATTGTGATATAAGACGTGTCAGATCTAGATATACTGACAGTCTTGTATAAAAGGTCGGATCTAGATATACCGACTGTTTTGAAATAAAAGTATTGTTAGATGTTGTATTCTAACTACCTGGTCTTTATTAAATATGGGTCATTGTGTTGTATCAATGACGAATAAACATTTGGTCAAACATACTGTAAACTCACCAACTATTTCGATAGTTGATCCTCTCAAATTTCATGCTTTTCGGGGAACCAACAGTAAGTATTTGGAAGCGTATATGGCATTGAAGCCATCTTTTGCACATTGGACGTACAATTAGCGTCAGACCTCTGAGGACTATAGCTTTATTAGTCCTAATTGTACTTAGCTGTCCATATGTTATATTTGTATTTAGTGGGCCCATTTCCAATTGAGGATAGTTTGTATCCGTGTATTGGGGTCCACTTCTGAACGATTATACTTGTAATAAACTTGTATTTGGATTTATGGATGTAATCTCTATTACCTTCTGATTAGTACGCAATTACTTGTTAACCCTGTATTTCCGCTACAACGGGGTGTGACAGTCAATATCCTGAAGGTCCAAGATCTTGACAGCCCAGGATCTTGACGTAGGAGAATATTCTGATTACTTGTTAATACTTTGCTAACGTTATGTTTCAAATATTATTATCATTTCCATGTGAGATAAGTATGCAGATTTCAGAATAAAGCTAAGGAAAATATCTCCAACGGTAGAAAGAGGATTTCACACGTGGGATTAATCTTTAACACGCAAAGAAGACTTAGTCTGCCAAGATAATCGGACTTCAAGTTGAATTCAGCACGAGGAGAAGAACTACAACGTTCACTTGACTGGTCAAGATACGCATTAACGTTCGACTACTGAGGACCTGGAAGATCCCTACAATCTCGCATAATTAGTTAGATCTTAGGTCTATATAAAGAATGAGGCTGATCGATCATAGGCATCCTATCTATCACTTACATATGCTCACTATACACTTGTATTCACCACCCACAAAGCGCGCTATTCATTTACTTTACACTTAGATACATCGATCAACCGAATTCCACCATTTGTAAACATTTAACAATCATTAATAAGAGAACAAAGGCAGGGACGATTGCTTCCTCCCGGGGTTTTTATGCCGGCAATCCTTAAAGGATTAAGGGTTTTTCCTCGATAACAAATCTCGGTGTTCTTGCTCTTTACTCTTTACTTTTAATGCATTATTTACTTTGATTAGCATATTATCCTAATTTCATATCGATACTATTACTTGATTATCATTAATTACACCTGTATTTGTTTAGTCGACATAATCGTTCTTTAAACCCTTTTACTAAATGCATCTTTGAATCTTAAACATAATTTACAAGCCCTTAACGCCACGAACGAAAGTTTGGTTACATTATTGATCTAAGTCTTCAACGTAGATTATCTTAGCTTTTAATCATAACACTATCGCTTAACTACCCTACTCGTTTATTTAGTGTTCCTTATAGAACGTAGTTGAGTCCTCTTGGAAACTAGATTCTATTCTGACTCTGTCTCTCGTGCAATAAGAACTTTTATTTAAACAATAAAAAATTTAAACATTTCACGAAAAACAAACACACACACACATACACTAAACATAAACGAATAACATAGTTACAAGAGCTAAAGTTACTGCTTGATTAGATCAGCTTAGATTAGGAATATGATGATTAGTTATGAACAATGATCCATCAACGATTACCAATATGTTTGTCCTGTTAAACATTCGGTACTTCCAGTTTCCTTTTATGTAACACTTTCAACATACCCTGGCCAAGGACAGTCACCATGTAACCCGAGTAGCCTAATATGCCACTTAATCAAGTTTGCGAACTTAAGTGACCCACATTCAGATATACTCTCACAATCGACACAAGCACTAAGATTAAGACATTTGGTGAGTATAGGAAGAAAGCCTTTAAGAATCAAGTCAGCGGTGACAGGTCGGTGATTCCTCACACGCAAAGCGACATAACTTGACTCACGTACGGAAATATACTCAACATTGCATAATGCCAAGTACTTGCATATTTGTGACATCATTTAAACTTATGAAAACCCGTGACTTTCGATGAGACCCGTGTAGCGAACTTTCTGACAACCTATCCCAAGTTGGAAGCTTTAGGTAGGCTAGGTATACAAAGACACCCCAAGGACTTACTTGTTCGAATCTCAAAGGCCACATTAGCTCCATAATTTTCAAAAGATTAATAAGATATTTGCATATCTTGTCACAAATATGCATCCAAAAAGCAAAACATACACATATATGTACCCGAGACCTTCTATATAAAGACCAAATATACAAAATTACAATGCAAGATCTTTCATAAGATTTAAAGGACTTGCCTATTTTAAGAACAAGTATTCTCAGCCATATATCTGAATACGTTTCCCATAAGAACATTGTATACATTTAAGTTCAGATTATAGGAAACTTTGGTACTTTGTGCCTACCGATACATCATATAATGGTATCACTGAACTAAGCAATTTAAAGTACAATTAAGTAGGCTTAAAAGCTAAAGTATCGTCACGTCTAATCATCTTGACGCAGTGACCTTACTCTATTTATTATTTTCTTTTTCTTTTCTGGTTTTTCTCATTTTTATTTTGTTTTTCTGACACTATATGACACACATAAACGAAACATTTTACAAAGTTCCTTTTTGAGAGACACTGTCACTATAGATTTCTCATTCCAATCAATTGGACTAACAACTCGAAACGAGTTCGGTCGAAAGCCTTAGTGAACAGATCAACTAAATTAAAGTCACTCGGCACCTTTTCTAGGACTATTAATTTCTTTTTAGCACAATCACGAATAAAATGAAACCTTATGTCTATGTGCTTAGTCCTACTGTGCTTAACAGGATTATTGGTAATGGAAATAGTGGATTCATTGTCTATCTTTATGGGAGTACAAAGGAAATTCTGACCGTAATCACGCAGTTGTTGCTGAATCCATATAACCTGTGAACAACATCCATGTATTCTGATCTCTCTCCTAAGAACCGACATCCACTGAAGTCTATTTCCTCAAGAACACCAGTTTCTTTCATCCCTGTGAATAAACTAGCAAACTTCTGGAACTGACATAATATCATTACCAACAAAAATACAATTAAAACAGGCTAAACACTTTACTATAGATCATCATCTAGACATGATCTTCTACAGTAATCTGTCTATTACATAAATGAAGTCAAAGAAAAACTAATTCAAACAAGTCTTCTTGGAACAGTGATCATCAGTTTCATGGATTTTTCTCTTTCTTCCATCTAACAGATCTTCAAAGTCCTTGACAGCTTGCTCATGTGACCTCCAAATTTCTTCCTGTTCAGGAGTTAACACAAGAGGTACAACCTTTTGACTTACTGAGCTACGATCCTCTTTCTTGACCTCAACACTCCAAACTTTATCAATCAAAACACGAGGAAAACAGAATCTTGAGAATTCCATTTCAGTAAAAACTCGATCACTACCCTTTAAAGTATAATGAGTAAGGTAGACTTTCTCCTTTTCTAAATTGACTTGCTTAGAAATTGATAAGTCTTTTAAAAGGTCCTGATCCTGTTTTTCAATTAGATTCACATTATCAATTAAAATACTTCCTTTTACAACTCTTCCAACCCCGGAAATTTTTCCGCCTTTGGAATCAACAATACAGACATAAGACCCTTTAACAGGAGTAAACTCCGTTAAAGTCCTCTTGATCTCAAAGTGCGCCGAAAATCGTTAGAAGAAGTTGTTATCAACAATTCTTTCTAAAGATCTTTAAAAATCCAGTTGTAATACCCAATTTGGGTTGGAATAATCTTCAATTACTCAGTAAACAAGTCCAAGTCTTGGGCAAATTTCATTAGAATCGGAAGTCGTGTTCTTCGTAGCGTCGAAATCTTGATCATAGAGTTCAAAAACTCTCCTTTCTTGTAAGTGTTTTTATGAAACCTTACTATATTTTGCTATATGATTTTAGTACTATATGTTATGTATTGAAATGCTTGTCAACTTAATTTTATACTCAATTGATACAATAATTGCATTTAAATACGGTAACTATCGCTTTTATATATGAATATTGAAATATTGTTACTATTGCGAAAAATGAATTATTAGCGAAAGTACGAGAAATCGTAAAACTTTTATTAAATCATTTTAATACTTATTATGGT
>CM067172.1:91892413-91934035 GCA_034093135.1 Erigeron breviscapus
GGACCGCAACCCCGATAGCATTAACCGGAGGGAGGAAGGAAGAAGGAGGCACGTTCACGGTGCACGTGGCTGTTTTCTATCAATGTTCCTGCTTCTTTTTCGTAACCCTGCTCCGTGGCCTACTCATTGAGATTCGGGCCTGAGAAAGTGTATCATGTAGTGTTTGTATTTTAAGCCGAGATGTTTTTTGTTTTTTAAAAACAAATAATGTAATTGACTTGTTGCTGTATGAGAAGGGGCTTATCGATAGCTTTCGTGTAGATACTGTTGTTAATATTCGTATTGGTCGTGTTGATTCATAATGGGGTGTGTTGGCGGCGGATGGGGGTTTGGTTCTGGGGTTGTGGCGTCATAGTGGCAGGCTGGGGAAGTGTTGATGTTGAGATTCCTTGTGGTCAAGCCAGATGCGCAGGTATCGGTCTGTTAATGTGCTTGAACTGCGCAGGTCCAGGTTCGTACTGACCTAAGGATGTATCTGGTGCGAAGGAAGTGAGATGAATTGGGTACGAGATGTTATTGTTCCTTATATCTCGAAATCTCGTAAACGGGTGCTGCGCGGGGAGGGTACTTGACAAGATCTGCCTCTCATGGGGACATTTCTCTACTTGTATTAAATTCCATGAAGAAAGATTTGTTGAATTGGTGGCGATCGAGGTCAGCAGTGACATCCTTCTGGTCTTAGCAAAAGAATACCCAGCATAGGTGAGAACTTGAGTAATCATGCGCAGTTATTACACTAAGACCTTCCCCATGCTTACTTGAAGTTGTTTTCGACAAGGGACAAAGGATCTATTTGTTGATTGTTGATGTGATTACTTGTGGTTTAATGGCGCATTGTTTATCATGTAAGTCGTAATGGGTTAACGATATATGGCGCATTGTTTATCATATAAGTCGTAACGGTTTAATGGCGCATTGTTTGACAAGTAAGGCGTAACGGTTTTGTATAATGATATTGTAATTGAAATGTTGATTTTATTCATGTAGCTCCACAAAAGATTGGGTAAGCCCTTTCTTCCAGATATCTCGATTTCTTAGCTGCTTCTTTTGGTTTAATGCCGAGAGCAACCATTCTTTCTCTATCCCTCAAGAAGTATCCCCGATTAATAAAGTTTAATTGTTCTTCAGTTAGCTCAGTTGGAAAATAATCAGGGAGGACTTCCTCGGATGTGATTGCCTCTCGCAAAACCTGCTTGTAAGTAGATTTCTGGAAGTTCTGACTTGCAGCTTCTGGAGTCTTTCTGAGTTCATCGAAATTGTTGAAATCTTCAAAATTATAACGTTGAGGAGTTGAGCTAGCACGAGCAGATGATTCTCCAACTTCTACTCTGCTTGAAGAACCTGTTTCAAAATAATCTAAATCTGCAAATTCTTCAAACACAGGTTCTTCAACAACTTCTACATTTGTTGGATTCTCAACAATCTCTGGTTCATCAAATGTTACATTATCTTTCAACGCTTCAACATCTGCATCATCTTCAGCATACTCAACAACATCATCTTCATTCACAAACTCTTCATCATCATCAACAACTTCAATTCCTTCATCATTATCATCCATATCAGAATCATCACCAAAAACTTCTATTATCCTTCTTTCAATCTCATCATTTAAAGCATCGTTCTCAACATTCTCAACATTTTCAACCTCTGCTCTTTCTTCCATCACCATTTCTTCATCCAAGATTTCTTCAGCAGTGTCTTCAAAGATTTGGGCAACTGCCTTGTTAACTGCTTCAGTTACTAGATCTAAAATAGCAGCATCAACTTCGGTTTGAAATCTAGAACTTTCAACATTTTCACCCTGTACTCTTTCTTCCATTAACACATCTCCAACATTTACTTCCACACTTGCCGATGTATTTTCAATATTGGCTTGACCTTCTCCTTGGTTCTCCCCCTCGGGGTGATCATCAGAATCAGGATCATCCCGACGAGAAGGAACCGAGGCCGGTCGGCAAGATTCTAAAGCCAACAGTCTGAGTTCAAAAGCAGCAAGTTTTGCATCATACTCTGCTTTTTGATTTGCAACCTGATCCTGTAGTTCTTTAACCCTCCTTTCTGTTGCTTTTTCCCTTTCCCTCACTTCAAGAGCATTTAACACACCTCGTTCCGTAACACTCAACAAATCACCTTCAGACCTCAAAATATGCAATAACACTTCACACGCCGAGTCTTTTGTAGGTAAATTTGTTGATGTTGATGTATTTTCATTTTGTGTTGGTGTTCTTTGTGTTTTGTAAGTTTAAGAAGCGCTGTATATTCTTCGATTTGTCTCGCTTCCTTAAACTTGTACATTGATTCCAGTTCAGGTCTTTTGGTTTTAGTCACCTTTGTAGCTCCACAAAATATTGGGTAAGCCCTTTCTTCCAGATATCTTGATTTCTTAGCTGCTTCTTTTGGTTTAATGCCGAGAGCAACCATTCTTTCTCTATCCCTCAAGAAGTATCCCCGATTAATAAAGTTTAATTGTTCTTCAGTTAGCTCATTTGGAAAATAATCATGGAGGACTTCCTCGGATGTGATTGCCTCTCGCAAAACCTGCTTGTAAGTAGATTTCTGGAAATTCTGACTTGCAGCTTCTGGAGTCTTTCTGAGTTCATCGAAATTGTTGAAATCTTCAAAATTATAACGTTGAGGAGTTAAGCTAGCACGAGCTGATGATTCTCCAACTTCTACTCTGCTTGAAGGACCTGTTTCAAAATAATCTAAATCTGCAAATTCTTCAAACACAGGTTCTTCAACAACTTCTACATTTGTTGGATTCTCAACAATCTCTGGTTCATCAAACGTTACATTATCTTTCAACGCTTCAACATCTGCATCATCTTCAGCATATTCAACAACATCATCTTCATTCACAAACTCTTCATCATCATCAACAACTTCAATTCCTTCATCATTATCATCCATATCAGAATCATCACCAAAAACTTCTATTATCCTTCTTTCAATCTCATCATTCAAAGCATCGTTCTCAACATTCTCAACATTTTCAACCTCTGCTCTTTCTTCCATCATCATTTCTTCATCCAAGATTTCTTCAGCAGTGTCTTCAAAGATTTGGGCAACTGCTGTTAACTGCTTCAGTTACTAGATCTAAAATAACAGCATCAACATTGGTTTGAAGTCTAGAACTTTCAACATTTTCACCCTGTACTCTTTCTTCCATTAACACATCTCCAACATTTACTTCCACACTTGCCGATATATTTTCAATATTGGCTTGACCTTCTCCTTGGTTCTCCCCCTCGGGGTGATCATCAGAATCAGGATCATCCCGACAAGAAGGAACCGAGGCCGGTCGGCAAGATTCTAAAGCCAACAGTCTGAGTTCAAAGGCAGCAAGCTTTGCATCATACTCTGCTTTTTGATTTGCAATTTGATCTTGTAGATCTTTAACCCTCCTTTCTGTTGCTTTTTCCCTTTCCCTCACTTCAAGAGCATTTAACACACCTCGTTCCGTACACTCAACAAATCACCTTCAGACCTCAAAATATTCAATAACACTTCACACGCCGAGTCTTTTGTAGGTACATTTGTTGATGTTGATGGATTTTCATTTTGTGTTGGTGTTCTTTGTGTTTGTGTGGGAAGTGGAGTATCCAACCCGGGGGTTGTTGGCACACTTGTGGTGTGACCTAAATTCAGCGATGCTGATTCAGGATTTCCTGCGGATCCTTGGGATATACCCTCACCAGCAGTTGGAGATTCAGTGGCTTTGCAACCAGAATCGGGTTGTGTCCTAGACTGTGATAAATCACTGTCCGGGACTTGTTGTTGGGTAACACCACTAACAACACCGGGGTCACTGAGAATGCCCGTTAATACAGGCTCAGGTTGATCCTGAGGAACAGCAGTGTCACTACGGCGTTCATACTGCTCCCCAGTCTCGGTCTGAGACCTGTTACCTGCGGCTAAAGCTGGCGTGATGGTAGCTAAGGCAGGATTTCCAAGCTGTCCTTGAGGGTCACACAAAGTGGGTCCCTCTCCGCTTGTTCCGGCACCAGTACGCAACTGGGCTTGTGAATCATCAGTGTCCCTAGGGGATCTAGACTCTAGTGCATCAAATGAAGGCGAGAGGTGGGGCTGGTCCTCTCTATTTCAACACTCTCATCCTCCAAATGAGAAGAGTGTGGTGAGCGTGGCTGTTCCCCGTGAATATCTGAGACTAACTCCTGTTGTGAGGAGTCAGAATGGCGAGGAGAATCCGGTGCAAGCGAGAATGGGCAGTTCTCGACTTCTACCCTAGGGTAAATAACCCGGCTAGACTCAGTTGGTTGAACTATCGGAGGGCCATCGTTTTCTTTTTGCCCTTGTCCTAACCCGGACCGCTCATCCTCTCCGGTATTTTCAACCCCTCCCTCATTCCTTCCTTGTTCCTCCAGCACAACATCATCGCCAGTGCTCACATGCTCAGTCTCAGTATCATATTCAACATTATGCACAATATTCGTTGCCTGTTCAACATCAAACTCCACCGAGGCATCAGCTTGTTCATTTACATCTGCTGAAGAAGATTCAAGTCTTTGTCTTGCAGATTTAGATGACTTGTGTTTTCGTTTGGATTTCTTCTTCTTTAACTTCTGCTTTAAGATACTTCTAGCAGACATTTTCAGTCGTCTCCCTGGTGGTGGAGTTGGTTCAGCAGGTAAGGCTGAGGCAATAGGTGTTGGATTAAAAACATGTGTAGGATGAGGTGGTGTAAAGGTTGGTGGAATCGGTGAAACAATGGATGGTAAAGGTGTAGATTGCGAGGGTGAAGATTGAGAAAAGCGAACGGTTGGTGTGGATGGGGTAGATTGTGAAACAGGTGATGAAATAGGTTCAGGTGTAGCAACATCTTGCTCAAAAACAACTCTTTTCGACTTTCTTTTCCTCTGCTCAGAGGCCTCTTCATCACTAACCCCTCTTTTTCTTTTTGACTTACTTGGACCCTCACTTGGCGACCTATGCTCAGTTTGGGCAGGAGTCTGTTGGCTGTCAGACCCCATCACCGAGACTAACCACTCAAGATACGCCTTAAGGTGAGGACTCTGAGCAGGAACCAAATTGATCAAGAATGGTGGAATTGGAAAAGGTCGGACATTATCACTTCCAGTGCCTCTCATATTCGATTTGTACATTGCAATGACACATTTGAAACTATCCTCCATCTTGGGAATATTATCATTGTTGTCTAGAACATCATCCACAATCAATGTAAAGAATCTGATATAAGGAATGTACTTCCTTTCTTGTTTGTCCTTCCCTCTGACAACTTGGGCCATCTTATCCCATATAATCTTGGCAAAGTCACACTCAACATTGTGAGTGACTGCATAGAAGATGGCCAAGGAATGTTTTGTCATTGCATCAATTCCTTTTTGTGAAGGCATCAGACATGTAACCAGAACATTATACATCGTATGCCAGAGAGAAGCTATTTTCATTCTTTTAAAGTCTCTCATTGTGGCCAATTCTCCGTCATAACCCAGAGAATGAACTGCATCTAGCATCTCTTCAATAGAAGGCAGTTCTTCATATACTTCATGTTCAGGAAAGCCAATTACAGTTCTGAACTCATTTAAATTGAAATGTGCATTCAACTTCATTATTTCCAGATCTAAGAGTGAATCGGAAGAAATCTTCAGTGTTTCTTCTCTTACTTGCTTTTTCATATTCAATCGATTCCCATAGATCAAAGATATATTGTTCTGGAACTACTGCACCATTTGTTAAAGCAACTCTCAAAGGATGATGACATAAAATCTCAGTGATGATTGGAAATCTTGTATTGAAAGGAATGTGCAGAGCTTGATTTGCTTGCATTTTCATTGTAGCTCCTTCTTGAAACATCACCATCTTTTTTTCTTTTATGAATTTTTCTGAGAAAATAAACTGACCAAAAGAAAATTTTGACCAGACATTTATTTTAGTAAACAACAAATACACACAACTAATTTTAAAAAGATAAAAAGAAATGACATATAGAATCTCATAAGTATTAAAAGATAAGATACAGAAGGTAGTACACAAAGGCGTTCGATACCTTGTTTCTTACCCTAACACTTATGAAAAACTATATAGACAACAAAAACAATAATACACACATACATACATACATTTAGACAATTTATCAACAAACAAGATTGAAAAAAAATAGAAAGAAAAAAAATAAAAAAATGTTCATTTGCCGAGCTTAGATCTCGGCAAATGACATGTTCAAACAAAAAGTTTTGCCCAGATAAATGACAAGTTATGAAATTTTGTTTTGGGCAGCTGGTTTGATAAAGGTATGATTTGCCGAGCTTATATCTCGGCAAATGCGAGTGTTGATATTAGCGACCAGCATGTAAGCAAACCATTGATTGTTTGAAGTCAATACTCGTAAATGCCGAGCTTATATCTCGGCAAATAAGCATTTCAGATTGAACTTCAATTTGATATATGAATAATCCTTTGATTTGAATAACAAGTATGTTATCAATGAATAAAGGGGTTTTTTCTGACGATTTGCTTTGTGCCTGACCATACGAGTGGAGAATGGGGGATAGTACGGCTGGGCTCTGCAAATGACCTTTTCAGTACTTAACAAAATTTCTTGGTAACCAAGTACAAAAACATGCATTTGCCGAGCTGGGAGCTCTGCAAATGGCTATTTCAACCTTTGAAAAATTTGTGTAACAAGATTACCAAGAACATGTGCATTTGCCGAGCTGGGAGCTCTGCAAATGGTCTTTTCATTACTTAGAAAAATTTCAAGTAAAACATGCATTTGCCGAGCTGGGAGCTCTGCAAATGGCCTTTTCATTACTTAGAAAAAATTTCAAGTAAAACATGCATTGTTGCGCGACTGGGAGCTAGCTGCACATGTGAGCCATTTCGTTCTTGGTAGTGATAAAAAAAGATCACACGTTAAACAAAATGCCTCCGTTGCCAGCGGTGGGGGAGGAGCCTCGGCAATGGTAACATTTTTGTCAGAACATACTAATGACTATAACATGACGTAGCACACCCGATAGAAAGGAGCATATAGTGAGGTCACCGCGTAGCTAAATAAAGTGCACAAGAGGACACATGTGCATGGTTCCGACTTGACATCTGCAAAATGGGGACTAGGCGTCACAACATAATTCATAGATCAATCAAACTTCAAGAGCATAATCAATTCAGAGCCACCCAGACACAGAAAGCACAAGGAATAAACGATGGCTAAAATAAACAGACACTACTGTAGATCCTAGATCAGCTGCCAATATCTGAAGGGGAAGAAAAGAGGGATGTAATCTTATCTAAGGCACAAGCGGAGATACTATCGCGGGGGGCGCTAGTGGGAACGAGGGGTCTAAGAAGAACACAAGTCGAAGGCAGAGAGTGAGAGGAGTATAGGGTTGTAAGTGGGGTACACTGAGGGGATGCGGTGGGAAGTGACGTACGTCTAGACATGGGGAGTGACATGTAAGTGAGCAAAGGAAAGGGGATTGTGAAAGGCGAGGAGGAATGAGTAATCAGTCTAGAAGATGGGCAGGTAGGGAAGTGGGGAAAAGGGACAAGTGCGCCGGGGAGCTTGGGGGTTGGGAGGAGGGACCCACCACGGTGGCTGGGGAAGAAACCAGGGGGGGGGGAGCGCGGGCGGGGACCCGGCGCACCCTTTCCCGAACCGGCGGGGGCGCAGTTGGGGGGGGCTTGACCGGAGTGGGGGCCGAGCAGGCGGGGGCCTCAAATGCGGGGGGGGGGCGAACGCACAAAAAGAATAACCAGGAACAGAGAGAAAAAAAGAAAAAAGAAAAAAAAGGAAATTTCAAGTAAATCAAATAAAAAGTAAAACATGCATTTGCCGAGCTGGTAGCTCTGCAAATGGCTTTTTCATTACTTAGAAAAAATTTCAAGTAAAACATGCATTTGCCGAGCTGGGAGCTCTGCAAATGGCCATTTCATTACTTAGAAAAAAAAATTTCAAGTAAAACATGCATTTGCCGAGCTGGGAGCTCTGCAAATGGCATTTTTAATGAAAACTTGTTAAGACTTATACAGCATTTAAACCCAGTTAGCATGAAGATATGAAGGCCAAGATGAACAAACATGGCATTTGCCGAGCTTGGAGCTCTGCAAATGGACTAATTCTTCAAACATTCATATATCAATCAAACATTCATATAGATATCCAGCCCTTAAGAGATCCGCCCAGAAACATCAATCACAAGTAAAGTAAGACAGTTATATCAATCAAAACCACATGTATTAATCCTAAACATGCACCTAACATACTTAAACCATGAATACAAACATCATTTCAAGCATAAAAATCAACAAAATCATCTTGGCATTTAATCAAACAGTTGGTAAACAAACTGAACACGAAATCTCACCTCAAAATCTGTTGATATGATGGATGAATGGATATAATGTGGACCGAAAATGAGTTCTCTTGTTATTCTTCCTTTGATTTTATGGCTTAAGAAAAAAATATGATTGATTGATGTGATTGATGTTGATCAGTTCGAGAGAGAAAAAAAACTTGATTTGAATTTGAATAAAATGATTTGACCCACCCACTTTTTCTATTTAAACACAAAGTTGGGTCGCGGGTCTGGGTGTGACCCGCGTCTCAACCCGGTTTCTAACCGGTCTTGGGCTCATTTTGGATTATGGGCTTTACCTGGTTGTTGGGCTAATCATGCTGTTGGGCTCAAATTCATTTTTGGCTTAAACAATCACAAGAAAAATAATAACACATGAACATAGAAAAAAAAAAAATTAAAAAAATTAAAAAAAACAGATTAAAAAAATTTAAAAAAAAAAAAAAAAATCTTTTTAGAATTTTATATTTCTATTTTTGTATTTGATTTTTCAATTTTAAAAAAAAACAAACACACATACAAATTATAAAAGAAAAAAATTAAACAAATAAAACAAACAAACAATTAACAATTAAACAAATAATTAAGCACATGCATTTGCACACTCCCCCTCAGATTAAGCATTTTAGACTTTACTAAATTTACAAACTCCCTCTAAACTCATGCATTCTACCCTTTTTCTCCCCCTCAAACATTGCATGCAATATCAAGTAAAACACATCAATGTTTGAGACAGAAAATGAACATAGAAAACATGGCATGAAAGCATTTAAGTTTGTAAATCAAGCATTCCCAACTTGGTTTTAAGAAAATTGAACCTGTTTTCATCCAAAGGTTTGGTGAAAATCAGCAAGTTGGTAGTCTGTTGGGACAAAATAGAGTTCGATGTTACCTTTCTGGACATGATCTTTAAGAAAATGGTACCGAACATCTATGTGCTTGGTCTTTGTGTGCTGTACAGGATTGCAAGAAATAGCAATTGCACTCTTAGAGTCACAGTATATGGGAATTCTGTTGAATTGAAATCCATAATCAGTCAACTGTGTCTTCATCCAAAGAACCTGTGAACAACAACTTGCTGCAGCAACGTATTCAGCTTCTGCAGTCGATGTAGATACACAGTTCTGTTTCTTTGAAGACCAACTGACCAATCTATCCCCTAGAAACTGTACACTCCCAGAAGTGCTCTTTCGATCAAGCTTACAACCTGCATGGTCAGCATCTGAATATGCAATTAGTTGAAACCCGGTATCCCTTGGATACCAGAGACCAAGGTTCAATGTGCCTTTCAGGTATCGGAATATCCGTTTGACGGCCTGGAAATGACTTTCCTTGGGATTGGCCTGGTACCTGGCACACATGCATGTGGCGAACATAATATCCGGGCGACTAGCAGTCAAATACATGAGTGACCCTATCATACTGCGATATTTCTTTTGATCAAAAGTTTTCTCGGAATCAATAAAATCAGGAATATGTTGTTCTGTCAATTGTTCAAGTGAAGTAGCAATTGGTTCAACAAAGTGATCTTGATCATAAGCTTCTGGATTGGTTGAAGGATTTGTCACTTGAGAAATAACAGGAGGTTGAGTATGCAACACTGAATTATCAGTCGGTGGAGGAGAATCAGATGTTGAACTTTCATCTGATGTATGTGTTGGTGAAGACTCATTTGGATCCATCTCTTTCGAATTTGAACTTGATGGTTCATCGAGATGTACTTCAGTTTCAGGAACTTCTTTGGAAACTTTGAAAAATTCTTCGAACAGGATATCTAAATCTTGTGGTGTTGGAGTAGAGAATGATTTGACATTTGATGTAGGTTTAGGTGCGGAAGCTTGTGGACATTGAAGTTCGGGTCTTGAACTGTGTTGTTCAAGAACCATTCCTGAGAGTTCATCAAATCGAACATTCATACTCTCGTCTATTCTCTTGGTTCTCCGGTTATATACACGATATGCAATCGATTCTCTCGAATAACCGATGAAATATACCTCATCGCCTTTAGGTTCAAATTTGCCCAGATTGTCTCGATCATTGAGAACATAACATACACATCCAAAAATGTGTAAAAAGTTCACATTGGGCTTTCTTTTGTTGATCACCTCATACGGAGTTTTATCAAACCTCTTGTTGATTATTGATTTGTTTTGTGTAAAACATGCAGTAGCAACAGCTTCAGCCCATAGATTCGGTGGCAATTTCGAATAGGCAAGCATTGATCTAGCTGCTTCAACAAGAGTTCGATTTCTACGTTCAACTACTCCATTCTGTTGAGGTGTTCTACAGCGGAAAATTGGTGTGAAATACCCATGGACTTGAAGAAAGAATCAATTGTTGAATTCTTGAATTCAGTTCCATTGTCTGAGCAAACAATTCTAACAGATGATTTGAGATTGACTTGGGTCTTCTTGATGAAGTCAATAATCACTTGCGGGGTGTCACTCTTTGCATGAAGAAAGAATACCCAAGTATAACGAGAATAATCATCTACTATCACTAGAATGTATCGCTTTCCATGGATACTTTGAACCTTCATTGGGCCACACAAATCCATATGAATAAGGTGCAAAGGACCTTCAGTACTTAAATGCTGCTTTGGTTTGTGTGAAGCTTTCTTCTTCATCTTGCCAATTGCACAAGCTGGACAAACATGTTCACTTTCATACTTGTAGTCCGGAAGACCTTCAACAAGTTGTTTATCCACGAGTGTATTAATCGTTTAAAAGTTAAGATGAGAAAGACGGCGATGCCATAACCAAGAGTTTTGTGCAGTTGCTTTCGAAAGAAGGCAAATATCTGAAGAATTGGGAGAGATGTTGTTGAGATCAATGTAAACAGATTATTGTCTCTTGTTCCAGTTAGAATATCCACACCATCTTCAGTCTGCACTTTGCATTCATATCTCCTAAATAAAACTTGAAGATCATTGTCACAAAATTGACCAACACTAAAGAGATTGTGTCCAAGTCCTTCAACGTAGGAAACTCTCTTTATAGTTACTCCATTTTTGACAATGTCTCCATAACCAAGAATAGGAGCGATATGATCGTTTCCGAATCTGACTGTTCCCATAAACTTTTCAACAAAGTTCGAAAGAATTGATTTGGTTCCAGTCATATGTCGAGAACATCCAGAGTCAACATACCAAACACAAATTAGAAATTCCTGCAAGGACAGGGAATATGGTTTAGGTACCCTTTTAGATTGGGTCCTTGCAGGTTAGGTGGATAACATGCAAGTACACATAATAAAAAAAATTAAGCAAGATAACACACAAAGAAACAATTTATTCAAATGACAAACAAGCACGCACAAATGTTCAAGATTCAAAAACAACATATACACAAACAAACTGTAAAATGTTAAACTCATGTTTTGATACAAGCAGGACTAGTCCTAGATGTAGAAACATTATCTAAAGAAGTTGATCTACGGACAATCCATACTTGTTTGACTTTTACAGGTTTTCCATCAAGCTGAACTTTACTAGAAGCCTTTAAAAATCTATCCTTAGGGATCCATTTACTGCTACTAGCTAAGCACACGTCACCTGAAACACGAACATGTTTTGAGTTAGCAAACACTTTGTCAACTTTGTTCTTAACAGGTTTTTTCTTGATGGGTTCTGTGGTCTTATTTACTTTCTTAATGTTATTAGGTGACAACCATCCATACTGGTCTTTGTATTTAGTTATGCCTGTAACAGTATCTCTAACCCTATGAAAAGTGCATGTAGGATTCTTCTGAGAGTACCTAGGGAAACTAGAATACTTAACCTGCTTAGATTGTTTGTTACCTAACGAGAAAGTTTCTTTCTTAACATTCTTCGGACCACTGTTTGGTTTGACTTCTTTTTGTGCCTTGTGTTCAGATTTGACCTTGTACATCTGTGTTTGCCTAGAAGTCTTTGATGTCATTGTTACATTGGTACTTGTCTTTGGTTTTGGACATGAGGTAGTCTTTGGTGATTGGGTGGTCTTGGGTTTTGAAATAATCTTTGGTAATGGACTGGTCTTTGATTGTGGAATGCTTTGGTAATTGGTTGGACTTTAGTTTAGAAACAGTCTTGGGTAATGGGTTGGTCTTTGGTCTTTGGAACTTTTCTGATGAAGAGTGTGAAGAGTGTGAATTTGGAATCTTCTTTAGATTTAAATCAAGTTTTTCCTCCTTTTGAACAAAAAGTTTTTCAAATTCAGGGTTAAAATCATGATTTCCTTCCAAATATGTTGACATCTCATCAGTTTCCAACTTCACACTCACTTCACCTTTCTTTATTGGGCATGGACTTTTCTTGAATGGAATTGATGCTTTTTCGTTTTCTTTATGAAATTGAAGTGCTATTTTCTGAAATTCGAATTCAACTTTTAAATCATTGAGTTCCTTTAGCACTTTTAATCTCATTTCTCTTTCTTTTTCAAACTTTAGTTTGAAAGCATCAATGTCATTCAAGTATGACAGAGTTCCTTCAGAAAGCTTGGTAAAGGTCTCAATTTCAGATTGGGTCCTTGCAGGTTAGGTGGATAACATGCAAGTACACATAATAAAAAAAATTAAGCAAGATAACACACAAAGGAACAATTTATTCAAATGACAAACAAGCACGCACAAATGTTCAAGATTCAAAAACAAAATATACACAAACAAACTGTAAAATGTTAAACTCATGTTTTGATACAAGCAGGACTAGTCCTAGATGTAGAAATATTATCTAATGAAGTTGATCTACGGACAATCCAGACTTGTTTGACTTTTACAGGTTTTCCATCAAGCTGAACTTTACTAGAAGCCTTTAAAAATCTATCCTTAGGGATCCATTTACTGCTACTAGCTAAGCACACGTCACCTGAAACACGAACATGTTTTGAGTTAGCAAACACTTTTTCAACTTTGTTCTTAACAGGTTTTTTCTTGATGGGTTCTGTGGTCTTATTTACTTTCTTAATTTTATTCGGTGACAACCATCCATACTGGTCTTTGTATTTAGTTATGCCTGTAACAGTATCTCTAACCCTATGAAAAGTGCATGTAGGATTCTTCTGAGAGTACCTAGGGAAACTAGAATACTTAACCTGCTTAGATTGTTTGTTACCTAACGAGAAAGTTTCTTTCTTAACATTCTTTGGACCACTGTTTGGTTTGACTTCTTTTTGTGCCTTGGGTTCAGATTTGACCTTGTACATCTGTGTTTGCCTAGAAGTCTTTGATGTCATTGTTACATTGGTACTTGTCTTTGGTTTTGGACATGAGGTAGTCTTTGGTGATTGGGTGGTCTTGGGTTTTGAAATAATCTTTGGTAATGGACTGGTCTTTGATTGTGGAATGATTTTTGGTAATTGGTTGGACTTTAGTTTAGAAACAGTCTTGGGTAATGGGTTGGTCTTTGGTCTTTGGAACTTTTCTGATGAAGAGTGTGAAGAGTGTGACTTTGGAATCTTCTTTAGATTTAAATCAAGTTTTTCCTCCTTTTGAACAAAAAGTTTTTCAAATTCAGGGTTAAAATCATGATTTTCTTCCAAAAATGTTGACATCTCATCAGTTTCCAACTTCACACTCACTTCACCTTTCTTTATTGGACATGGACTTTTCTTGAATGGAATTGATGCTTTTTCGTTTTCTTTATGAGATTGAAGTGCTATTTTCTGAAATTCGAATTCAACTTTTAAATCATTGAGTTCCTTTAGCACATTTAATCTCATTTCTCTTTCTTTTTCAAACTTTAGTTTGAAAGCATCAATGTCATTCAAGTATGACAGAGTTCCTTCAGAAAGCTTGGTAAAGGTCTCAATTTCAGAAGTGATTGGGAAAAAACAATCATCAACATCATGAACATCATCTAGATCACCTTCAGTTTGTACAGAAACATGCACAACATGACTCTCATTTTGAACAGATGTATTCATGATTTGGTGAACTTGACTTTCAGAACATGCATTTTGTGAAGTTTTCTCATTATGACTCACAGATTTGGTTGGTGGAATTGGAGTGGCCATAACTTCACAAATGGGACAATCGGGGTGGTCACAATCATTTTCATGATTCTTGGGTGGGTCTTTGACATAGTGATTTTGAGATTGCAGATTTTCTATCAAAGATTGCTTCTTCTCAAGAGACTTTGTAAATCCTCTATCACCTTTTCCAAAACTCTTTGTGGGACATAAGGTCTCAAGTTTTCAGCTTTTGGAATTGGAAAATTTTCCTCTAAAGGTTTTTCTTTAAAACACTCAAGAATTTCAGGGATTATGGCCTCATGAGTTTCTTTTTCGTCCTTTTCTTTCTCAATTTTATGTGAAGGGTGACTGAAAAAATCATATGAGTCGTCCATTAACGAATAGTTAAAATAGACTTTTGCACCCTTTTCTAAAAAATCTTCAGCCTCATAATCACTATTCGTCGGTCTCACGAATTGGTCGGTCATCCCACATCTCAAATAAGATTCCTTGTAAAGAGATGGGACTTCTTCTTGTGCTTTGAGCAAACATTTTGGATTGTTATAACCCAGCCCTGATGTGAATATTGTTTCAGAACTTCTTGGCCTATTTAAAAAGATTTGTTGATATGAACGATTGATCTTATACAACTTTTCTTGATAAGATTTGATTTCAGATTTCAATTCATCATTTTCTTTATCAAGTTTTTGTTTAAGAGAATCTTTTATACAACATTCATATTTTAGGTCAGAAATTTTGTTTTCAAATTCCGTCACATCAGGGATAGATTCTTTCATCTTGACATTCAAAGACTCAATGTCTTCAGCCAAAGCATTTGCTCGAAACATTTCATTGGTCTTTTCCACTTGAAGTTGTCGGACAGTCTTGTTTAATTCAAGAACTTTGGTCTCAAGTTCTTGTTTTTCAAGATGCAGTTTGGAGTGTTGAGTAAAAGAGAACTGCAGATTTTTCTGATTTCAAATTTTCAATTTCTTTTTGAAGTGAATCAATTTTAATTTGAAAATCCTTTTCTTTGTCCTCCAAATCTTTCTTTAATGACAAATTCTTTTTTCTCAACTCCCTGCTGTTCTTTCTTGCAGTTTCAGACATGTCCACGTAATGCTTAAGTACAGATTTGGGAAAAGAAATTACCTCATCCTCGACTTCAGAAGAGCAGTCTTCATCTTCTTCCAACTCCTTTGACTTCTTTATTTTCGTCATGAAGCACACGTTTGCTGCAAGCTCGTCTGTCTCCTCATCTGAAAGATGTAACCACTTGTCATCCTCAGCAAGAAGAGCAATTCCGCTTTCTCTTGTCTTGCCAGCAACAGTTTGTACTTGTAGTATTCGGAGTTCTTTTGTCGAGGCTTGGTACAGTTGATTGCAAAATGTCCAGTCAAGCCACAGTTATAGAATTTTCTATCTTCTGATCTCTTGTCCATGACCTTCTTCTCAAACTTTTTCGGATTCTCAAACTTCTTCTCACCACCAGCAAAAACTTTCTTTTGATCATACTTAGGAGCATCTGCATTTCTAGCATAAGAGGACACTGATGATGTCCTAAGTTGATTGTTTGTTGGTTTCTTCTTGAAGAATTTCTTCTTGAAAGTCTTGGTGAAATAAGCGAGTTCTTTGTACATCTGTTTCTGTTTTTCATCCAGATCGAATCACTCATCTCACTTGAATCAGAATCAGTTTGATCTTCTATAAAACTGTGTCTTGACATTCTTGAAACCTTCTTTTCTGCAACCAAAGCCAATGGATCAGTATGAATACTCTCTTCTTTCTTCTTCTGAATCCTCTTCACATCTTCCACATTCAATTGTAGTTTCTCAAACAGTGTGTGAATGGTGAGCTTTGCAAAATCTGATTGTTGGTTGAGTTGAGTTCCATACACTTGCCATTCTTCTTCCAAATTCTTGATGAATTTGATGTTGAGTTCCATATTGGTTCTCTTTACATCATTCTTTCTCAGCTCATTGATGACATTGCAGAATCTGATGTACACTTCATTCAGTGGTTCACCTTTCTGTTGTTTGAATGTTTCATACATATTCAAAACAGTTGACAACCTGATAGTGTTGGGTACATCAGATCCTTCCATTTGCTTTTCCACCTCATCCCAAATGTCCTTTCCTGTTTCGTAGGAATCCACATTGCAATATATGTCATCTGGAAGTGCTTGATAAAGAAAGGCAATTGCACTTTGGTCTGCCTCAACTCTGTTTCTTTGTTCAGTGTTCCAACTTTCTTCAGATAAAATTTCTCCATTCACTGGGTTCTTTGGGATTTCTGGACCTTCTTTATATGATTTCCTGAGCAGTTTTCCATTCTTTTGCCTGTCTATCCAGTTCAACAATCTCTTCTTCCATTGAGGATAAGATCCTCTGAACAAGACAGGTGGTCTTCCTTCAGATCCAAGAGCCAATGCTTCCCTGGAAGCCATACTCTAAGAAAGACTTAAAAAATTTGATTTTTTTTTCTTGAATTGTGAAGGATGCCGAGCTCAGATCTCGGCAAATGAGGAAAAACTTTTGAAATTTTCAAACACTTTGCACCAGGAAAGAATGTTGATCAAAAATGACTTTGAATCAACTTTCACCAAATTTGTTGATTTGCCGAGCTTAGTACTCGGCAAATGGTACTTTCACTTAGTCACAAGTACGAGGTTTCTGAATCAAACTTCAATTACTACTAGATGCCGAGCTTAGATCTCGACAAATAGCACAAATTCCACCTTGATCTCAAACACTTAGATGAATTTAAGCTGAACAACGTGTTTGCCGAGATAATATCTCTGCAAATGAACCAAATCTCAACGACTTAGTCACACCAGAATTGAATGTAGTGTTTGCCGAGCTTAGATCTCTGCAAATGGCAAGTTCGTCCAACACTTAGAAAAATTTTCTTGAAGTAGTGATTTGCCGAGCTTAGATCTCTGCAAATGGCACTATTAGTCCAACACTTAGAAAAATTTTCTTGAAATGTTGATTTGCCGAGCTTAGATCTCTGCAAATGGCAAGTTCGTCCAACACTTAGAAAAATTTTCTTGAAATGGTGATTTGCCGAGCTTAGATCTCTGCAAATCACACTAATCGTCTAGAACTTAGCCAACAACCTCTGCAAACACGAGAACACACTAGAAGACAAAATAGTCGGTTTCCAGTCGTCTTCTTAGTTCAGCCAAACACTCAAATGCCGAGCTCACACAAAAACTTAAAATTCTCACTCATTCTTGTGAATTAAAACTTGAAAATTGTTTCATAATGTTCAGAATTAGATCGCGAACCAATCCTCGAACAAAATTTGAACAAATATCACTCGATTCAAATCCCAACGAAACCTCTGTTTGCCGAGCTCGAACAATACATGATCAAATGTTGAAATTGAAGTCTGAAATTGATACAGAATGATGATTTACTATCAACTAATCGATCGGTGATCAAAATTCTAACCAAAACACACTCAAATTGCTGAATTAACTCGAACAGTTAACTCGGCAAATGGCAGTTAAAAAAAACTCAAAATTACCAGAATTAAGCACATAAACAGCTTGATTCAAGCTTGTAGATCGTTCAGATATACTGATTGTGCTCTGATACCAATTGTAGGATGTATAATTGAGCTTTTTATGTGTGTTTAGAGTTTATCAATGGCGGTTTCTAGAGAGAGAGAGTAGAGAGAGAGTAGAGAGATATTCAGTGAAAGATTGGATTGTATTTAGTGTCAAAAGGTTACAACTTACATTGTGGGGGGGGTTTATATACTTCTATACAATTTACACAATGCCCCCTTCCATACTTACAACTTTACATTCTAAGTACAAAGTAATATAAAGCATACAAATCACCTACTACATTTATATATCTAACACCAACACTATTTCATTTTTAACCCACCAAATTTTTACAAATTAAACAATCATCAGAACTATAATAAGTGTGTATAAAGAGAAAATTAAACACTTCTACACCAAAAATGGTTTATTATGGTTATTTGACTTATGGAAGGGAGATTTGTAGAGTTTGTGATGGTTTTGATATATGATTTATTTTGGGTTTTAGAACATATGATTAAAAAAGAGATTATTACATGTGGATGTAACTAACAATGGCTAAATATTTATGTTATTAAAAGTTTTGGAAAATGTCGATGTCATGTAATGAACTTTCACATCCCGGTTACTGAATGTCCCCGACTAATCAAAAACTTACAAGTGACAGCTTAAATGCTTGTTTCATATACCCAAGTACACTCAATAATTGTGATATGAAAGTTCATTATATGATATTGACATATACGATATCTTTAAATAACATAGACATTTAGTCATAGTTAGTTACATTTACAAGTAATAATCCTTTCAAAAAAACAAGAAAATGGAAAAAAAATAAAAAAAAGATAAAGAAGTTATTTGCATAAAACGTCCCTGTGGTTTGCACACCAAGTTGCATAAAATGTCCCTGTGAGGAAGCAAAAGACGAAAAAGCCCTCACATGTGGGGCACGTGCAACATGTTAACGGAAAGAAACTAATGGCATTAATGAAAAGAATGTAATTTGCTAATAATACTTGGATGTGAGTCCCTGAAATACGATGGTTAACCTAGAAAGTGTAAAATACAACAAGTCTAATAATCACTAGAATGGACTAGTATTACTTAAATATAAATGCAAGTATATAAATAAAGTAATACAAGACTTAAAGCAATAAACAAGTAAAGTGGAACATTATGTATTTTTCAATGGTGTATTTTATTTATGATGTTAAATAAAATACAAGGTTGTGCGGAATCAAGATAATACAAATAAGTATGTATCCTAACAACATATGAATTACAAATGATCTATATTTGTCAAATAACTCTTTTGGATCGAGATACTTAAAGTTGTGAAGTATCCCAGTTTAAGATCGAGAGTATTTAGACAAATTCACTTAATGCAAAATGTATGCTTAAAAGTATTTTTCTCAAGGAAATGACTTTGTATTTATAGGCAACCAAATTCACCAGTGAATTTTGTGCCGTACAAATATGGTTGCATACATTTAATGATCCGACAAGAACATTAAATGTATTGGATAAGGAATAAGGATAAAGTCACATCAAATGACTTTGAATCCTTTTATCCAACCACCTTTACACACGTATACTTTGGTAAAGAACAAGTGGATGTTCTTTGGAAAGTGTGTAAAGGCAAAAGTCAATTCCTCGATATCAGTGTTCAGACTTTAAGGTCTAGAACACTGACAATCCTCCAGTGTACAGATCTGGTAAGACTTCCAGTGGACTCCGCCATTTGTAAGTCTTCTTTATTCTGACTTCAGTCTTTGACTTCAGTGAAAACGTCTTCAGTAGAGTTGATCTGGACTGGGGTGAAGTCCAGTGAGCTAATCTGGAGAATACTCCAGATTTCCTATACAAGTATTTGCTCACTGGTCTTCCATTATTTCTGGACAAATCTTCAGAGGGACTCCAGATTCCAAGTCTGGAGTAGGTCCAGTAGAAATATGTTTCTGGACAGATCTTCAGTAAGGCTCCAGTAGTCGAGTCTGGAGCGAGGCCAGTAAATCTGGACCTAACAAATTCCCCCTATTTGTTTAGAAATAATGCAAGTGTTTTCAAGCTTGAATTTATACAATTTTGTATGCTTGAAAAACACAAGTTTGATTTGTCTAAAAAATCTAAGTTACTGGAAAACACTTTATAGATCATGAGTGTTTTTAGTTTCATCATTTAAGTTCTAACTTAGACTAAATCTGATCATTTACTTATATGAATCAAAAATTGCAACTATTATTACATACATCAACTGATAAATAGTTTACATTTTCATAAAACAATAATTTACAACAAGTAAATGATAAGAGTCAGGCCCTTCTTTTTGATGTCTGTCCTGGAGCATCTTCAGTAGCCTTTCTCTTTGGTGATGGAGAAGATGGTATAGATTCTGGCGATTTCATGCCCATAGCAACTTCCATCTGTTGCTTTCTTCTCCATACCTTTTCAACTCTTTTCAGAAATGCTTTAACATCAGTCGACACATCTGTCTTCCCCCTGAACGTTAAAGCGATTTCTTTCAGTTCACTCCATCCAAATGCTTGGACTGAAGTACTTTTCCTTTCATCAGTAAAGTTACCCTCCCTGGTCAACTTTACTTCAAACCTGGACATGCCTTCATTATTTTCAGCCAATTTGATCTCAGCACCAGTGATCCTTCTGGCATCACCCCTGAAGTTTAACATTTCATTGTACTTTTCTTTCAGCTTGGCTATCTGGATCAATGCTTCAGTTTCCTTTGACACTCTCTTTTGTTCTCTACAGCAGATTGGAGTTGTTGACGATTGATTTTCAGAGAGGTATCCAGGGGAATGAATTTGCTTACATCAGCATCTTTAGCTTTGATTTGTTTGGCAGTCGGTTTTGGTAAGTCAGTTTCTTTCTGTACTTATCTCCAGAGCACCAGCGTTCTTTCTGATCTTTTTCTGGAGGCTTACCAGTTCCTCCTTCCTTTGTCTGATGAGTTCTGGTACACTCACGCCATAAATTATGAATTGTTAGAAATTCAAAATAGTGCTTAGTTGTATTTGAATACATTGTATATTGTGTAAATATTGTTAGGTTGAGGGGGAGCTTTTGTAATATACTTAGAGTATAAATACCCCTCAAACTTCTATTCCTTGTAACCTTTTTCCCACTTCTGATAATCAATCAAACCAGACTTTCCACACACACACCTTTCTCTCTCAAGAACACACACTAAAACACACACTTTCCACCATTAATGATTATCAACTTCCGCACATTAAACACGAATTAATAGGTTTTAACAAGTGGTATCAGAGCAAAACAACAATCTGTTGACGATCCAGAACAAATTTCAAGCAGATTGATGCAAATTTTGTTCAAAATTGAGAATTCGTGTTCATTTATAACCGTTTTTAACTGCTACTGTTCTTCACCAATTAAACCTCAATTTTTACTCAATTTTCCTGTTTTTGTTCACAGATACATTCTAAATCACCTCTAAAAACATCCTGTCAAGTTTCAGAATCCAATTCACAGTATTGATCAAAATCCAAATTCTGGAAAGTTGATGAGATTTTGAATTATAGTTTGAATTGATTTATGCAATGGATTTGTTTCTAGGGTTGTGCGCGATCGAATTTTAAGTGTTTCTGGGTTTGAATCGAGTTATAACACTCAAAATTGAGTGAATTATAGGCAAATTAGTGAAACAATCGATTTCTGGTGTTCTTACAGTTCTTCATTCAAAACGATCTTCATGACTCTAAGACGATCTTCTACAAGATCGTCCTAGTGTTTCTTTGCTTTGGTATTAAGACGATCTTCATAAGATCGTCCTAATATTTATGGTTCTGTGTGAACTGTGTGTTGTGAATTCCTTGGGTAACTAATCTCATTGAGATTGGTTTTGCTCAACAAATTCTGATATAATAACCTCTTTCTGACCAAAACCGTCTTACCTTGTCTCAACCAATTGTTAATACGATCTTCATCCAAGATCGTCTTACCATTTCTTTTACTTAGAAATTTTTCAACAAGTTTCCAAGACGATCTTCACATAAGATCGTCCTACCATTTTTTACTTAGAATATTTTTCAACAAAATTTTCTAAGACGATCTTCTCTCAAGATCGTCCTAACATTTCTTCATTAATACTTAGAAAATTTTCATCCAATTTACTAAGACGATCCTCTTCAAGATCGTTCTAAGTTCCAATTTTCTAAGACGATCTTCTAAGTTCCAAATTTTCAAAACGATCTTCTCAAAGATCGTTTCATTTTTTTTATCAACAACAACAAAAATAAATACAAATCATTGTTTATTCATTTCAGATGTCAACAATGAAGTTTTCAGAGCTTGAGATCAGAAAGAAATTCTTAGCCAAACAACAAAAGATGAAACCATGGCTATTCGGGGATATTGATGCTGATTCTGAAGATCTCACATGCTTAATGACATCAACAACCAATCTTTCACCGAATACTTCACAAACAACAACTGAGGTACAATTCATCTCCACAGATGATTACTTGTCTGTCCAAACAACTGCTGATACTTTGACAAAGCAAAATCTTACTTTGAAAAATAATTTAAAAATGGCTAAACAAGAGTTTGATAAAATTAATGAAAATTTTTCAGAACTCTCAATAGCTCATGAGGCTCTCAAAGTGAATTATGATTCTTTAAAAGAAATGCATTTGTCAAGTAACAGTTCTCAGGTTGTTTCACCCAATGCTCAATTGACCGACAAATGTCAAGATCTTGAAAAAACTGTTCATTCACTCAAGCAAACCATTGAAACTTTAAAGCTTGAGAAAGCCAATGAATGGTTAAGAGCAAATGCAAGACAAGCTGATGTTGAGTTTCTCACAAATAAAATGAAAGATTTTAGACCCAACTGTGAAAAACATGAAAGACAGATTTCTGATCTAAACAGTACTTGTTTTCTCAAAGGAGTTGAAATTGAAACTCTTCAAAAACAAGTTGAGGATTTGAAAACAAACATTTTGTTCTATCAAGAAAAACTCTATAAAGTTGAACAAAATCCTCTTCTGAATTTCACTTCTTATTACAATAAGTCAAAGATAGATAGATCAGAACTTCTTCTTGGTTTGGGTTATGAGAATCCAACACATTTAGAAAAAATCAAAAAGGAAGACCTTGGTCCACTTTATGATGGGAAATGTCTCAGATTTGGCATGATTCAAGAGTTCATCAGACCATCTGAGGATGACTTTGAGTCAGATGATGTTGAAAGACAAAAACCAAACAGTTTTCAGATTGATTATGTTGCTATTAATGATACATACAAGAAAACTCATAAAAGATCCATCTATGAGTTAGAAGAAATAGACAGCATTTCAATTCCTGAAAATGAGTCTTAAAAAGATTGTTCAAAACCAAATTCAGAAAGATTTTACATTCCAACTACCATATTGGAAAAAGAAATTGAAGGTTTAAAACAAAAAATTGAGTCTCAACAACAAGTCATTGAACATCTGAAAACTCAAAATCATTCTCCAAAGGTAAGTGAGACCAAACCAATTCAAATGATGCATGATCTAACTTCTGTTGATTGCTCCACTCCAGTCAAAGGGAGTGAGAATTTTAAAGATATGCAGGTTGATAGCATCTCTCCAGAAGAGATTCATAATATGTCCACTTCCATGCTATCATCATTCTTTCAAATTGAAGAGAAAGTTCAAGCTTTGAAAGCTAAACATCGTGCTTCTGTCAAGAAAATACTTTCTTTTGATACCCCTGTGATCACCTCTGATGACCAAAATAAAGTGAACTTAGAGCAAAAGATTGAGATTCCTACTGATTTTAAGGCTGAAGCAAAAGCATTAATTGAAAATTTGACAAACAAAAATGTTTTCAAATCAAAAGTTCAAACCAAAGGAATACAATTTACTTATCCAGATTTTTCTGTTGAAGAATTTGATAAGTTTTTGAAAACTGATCATGTTTTTGCACCAGAAGTTGAAAAAGAGCTTGAAAAACTCTCACCCAAAAAGCCTAAACCAAAGAAGGAATCTAAATCTAAGTTTGCTCCAACTTCATTTTATTTACCCAAAGGTCAGTATGCAACAACTGTCAAAGGTAAGAAAGTTATTTCGGCTAACTCAAAGTTTAAAGTTGACACTTCATCTGTTTCTAGAACCTCAGCTTCTAAGGCTATCTCTAAATCTAGTTCTTTACCTAAGATATCTAAAACTAGCCAAGATTTGCTAATAAAAGATACATCCAATGGTATAACTAGTTATAGAGATCAGTATGGTTGGTTCACTGTTACAAATCAAAAGAAACAGCATAACAAATCTTCCACCAAGAAAACACAAAATCAGAATATGTTTTTATCTCCTCGAACTAATTCCAAGAATTTATCTGATACAGGAGAGAAGACATCAAATAGTACCCATAAGTGGATTCCTAAATCATCAGTTAGAAGAAATTGGATGGCTAATGATTACAAGAAGGAAGTTCCTGATAGGAAAATTAATTCAAATTTGAGTAATCTAGCTAACCATGGTCGGTAAGAAATTCTAAACCTTCTACTGTGATTTCTAAACCTTTGATTGTTGACTCCAATGGGATTGTGGTGAATCTAAAGAATAAACCTCTTGTTCGAAAACCTCATTTATATACTTTGAATGAAACCACTAACCCCAAAGGACCCATTCAAAGGTGGGTACCTAGAAAAACCTAATTTTTGTTTTGCAGGTAATAAAGGTCTGTGTTTAGTATTTCAATCTCGGATACTGTTTAAACACATGATCCTGGAATGAGTTTCTTTTCAAGAAACAATCTCAAATAAGTGCTCGTTACCAATGCGCTTACTTGCCTCTGCATGTTCTGTACAAATCCTTCATCTCTTTCTCTTTCATTCATTATCTGTCAAACATTGATGCTATGCTTATGTGCAATGTGCTTAAATATCATGCAATGTTTGAGGGGGAGAAAAAGGATAATTCATGAATCTAGGGGGAGTTTGTGTATTTGCACTATTTGAAGAGAACTCATTGTTTATTTTAGAAAAACCAAAAGCATTAGTTGAAAAATTGACAAACAAAAATGTTTTCAAATCAAAAGTTCAAACCAAAGGAATACAATTTACTTATCCAGGTTTTCTGTTGAAGAATTTGATAAGTTTTTGAAACTGATCATGTTTTTGCACCAGAAGTTGAAAAAGAGCTTGAAAAACTCTCACCCAAAAAGCCTAAACCAAAGAAGGAATCTAAATCTAAGTTTGCTCCAACTTCATTTTATTTACCCAAAGGTCAGTATGCAACAACTGTCAAAGGTAAGAAAGTTATTTCGGCTAACTCAAAGTTTAAAGTTGACACTTCATCTGTTTCTAGAACCTCAGCTTCTAAGGCTATCTCTAAATCTAGTTCTTTACCTAAGATATCTAAAACTAGCCAAGATTTGCTAATAAAAGATACATCCAATGGTATAACTAGTTATAGAGATCAGTATGGTTGGTTCACTGTTACAAATCAAAAGAAACAGCATAACAAATCTTCCACCAAGAAAACACAAAAACAGAATATGTTTTTATCTCCTCGAACTAATTCCAAGAATTTATCTGATACAGGAGAGAAGACATCAAATAGTACCCATAAGTGGATTCCTAAATCATCAGTTAGAAGAAATTGGATGGCTAATGATTACAAGAAGGAAGTCCTGATAGGAAAATTAATTCAAATTTGAGTAATCTAGCTAAACCATGGTCGGTAAGAAATTCTAAACCTTCTACTGTGATTTCTAAACCTTTGATTGTTGATTCCAATGGGATTGTGGTGAATCTAAAGAATAAACCTCTTGTTCGAAAACCTCATTTATATACTTTGAATGAAACCACTAACCCCAAAGGACCCATTCAAAGGTGGGTACCTAGAAAAACCTAATTTTGTTTTGCAGGTAATAAAGGTCTGTGTTTAGTATTTCAATCTCGGATACTGTTTAAACACATGATCCTGGAATGAGTTTCTTTTCAAGAAACAATCTCAAATAAGTGCTCGTTACCAATGCGCTTACTTGCCTCTGCATGTTCTGTACAAATCCTTCATCTCTTTCTCTTTCATTCATTATCTGTCAAACATTGATGCTATGCTTATGTGCAATGTGTTTAAATATCATGCAATGTTTGAGGGGGAGAAAAAGGATAATTCATGAATCTAGGGGGAGTTTGTGTATTTGCACTATTTGAAGAGAACTCATTGTTTATTTTAGAAAAACCAAAAATAATTTTTTCTTTTATATTAGATAAACCAAATATAAAATTGAAAAATCATAAAAATAAAAATAATTTTTTATCAATTGTTTTACTTTGTTTAGTTTAAATAATTTTTTTTTGGTATGATTAAATAAAACCTAAGTCCATTTTTTATTTTTTCATAAGCCCATTCTAGTTAAAAGCTCAATTTCAAAAACCACCGGGTCAACACCCACCCGAACCATTCATCCGACCCAAACATTTCAGTTCCCTCTTACTTAAGGAGGAGGAAACCAATTTTTTTCTTTTCATTTCTTTATTTCATTCCAGTTTCCCATAAACTCTCTCAAATCACTTCAAATTTAATTGTTGGCTGATCATTGAAAAAAGGATAAGGGTTTTGTTCGTGATCTCATTCTAAGCATTTTATTTCATAATCACATTGTCTTCAGATTACTTATTCAAGTAAGAAACTGTTCTTAAATGCTAAACTTATTTTTTCCATTTCTTGAATTTTGATCGACTGGTAATGCATATGTGATATTGGAATGATTTAGATGCATGTTTAGGTTATATGTGTATGTATATTACATGTTTTTATGCTTAGTTTTGAGATTTCGAAAATTCAAAAACCTGCAATTTTTTGTTTTTGTGAAGAAGATGACCTAAGACGATCTAGAATAGATTGTTTGATTTCAGTGATGTGAGTTGATTAGTATTGCTTTCTATGATTCATATAAGTGTTTTTACCATGTTTTGTTGTGAAAAGAAATCATTTGGTATTAAGAGTTTCAATGAAAAGGTTCAGACGATTTTGGGCAAAATTCTCTTAGTTTCAAGTGTTTTGTTTCTAAGACGATCTTGACCAAGATCGTCTTGGTTCCAAAACTACTTGGAGATAAGACAATCTTGCCAAAACCGTCTTAGTTCCCCTTCCTTGTATAAATTTGCCATGAAACCCTTGAGACCAAGACAAGGACGATCTTGTCAGGATCGTTCTAGAGTCTGAACGTTGTGTGGTTGTTGTTTCAAATTGAAAATCAAAAGAATGGGTAACTGAACTCGTAAGAGATTGGTTTGCTCAAAAACTAATACGTTTAAATATAAAGAGGAAATCATTGTGATGATTTCACTTTATATTTCAAAGTGTTAGAATTTTTTTAAAAAACATAAACTGAAGTGAAGTTTTTTTTTTGTTTAAAACGATCTTGAACAAGATCGTTCCATTTTCCTCACTTCAAATTTTTAAGTTATAAAACCTTAAGACGATCTTGTACAAGATAGTCTCATTTTCCTTGCCTTAAAACATTTTTCAACATTTTGAATGTTGAAACGATCTTGATCAAGATCGTCTCATATCCAGGTTTTCCATACTTAACATTTTTTCAAGAAATCAAGGATAAGACGATCTTAAACAAGACCGTTTCATTTTTCCTCTACTTAACATTTTTTTTTCTCTTAAACCATTTTTTCAATATCAAATGTTGAGACGATCTTTCTTAAGATCGTTTTAATGTTTTTCCAAAACCTGAGTTCAACCTCAGGACGATCTTGTAAAGATCGTCTTGGTTCCAAAACTACTTGGAGATAAGACAATCTTGCCAAAACCGTCTTAGTTCCCCTTCCTTGTATAAATTTGCCATGAAACCCTTGAGACCAAGACAAGGACGATCTTGTCAGGATCGTTCTAGAGTCTGAACGTTGTGTGGTTGTTGTTTCAAATTGAAAATCAAAAGAATGGGTAACTGAACTCGTAAGAGATCGGTTTGCTCAAAAACTAATACGTTTAAATATAAAGAGGAAATCATTGTGATGATTTCACTTTATATTTCAAAGTGTTAGAATTTTTTAAAAAACATAAACTGAAGTCAAGTTTTTTTTTTTGTTTAAAACGATCTTGAACAAGATCGTTCCATTTTCCTCACTTCAAAATTTTAAGTTATAAAACCTTAAGACGATCTTGTACAAGATAGTCTCATTTTCCTTGCCTTAAAACATTTTTCAACATTTTGAATGTTGAAACGATCTTGATCAAGATCGTCTCATATCCAGGTTTTCCATACTTAACATTTTTTCAAGAAATCAAGGATAAGACGATCTTAAACAAGACCGTTTCATTTTTCCTCTACTTAACATTTTTTCTTAAACCATTTTTCAATATCAAATGTTGAGACGATCTTTCTTAAGATCGTTTTAATGTTTTTCCAAAACCTGAGTTCAACCTCAGGACGATCTTGTAAAGATCGTCCTAGTTTCAATACTTAGAAATTTTTTTTTCTTTTCAAAATTTTTTAATTTTTTTTTAACTTTGTGTTTTGTGTCAAAGTGCTTTGTATTATCATATAATCACAATTTATTTGAAATACAGGGAATCGAACGCCTTTGTGTACTTCCTTGCTATTTTAAATACCTTGTACTTATATGATTATACGTTATATTCTGCGTTTATCTTCTCATTTCAAATGATTTATTTAAATCATTTGAGTGAACCTTGTTATTTGCTATTCAAACATTATTTTTTTGTATGCATTAAATTTTCTTTTGTCTTAAAACAGAAAAATCAAAAATGGATCATCAAGAAGTTGTTGAATATGATGAAGAGGTTGCACTAAATGAATCCATTGAAGAGATTCTCATTGCCGGAAATACAAGCAATATGAGAAACAACAGAGCATTATATGATCCATTCATTGCTCCCGGCTTTCAAATTGTTCCGAGAATTCTTCATAATCATTATCTCACATATGCACTTACTGTTGAACAAGACTTAGCTGAAGTCTACCTTTTTGATATGTGGAGATCGATTACATTTGTTCAACCTTATGATCCAACTAATCCAAAAGCAAAATCCAAGTCAAAATCTCCTGAACTACGTCGTCAAGGCTACTTTCAATATCAATTGACTTCAGGAGAAACAACATATGAGTTTGAGTTCAATATAGATGACTTCAGAAGGATTTTAAGACTACCTGAAGCAGACTTCAATGGACATGTTGATTATGATGATTTTGAGTCCAATGAAGAGATGTTTGCTGCTTTAATTTCCATTGGCTATGAAGGTTCTTTATCTAGGACCAAAGATTTCAAGTTGAAAAATCTCCCAAAAATCTGGTATTATGTGTACTCCATCCTAAGCAACTGCTTAACTCCTTACACAAGAGGGATGGACAATCTGACACAGCCAATGCTGCACATCTTCTATGCTGTTGTCTTCAACAGACATTACGACATTGCTCAACTTCTGTGGGATCAGTTGATAGTATTAGTAAATGGCAAAGTCTCTGCTCCCAAGAAGTATATTCCATTTATAAGATTTCTAACAGCAATTGTCTACAGTGCCATAAGACAAGAAAGAAGCATTCCAAGGCTTCCAAACAGCAGCAAAGTGATCATACATTTTTATAAGTATGTTAGAGATTCTGGAACTGCTAACTATACTTTCTTGATTCCATCATTTCTTTTAGATATGGTTTCAGATGCTGATGATGATAAGATAGCTTATCTGGACTGGATTAGAACAGCAATGGGACCGGAAAGCCTCCCGGTTCTTGCCCAAGCTGTACATAGGACACCTGGTGAGGGGTCAAGTGTTAAAAGAAAAGAGCGTGAGGGTGAATCCAGTTCCAGTAAGCCAAAGAGAAAGAAACAAAGAGGCGAAATGTTTGTGTTAAGGCTGAGTAAGCAAGTGCACCAAAAGAAGAAGAAAAAGAGTTCTTCAAAGAATCTCAAAAGCAAAGCTCAAGCCGAATCTTCTTCTGAAAAGACAATATCTGCTTCTGGTTCTCCAAAACCAATCCGATCACCACCCCCCAGAACACAAACACCTCAAACACCATCATCTCCATCTTCACCAAAATTACCTCTTCATCAATCTTCACCACTTCCGGAAATTACAACACCTGAACCACCTATCATACCTCAATCTACCTCAACCATTCCTTCATCATCTTTTGTCCGATCTCCTCCACCGACATATACTCAAGGCCGAAAGAAATCAATTCCTGTGAATATTCGCAAAACTTTTAAAAGATCTCGCTTTGAGTATGACCGATTTCAAGAACCCGAACCAGAAGAAATGATTTCTACTGATAGTAATGCATCCGATGATGATGCCAATCAGTTTGCTGATGATGTTATGGACATCCCGGAGGGACAAGGAAGGACTGAGGGAGGGGTTGAAAATCTCAGAGAGGTTGAGAGGTCAGGGATAGGTGAAAGGCAAAAAGAAAAAGTTGGCCTCCAATTAGTCTTAAATCAATATCAACGCCGGGTTTACCCTAGAGTAGAAGTCGAGAACTACCCATTCTCGCTTGCACCAAACTTTCCCAGCCATTCTGACTCCTCACAACAGGAGTTAGTCTCAGATATACACGGGGAACAGCCACGCTCACCACACTCTCCTCATTTGGAAGATGAGAGTGTTGAAAATAGAGAGGACCAGCCCCACCTCTCGCCTTCATTTCAAGCACTAGAGTCTAGATCTATTAGGCACACGGAATCACACGCCCAGTTGAGTACTGGTGCCGGAACAAGCGGAGAGGGACCCACTTTGTGTGACCCTCAAGGACAGCTTGGAAATCCTGCCTTAGCTAACATCACGCCAGCTTTAGCCGCAGGTAACAGTCCTCAGACAGAGACTGGGGAGCAGTATGAACGCCGTTGTGATACTGCTGTTCCTTAGGATCAACCTGAGACTGTATTAACGGGCATTCTCAGTGACCCCGGAATTGTTAGTGGTGTTGCCCAACAACAACCTGATTCTAGTTGCAAAGCCGAATCATCAACTGTTGTTCATACTTTTGAACCAACAGGAAATCCTGAGACAGTCATGATGTCTTCAGGTCACTCAGTAGAATCACTTGAGACTACTGATGTGCCAATTTCTGATATTCCATTACCACCTGAGGCTCAAAGGTTAATTTCTCATTTTGTTGAAGGGATTGAGGAGGGACAAAGAAGTGAATTACTCATATCAAGAAACATTATCACTGGTAAACTTCCTGCTTCACCATCAACTTCTCAACCACCAAGATTGTATACTGGAGGTACTTTACGAATTCGTTCTCCAGAAGAAACTCCAACCCCAACACATACAACAACAACACCCCCACAAACAACAACAACAACAACAACAACAACAACCTTACCACCAACTCCACCATCACAATCATTTCCAGATCCAAGTTCACCACATCATTCTTCAAGTTCATCTTCTGAATCATCTGATTCATCTGAATTCTTAAGTGATTGCTCACCAAAAAGAATTGCCACCAGTGGGTTATCTACCGATACTTTAATTGTTGCTCTCATGAATCGGTTGAGATCAGAAGAACCCCATCTTTCTTCACATAAACGCTCAATTTTTCAATCACTTCTTGCATACTTGTCTTTCCAAAATACACAACAGGAACAACAGGCTCAAATTGAAGCACTTCAAAAGTGAGTTACTGAACTTGATCAACAATGTCGACTGGCTAATATCTCAAGGCGTCGGGATGATCAAGACCCTGATGATCAACCCGAGGGGGAGAATATGAGAGATATTAGAGAGGGTCATGAGACACAAGCTCAAGATGATCAAGAAACTGTTCAAGAAGTTGTCACAGAGACTCAAGGAGGAACTCAAGAAGATTCAGATGATTTACCTCCACTCATCAGAAATATTTCTCATTATTATTCTTCCACATCAAGTTCTGATGAGTCAAGTGATCCTGATCCATTTCAACCAGAGAATGATCATGATGATGAGTCTGATTCAGATAAACCTGATGAAGCCCCAGCAAGTATTGCTCAAGAAGAATATGGAGAGGATATATTTGAAGAGATAGTCTATCAGCTCAGAAACCCAGAAAATCTTGAGACTCCAAATGAACTTGGACAAGGAGTTATACATCCAAGAATCTCAAGAAATACGATATGGCAGATCAATGAAGGGTATTTTGCTGAGAATTATGAACAAATTCTGGATTTGAGAACTAGACCTGAAGAAATGGTGTGCAGAGCTAGATATCTTGAAGAAAGAGCCTTTCAAATTTATTGCTCACCAAGTGAAAGACTCAACATGACCTTGAACCGATTAAGAGCATTCTTTCTGTTCAGACATCAAGGTCAAAGAGATGCTTATATGGAGCTAATGAATGCTGAAAGTTCAGTGAGAGCTGAATGGTGGTACCAACAATTTCAAATTCCTATAACCAAAGTCCTTCAGTTGTTTACTCCTCTCAAGAGTCACAATCTCAGACTTGTTCGATTCAGAGTTCGTCGAACTGATGGCAATGTCTATGTTGTTCAAGAAGAATCTCTTCAACATATGACGATCTCAGACATCCTATTCCTATACAATCAATATGCTTATCTGATAATCAAGAATCAAGATCAACTTCTAGCTTATGAAGTATTGAAAAGCCATATTCAAGCCTTGATTAGATTCTATGAATTCAATGACTTCCAGATTGGTTTGGAAAGAAGAACTAGCAGGATTAACCTTACAAGACCAAATCAAAGAGCCGAAGGTTATGAGCTAGATTCATTTCAGATTGGTGATCCAATTGAAAGCCTGGATGGATTTGTCTTCATCAATAGACTCAAAAGAAAGATTTTCATTCGTGCTTCTGAGTTTCCCAAATATTCAGATGGTACATTGAAATATTGTCTGTCAATTCTGAATGCAATCGATGAAGATTCTGACAATGAAGAAGATGAACAAATCAAGTCTCAGAGAGAAGACCATTTAAGACGTATCAAAAATACTCTTGATATGCGTCAGAAAATTAGAGATCTTATTGTCACAAGAACTTCCAAATCTCAAGAAGGAGTCATACATACCAAGACAGGTTCATGGGTTCATTGGAATCCTAGTCATGAACGTGGTCCCCATAATATTCCTCTTGTCAACTTCCAAGATAACATCAGATTGCCAGATGAACGTCCTGTTGGTGATAACTGGCACTTTATTCCTAAGAAGTTTTGGAATGACTCATGGAACAGTTATAAGAAGAGAGCATTCTGGAGTGCAAAGATTGACAAGCCATCAACATCAAATGCTGCACGACGATATAAGAAAAGAAAGAACAAGCAAAGACGTGCAAATAAGAGGAGGAGACAACAGAGGAAATGATGATGGACAACCAAGCACTAAGGGGGAGAATGTTAGAAATATAAAAATAGTGCTTAGTTGTATTGGAATACATTGTATATTGTGTAAATATTGTTAGGTTGAGGGGGAGCTTTTGTAATATACTTAGAGTATAAATACCCCTCAAACCTTTATTCCTTGTAACCTTTTTCCCACTTCTGATTATCAATCAAACCAGACTTTCCACACACACACCTTTCTCTCTCAAGAACACACACTAAAACACACACTTTCCACCATTGATGATTATCAACTTCCGCACATTAAACACGAATTAAGAGGTTTTAACACATAAACCTGTTCTTCTTCGGCGTAGAATGAGCGTACATGAACATCATTCAATGCATTCAAACATTGATGAACTCTGGGGTCATCCTTCATCTTTTTATATACATCAACATTTATGCCTAACCTTCCAGCATTGTAAGAGTCCAGAGTCCCCATTGATGCCATCTCCCTTTGATGAGCCAGCAGTTCATCTTTTTGATTTCTTTTAAAGATTTCAATCATAATGCATTCTTGTTCAAGCTTTTTGGAGGTTTCATCATCAGCATCTTCAGTTTGCTCTTCTTCACCAGATACCATTTGTTGTTTTCCCTTAACTGACTTCAGAGTTGTTGGTATATCTGGGAAGGACTCAAACTGGGGCTCACTGGCTTCAGTACCAGTAGCTTCTTCAGTTAGCCCGGCTTCAGTGCCATATGCTCTTTGTGCTAAGTGCTTCAGTGTCACTTGTCTTTGGTCACCAGACGACTTTTCCCCCTTGGAATGATCACCAGTTCTTGACTTGAGATCATTCCATAACTGTTCCAGCATATGTCTGTCCAGTGCACCAAATGTTATTCCTGCCACTGGAGTTGTATCAGTCACAACTTTGTTAAGTGCCTGCACTTCCTTTTGAACATTTGCAACTGCTTTAGGCAAATGTTTTGGCAACTTTTCTTCCAGTAACTTCTCCACCTGGGGTAACACCCCTTCTTGAATGGTACGAAGAACAGTTTCAGAAATCTCTTCAGATAGTTCTTTCAGCATACTGATTCTGAACTTCTTTGTACATTCATCACTTATTGTACTGACCACAGCATCCTGGTCAAGTGTGGATCTAGTCTCCAGAGAACTTACCCTTGAAACCAATTTCTGAACTTCTTCTTTCAGACCTGCCAGTTCACCAGTGACTGCAGTCTGAACAGAACTAACCAACCTTGTCTCTAAACCCTGGACTGCCACTTTAAAATTTTCAGTATTGTGGTTTGTGGCCAGTACCAGTTCATCAAGCTTCTCAAACACAAGCTTCTCATTCCCAGCAAACAGATTCATCTCAGATGCAAGTGGACTGCCACTTTGAAATTTTCAATATTGTTGTTTGTGGCCAGTACCAGTTCATCAAGCTTCTCAAACACAAGCTTCTCATTCCCAGCAAACAGATTCATCTCAGATGCAAGGTTATTTAATAATAAGGATTTGAAGTCTGAAATAACCTGAGATGAAGTCTGGAGTGATCTCTCCAGGTCCGCCACCTTACTTAAAAGGCCTTGGACCTCGGCAGAAGATGAAGTGGAGAGACCACTGGGAGGTTCAAGATTTGAAGGCAATCTGGTCATAAGAGGAACTTGTGCCCAGTCCTCTTCAGTTGCAGCTTCAGATGTTGCAACTGGTGACTCCGGCGCACGAGGTGGAGGTTGAGATTGTGAAGGTTGAGTGGTTGCTGGAGTGAAGTATTGTGTATCTCTAGGAATTGAAGGTGGTGGTGGTGGTGGTGGCATGTTTGATTCTGGTGGAGCCATTTCTAGTGGAGGTGGTGGCATTTCTGGTAAACTTTCTTCTTCTTGTACATCTTCACCCAGAAAATTCATGTTTACATCAAAACCTTCAGACATTAGGGAATCTACATCATCCCATTCTGGAGCCATCCCAACTGTCTGTTCACCAGTCTGTTCACCAGCCTGTACATTCACTTGTTCACCAGCCCCTACATTCAAGTATATTTGAGCCTCTTGCTCATCAGTCCGAACATCTTGTTCAACTTCCTCAACAACCTGCTCACTAATCTGAGCAACATTTTCAATCTCCTCATCAGTCACCTGCCCAACAACCTCTTGTACGTTCTCTTGTTCAAAAATTGGTGACCCATCCAGATTCATAACATCACCAGGATGGCTTTCAGGATTCACCTGAAGTCCAGCTCTCATCAGACGCCTGTTAGTTCTAGGACATCTGGAAGGTTCAACAACTTCTGTACCTTGACCTTCAGGAGCAATTTGTCTAATGGGCTATACAGCTTCTATGATCTGTACATCCTGATCACCAGATGGTCCTTCAACAGCTTGACCTCTATCTGGAGCCATTTCAGCTTCTTCCCTTTGAAAGGAAAGCATGGACTGAGGAATATCTACCTCATCCAGTGGAGATCTGAGGTTGACCAGATCCCTCATATACTCACTCACAGAAAAGTGAGTAGTATCAAAATCATACTGGTCTCCAAGAGCATTTTTAAACATTAGTGAAAGGAAACGAATATAAGGAACAAACGGTTTTCTTCCTTTCACTCTAAGGCGCTTAACCAGGTCATCAAAAAGAATCTGAGCAAAGTCCACTCTAAGCCCAAACCATAAGCAGTAGGCAATCTGGAGATGGGTTTGATTTATCTGGTCTAACCCTCCAGAACTGCCTCCCAGACATTCAACAATATGGGTGAAGAAATATCTCCATGAGTTTGACAGCTTGCTCATGTAGATAGTTCCTTTCCTGGATAGCTGGCCATGCTCATCCATGATATCTGTGTGCCCCATCAGTCTGCACACTTCCCTTGTATTTATACTAGAGGGAAGTTCGATTGGCAACTCATTCTGGTCCAAATAGTTTAACTGTAGAACAGACCTGAGTAGACTAGCAGTGAAACCAAGGGATCTGGTACCTCCCTTGAGAGTATAATTGATAGATGAAGTTTCATCATCATATCTTGCAGTGTACCAGAATTCACAAAGGTAATCGTGGTACATCCTTCCTGGATTTAGTGTTAACGCACCATATAATGGGCAAGAGAGAAAAAATGTGTTTAATCTCCCAATAATCGATTGGGCATCATGAACACTGGACAGAGAAAGTCTGGCCATCCAGTTGCGGTGGAAGAGGGAGGAGCTAGGGGGAGGGAAGGGAAAGAGGGGAGAGGACCCGGGGACCTGTCAACTTTCAGAAGGAGCATATTCAAGCGGCAAGCAGATTTTTAAGCGATTTGGATTGTCTAGGTGCCATTTTATAAAGAATAGATGAAGATGAAATTGAATATATATAGGTTATGATGAAGATTTGATGAAGGAATAAATGGAAATGGAGTAAATAAGAGAGATAAATATGATTGGAAATTGAATGAAGAAGTAAATGAAGGAATTTGAGAGATTTGGGAGTAAATATGTTCGAAGTAAATGCAAGGAATTTGAGAGATTTGGGAGTAAGTATGTTCGAAGTAAATGCAATTGAAATTGAAAGTGGGTATTTATAGGAGAGAGAATGTGGAACTCAAACGGTTTATTTGAAATTATCAAATATAATTTTGATCGAGGTTCTGGGATCCGCATTAATTACATCACATCACACATAAATGTGTGATGGTTTACAGCCCACAAACATTAACAAGTTGCTCTTTTTCACTTCCCAAGGTAAAAATACCATCATTACGTTGAAAAATTTACATGCCACGTAGGATTAAAATATCTCCAAAAAGATTTGCTTACGTGGCACGCACGATGACCAAGTATTTAGAAAATATTATGACATATTTCAGTGCATCTGGAGGTTGACTGGACACTCCAGTATCACTGGTGGAATAGTCCAGTGAACATGTACTGATGGTACACTGGAGGGACACTCCAGTAAAGTACCAGTGAAAACCATTTTTGAAAGACTGGTAACCTCAAATGTGCACGTTAACTAATACAGACAAATGAGAGGGACACATTTACAAGGAGATGTTAGAAATATAAATGTAGTAGTTGATTTGTGTACCTTATGTTAATTTGTACTTATATTGTAAACTTGTTACAATGGAAGGGGGCATAGTGTAAATAGCTCATATGTATATAAACCCCCTCCATTATGTTAATTGTAACCTTTGAACCCATAATACAATCCAATCTTTCCCTGACATCTCTCTACTCTCTCTCTACTTTCTCTCTCTAGAAACCACCATTAACACACACACTTACACACACAAAAGCTCAAATTCTATTCATAACAATTGGTATCAGAGCACAATCAGAGTTGTTGAACGATCCACAAGCTTATTACAAGCTTAATTTGTGCTTAATTTCAGAATTTGAATAATTTTTCTGAAAGGTTCATTTGCAGAGCTCACTGTTTCAGTGATTCCTGCAAATTAAGTGTGTTTCTGTTCTAATTTTGTTCACCGATCGATTTATATCTATATATCTTCCTTCGCTATCATTTTCAGAAGCTAATTTCATCATTTGAGTTGTTTTTGATCGAGCTCTACAAATCGCATGTTCGTGAGGGTTTGATTTCCAGTTGAAATTAGCATCTAATTTGTTTGAGGATTTGTGCGCATTGATTTTCTGAACATTTTGATATAAAATTCGAGTTCTAATTCGCAAAAATGAAGAAGATATCGAAGATTTTCAGTCTTCTCTGCAAATAAGGGGTTGGCTGAACGAAGAAGATAACCTAACCGACTATTTTGTCGTGTATTGGTTAATCATATTTGCAGAAGTTGTTGGCTAAGTGGTGTTCTTACTTTTACTATTTGCAGAGCTCCTTGCTCGGCAAATACGTGTTTCAGAAATTTGATTAAGTGTTCTGGTCACTTGTTCTATTTGCAGAGCTTATTGCTCGGCAAATAGTTATTTCAAGAAATTTGGTTAAGTGTTCTGGTTACTTATTCTATTTGCAGAGCTCCTTGCTCGGCAAATAGTTGTTTTTGAGAATTCTTGATTTGAGACTGGTGCTACTTGCATTGTTTGCAGAGGTTTAAGCTCGGCAAACAAGTGTATTTGGTTGGTGTGACCAAGTACAAGTTCTATTTGTGCTGTTTGCAGAGATATTTGCTCGGCAAATAGTTGAAATTGATTCTTCGACCAAGTGACTTTATAAGAGTTGGACTGAACTGCTCATTTGCAGAGCTTTGAGCTCTGCATTTACATATTTCAACTCCAATACAAATCAAAATTTTGCCAAAACCAATTTTTTTGGTCCTTGTCAAACACTGGGCAAATTTTCCAAAATGTGCTATTTGCAGAGGTTTTTGCTCTGCAAATAGTACAAATTAGAATTTCAAAATTTTTATGTTATTTTATTTTTATTTTTATTTTTATTCTTTATTTTTATTTTTATTCTATGTGTTAGAAATCCAAAAATAGTGATAAATTGTAATTTAGAATAGAGGAATTTCTTGTTGTTAAGTCATAGATAAATGATCACTAAGGTTGAGGGGCTAATTGTGACAATTAGCATAATTGAGTAGTTAGACTATAAATAGCCCTCTCATACCTTAGAGATCATAACCTTGACATAATCATTTTATACTTTACAACTTTAATCCCAGATTTACACACAGTTACACACAATTCTCTCTCAAAACACACACAAACACCAAGAACACACACTCACCAAATCAACCATTGATGGATTGAATTCAGTGGTAAAAATCGTGTTATAACAAGTGGTATCAGAGCGAAACATCAATCTGATGACGATCCATACCTGAATTCAATCACAATTTCATCAAAATAAAATTAATTCACAAATTCTGTTCGAACTTTTCACCGTCTGGTTCATCAAAATTCACACATCAAATCACATAAAATCACAATTGTTTGTTCACCATTAGATTTGTGGTTGTTAAAAACATAATCCTGTCAAGTTTCAAGTTCCAATTCAATCTAAATCTCGAGATTGAATTTTGAGTTTTGGCGCGAATTTTGAGGGATCTGAATCTGTTGTGTTTTGTGTTGAATTTTGTTCATAAACTTGTTGCGGACATGAATTCAAACAGTTTGCAAGTAATTTCAAGTTCTAATTCCCTGTAATTCAAAAGTTATTGAAGCTTTCTGAAGTTGTTAATGGAGTTTTTCTGGAAAACTGTTGAAATGAAGAAGATGACCTCCAGAACGATCTTCACTAGGACGATCTTCCCAAGATCGTCTTAGTCTTTGAAAACTCAATTTTCATTCTTGTGCTTTGTGGCTTGTTAGACGATCTTCACAAGATCGTTCTAAACAAGAGTGTGGTGAATAGTGTTTGATTCTGGCTAATTAATCCGAAAGGATTGGTTGGGTCATTTCAAATACTTAGAAGTTTTGGAAAGAAACCTAAAACGATCTTCAATCAAGATCGTTTCACTTCTTGGAACCTAAGACGATCTTCACCTAGATCGTCTCATTTCCTTTGAACTAAAGACGATCTTCAACAAAGATCGTTCCATTTTCTTGAATCATTTAAATTCAACATCATTCTAATCCAAGATCGTTTGTTTCCAAACATTTTATTTCAAGACCGTTTCATTTTCAAGACCGTTTCATTTCAAGATCGTTTCATTTTCAATACTTAACCAAATTTCAAAAAAAAAAAATTTCAAGACGATCTTACCCAGAACGATTTTGTCAAGATCGTTTCATTTTCTATGATTCACAAGATCGTTTCATTTCCTGGTTAACTCAAGATCGTTTCATTTCCTGATCTTACCAAGATCGTTTCATTTTCCATTTTTAATTCAATTCAATTTTTCAAATCAAATCAATCTCAAATGGCTTCTCGTGAAGCATTGGCATTGGGTTCAGATACAAGACCTCAAGTTCTCTACCGTGGTTCCTATGGACTATGGAAGAAAAGATTTATGGACTATGTGGAAAGTCAGACAAATGGTCATATGATGAAAGATTCCATCCTTAATGGACTTGCTGTTCATCGCCATCCCACTACTGATGCAATTATTCTAACTCCTGATCTTTTGAATGCTGAACAAAAGGATCGAACAGCTGCAGATAAGAGCTAGGTCATGCTTATACAAAGCTCTACCGGATGAAATCTATGTCTGTTGATTCTTATGATACAGCCAAGGAGATATGGGATGAGGTGGCTAGACAGATGGAGGGAGCTGACGTGACTTCGACCATAAGATTGACCAATATTCTGACTGAGTTTGACAACTTCGCAAAATTGCCTAATGAATCTCTTGAAGCTGTCTACTACAGATTCTGCAATGTCATAAATGAGCTAAGGAAGAACAATGTCAAGAAAACAGAGATTGAGCTAAACATCAAATTCATCAAAGCTCTTGGTCCAGAATGGGAAGATTTTGGAACACAGATCAAGCAACATCAAAATCTGACCAAGTTCACCATTCATACTCTTTATGAATCCTTCAAACTCAATGAAAACCAAGTCCTAAGCAAAGCTTCATCAAACAAAATGCCAGAAGTTGTATCTTCTAATCCTTTGGCATTGATAGTTGAGAAGAAGATTTCTGAAGCTCTTAACAGGCAAATGGTGGTTGTTTCTTCGTCTGATGAGGAGGGAGATGATCTGATGGCTACAAGAGATGGTGTTTCAGATGAACTACATCAAGCTCTTGCCGCGGTAACTAAGCATTTCAAGAGGAAATTTTACAAAGCGAGGCCAACAAACAACAATCTCCGCACTTCTTCTACAAGTGCATTTCCCAAGAAGGAACACTATCATCCAAGGAGCAATGAGCAAGGTGAAGCAAATGGATCAACGTATGCTGAAAAGAAGGAAGCCTATGAGAAACCAACTGTTGAGAAGGGTAAGGCATCAGACAAAAAGTGCTACAATTGTGGTATTCCTGGACATTTTGCTGTTGATTGCAAACAACCTCGAAAGCGGACTATGAGTATTACAAGCAGAAGATGCTGTTAGCCAAACAAGTTGAAGCAGGACATGCATTGCTAGCTGAAGATGACAAATGGCTGTTGCTCACTGATGATGAAGATCAAGATCTCTCCGCTAATGTTTGCTACATGGCAAGGTTGGCCAAGAACAAAGTCCTTGAAGAAGAAAGCACTGATGATGAATACCCAGATGATGAGGTAAATCTCGACTCTACTTTTTCTTTGGTTAAGGACAAAGAGTCTTGTAGATTAGCTTTATCTAATTTAACAACTCATATCAATTCTTTAGCCAACAAAAATAAAAAGTTGACAAATAGCATTTCATTTTCTAAAAGTGAATTTACAAAACTTCTTGAAGAACATTCAAAATTACTTTTTGAATATGATGCTGTTAAACAAGATTTTCAAGCTTACAAAGATAAGATGTTGGTTAAAGAATGTGAGTTGAATGTCTCTCCTGATTCTAAGTTATTACAAAAATGTCAAAATTTAGAAAAGACCATTTATGATCTTGAAAAAGCCAATCAAGATCTTGAAATTCAAAAGACCAATGAATGGCTTCGGGCAAATGCAAGACAAATGGATGTTGATATTCTCAATAAAAAGCTCCAG
>CM067172.1:91935035-91956955 GCA_034093135.1 Erigeron breviscapus
ATCATCGACCGGTGGCTCAGTGTGGTGAGAAGGCACAGAGTGACTGTTACCAGTTCCTTCTGCGTTAGCTGCCAACGCCTGATTCAACTGTTCTTGCGTTTGGGCCAACTGGGCCTGAAGAGTTAGCACAAGATTATACATCTCCGCCTGATTGGGAATCTGATCCACCATTACATCGTTAACTCTCGGAGGATTGCCAGGTGGTGGAGGCATCGGACCCAATGAGCCTGGTTGATTAACACGGCGGGGGTTCACACGATTTACATTAGCATTAGCAGCAGCATTAGCAGCATTAGAAGCACCTGCACCCGGATGGACAGGTGGAGTAACGCTAGCAGTAGCTCCGTCGCGTTGGATGTTGCGGTTGCGAGTGTTAACCATTTTCCTTCAATAAATGGTGGAGTCGATAAGCGCAAAATAAAACAAAAAGCTCGTTGAGATAAGGCTAAAACATATCATCGTAACGTAAACATCTCGTAAGCCCTATCACACTCGCACTCATCCCAACCCATCCTACATCACATGTCATCACTAGCTAAGGCATCCTACGAGTACCTAGCATGCACATCTTAAGTTTAAGTCCAAACCCTATGGTCAATAGGCCTTGGTTCACTTAAACTACTTCTCTGATACCAACTTGTAACACCCGTTTCGTAAAAATATGGATTTCCAAAAAATTTTCGCCTAACGGCGTCAATAAAGCGGAAACAGTTTATTAAAAACCTCAACCAATGAAAACAGTTGAGAAACATAAGTGGTGTTACTAATAGCATCAAATCAGTAATAAAAGAAATCCATAAGATTGCCCAACATAAAGCAACCATAACATAGTCATTACAATAGTTCCATAAAGGAAATCATTAACATTAAGTCTATGCGAAGTTATTGGGTAAACTAAAGCCATCTTGATCATCTACCCATCTCTCGCCAAAGCTTCACATGACATCTCACTGCTTAACCTGAGGGGTGTCAACACATAAGAAGAAACAAGTGTTAGCTATAAATAGCTAAGTAAGATAACACCAGGTTTAAGCAAAACATTTCATCCATTAAACACGTCACTTTAAAACATTACGTCATTTGATTTAGGCATTTATATCACCACATAACGTATCCATATCACATATAAGCATAGAGTCTATGACCCTAAGTGTGCCTAATCAATTTCGTCATTTCATCTCATCTCATTAGGTTGTGACTAGGTCACCGTTAAGTTGTAACCAAAGTTACCGTTAAGGAAAGACAATGTCGATCCATGAGTAGCACGTTATGTTCATAATATTAGGTGGGTTATCAGGCCACCCGAACTACTCGCCACATATGACTTGTTGCAAGGAGCCACCCGAGCAACCATTTTAACGTACCCTCCCACATACGGGCACTACGTACTCTCCCACATGCGAGCACGACGTACTCTCCCACATACGAGCACGATTTATACGTACCTATTACCACATCAGGCACGGGTTATGCATAACACTTAACATCTAATTAGCTCGAGCATTTACCACGTTTAGTTTAGGTTTCCACATTAATCCTAAACTAATCCACATCTAACATCTTTTCACGTTAGGGCCCTTAAAACGTGCACGTGTCATGGCAACCTAAAAAGGTCTAGTGTTCTAGATGAACAAGCCACATATACATGCACATATCATCATTACATCATATCATTAACCACCATTCATCATAACATATCATATCGTTAAACATATCATCACATATCATATCATAAACGTATTTACGGGGAAGCATTTTAGGCATAGGCATCGTCATCTTTAATCCCCGAATACCTCCCATATCAACCCAACCACAATATGGGTTATACATTACCGTTTTGGAGGTTATAGTTTATGAAACCATTTTTGTTGCACCCTCAGCGTGACAAAAGTAGTGTATCTTACCTGGTAGTAGAATGTGCGCGCAAACAAAAGCTAACAGTGCTTAATAGTAATCCCTGACACCTATCGTACATTAATATATGAAGTATAAGTCATTTGGGACCTTAAATGGACTTGAAAACGAACTTAAGCTACATTTCAAGCCAAAACGAACTTAAACCCTTTAAACGAATTTAACCAACAGATTTAATCTTCGTTTGACAAACGAATTTAGAACCCACAAACGAACTTAAACTTTAACGAATTTAACCTCAAACGAATTTAAACTTCGTTTTTCAAACGAATTTAGCATTCCAGAACGAATTTAACACTTAAAACGAATTTAGACTTCCACTAGGCCAAAACGAGTTTAAGCTTCACTTATACAAACGAATTTAAGTTTTTTTTTATGGCAAACGAATTTGGCTCTTTCGAACGAATTTAACCTCAAACGAATTTTATCTTCGTTTGACAAACGAATTTAGAACCCACAAACGAACTTAAAGTTCATTTTGAACCTTAGCTGAACCAGAAAACGAATTTCATCTTATTTTCGTCCAGAAATCATAAAACGACCAAGTTCTTCGATTTTTCCATAAACAAACGATTAAATCTTCTCCCAAAACACGTTTTTGACATTGTTAAACATATTTTGATCATAATGATCGATTACAAACTCGTTTGATGTCGTTTTGATCATTAATTTGCTTAAACATATTATAAACCCTAATTTATTAAAAGTCTCTTTCAAAATCAGATTTAATCCTTTATAAAACATCATTAGATCTGAAAATATAGCCAATAAAACATTGATTACCTGTAGAAACGATAGCCAATTCGATTCAATACAAAAACACTTGATTTGATTAACCAAAACTTGGAGATCTTGCTTTAGAAATCAAAAGAGAATTAGAGAGGCTGATGAATGTGTTCTAATTAAGTTTTGAGGCTGCCAAATTAACCTAGATTAGGCTAATCCCTTTCTTAACCCGTTTTTAACTTTTCACCATTGGCAAAACTAGTCCCCGGACTTCATATTGACTTTATTTCACTTTAAAACACCTATTGGGGATACATATAACACACCAAAGCACTTTCTCACACTACAAAAGCCTTTTACACATCATTTAATCCACTTTATTGTCACTCATTAAAGATAATTAAATCTCACATATAGGGCACATAAACACACATTTTACCACATAACATATCACGGACTTATAATTTGACCTAACGACGTTAGTCAACAGAAACGATTAAGTTTTGGGATGTTACAATCACTAAACCCAATACCAGATTTCTGAACCAACTTAATTGGTTTAGAGTTCGTACCTTTGGTTTGGACTTTGGGTGGTGAAGGAGGCTGATAACAAGGCTCCATAGCACACACTTCAGCTATGGCTATGGCCCTGTCATAATCACCATCAAAAATAGCTTGGATCTGATGAGGTATTTGGACATTGACACACTTTGCAACTCTTTTTGAACCAATACACCATGATTCAGTAATTTGTTTAACTTTCAAAAACTTTTCTTCTGCAGTCTTAGCTTCTTTTACTAAAATAGAGTTCAATTGCTTTTGTGCTTTGACTTCAGACTCAAGTTTTTCAATGGTGTGATTTTTGGCACTGACATCAAGTTTCAACATATGAATTTCCTTCTTAAGTTCTTGATTAAAGTGTTTTTGCAAAAGGACCTCATCACCAAGTTTGTTCAGTCTGGACAGTTTATCATAATCAGACAGATTAGAGAAAGAAGTTACCTCAGGTGGAGCAGTCTGACTGGTGGATGCCTGGTGAGCTGACTCTGACTGCTGTTGCATACTGGCCAGATCTTCAGCAAATCGTTGAGTAGCTTCTTTAGCCATGAAACATTTGACATCTTTGTACAACTCATCATCTGATGAAGTAGCACTTTCAGCCCAGTCTTTGGCTACCAGACTTTTCTCATTTTTGTTCACCTTCTCAGTCAGCTCAGCTATTTGTGCTTTCAAGGCTTTGTACTTAGTCTTGAGCTTTGAGTATTTTTCACCTCTTCCACCTTTGGCTGGCACAGCTTGAGCAGTTTCTTTGGATCTACAATCACCAGCCATATGTCCAGTTTTGCCACACTTGTAACAAGTAACTTTGGACATATCAAAAGGCTTCTTGGCTCTATCAGCTTGGCCACTTCTTCCCTTTCCTTTAAACTTGTTAAAGGATCTCCTTCTGATCCTTTCAGCCAACATAGCTACCTCATTAGCCAGTTCATCACCATCAGATTTCTCATATTCAGATTCAGCACAAACAGAATTATGGTTAGACATCACAGGAATATCATCATTTACATATGGAATGATCTCATTGCTAACAGAATTAGGGTGTTCAGTCATGGAAGCAACAAATGCAGCAGCAGGCTGACTATAACAATCACCCATAGCTATTAATTTTTCTGCCTCTGAACACTCTTGGTTATGAAGCAAACCAAAGAGTCCAGGGAGATCAAGATCATTGTAAACAGCACTTAATTTAACAGATGAAATATAATTGTTCCATTTAGGAGGTAAAGAATCAAGAAATTTGCTCTTTAAAACACTATTATTCTTATGAATTCCAACAGCAGCTAAATCATTAACCAAAGCGTTAAAGCGGGTATGAGTGTCAGTTAAGGATTCATTTCTCAAAGAGAAGAATCTCTCATACTTCCTTGTTAAGGTAGTTATGGTGGACTCCATGGAAGTAGAACAACCCTCAAACATGACAGTCAATGTACCCCACATTTTCTTTGCTGTAGAACACATTTTTATTGAATGATAAATGTCTTTGGGTACAGCCTGGACAATGAAATTTCTGGCCTTCACGTCCAAGTTAGCCATTCTCCTATCCTCATCCCCCCAATCTGCCTTATCCTTTACTATGGATTTAACTGTAGCAGGAATGGTTGGTTGATCTTCCCTAACCACAGCTTCAACCACTACAGTCTGTGTAGGAATATAAGGACCATCCTGAAGGATGTCAGGCATATTGTTATCGATGGATTCAAGGAACAAAGACATTCGACCTTTCCACCCACTGAAATAATCTTTGTCAAACATGGGTGGTCTGGTTGAAGAACCATTATCAATAAAAGATGACATAATGCTTTACTATAATGAAAATATGCAAGGATCAAGTCAAGTTAATTCTCAACCTCGCTCTGATACCAATTGATACGTCCCACGGTGTATCAATATATCAAAGTATATTGTACACAGGATAGTTGTAGAGGGGGGTGAATACAACTTTTCTCGAACTTTACAAACTTTTTAAGCAACGTTTTAAGACTCAAAATACTTAATGCATGTAAAGAACAAGAATCATTAAAACAGTAAAGCAGTAAAGAATAAGAACATTCTTGAACACAGATTGTGGTTTTCAAATGTAACTCTTTATTAAGAAATAATCTATACAAAGAATTACAGGGTTGTTGCGGAATAAAGATAGCCTACAAATATCTAAACAACCCTATGAAATGATAAACAACAATCAATAAGTTTCAGCTCAAGAGAATCAGCCCAAGCTGATCTCGTACAGACCGAGCTGTGTGTAAGAGCAGAGAAACTTTGTGTGAAGAATGATTCTCAGGAATTGCCACCCATATGCATACAAGGAGTGTTGCTTTTATAGGCGAAAGCACCTCGTCACTTGATGTCCACATCAACCACGTAGTCTTCTTGTATTGGACGATCAAAAGAATAAACAATCGTGCCTTCATCGTACTTGTGGTCCCCCACGTACAGCTGCACATTCTTCATCGTCCAATAAGAGTGTGGACACGCATATGTAAACAACCACCAACCTGGATACTAGGAATATTCCTAGTCACGTCATAGTCCTTATCTTCAATCCAGGTTGTTATCTTCACTTTGATTGTTGACACAGATTGGGCGGTTTGTCACGGCACCAATCTGCCTAAGTGTTTCCAAGCTGACTGCTAGTTCCAATCTGTCTTCCACTAACAGTTTGGTCCTTTATCTTCAATCCTCCTCTTCGACTTGGATTGAATGCTTTAATGTTGTTGATACAGCTTGAATAACACTTGATCTATATGTGTTTTAGACACAAGAAACACTATCATTAACACTTATTAAACAAAGGTAAATGATTAACAAGCTTTCTGGATCCAAATTTCGTGTTTAATAGCCAAATATTTAGGGTTTTATTTTTTTCGGTTAATAAATCTCTAAATGGGACCATGAACACGTTATGGATGAAGAAATGGAACCCCAAAACTGATAAATCGGATGTATACGAACATAATCGTACCAATTTAGGAGTTTATGGGTTCAAAATCAACTGGATAAGATTTTGGAGATGATTTTCTGCATTTGCATGTTCGTACACCATTTGCGTGTTCTTATGAACCCAGTTCATCTTCAAGTTTTTCCAGATTTTGCGTGTTATGATGATGACGTCATCATAAAGAACACGCATATGAGTAGTTTGCGTGTTCTTATGTCAAATACACTTTTGCGTGTTGTGACATATGCGTATTTCATGACTAAATTTTTTTTTAAATTAGAAAAATTTTAGAAAGTAAAATATGAAACTAAAACACGTTTTGACCTGTCAAACCCGACACCATATGTGTGTATTGTCACCATATGTGTGTGTATTAGGAAGTTGCTAGTTCTTGGACTTATGAAAATATTCAAAACGGAAAAATTTTCAAATGAGTCAAATTAGAAAGTGCACTTGCCTTATAAAATTGGACTTTAAAAATTTAAGAAAAACTAGTGGTTTTGGTTAAATTTAGTAAAGTTCAATTTGTCGATTATTAAAACTGTATGTTTTGGAAGGTTATGAAACAAACAGTTTCGCGACCTTGGAAAACATTAAGAGTTTTAATTTCGACGTGTTGATTCGATAGAATTGGTAATGTTTTGGAAGATTATGAAACAAATGGTTTCACTATCTTGGAAAATGTTAAGAATTTTATCGTTCAACTTATTCATCAATGGTTAAAGTTGATAACATTTTGAGAGTTTGTGAAGCACAGGATTTCAGAAGCTTTAAAATGTTAAGAGCTTCCAGAGTTTGTGCACTGTTCACCCAACACTATTTCATTTTTAACCCACCAAATTTTTACAAATTAAACAATCATCAGAACTATAATAAGTGTGTATAAAGAGAAAATTAAACACTTCTACACCAAAAATGGTTTATTATGGTTATTTGACTTATGGAAGGGAGATTTGTAGAGTTTGTGATGGTTTTGATATATGATTTATTTTGGGTTTTAGAACATATGATTAAAAAAGAGATTATTACATGTGGATGTAACTAACAATGGCTAAATATTTATGTTATTAAAAGTTTTGGAAAATGTCGATGTCATGTAATGAACTTTCACATCCCGGTTACTGAATGTCCCCGACTAATCAAAAACTTACAAGTGACAGCTTAAATGCTTGTTTCATATACCCAAGTACACTCAATAATTGTGATATGAAAGTTCATTATATGATATTGACATATACGATATCTTTAAATAACATAGACATTTAGTCATAGTTAGTTACATTTACAAGTAATAATCCTTTCAAAAAAACAAGAAAATGGAAAAAAAATAAAAAAAAAAGATAAAGAAGTTATTTGCATAAAACGTCCCTGTGGTTTGCACACCAAGTTGCATAAAATGTCCCTGTGAGGAAGCAAAAGACGAAAAAGCCCTCACATGTGGGGCACGTGCAACATGTTAACGGAAAGAAACTAATGGCATTAATGAAAAGAATGTAATTTGCTAATAATACTTGGATGTGAGTCCCTGAAATACGATGGTTAACCTAGAAAGTGTAAAATACAACAAGTCTAATAATCACTAGAATGGACTAGTATTACTTTAATATAAATGCAAGTATATAAATAAAGTAATACAAGACTTAAAGCAATAAACAAGTAAAGTGGAACATTATGTAATTTTCAATGGTGTATTTTATTTATGATGTTAAATAAAATACAAGGTTGTGCGGAATCAAGATAATACAAATAAGTATGTATCCTAACAACCTATGAATTACAAATGATCTATATTTGTCAAATAACTCTTTTGGATCGAGATACTTAAAGTTGTGAAGTATCCCAGTTTAAGATCGAGAGTATTTAGACAAATTCACTTAAATGCAAAATGTATGCTTAAAAGTATTTTTCTCAAGGAAATGACTTTGTATTTATAGGCAACAAAATTCACCAGTGAATTTTGTGCCGTACAAATATGGTTGCATGCATTTAATGATCGGACAAGAACATTAAATGCATTGGATAAGGAATAAGGATAAAGTCACATCAAATGACTTTGTATCCTTTTATCCAACCACCTTTACACACGTATAATCTTTGGTAAAGAACAAGTGTATTGTTCTTTGGAAAGTGTGTAAAGGCAAAAGTCAATCCTCGATATCAGTGTTCAGACTTGTAAGGTCTAGAACACTGACAATCCTCCAGTGAACAGATCTGGTAAGACTTCCAGTGGACTCCGCCATTTGTAAGTCTTCTTTATTCTGACTTCAGTCTTTGACTTCAGTGAGAACGTCTTCAGTAGAGTTGATCTGGACTGGGGTGAAGTCCAGTGAGCTAATCTGGAGAATACTCCAGATTTCCTATACAAGTATTTGCTCACTGGTCTTCCATTATTTTTGGACAAATCTTCAGAGGGACTCCAGATTCCAAGTCTGGAGTAGGTCCAGTAGAATATGTTTCTGGACAGATCTTCAGTAAGGCTCCAGTAGTCGATTCTGGAGCGAGTCCAGTAAATCTGGACCTAACAAATTCCCCCTATTTGTTTAGAAATAATGCAAGTGTTTTCAAGCTTGAATTTATACAATTTTGTATGCTTGAAAAACACAAGTTTGATTTGTCTAAAAAATCTAAGTTACTGGAAAACACTTTATAGATCATGAGTGTTTTTAGTTTCATCATTTAAGTTCTAACTTAGACTAAATCTGATCATTTACTTATATGAATCAAAAATTGCAACTATTATTACATACATCAACTGATAAATAGTTTACAATTTTCATAAAACAATAATTTACAACAAGTAAATGATAAGAGTCAGGCCCTTCTTTTTGATGTCTGTCCTGGAGCATCTTCAGTAGCCTTTCTCTTTGGTGATGGAGAAGATGGTATAGATTCTGGCGATTTCATGCCCATAGCAACTTCCATCTGATGCTTTCTTCTCCATACCTTTTCAACTCTTTTCAGAAATGCTTTAACATCAGTCGACACATCTGTCTTCCCCCTGAACGTTAAAGCGATTTCTTTCAGTTCACTCCATCCAAATGCTTGGACTGAAGTACTTTTCCTTTCATCAGTAAAGTTACCCTCCCTGGTCAACTTTACTTCAAACTTGGACATGCCTTCATTATTTTCAGCCAATTTGATCTCAGCACCAGTGATCCTTCTGGCATCACCCCTGAAGTTTAACATTTCATTGTACTTTTCTTTCAGCTTGGCTATCTGGATCAATGCTTCAGTTTCCTTTGACACTCTCTTTTGTTCTCCAACAGACTGAAGTTGTTCACGATTTATTTTCAGAGAAGTGTCCAGGGGAATGAATTTGCTTACATCAGCATCTTTGATCGCTTTGATTTGTTTGGCAGTCAGTTTTGGTAAGCCAGTCAGTTTCTTTCTGTACTCTATCTCCAGAGCACCAGCGTTCTTTCTGATCTTTTTCTGAAGGCTTACCAGTTCCTCCTTCCTTTGTCTGATGAGTTCTGGTACACTCACGCCATAAATTATAGAATCATAATGTTAGAAATATAAAAATAGTGCTTAGTTGTATTTGAATACATTGTATATTGTGTAAATATTGTTAGGTTGAGGGGGAGCTTTTGTAATATACTTAGAGTATAAATACCCCTCAAACCTTTATTCCTTGTAACCTTTTTCCCACTTCTGATTATCAATCAAACCAGACTTTCCACACACACACCTTTCTCTCTCAAGAACACACACTAAAACACACACTAAAACACACACTTTCCACCATTGATGATTATCAACTTCCGCACATTAAACACGAATTAAGAGGTTTTAACAAGTGGTATCAGAGCGAAACAACTATCTGTTGACGATCCAGAACAAATTTCATACAGATTGATGCAAATTTTGTTCAAAATTGAGAATTCGTGTTCATTTATAACCGTTTTTTAACTGCTACTGTTCTTCACCAATTAAACCTCAATTTTTACTCAATTTTCCTGTTTTTGTTCACAGATACATTCTAAATCACCTCTAAAAACATCCTGTTAAGTTTCAGAATCCAATTCACAGTATTGATCAAAATCCAAATTTTCTGGAAAGTTGATGAGATTTTGAATTATCAGTTTGAATTGATTTATGCAATGGATTTGTTTCTAGGGTTGTGCGCGATCGAATTTTAAGTGTTTCTGGGTTTGAATTGAGTTATAACACTCAAAATTGAGTGAATTATAGGCAAATTAGTGAAACAATCGATTTCTGGTGTTCTTACAGTTCTTCATTCAAAACGATCTTCATGACTCTAAGACGATCTTCATAAGATCGTCCTAATATTTATGGTTCTGTGTGAACTGTGTGTTGTGAATTCCTTGGGTAACTAATCTCATTGAGATTGGTTTTGCTCAACAAATTCTGATATAATAACCTCTTTCTGACCAAAACCGTCTTACCTTGTCTCAACCAATTGTTAATACGATCTTCATAAGATCGTCCTAATATTTATGGTTCTGTGTGAACTGTGTGTTGTGAATTCCTTGGGTAACTAATCTCATTGAGATTGGTTTTGCTCAACAAATTCTGATATAATAACCTCTTTCTGACCAAAACCGTCTTACCTTGTCTCAACCAATTGTTAATACGATCTTCATAAGATCGTCCTAATATTTATGGTTCTGTGTGAACTGTGTGTTGTGAATTCCTTGGGTAACTAATCTCATTGAGATTGGTTTTGCTCAACAAATTCTAAGACGATCCTCTTCAAGATCGTTCTAAGTTCCAATTTTCTAAGACGATCTTCTAAGTTCCAAATTTTCAAAACGATCTTCTCAAGATCGTTTCATTTTTTTTATCAACAACAACAAAAATAAATACAAATCATTGTTTATTCATTTCAGATGTCAACAATGAAGTTTTCAGAGCTTGAGATCAGAAAGAAATTCTTAGCCAAACAACAAAAGATGAAACCATGGCTATTCGGGGATATTGATGCTGATTCTGAAGATCTCACATGCTTAATGACATCAACAACCAATCTTTCACCGAATACTTCACAAACAACAACAAGTAAGGAACAATTCATCTCCACAGATGATTACTTGTCTGTCCAAACAACTGCTGATACTTTGACAAAGCAAAATCTTACTTTGAAAAATAATTTAAAAATGGCTAAACAAGAGTTTGATAAAATTAATGAAAATTTTTCAGAACTCTCAATAGCTCATGAGGCTCTCAAAGTGAATTATGATTCTTTAAAAGAAATGCATTTGTCAAGTAACAGTTCTCAGGTTGTTTCACCCAATGCTCACTTGACCGACAAATGTCAAGATCTTGAAAAAACTGTTCATTCACTCAAGCAAACCATTGAAACATTAAAGCTTGAGAAAGCCAATGAATGGTTAAGAGCAAATGCTAGACAAGCTGATGTTGAGTTTCTCACAAATAAAATGAAAGATTTTAGACCCAACTGTGAAAAACATGAAAGACAGATTTCTGATCTAAACAGTACTTGTTTTCTCAAAGGAGTTGAAATTGAAACTCTTCAAAAACAAGTTGAGGATTTGAAAACAAACATTTTGTTCTATCAAGAAAAACTCTATAAAGTTGAACAAAATCCTCTTCTGAATTTCACTGCTTATTACAATAAGTCAAAGATAGATAGATCAGAACTTCTTCTTGGTTTGGGTTATGAGAATCCAACACATTTAGAAAAAATCAAAAAGGAAGACCTTGGTCCACTTTATGATGGGAAATGTCTCAGATTTGGCATGATTCAAGAGTTCATCAGACCATCTGAGGATGACTTTGAGTCAGATGATGTTGAAAGACAAAAACCAAACAGTTTTCAGATTGATTATGTTGCTATTAATGATACATACAAGAAAACTCATAAAAGATCCATCTATGAGTTAGAAGAAATAGACAGCATTTCAATTCCTGAAAATGAGTCTCAAAAAGATTGTTCAAAACCAAATTCAGAAAGATTTTACATTCCAACTACCATATTGGAAAAAGAAATTGAAGGTTTAAAACAAAAAATTGAGTCTCAACAACAAGTCATTGAACATCTGAAAACTCAAAATCATTCTCCAAAGGTAAGTGAGACCAAACCAATTCAAATGATGCATGATCTAACTTCTGTTGATTGCTCCACTCCAGTCAAAGGGAGTGAGAATTTTAAAGATATGCAGGTTGATAGCATCTCTCCAAAAGAGATTCATAATATGTCCACTTCCATGCTATCATCATTCTTTCAAATTGAAGAGAAAGTTCAAGCTTTGAAAGCTAAACATCGTGCTTCTGTCAAGAAAATACTTTCTTTTGATACCCCTGTGATCACCTCTGATGACCAAAATAAAGTGAACTTAGAGCAAAAGATTGAGATTCCTACTGATTTTAAGGCTGAAGCAAAAGCATTAATTGAAAATTTGACAAACAAAAATGTTTTCAAATCAAAAGTTCAAACCAAAGGAATACAATTTACTTATCCAGATTTTTCTGTTGAAGAATTTGATAAGTTTTTGAAAACTGATCATGTTTTTGCACCAGAAGTTGAAAAAGAGCTTGAAAAACTCTCACCCAAAAAGCCTAAACCAAAGAAGGAATCTAAATCTAAGTTTGCTCCAACTTCATTTTATTTACCCAAAGGTCAGTATGCAACAACTGTCAAAGGTAAGAAAGTTATTTCTGCTAACTCAAAGTTTAAAGTTGATACTTCATCTGTTTCTAGAACCTCAGCTTCTAAGGCTATCTCTAAATCTAGTTCTTTACCTAAGATATCTAAAACTAGCCAAGATTTGCTAATAAAAGATACATCCAATGGTATAACTAGTTATAGAGATCAGTATGGTTGGTTCACTGTTACAAATCAAAAGAAACAGCATAACAAATCTTCCACCAAGAAAACACAAAAACAGAATATGTTTTTATCTCCTCGAACTAATTCCAAGAATTTATCTGATACAGGAGAGAAGACATCAAATAGTACCCATAAGTGGATTCCTAAATCATCAGTTAGAAGAAATTGGATGGCTAATGATTACAAGAAGGAAGTTCCTGATAGGAAAATTAATTCAAATTTGAGTAATCTAGCTAAACCATGGTCGGTAAGAAATTCTAAACCTTCTACTGTGATTTCTAAACCTTTGATTGTTGATTCCAATGGGATTGTGGTGAATCTAAAGAATAAACCTCTTGTTCGAAAACCTCATTTATATACTTTGAATGAAACCACTAACCCCAAAGGACCCATTCAAAGGTGGGTACCTAGAAAAACCTAATTTTGTTTTGCAGGTAATAAAGGTCTGTGTTTAGTATTTCAATCTCGGATACTGTTTAACACATGATCCTGGAATGAGTTTCTTTTCAAGAAACAATCTCAAATAAGTGCTCGTTACCAATGCGCTTACTTGCCTCTGCATGTTCTGTACAAATCCTTCATCTCTTTCTCTTTCATTCATTATCTGTCAAACATTGATGCTATGCTTATGTGCAATGTGCTTAAATATCATGCAATGTTTGAGGGGGAGAAAAAGGATAATTCATGAATCTAGGGGGAGTTTGTGTATTTGCACTATTTGAAGAGAACTCATTGTTTATTTTAGAAAAACCAAAAATAATTTTTTCTTTTATATTAGATAAACCAAATATAAAATTGAAAAATCATAAAAATAAAAATAATTTTTTATTTTATATTAGATAAACCAAATATAAAATTGAAAAACCAAAAAAAAATAATTTTTTCTTTTATATTAGATAAACCAAATATAAAATTGAAAAATCATAAAAATAAAAATAATTTTTTATCAATTGTTTTACTTTGTTTAGTTTAAATAATTTTTTTTTGGTATGATTAAATAAAACCTAAGTCCATTTTTTATTTTTTCATAAGCCCATTCTAGTTAAAAGCTCAATTTCAAAAACCACCGGGTCAACACCCACCCGAACCATTCATCCGACCCAAACATTTCAGTTCCCTCTTACTTAAGGAGGAGGAAACCAATTTTTTTTCTTTTCATTTCTTTATTTCATTCCAGTTTCCCATAAACTCTCTCAAATCACTTCAAATTTAATTGTTGGCTGATCATTGAAAAAGGATAAGGGTTTTGTTCGTGATCTCATTCTAAGCATTTTATTTCATAATCACATTGTCTTCAGATCACTTATTCAAGTAAGAAACTGTTCTTAAATGCTAAACTTATTTTTTCCATTTCTTGAATTTTGATCGACTGGTAATGCATATGTGATATTGGAATGATTTAGATGCATGTTTAGGTTATATGTGTATGTATATTACATGTTTTTATGCTTAGTTTTGAGATTTCGAAAATTCAAAAACCTGCTATCTTTTTGTTTTTGTGAAGAAGATGACCTAAGACGATCTAGAATAGATTGTTTGATTTCAGTGATGTGAGTTGATTAGTATTGCTTTCTATGATTCATATAAGTGTTTTTACCATGTTTTGTTGTGAAAAGAAATCATTTGGTATTAAGAGTTTCACTGAAAAGGTTCAGACGATTTTGGGCAAAATTCTCTTAGTTTCAAGTGTTTTGTTTCTAAGACGATCTTGACCAAGATCGTCTCATTTTCCTTGCCTTAAAACATTTTCAACGATTTTGGGCAAAATTCTCTTAGTTTCAAGTGTTTTGTTTCTAAGACGATCTTGACCAAGATCGTCTTGGTTCCAAAACTACTTGGAGATAAGACAATCTTGCCAAAACCGTCTTAGTTCCCCTTCCTTGTATAAATTTGCCATGAAACCCTTGAGACCAAGACAAGGACGATCTTGTCAGGATCGTTCTAGAGTCTGAACGTTGTGTGGTTGTTGTTTCAAATTGAAAATCAAAAGAATGGGTAACTGAACTCGTAAGAGATTGGTTTGCTCAAAAACTAATACGTTTAAATATAAAGAGGAAATCATTGTGATGATTTCACTTTATATTTCAAAGTGTTAGAATTTTTTTAAAAAAAAAAAAAAAAAAAAAAAAAAAAAAAAAAAAAAAAAAAAAAAAAAAAAAAAAAAAAAAAAAAAAAAAAAAAAAAAAAAAAAAAAAAAAAAAAAAAAAAAAAAAAAAAAAAAAAAAAAAAAAAAAAAAAAAAAAAAAAAAAAAAAAAAAAAAAAAAAAAAAAAAAAAAAAAAAAAAAAAAAAAAAAAAAAAAAAAAAAAAAAAAAAAAAAAAAAAAAAAAAAAAAAAAAAAAAAAAAAAAAAAAAAAAAAAAAAAAAAAAAAAAAAAAAAAAAAAAAAAAAAAAAAAAAAAAAAAAAAAAAAAAAAAAAAAAAAAAAAAAAAAAAAAAAAAAAAAAAAAAAAAAAAAAAAAAAAAAAAAAAAAAAAAAAAAAAAAAAAAAAAAAAAAAAAAAAAAAAAAAAAAAAAAAAAAAAAAAAAAAAAAAAAAAAAAAAAAAAAAAAAAAAAAAAAAAAAAAAAAAAAAAAAAAAAAAAAAAAAAAAAAAAAAAAAAAAAAAAAAAAAAAAAAAAAAAAAAAAAAAAAAAAAAAAAAAAAAAAAAAAAAAAAAAAAAAAAAAAAAAAAAAAAAAAAAAAAAAAAAAAAAAAAAAAAAAAAAAAAAAAAAAAAAAAAAAAAAAAAAAAAAAAAAAAAAAAAAAAAAAAAAAAAAAAAAAAAAAAAAAAAAAAAAAAAAAAAAAAAAAAAAAAAAAAAAAAAAAAAAAAAAAAAAAAAAAAAAAAAAAAAAAAAAAAAAAAAAAAAAAAAAAAAAAAAAAAAAAAAAAAAAAAAAAAAAAAAAAAAAAAAAAAAAAAAAAAAAAAAAAAAAAAAAAAAGAAATCATTGGGTACAAAGAATTTCACTGAAAAGGTTAAAACGATTTTGGGTAAAGTTTCTTAGTTTCAAGTGTTTTGTTTCTAAGACGATCTTGACCAAGATCGTCTTGGTTCCAAAACTACTTGGAGATAAGACAATCTTGCCAAAACCGTCTTAGTTCCCCTTCCTTGTATAAATTTGCCATGAAACCCTTGAGACCAAGACAAGGACGATCTTGTCAGGATCGTTCTAGAGTCTGAACGCTGTGTGGTTGTTGTTTCAAATTGAAAATCAAAAGAATGGGTAACTGAACTCGTAAGAGATCGGTTTGCTCAAAAACTAATACGTTTAAATATAAAGAGGAAATCATTGTGATGATTTCACTTTATATTTCAAAGTGTTAGAATTTTTTTAAAAAACATAAACTGAAGTGAAGTTTTTTTTTTTGTTTAAAACGATCTTGAACAAGATCGTTCCATTTTCCTCACTTCAAATTTTTAAGTTATAAAACCTTAAGACGATCTTGTACAAGATAGTCTCATTTTCCTTGCCTTAAAACATTTTTCAACATTTTGAATGTTGAAACGATCTTGATCAAGATCGTCTCATATCCAGGTTTTCCATACTTAACATTTTTTCAAGAAATCAAGGATAAGACGATCTTAAACAAGACCGTTTCATTTTTCCTCTACTTAACATTTTTTTAATATAAAACCTTAAGACGATCTTGTACAAGATAGTCTCATTTTCCTTGCCTTAAAACATTTTTCAACATTTTGAATGTTGAAACGATCTTGATCAAGATCGTCTCATATCCAGGTTTTCCATACTTAACATTTTTTCAAGAAATCAAGGATAAGACGATCTTAAACAAGACCGTTTCATTTTTTTTTTTTCTTTTCAAAATTTTTTAAATTTTTTTTTAACTTTGTGTTTTGTGTCAAAGTGCTTTGTATTATCATATAATCACAATTTATTTGAAATACAGGGAATCGAACGCCTTTGTGTACTTCCTTGCTATTTTAAATACCTTGTACTTATATGATTATACTTTATATTCTGCGTTTATCTTCTCATTTCAAATGATTTATTTAAATCATTTGAGTGAACCTTGTTATTTGCTATTCAAACATTATTTTTTGTATGCATTAAATTTTCTTTTGTCTTAAAACAGAAAAATCAAAAATGGATCATCAAGAAGTTGTTGAATATGATGAAGTGGTTGCACTAAATGAATCCATTGAAGAGATTCTCATTGCCGGAAATACAAGCAATATGAGAAACAACAAAGCATTATATGATCCATTCATTGCTCCCGGCTTTCAAATTGTTCCGAGAATTCTTCATAATCATCATCTCACATATGCACTTACTGTTGAACAAGACTTAGCTGAAGTCTACCTTTTTGATATGTGGAGATCGATTACATTTGTTCAACCTTATGATCCAACTAATCCAAAAGCAAAATCCAAGTCAAAATCTCCTGAACTACGTCGTCAAGGCTACTTTCAATATCAATTGACTTCAGGAGAAACAACATATGAGTTTGAGTTCAATATAGATGACTTCAGAAGGATTTTAAGACTACCTGAAGCAGACTTCAATGGACATGTTAATTATGATGATTTTGAGTCCAATGAAGAGATGTTTGCTGCTTTAATTTCCATTGGCTATGAAGGTTCTTTATCTAGGACCAAAGATTTCAAGTTGAAAAATCTCCCAAAAATCTGGTATTATGTGTACTCCATCCTAAGCAACTGCTTAACTCCTTACACAAGAGGGATGGACAATCTGACACAGCCAATGCTGCACATCTTCTATGCTGTTGTCTTCAACAGACATTACGACATTGCTCAACTTCTGTGGGATCAGTTGATAGTATTAGTAAATGGCAAAGTCTCTGCTCCCAAGAAGTATATTCCATTTATAAGATTTCTAACAGCAATTGTCTACAGTGCCATAAGACAAGAAAGAAGCATTCCAAGGCTTCCAGACAGCAGCAAAGTGATCATACATTTTTATAAGTATGTTAGAGATTCTGGAACTGCTAACTATACTTTCTTGATTCCATCATTTCTTTTAGATATGGTTTCAGATGCTGATGATAATAAGATAGCTTATCTGGACTGGATTAGAACAGCAATGGGACCGGAAAGCCTCCCGGTTCTTGCCCAAGCTGTACATAGGACACCTGGTGAGGGGTCAAGTGTTAAAAGAAAAGAGCGTGAGGGTGAATCCAGTTCCAGTAAGCCAAAGAGAAAGAAACAAAGAGGCGAAATGTTTGTGTTAAGGCTGAGTAAGCAAGTGCACCAAAAGAAGAAGAAAAAGAGTTCTTCAAAGAATCTCAAAAGCAAAGCTCAAGCCGAATCTTCTTCTGAAAAGACAATATCTGCTTCTGGTTCTCCAAAACCAATCCGATCACCACCCCCCAGAACACAAACACCTCAAACACCATCATCTCCATCTTCACCAAAATTACCTCTTCATCAATCTTCACCACTTCCGGAAATTACAACACCTGAACCACCTATCATACCTCAATCTACCTCAACCATTCCTTCATCATCTTTTGTCCGATCTCCTCCACCGACATATACTCAAGGCCGAAAGAAATCAATTCCTGTGAATATTCGCAAAACTTTTAAAAGATCTCGCTTTGAGTATGACCGATTTCAAGAACCCGAACCAGAAGAAATGATTTCTACTGATAGTAATGCATCCGATGATGATGCCAATCAGTTTGCTGATGATGTTATGGACATCCCGGAGGGACAAGGAAGGACTGAGGGAGGGGTTGAAAATCTCAGAGAGGTTGAGAGGTCAGGGATAGGTGAAAGGCAAAAAGAAAAAGTTGGCCTCCAATTAGTCTTAAATCAATATCAACGCCGGGTTTACCCTAGAGTAGAAGTCGAGAACTACCCATTCTCGCTTGCACCAAACTTTCCCAGCCATTCTGACTCCTCACAACAGGAGTTAGTCTCAGATATACACGGGGAACAGCCACGCTCACCACACTCTCCTCATTTGGAGGATGAGAGTGTTGAAAATAGAGAGGACCAGCCCCACCTCTCGCCTTCATTTCAAGCACTAGAGTCTAGATCTATTAGGCACACGGAATCACACGCCCAGTTGAGTACTGGTGCCGGAACAAGCGGAGAGGAACCCACTTTGTGTGACCCTCAAGGACAGCTTGGAAATCCTGCCTTAGCTAACATCACGCCAGCTTTAGCCGCAGGTAACAGTCCTCAGACAGAGACTGGGGAGCAGTATGAACGCCGTTGTGATACTGCTGTTCCTTAGGATCAACCTGAGACTGTATTAACGGGCATTCTCAGTGACCCCGGAATTGTTAGTGGTGTTGCCCAACAACAACCTGATTCTGGTTGCAAAGCCGAATCATCAACTGTTGTTCATACTTTTGAACCAACAGGAAATCCTGAGACAGTCATGATGTCTTCAGGTCACTCAGTAGAATCACTTGAGACTACTGATGTGCCAATTTCTGATATTCCATTACCACCTGAGGCTCAAAGGTTAATTTCTCATTTTGTTGAAGGGATTGAGGAGGGACAAAGAAGTGAATTACTCATATCAAGAAACATTATCACTGGTAAACTTCCTGCTTCACCATCAACTTCTCAACCACCAAGATTGTATACTGGAGGTACTTTACGAATTCGTTCTCCAGAAGAAACTCCAACCCCAACACATACAACAACAACACCCCCACAAACAACAACAACAACAACAACAACAACAACAACAACAACAACAACAACAACAACAACAACAACAACAACAACAACAACCACCACAACAACAACAACAACAACAACAACAACAACAACAACAACAACAACAACAACAACAACAACAACAACAACAACAACAACAACAACAACAACAACAACAACAACAACAACAACAACAACAACAACAACAACAACAACAACAACAACAACAACAACAACAACAACAACAACAACAACAACAACAACAACAACAACAACAACAACAACAACAACAACAACAACAACAACAACAACAACAACAACAACAACAACAACAACAACAACAACAACAACAACAACAACAACAACAACAACAACAACAACAACAACAACAACAACAACAACAACAACAACAACAACAACAACAACAACAACAACAACAACAACAACAACAACAACAACAACAACAACAACAACAACAACAACAACAACAACAACAACAACAACAACAACAACAACAACAACAACAACAACAACAACAACAACAACAACAACAACAACAACAACAACAACAACAACAACAACAACAACAACAACAACAACAACAACAACAACAACAACAACAACAACAACAACAACAACAACAACAACAACAACAACAACAACAACAACAACAACAACAACAACAACAACAACAACAACAACAACAACAACAACAACAACAACAACAACAACAACAACAACAACAACAACAACAACAACAACAACAACAACAACAACAACAACAACAACAACAACAACAACAACAACAACAACAACAACAACATCAAAATCAAATTAATTCACAAATTCTGTTCGAACTTTTCACCGTCTGGTTCATCAAAATTCACACATCAAATCACATAAAATCACAATTGTTTGTTCACTTAGATTTGTGGTTGTTGAAAACATAATCCTGTCAAGTTCAAGTTCCAATTCAATCTAAATCTCGAGATTGAATTTTGAGTTTTGGCGCGAATTTTGAGGGATTTGAATCTGTTGTGTTTTGTGTTGAATTTTGTTCATAAACTTGTTGCGGACATGAATTCAAACAGTTTGCAAGTAATTTCAAGTTCTAATTCCCTGTAATTCAAAAGTTATTGAAGCTTTCTGAAGTTGTTAATGGAGTTTTTCTGGAAAACTGTTGAAATGAAGAAGATGACCTCCAGAACGATCTTCACTAGGACGATCTTCCCAAGATCGTCTTAGTCTTTGAAAACTCAATTTTCATTCTTGTGCTTTGTGGCTTGTTAGACGATCTTCACAAGATCGTTCTAAACAAGAGTGTGGTGAATAGTGTTTGATTCTGGATAATTAATCCGAAAGGATTGGTTGGGTCATTTCAAATACTTAGAAGTTTTGGAAAGAAACCTAAAACGATCTTCAATCAAGATCGTTTCACTTCTTGGAACCTAAGACGATCTTCACCTAGATCGTCTCATTTCCTTTGAACTAAAGACGATCTTCAACAAAGATCGTTCCATTTTCTTGAATCATTTAAATTCAACATCATTCTAATCCAAGATCGTTTGTTTCCAAACATTTTATTTCAAGACCGTTTCATTTTCAAGACCGTTTCATTTCAAGATCGTTTCATTTTCAATACTTAACCAAATTTCAAAAAAAAAAATTTCAAGACGATCTTACCCAGAACGATTTTGTCAAGATCGTTTCATTTTCTATGATTCACAAGATCGTTTCATTTCCTGGTTAACTCAAGATCGTTTCATTTCCTGATCTTACCAAGATCGTTTCATTTTCCATTTTTAATTCAATTCAATTTTTCAAATCAAATCAATCTCAAATGGCTTCTCGTGAAGCATTGGCATTGGGTTCAGATACAAGACCTCCAGTTCTCTACCGTGGTTCCTACGGACTATGGAAGAAAAGATTTATGGACTATGTGGAAAGTCAGACAAATGGTCATATGATGAAAGATTCCATCCTTAATGGACTTGCCGTTCATCGCCATCCCACTACTGATGCAATTATTTTGACTCCTGATCTGTTGAATGCTGAACAAAAGGATCGAACAGCTGCAGATAATAGAGCTAGGTCATGCTTATACAAAGCTCTACCGGATGAAATCTATGGTTCTGTTGATTCTTATGACACAGCCAAGGAGATATGGGATGAGGTGGCTAGACAGATGGAGGGAGCTGACGTAACTTCGACCATAAGATTGACCAATATTCTGACTGAGTTTGACAACTTCGCCAAATTGCCTAATGAATCTCTTGAAGCTGTCTACTACAGATTCTGCAATGTCATAAATGAGCTAAGGAAGAACAATGTCAA
>CM067172.1:91957955-92037768 GCA_034093135.1 Erigeron breviscapus
TACCATTCTCATATGCGTCCGGTAACAACCCCTTTAGAACGGATAAGGGCAACGCCCGTACCGTATCCATACGTTTTTAACACGCAACCCATATGATTTTTCACAAAAAAAAAATTTATTTTTTTTGTAATGAGTTTTTGTTAAAAGAAAATAAAAAAAAAAAAGTTTCAAAAAATGAAAATTAAAAATTAAAAAAATAAAAAACCACACAAAAAAGGAGAAAGAGGGAGGGAAACTAGTGGTTCTCACGGTTCTCTCCATATTTGTTGTTCTCACGTTAACCCTACCCTATATATATATATATATATATATATATATATACAGTATTTAAGTAATCTCCAAATTGATACCATTAATGTTAGGATCGAGATATAGACATGAAAGATTGAATTAAAAATGAATGATGGCAATAAACATTATTAAAGACAACATAAATTTAAATAATACCTGAATTTATTGATTGAAAATCTTGATTACAAATGATTGTCTTACAATCGGGAGGAGCTACAATAACTTGAAAATCTAAATTCTTTGAACATAGAGCAGTTGATAATATAAGTTTTTCTTTTGGAGATATTTTCATACATGAATAAGAATGTAAAATTTTTCGATGATCTTTGATGCAGAGTCTTCATTCTCTTATATAGGAGAGGAGTCCTCTTCTTTGAGCCTTCCGGAGTCTTCATTGATAATTGAAGTCTTTCCACGTCATTGAAAATAATTGATCTTTATCTTTTTAAATTGTCTTCTTTTGAATAATTGATAATTATTTTTTAATGAGCAATTTGACTACACCCTTGGTACAAATTTTAATTGGTGGAATGTGTTTTGACTGATTAATTAGGCAATCTCTTCTGGATTAATAACATGACTAGCACGCTTATAGCACCAAAACACCCAAATTGTGAGATTATTGATTCATTGCTAGTTATGATAGGTGTTACGGTTTTGGAATTATTAGCCTTGTAAATTTTTCCCTCTCGTAGGCTTTTGGATTTATTCAAGAGTAAGGGTTCTATTTAGAGCTCTGAACTGTGATGTGCAAGTTTGAGGTTGATTTTCCATTTCCGGATTATTTTCATTTGCTATGAGTGTGCCGGTGATTGCGTTGATTCTAGAACTTGTCCTAGTTGATCGTTCCGTGGTTTTCTAGATGAAGAAGAGGCAAATTTAGGATTAAAACCCTTGTTCTTTGTTTGTTCACCTTTTGTTTCGTAAAAGTTTATTATATGTGCATGTTTTGTTAATGTGCTTAGTAGCTAACTACACTGGTTAGTGAACCACCTGTTAAAACCCTTTTGTTGCACTCACTTTTAGTACATGAAACAATAGAAAACATGTTGTCATTAGCCTGTTCTTTGTTATTAAATCCACCCAAGAAATACACCTTTCCCTCACCATACCGATAGTCGAAATCCTGGTGGGTCATTGGTTGCCTATGCTAGTGGATGGTTTGGGATTGTCTTTTATGTCGGGTTGGGATATTCTCGGTTACTGAGAATAGATTGATTTCGTCATGCTTGTTTGGATAAAGTCTGGATCGTTCATGTTAGGTCCAGATTTACTGGACCCACTCCAGACTCGAAGACTGGAGCGTCACTGAAGATTTGTCCAGAAATAATAGAAGACCAGTGAGCTGTTTACTTGTACATGAATCTGGATTCCACCAGATTAGCTCACTGGACTTCACTCCAGTCAAGATTGTTTCTACTGAAGACATTCTCACTGAAGTTTGAAGAAAGAAAACTGACAAGCAGTGGGGCCCACTGACAGTCTTACCAGATCTCCTGACGGGAGCTTTATCAGTGTTCTAGACCTTACAAGTCTAAACACTGATTACGAGGAATTGACTTTATGCCTTTACACGCTTTTACCCGGACAACCCATTTGTCTATTGATAAAAGTACAATACGTATGTAAAGGTGGTTGGTTAAAAGGATAACAAGTAACATCAATATGACTTTATCCTTGTACTTTAACCAATGCATTTAAGGAATTAAAGTAGTTGCCTTAAATGCATGCAACCATATTTGTACGGCATAATAAATTCATTGTTGAATTTATTTGCCTATAAATACAAAGTCACATACCTCGTACAAATTACTTTTTGCAATTTGGTGAACTTGCTAAAATACTCTCGATCAAAATAGTTATACTTCACAACTTTAAGTATATCGATCCAAGGAGATTATTTAGCAAGTATAGATCACTTGTAATTCAAAGATTGTTTAGATAGTTACATACTTGTAATATCTAGGTTCCGCAACAATCTTGTATTTTGTTTAACATCAATAAATAAAATACACTTGAAAATTACATTTGTGTTCCACCATTTATTTACTTGCTTAAATATTGCTTTAAGTCGTTATTACTTTATTTATATTCTTGCATTTGTATTTAAAGTAATACTAGTCCAATCTAGTTCATACTTGACTTGTTATTTTACACTCGTGGGTTAAACCATCGTGTGAGGGACTTTACAATTGGTATCAGATCGGAAGGCTAATATACTTGCCTAGATCTGTTTCACGATGGCCATCCCAGAAAATACACAAGAAACTCATGAAACTAATTTTAATGAACCTCCACCTGTTGTTAATAATAATCCTCCACCTCCTCCTCCTCCTGCTTCTCCACATGTACATGTGCACTACTCGAATAATCCTGTTCCTAAATTCAATGGGAGCAGTGATGAATTTGGTACGTGGAAAGCTAGGATGATATTACATGTTACTGGTATTGAAAGGAATATGATGAAAATTTTAAATGAAGGACCCTATGTGCCTAGACTTCCTATCAATGCACTCCTTGACCCAACTGGATCAAGAAGTGGAAGGGAAAAGAGGGAGGAACACTAGTCCGAAGAGGAGAGAAGATTGGTAAATCTTGATATCATCCTTAAAAACATGATCCTCAGGGCTGTTCCAGAAACCCTAATTCCCACACTAGTTCTCTATCCCAGTGCTAAAACCATGTGGGATGAACTGGTGAACCAGCATGAGGGAGGTGATTACACTATTGTTACCAGAAAGGTCTCCCTAAACAAAAAGTATGAGTCATTTTTTGTTCTCCCCAATGAGTCTCTAACTGGTACTTACACCAGATTTATGAGCATTATAAACCAGTTAAGAGGACTGGGGTTGAGAAAGACAAGGATATACTTTTGGAGAAATTTTGTGATATTCTTCTCAGTAAATGGTCGCACATGATTCTGGTCTTGAGACAAGGTAAAACCTTGCACTCCCATACTCTATCAACATTGTATGGAGCCTTCAGATTCACTGAAGAGAATCAAGCCCAGAGGATTGAGGCTGAAAAAGATGCTTTAAATCATGCTTCCAGTAGTTCCACATTGGTCAGTAATACTGAACCACCCTGTGCTGCATTAATATCTTCCGAGAATGTATTTTCTATGAAGAAGATGATGTCTGAACTAATGGATTCTGGAGTCCCTAATAATATCTCTCTAGACTGTGATGAAACTGACAGTGATGACCTGGTTGCAATGATTGCTAAAACATTTAATCGTTTTAAAGCAAGAGCAAATAGGCCCACTGGACAACATGCACCCAGTTCCTCTACTGACACGACCAATCTGACATGCTTTAAGTGTGGCAGAAAAGGTCATTTCATGAAGGAGTGCAAGTCCAATCAGTTTGTCTCTCAGTCTGGTCCATCTGTTTCTTATAACAAGCCTGATGATAGCTATAAGTCCAAGTACAAAAATCTTAAGGCTCAAATTGCTCTCATGTCTCAACAAATAGAAAATAATAAATGCATGATTGCAACCACTGAAGAAGCATGGGTTCCCTCAGATGATTCATCTGTTGATGAAGAAGAGGAAAGAGATTGTTGCTTTATGGCTCTGGCAGATAAAGAGAATCTGGTGAAGGATGATGTCACATATGGTCGATGGGTAGACATTGTTATAAAAAAGGTTAGTGAGTATGATAATGAAACCGATCCTGAATTAAAATTGGACATTGCTGAAGCTCTAAATTCTGATTTAATTTTTGTGGAAACTGTTAGATTTGACAGTCTTAATGGCTTAGAAACAGATTCCTCTGAAATCGCTGCTTTAAAATCAAAAGTAAAAGAACTTCAAGATATTGAACTGGCATTTCAAGCACAAGTTTTGGTAACTGAACAACTGGTTCAAGAAAAACATGACCTGGAAATGATTTTGCAAAAAGAAAAACAGGTCATTAAATCATGGCTAGAAACAAGAAAGCCATATGTGTAATATCCCATAAAATTAAAACACTATAAATAGGATAATATGTAATACATATATTTATGGGGACACCATTTGTAGTTGAAGAGGTACAATTTATCCTAAGTTTAAAATACAAAGTAGTGATAGTTATAAAGAAATAAATGAAATAAATCACATAACCTTAAAAACTAGTTATTTATAACAATAAATTTGATTGTGGTGTATTTGTGTGTCACGTTGGTAGATTAAAAAAAAATAGTTGATATATCTTAATTAGTCATAATAGAATTCTTACATCAATATATTGATAGCAAGATAACTAATAAGAATAATAATAAAATAAAATTTAGTAGGCGCATACTTGCAATCGGTGATGGAATGTTTATATATTCATGTTAAATTGATATAGTAATCACTTATATTTATGGAGTTGTAATGACAATTAAATTACATGACTTTTTGTATGGTGTGGGGTTACGGTTGGCAACAAATTAAAATGACAATAATAATAAATAGACTAAATATTGATCGACAATAAATTTGAAATGTGGTTACAATTAGTCACGTCCAACTTGGAAATGCTAAAAATAATTGGACTAATCTGTAACAGTTAATGATTGATCTTAAAAATAAATTAGAGAGTAGACTTTTGATTTACATATCTTGTTTGGGAAGAAAAAAAAAACCCGACATACTCACATATAAAAGAATCGTTTGGTTGGTCCTTGATTCACACCTTTCTATTCATTATCAAATAGTAAAACACTTATTATAGGCTGGAACAGAAATGTTTGCGTGAGGTTCCGTCCGAGAGAAAAACAAAGCCATCCATTATATTGTTGAATCAACTTGCAGATTTCTAAAATCATCTTTATTATTGGTGAGCCTTTTTTTTATATACATATATATAATATATAGATATAGATGTATACTATAATATTTTACAAAAAAAATAAAATCAAATGATAGTTATCCTTTATTTTAAACAAACTCTTAATTAAATCAATTGTTACCATGTATTAAAAACTGTTTGCATGTTTCGACAGTATCAACATCCTTTCACAATTTTGGTCTTAAATATGTTAGCATAGAGATTTGTTTATATAAGTGACTAATAATCTCTCTAAGAATTTCGTACAGAAGGTGTTCATATTCATTGATAAAATTTAATGGTATTTTGTATGTGGCCAGGAACTTTGGGCGGTGTCTCTTGTGGTATATATATGTATATGTATGAGATATATATACTTTGACTATAACATTAATTTAACGCGACAACTAATTAGTATTTGGTTAACCGTGTCGTAAAACAAGTAATTTGTAATTTTATTCGTATGTTTAAATTAATTCAATACTAGAATAATTACGCTAATTAAAATGAAAAGTATCTATTAAACCTACAAAATTCAAAGGATATTACATACTCCCTATTTGAATGTCTTTTTGTGCTTATACCATTTGTATTGATTAGATTCGATTCGGTGATTGCATTCCTTCGGCGATTATTTCATCTTTGCTATTCTTGCATTCGGAGATAAGGTACGGATATTCTAGGTGGTATTAGGATCCTTCCGGTAAATTCTTTTCTCTCAAAACTTCATTTAAAATTTTGTGGTATTTGTATGGATTCGATATATTATTTGAAAAATCATTTGTTTGTTACCTTTTGAATATATTTGTTGATTCGAAAATTAAAATATTTTTGATATATATATTAAGTGTAACATCCCGAATTTTAAGCCAATGAAAATAAACCTTTATTATAGTTTTATCATTAAAATAATTTCCTAGTATTTTATTTTTAAATGCGGGGTTAATTTAGTTGGAACTTTAGCGGATGGCGGATAAATAACCCACAAAAATTAAAATGGGACGTGGCTGTACAGGAGGGTGCCAGCCTCCCATCTTCTTCCTTAGTCACCATTTCCACCTTTCTTATTTTCTTGTTTCTCCAAGCTTCTTCTACCCTATTCAATCCTATATCACCCTTTCAATTCAATCAAGAACTCTCCCTACATCAACAAGAATAATAATTCTTCTTCCCTTCTTCTTAGCAATTAAATTATGAGGTTTAAAATTGAGTGTGATTTACCCTCCATAATCAAAGAATGTTTCAAGTTTTAATAACATCCAAGTGTTCTAACAATAAGGAAATTAGGGTTTTGGTGGTGTGTGCATGTGGGTCGAATTCCACATGGAAGAAAGGAGAAAATGGAAGCTTGTAATTCTTCCATTCTAGTTGTTATTGCTCAAAGGTATAATTTTATTCTATAATTAAATTAGGGTTCATGTAAGTAATTAAGTTGGGGTTTTGATTAAATGGGTCAATTGAATTGATTTTGATTTAGGGTTCATGATGTATTGAATTTGGGGGTTTTATTGAATTGAGTTAAGTTTCTATAATACAAGATAGGGTTCTTGTAATTTAATCAAATTTAGGGTTTAATTGGGTTGCATGATAGATTTTGATGAATGGTAGTAAGAACAAAACTGGACAGATTCTGTCTCTGTATTTGCAACGTGTAAAACACCCCCATGTCAGAGTTTTCACTTGTTGAGTCCTAAAAAGAAAATGTAGGTTATTGTGTTAAGCAAATTTTTCCACTGGAATGGGTTGAAAATACGAAGTAGAACTCCAGTTATGAATTTTTGAATTCAGTAGCGTCATGCTGATCTTTCAGCAAAAATGATTCTGTGTCAGTTTTTAAAACGAGTAAAACTCACGTATATGAGTCAAATCTTGTGTTGGTCACTGAAGATAAAATGTGCTAAATGTGTTAAGAAGAAGTGGCCACTGGAATGAGGTCAAAATATTGTGTAGAACTCAAGTTATGGTCATTTGAAGTCAGTAAGGTCAAAGCTGTTTAACAGCAGCAGTTTTGGTTTTTAAAACGACCAGAAGTCACCTTTGAGGACAATTCACATATTGGTCACTAAAGATAAAAGGTAGGTATATGTGTCATGTAAACTTGGCCACTAGAATCATGTTAAAAGAGTAAGTAGAACTTGAGTTATGATTGTTTGAAGTCTGCTAGGTCAAATATGAAAATGACGATTTTGATATGAAAGTAACTCTTGGCCAATTGAAAATGATATAAGAAGTACATGTTATGTGAACCAACCCAAGATTATTATAAGATTGTAAAAGTTGGGTTGGACATTGAAATGCTAGTAAAGGTAGTAAAGTATGGCTTGTTAGCCTTGTGTTTGAAGTAATTGACCTTATATGTGTGAATTGTGAATTATTGCTAGGTGAAAAGCAATATGATTGTTAGATGGTCATCATGGATTTGGTTGTCGCGAAGGAGGTGAGTACTCTTGCATACGATTATATATATGTTGGGTCAATTGACCACATCATGTTGAAATGAGTTTATCCATGGGTGGTAATTGATTCGGCATAGGCCCATATGGGGCATAGTGTTTATGAGGCCTAAGAACCTCCGGGGCCTAAGAATCCCGATAGTTGTTTTGAGAAGAGGCCTAAGAACCTCCGGGGCCTAAGAATCCCGATAGTTGTTTTGAGAAGAGGCCTAAGAACCTCCGGGGCCTAAGAATCCCGATAGTCTCATTGGTTAGCTTATATGGATCCATATATGTTGTTTAGTGTGCAAGGTGAGCATGTAAATGTGGCATGACGGTGTCATAGGTTACATGTAAAAGTCCTTGTACTTTTGCCCTCCTTCGTGTGTATAAGCGTATGCAAGATTATTCACTAAGCTTTGCTTACTTTTAGTTGTTTACCCTTTTTATAGGTTGTCCCGGATGCGGAAGAAAGTTAAGTAATGTAAAGATTGAAGTTAAAGTTGCTTAATGGATATGGGTTGCTTTAGCTAAATGCGGTTAATGGTATTGGTAATAGGACCCATAGTGACCCCCTTTGAACTATTGGCTCATGATACATTGATTGTTTTGGTATAATTATTGATCACGACAAGTGTAAGAGTTAAAGAGTTTTGGTCATCTCTTTTGGGTCATTTTGTATTAGAAATGTGTTTGATTGTGATAAAAACGTATTTATGGAAAACTCATAATCCGTAACAGGTTTGGATGACGATTTTACGAACGGGTCATGCCGAAATTTCTAATTTTATACGTCGTCATTTGTAATGCGTCAACTTGGGTAAAATGACCCGTTTCGTTGTAAATGCTACACTTAATCAAATGAAAGCTTTCAGAATTTTGGAATCATGTGTCTTTAACTCATTTTGAAGTGTGGCAAAGTGATTTAAGGGTTATATATGGGTTGGATGAGTTGCAAGTGGATTTTAAGTGTCAAGATGGAGTTTTGGAAAATCTGGGCAGCAGGTACCCACTGCGCCGCAGTGGGCAGGTTTAGCCCCACTGCGCCGCAGTGGGGATAATCTGTAAAAAAAAAAAAAAAAAAAAAAAAAAATTCTCTTATTTTCCTAAAATGAGTTTGGGTTCTTTCAAGTGGTATCAAAGCCGTGGTTTAAGGGATTTAGGTATTTTATTATTACACGGATACCTAGACTTAAACCATAGATGTGACTTGACCTTATGTGCATAGTTTGGTTTCTAGTGACATATGGAAGTATTTAGCGCAGTTCACTTGAGGTGTTATAATAAGTAATCATCATAATGACTGCAGCGTTATTATGATCACATATTATAATAGCTCAAGTTAAGTCCGTTAAATATGGAAGTATGTTAGTGCGAAGCCATAGGTTGGAGACCTTATTTGACAATGTGAATTGTTTTATGTTTTTACCCGTTGATATCTAAGTATGATAGAATATGAGCTTTGCATGCTAACTGGTTTTATGAATGGTTAGAATTGAAATTTTGAGATTGGTTTATGAGTTTAATACATTGTTTGATGATAGTAAAGAAGAAGACATGAGAAGTTCATGGTAAACGTGAAATGTATGCTAATGTGTAATTGCTTGTTTGTATGCGAATGAAGTGTGATATTATTTTGTGTAAGACCATTGGGTAGTGAGACCCATGGCATCGTTATTATTTTGTGTAAGACCATTGGGTAGTGAGACCCATGGCATCGTTATTATTTTGTGTAAGACCATTGGGTAGTGAGACCCATGGCATCGTTATTATTTGTGTAAGACCATTGGGTAGTGAGACCCGTGGCATCATTATTGGGGTAAAAGACCATACAAAGTTTGGTGATGAAAATCAGTTGTGCGTTGATATGATTTAATTGATGGATTAATGAAAAGAACGCTCATGATATGAGTAATATAAAATTTTAGAGTTGGAGATTCCTAAGTTAATTATGATTGTGTTAGTGACATGTTGAAAAACCATACGGGTTAGGGCGAATGTGTTTGAAAATGATAGTCATGCTTGTCTTAAGTGATTATGTGACTACTTGTTATATGACGATAAATATTACGAATGAATATGGTATAGTGAAAACATGAGGATGATATAGTTACAATGAACTAGTAATTGATAAGTATGGTAGTTATAAAAGTTAAGACCTAATCGAAAATCCTTCGAGCCAAATTGTTTTTCTTTACCTTCGCAAGCGTGTGGTGCAATGTTTGAGAAGGGATTGGTTAACTGATGCCGGAATTCGTGGGAGGAGAAGGCGACCTAGTCGAATATCCTTATTTGATAGAATATAATTGCCTTTGGCGGTAGAAAGGAAAAGGTCAACTTCTATTGGTGCTTTCGCTCGTGCGTATTAATAATCGTTGTATGAAAGTCTAGTCTCATGTGTTTGGATCATCGACGCCGAATGGAAACCATGGTCTATGGGAAATGTTTTTGTTGTTCAGGAATTTCCTCAATGTCTTTTCCGATGATTTTTATTCGTTCTGGTCATTCCCGAGTAGTATAATTATCCTTTTTGACGAAATCAAAGATGGCATAATGCGCGTATGTTTATTTATTCGTGAGTTTGATAAAGTAACAATCGAAAGCGAGTATCGTTGTCAAGACTTGATATTCTATACGATCATTTGAAAACAGTTTCTTATTATTTTAAGACGAATCTTCGTTCCTTTTTAATCATCAATTTAAGACGAGCGATGAAGATGTTTCCGGAAATGCTATCTATACTTGTTTCGAGGAGTTTGAATTTGTAGTTATGCTCTTCGATTTTATCCATGATTTTGCAAATTCTCATGAGTCTTACGAACCGCAATTGTTTCTGTTATGTGATAAGTTCGAAATCGTTTTCATTGACGATGTTTATTCTAAAAGTCAACACGGCCACTGAAGTCTTTGACGCGGAGTAAAGGAGATACTATAGAAAGGAAAAGTTTCGTGTCCAATCGTTGGATGAGCAGATTAGGAGAAGTGCTATTAGCTTTATCGTATGGTTACTCAAAAGAGGGAATGAGGTTGATTCGGTTTGGATTAGTGCGGTGACGAAGTGGAGACAACCTACAAGATCAATATAGATTAGAAGTTTCATAGTTGACAGGTGATAAATGTCACTTTACTTTCGGCACTTGAAGATAGTCTCACCGTTGACTGAATTAATTAGAAAGAATGTGAAGTGAGCCTAGAGAAAGGAATGAGAAGTTGAACGAACTACTAAAAGAAATCAAGAATAATCGTTCCTTTCACGTTTTAGAATCCATCGGAGTTGTTTTTACTTTAAAACTTTCGTGTTTCACCTCTATACCGTCAAGTTTACCATTTGTTTTTGATCATATGAGTCTTAAAGTATTTTCTCTTCGTGACAATTGTCAAGTAAGTTGATTAACTCTTTCGATAGATTATGAAGTTTAGTGACGCCCCGTACACCAATATAGAGGCGGATGCCTTAATCTTGAAAAAGTCCTCACATTTCTTTCTGTGTTTTACCATTGTGAATACTACTCACATTTGATTTCTCCGATCAAATCGAGAAGGCAAGAGGAGATTTTGCAACGAGAACCTAAGCAAACGAGGAGCCTGATCACACGATATATGTTCTAAATAATCTTTGCCGACTCAATAGACGTCATGATAGAACTTAAAATTCTCTCCTTAATGAAGCCAAAGCGATTTTGCTCCATGAAACCTATAAAATTTGAATACTTCTTTCGCCAGTATGACAAGGATGTGTCAAGATCTAAGAGAGATTATTAGTGACCTCAAATGAAGCGGAATCTTGTAAGCATGAATAGCTGCTCTTTAGTGGATCATAGAATTTGCTCATGATCTCGTTAGAAGTCTCAGTATAGCACTAGCTATCGATATAGTATTCAGATTTGCCTCCGTATGAAAGTTGTTTGATCAAAATGTAGATTCCCTATTCGTGTTAGAAAAGTGGGACACCAAGAGTTGCGTAGCACGGATATAGTGATGAAGATGTATATGAAGATTGAAATGATAAAATAACAACTCAAAGCGGGTTAATATCGGCAAGAATCTTATGCGGATAAAGGAGAGAGACTTATCAAGTTCAATTTTGGTGATTGTGTAATATGAAGAAGTTATCTTTAGAGAGACGTGTTACAAGTTGCATATATGGAAAATCTAAGGTCTCGGTTTTCGATTCTTTCAAAATACCTGCTCGAGTCGTCAAGGTTACTAATGTTTGAAATCTCCCAAAACTTCCAAGAAATTTATTCTATCTTTCACGATTCTCGTTTTATGAAGTATTATACCGTCAAGGTTTCACGTGTACCTATAATAGAAATTGAACTTCAAGTGAATTAAAATAAGACAACGTCGAGGAGCCTATTGTCTTTGTGAAGAAACGTTTAAGAAGAAGGTAAATCAAGACTATATGGTGGAGCATAACGCTATGAAAGCATGAAAGGATGACGATGTGTTAACGTAAATTAGAGAGTCGTTGCTAGATGTGGCTTGGATCACGAGGTCGTGATCCGTTACAAGTGGGGGAGAGTTGTAACATCCTAAATTTTTAAGCCAATGAAAATTAACCTTATTATAGTTTTGACATTAAAATAGTTTCCTAGTATTTTATTTTTAAATGCGGGGTTAATTTAGTTGGAACTTTAGCGGATGGCGGATAAATAACCCACAAAATTTAAAATGGGACGTGGCTGGGTGCCAGCCTCCCATCTTCTTCCTTAGTCACCATTTCCACCTTTCTTATTTTCTTGTTTCTCCAAGCTTCTTCTACCCTATTCAATCCTATATCACCCTTTCAATTCAATCAAGAACTCTCCCTACATCAACAAGAATAATAATTCTTCTTCCCTTCTTCTTAGCAATTAAATTATGAGGTTTAAAATTGAGTGTGATTTACCCTCCATAATCAAAGAATGTTTCAAGTTTTAATAACATCCAAGTGTTCTAACAATAAGGAAATTAGGGTTTTGGTGGTGTGTGCATGTGGGTCGAATTCCACATGGAAGAAAGGAGAAAATGGAAGCTTGTAATTCTTCCATTCTAGTTGTTATTGCTCAAAGGTATAATTTTATTCTATAATTAAATTAGGGTTCATGCAAGTAATTAAGTTGGGGTTTTGATTAAATGGGTCAATTGAATTAATTTTGATTTAGGGTTCATGATGTATTGAATTTGGGGGTTTTATTGAATTGAGTTAAATTTCTATAATACAAGATAGGGTTCTTGTAATTTAATCAAATTAGAGTTTTAATTGGGTTGCATGATAGATTTTGTTGAATGATAGTGAGAATTAGTTGGACAGATTCTGACCCTGATCTTAAAACGAGTTAAACACTCCCATGTCAGAGTTTTCACTTGTTGAGTCCTAAAAAGAAAATGTAGGTTATTGTGTTAAGCAAATTTTGCCACTGGAATGGGTTGAAAATACGAAGTAGAACTCCAGTTATGAATTTTTGAATTCAGTAGCGTCATGCTGATCTTTCAGCAAAAATGATTCTGTGTCAGTTTTTAAAACGAGTAAAACTCACGTATATGAGTCAAATCTTGTGTTGGTCACTGAAGATAAAATGTGCTAAAATGTGTTAAGAAGAAGTGGCCACTGGAATGAGGTCAAAATATTGTGTAGAACTCAAGTTATGGTCATTTGAAGTCAGTAAGGTCAAAGCTGTTTAACAGCAGCAGTTTTGGTTTTTAAAACGACCAGAAGTCACCTTTGAAGGACAATTCACATATTGGTCACTAAAGATAAAAGGTAGGTATATGTGTCATGTAAACTTGGCCACTGGAATCATGTTAAAAGAGTAAGTATAACTTGAGTTATGATTGTTTGAAGTCTGCTAGGTCAAATATGAAAATGACGATTTTGATACGAAAGTAACTCTTGGCCAATTGAAAATGATATAAGAAGTACATGTCATGTGAACCAACCCAAGATTATTATAAGATTGTAAAAGTTGGGTTGGGCATTGAAATGCTAGTAAAGGTAGTAAAGTATGGCTTGTTAGCCTTGTGTTTGAAGTAATTGACCTTATATGTGTGAATTGTGAATTATTGCTAGGTGAAAAGCAATATGATTGTTAGATGGTCATCATGGATTTGGTTGTCACGAAGGAGGTGAGTACTCTTGCATACGATTATATATACGTTGGGTCAATTGACCACATCATGTTGAAATGAGTTTATCCATGGGTGGTAATTGATTCGGCATAGGCCCATATGGGGCATAGTGTTTATGAGGCCTAAGAACCTCCGGGGCCTAAGAATCTCGATAGTTATTTTGAGAAGAGGCCTAAGAACCTCCGAGGCCTAAGAATCCCGATAGTTGTTTTGAGAAGAGGCCTAAGAACCTCCGGGGCCTAAGAATCCCGATAGTTGTTTTGAGAAGAGGCCTAAGAACCTCTAGGGCCTAAGAATCCCGATAGTCTCATTGGTTAGCTTATATGGATCCATATATGTTGTTTAGTGTGCAAGGTGAGCATGTAAATGTGGCATGACGGTGTCATAGGTTACATGTAAAAGTCCTTGTACTTTGCCCTCCTTCGTGTGTATAAGCGTATGCAAGATTATTCACTAAGCTTTGTGTTAGAAATATAAAATAGTGCTTAGTTGTATTTCTAAATATTGCATTTTGTGTATACATTGTAAGGTTGAGGGGGAGCTTATGTAATATACTTGGAGTATAAATCCCCCTCAAGCCTTTTATCTTAAAAAGACTTTTGCCCACTTTTGATAATCAATCAAATCAGATTTCCACACACACACACCTTTCTCTCTCAATAACACACACTAACACACATTTTCCACCATTGTTGAACACCTATCTTCCGCATCATAACACGAATTAAAAGGATTCTAACAAGTGGTATCAGAGCAAAACAACAATCTGTTGACGATCCAGAACAAATTTCAAGCAGATTGGTTCTAATTTTGTTCAAAATTGAGAATTCGTGTTCAAATATAACCGTTTTAACCGTCACTGATCTTCACCAATTAATCTTCAATTTTCACTAAATTTTCCTGTTTTTGTTCACAGATACATTCTAAATCACCTCTAAAAACATCCTGTCAAGTTTTAGAATCCAATTCATAGTATTGATCAAAATCCAAAATTTTGGAAAAGTCGATGAGATTTTGAATTATCAGTTTGAGTTGATTTAAGCTATGGAATTGTTTCTAGGGTTGTGCGCGATCGTATTACATCTTTCAAGTCAAAGTCTCTTGACACAAAAGTTGAAGCTCTTCTGAGACAATCGAGTAGTTCTCCTGTTTGCAAGATTAGTGATGTTCCAAAAACCCCCAACCGTAAAGTGTCTCAATTTACCACCTATGCCTTGGAAAAGGATAGAAGGTACTCTCAGAAGACAAATATTGATGGAACAAAGACTCTTATTCCATTCCTATCATTTGAAGACAACTCTCAGTTCATCTCCCAAGCAAAAGCTCAGTTGACAAAGACTAAGCCAACGTCCTTTTATAAGCCTAAGTCAACTGAGTCAAGGACATTCAAATATTCACTTTGGGAGTTATTTGATCTTGCACCAAAACCAATTACCATGCAAAAAGTGAATGTCTTTGCTTCTCCACTGCTTCCACGGAAAATACATTTCTCTTCAATGTCAAATTTTCATCGTCCATGGACTGCAGATTCCATTCGTCGAATCGATGACACGTACATTTGGAATGTCAAGACAATAACCGTTGGGCCTACACTTAAATGGGTCCCAAAGGTTGTTCATAAGTGATTCGATGAATATGGCTTATACACATGTCAGTGTATAACCCGGGCTAAAGATGTTGTTTATTGGACTACTACTTCATAATGGTTGATTCCCCGATTTCGACTTCAAAGAGACATGATGAACATGTTGTCACACATTCATCATGAGGGGAAGAAAGAGGATAATGAAGTCGAACAAGTGTGTGTGCTTTCTTGAATTTTGATGGGGAGAAAGAAGAATTCATCAGTTGAGGGGAAGAAAGATAAATTGTTGACTAAAGTGATCCCCAAATTTTTCTTTGAAGATAGTTATCGCCAACGTGGTGGGTACGCCGCGGGTACACCCTATACATAAGCGTTGGTGGTACGCAAATATGATTGTTTGATCGAGGGGAAGTTTGTGATGAAAAAGATGTTTGTCAAATGCTTCAAGAGAAAGATTCATTAATTAAGGGGAAGTGTGACAAAGTTAAGATTGTCAAGAAGAGGCTTTCATGTTCAAATCTAAAGAGCCAAGATCAAGTTTCCGCAATGCTCATACTCTGAGAAGTTCAAGATTTAAAGATACATCTTTAAGGTAAGTGTGAAGATTAAAGACGTAAAGCCAAGGTTGATGGAAGATCTTGAAGACAATGAGAAAGCTTCGAAGACCTTCATCAACAAATTCGTATTTATAGATGATGTCGTGCATGAATTACATTTCAACACCAAGGGGAAGAATGTTAGAAATCTAAAATGGTGTTAAAATGTAAATGTTTTAGAGGTGGAAGGGGCATTAGTGAAACTTAGATTTATGATATAAATAGCCCCCTTCCACACATTATTTTGTAAGTCTTTAACATAATTCCATAGTTACTTCTCTCTAAACTTATACTTTCTCTCTCTAAACTCATCTTCAACCTCCATTTCACACACTTCACCTTTTCACACACTAACTCCATTGTTGCACAAATCAAGCTCAAATTTCTTTTTAACACTTTGCTTACTTTTTAGTTGTTTACCCTTTTTATAGGTTGTCCCGGATGCGGAAGAAAGTTAAGTAATGAAAAGATTGAAGTTAAAGTTGCTTAATGGATATAGGTTGCTTTAGCTAAATGCGGTTAATGGTATTGGTAATAGGACCCATAGTGACCCCCTTTGAACTATTGGCTCATGATACATTGTGTCACACCCCGTTGTAGCGGAAATACAGGGTTAACAAGAAATTGCATACTAATCAGAAGGTAAATAGAGATTACATCCATTAATGCCAATACAAGTTTATTACAAGCATAATCGTTCAGACGTGGACCCCAAAACTCGGATATAAACTATCCACAGTTGGAAATGGGCCCACTTAATACAAGTTCGATAAATTGGACAGCCAAGTACAATTAAAGCCAAAAACATAAGAGTTCTCCATGTTTGATGCTAATTGTACGTCCAAAGTCAAAAGATTGGCCCTATAATGCCAAACGCGATTCCAAGACTTACTGATGGTCACCTGAAAAGCATGAAATTTGAGAGGATCAACTATCGAAATAGTTGGTGAGTTTACAGTGTGTTTGACTAAAAGATCAATCGTCATTTGATGTAGTTATTTAAGACAAGACAATCCAGACCAAGTCCGACAATAAGACAATTTCCCTCGCACAGGATTTCCCGTCTAAAGTGGGGTGCGGACCAGTCTACCTCGCACAGGTCTCCCGTCTATAATGGGGTGCGGACCAGTATACCTCGCACAGGTCTCCCGTCTATAATGGGGTGCGGACCAGAACCAGACAGTCAGGAACAAAATCTGACAAGACAACCATTAGGATTTCATAATGGTGATAACTACATGAAAGGGGGGGATCATTTTAGTTCGTCAAACACAAAGAACAGTTCAGTCAGCCGACAACATGGCAAGTCAAAGTCATTTAGTTCAATATTTCATAAGACAGGTATACACATTTTCAGACAGCCGTCTATATGGCAAGACATAAGACAAATGATTTAATTTACCAAATCTCATGGCATAGACAAAGACAAATCATTTATAAAGTAGTCGTGTATACAGTACATGCTTTCAGGCCCAAAGTAAAAGGAAAAAGGGCGCCATAAACTCACCTTAGCGATCAAAGAGCTAAAAGTATGAGTAGTCCAAGAATATGAGCAGTCTAGTCTCCAACGTCTATCCACAACCTAGGATATGAGCACGAATGGTGAGGATCAAATCTCACGACGACAAGTATCCTACGTACAACTACTTAGCTATCAACCTAGAATGCCCTAGCCGAGAATGTGATTTAAACGTCCGTTTCATTTGACTCAAAAATACTAACGTCAATGACATTGTCATTATAAAGTAGTCTAAAGTATCAATTCGTATAAACGAAGTTCAAGTTCATCAGTCGTCAAAAATCTGAAATGACAAACTGTACCAAAACTCGCGGCGTGACCAAGTTGGCTCGCGGCGCGACCTGGGCAGCTCCTCGCGGCGCGACCTGGAGGTCTCGCGGCGCGACCTGGAGGTCTCGCGGCGCGACCTGGAGGTCTCGCGGCGCGAGTCAGATCAAGTGCAGGTTCTGTTCGAAATTCGACACACCTCGCGGCGCGAGCTCTACCTGACAGGGTGAAAAACCTGGTTTATGACCATTTTTATCAAACCATATCGACTCCAAGTCGATCCCTTTTATTTCTAACTAGTGTTATCATGTTCAAAAGACCTGGAAACATACCATTTCGCCATTTTAATCATTTTGATTTCAAGACCAAATTTCTAAATCAAAACTTCATTTAATCAACCAAAACCCTAATTTCATATAACATTCAAAGGCTTCTAATTCAAATTACAAACTGAAATAAACCCTTTAAATGAATTTAAATCAAATCAAAAGTTTGAGAAATGGTTTACTTACCAAATTTTAATGTTCTTGAGGTAAAGATGAAGATGGTGATGATAATGATGCCAAAACCCTAATTATTATTGAAAGATGTTTAATTCCTTTGATTTTCTCTTTGATTTCACCTTGTAAATTGATTTAGAGTATAAAGATCTTTGTGTGTGTGTTGTGTGTGTGTGTGGTCGACTGGTAAAGAAAGAAAAAGGAGGGAAGAGTTTTGTTGTTTTAATTCCCACCACAAACAAAGGGGCCGGCCTATGTGGCTCCTTTTTAGTCATTTAAATACCCCAAATTTGGTAAAATGCTTACGATTTAATACCGTTTGACCCAAAGGTTAAAATATAAAGTGAAGGTATTTTCCCTCGTGTCATTTTAATTAAGACAAGTCAATAAAGTTTCGTCAAAGTGAACTTTATAATATTAAGTCTAGACAGTCAAATTATTTTGTTCAAGACATAACCTTTAAATATCAATTTAAAGTTATTTTTAAAGACTCGGCATTCATCTAGATAGCTAATAGTCTACGTCAACAAGATACGTCTAATTTGACTAAGTCAAAAGTCCAAAAGTCTAATAAGTTCCACGTCAAATGACTGTCTAATTGAGATTAGGACTAACCCGATGTAAATTAATTACGAGTTGTCACAGCATCCCCGACTTCTAAGGATTTCGTCCCGAAATCAAGTCTTGCTCAGTAAAAAGATGAGGATAGTTATTCCTCATAAAGTCTTCACGTTCCCAAGTCAAGTCGGGACCATGTTTTGAGTTCCAACGAACTTTGACCAATTTGATACGACTACGTCTAAGTTGTTTGAGCTGTTGGTCTAAAATTTCAACAGGTTCTTCAACGAATTGAAGAGAGTCAGTCACTTGCAGCTCTTCGACAGGTACGACTAATGTCTCATCAGTCAGACATTTCTTAAGATTCGAAATGTGAAATGTGTGATGAACGTGTTCTAGCTCCTTAGGTAAATCGAGCTTGTAAGCCACGGAACCAATTCTTTGAACAATTTCGAACGGTCCGATATAACGAGGACTAAGTTTCCCTCGTATGCCAAAACGTGCAGTGCCTTTCCAAGGCGACACTTTCAACATGACTTTGTCTCCCACTTGAAACTCAAGTGGTTTCTGTCTACGGTCGGCATAGTTCTTTTGGCGATCTTGAGCCGTCTTCAGCCGTGCCCTAATTTCAACAATTTGATCAGTAGTCTTCTGAACTAGTCCATATTTGAATAAACGACGTTCTCCAGCATCAAGCCAACAGACAGGAGATCTACATTTTCGTCCATATAAAGCCTCATAAGGCGCACATTTGATGCTAGTGTGATAGCTGTTGTTATATGAAAATTCAGCTAACGGCAAAAAGGTATCCCAACTACCTTTGAAGTCAATGACACATGCCCGAAGCATGTCCTCTAAAGTCTGGATGGTGCGTTCACTTTGTCCGTCAGTCTGTGGATGGTAAGCCGTACTCAGGTGCAACTGAGTGCCTAGGGCGTCTTGAAAATATCGCCATGATTGTGAAGTGAAACGACCATCACGGTCAGAGATAATAGACAAAGGAACGCCATGAAGAGATACAATCCTTTCAATGTATATTCGAGATAATTTCTTTATTTTCCAACTCTCTCGGATTGGAATGAAATGAGCAGACTTCGTCAAGCGGTCGACAATGACCCAAATAGTATCGTATCCTTTCAGGGTTCGAGGCAGTTTAGTAATAAAGTCCATAGTAATCTGTTCCCATTTCCAGTCAGGAATTTGGGGTTGTTGGAGCAGCCAGAAGGCTTTTGGTGCTCCGCCTTGACCATTGAACAATTTAGACACTTTGAGACATAAGTGGCGATATCTCTTTTCATACCAGGCCACCAATAAAAGTCCTTTAGTCCATGGTACATTTTGTCAGCACCAGGATGGATTGAATACTTAGATCGATGACTTTCGTTCATTAAAAGTTCTCTAAGTCCATTATACTTGGGAATCCACACTCTGCCCTTAACATGTCGGATTCCATCGCCATCCAATTCAAACAAACGTTCAGCATTCCACAATGCTTCCTTCTCGATGCGCCCTGGCTGAAGGGCATCGTTTTGATCGTCTAAAACTCTATCCCTTAATGACGAGCCAAGATAAGAACTTGCTCTTGTTATGACAGATAGTGAAATTCTATCTTTTCGACTTAGCGCGTCAGCAACAACATTTGCTTTACCGGGATGATATTTGAGTTCACAGTCGTAGTCACTGAGTAATTCTACCCATCGTCGTTGTCGCATATTCAGCATTTTCTGATCGAAGATATGCTGAAGACTTTTGTGATCAGTGAATACAGTACACTTGGTACCATACAGATAATGTCTCCAAATTTTTAATGCAAAGACAACCGCTCCGAGTTCTAGATCGTGGGTTGTATAGTTCTTTTCGTGGATTTTTAGCTGTCTAGAAGCGTAAGCAATGACCTTACCTTCCTGCATAAGTACACATCCCATGCCCTGATGTGAGGCGTCACAGTATACCACGAAATTTTCAATGCCATTCGGTAAGGCTAGAATAGGAGCATTACACAGTCTGTCCTTTAATGTCTGAAATGCCTTTTCTTGGGCATCCCGCCAAATAAACTCCTTAGTCTTCTGAGTTAATAAAGTCAAAGGTTGAGCAACCTTAGAGAAATTCTCAATGAATCTCCTGTAATAGCCAGCCAGTCCAAGAAATTGACGGATTTCTGTCGGAGTCTTAGGGGCTTCCCACTTCTTTATCGCCTCGACCTTAGATGGATCTACATGGATTCCATCTGCATTTACTACATGACCTAAGAAGTGTACTTCTTTAATCCAGAATTCACATTTTGAGAATTTCGCGTACAACTTTTGATCCTTGAGCAGTTGCAGAATGGTTCTCAGATGACTTTCATGTTCGTCTTTAGTTCTCGAGTAGATCAGTATGTCGTCAATGAACACGATGACAAACTTGTCTAGATACGGTCGACATACTCGATTCATTAAGTCCATAAACACGGCTGGTGCATTGGTTAAACCAAACGGCATAACCAAAAACTCATAATGTCCGTAACGAGTCCTGAAGGCTGTTTTAGGAATGTCCGTCTCTCTGACTCTGAGTTGATGATACCCAGATCTGAGATCGATCTTGGAAAAGTGCGATGCACCTTCCAGTTGGTCAAATAAGTCGTCAATACGAGGTAAAGGGTACCTGTTCTTGATAGTCAACTTGTTCAATTCTCTATAATCTATACACATGCGCATAGAGCCGTCTTTCTTTTTGACAAATAGAATCGGAGCTCCCCAAGGTGATGAACTTGGGCAAATTAGTCCTTTAGCTAACAACTCTTGAAGTTGTTCGGATAATTCTTGCATTTCTGACGGCGCAAGGCGATAGGGTGCCTTGGCCACAGGTGCCGCTCCAGGGACTAAGTCTATTCCAAACTCAACTGGCCTGTGAGCTGGAAGTCTCGTCAAATCTTCAGGAAATACTTCCGGAAAATCTTTAACTACAGGAATGTCTTGAATGTCTTTACCCTTTGGCTTCCTCTCGACAACTAGTGCCAAGAAGGCAGGGTATTCTTTTTGTAAGTATCTATTCGCCTTTATCGCCGATACTAAAATCAATTCCTTTCCTGACTTGTCTCCTTGCACTATTAGGGTTTCGTCATTCTGGAGGGGTATTCTAACAATCTTCTCGTAACACATTATTTCGGCTCTAACCTTAGATAACCAGTCCATACCAACAATTACGTCAAAACTACTGAGTTCTATGGGAATTAGATCAATTTTAAAGGTTTCGCCAGACAATGTCAAATTGCAATCTACTAAATGATCTCTAGCAATATACTTTTGACCGTTTGCATATTCGACAACATAAGTGTCTTTCATGGGGATAGCTACTATACCAAATCGAGACTTAAATTCTAAGGATATAAAGCTTTTATCAGCACCAGAGTCGAATAACACAAAGACATAATGATTATTGAGTATGAATGTACCTATCACAACGTTGGGATCACGTCGTGCATCAGCAACATCCAAAGCAAAAACTCGGCCTCTACCTCGTCCACCTTGATTCCTTGCTTGATTATTCCCCGCATTGTTCCTTACTGGAACTATTGCATTGTTGTTTGGGTTTAGATTGAGTCTTGGACATGCAGGTCGCAGATGGGTTTCGCTCCCACATTCGTAGCATTGACTCGGTGCCTTGTCCCTACAAAACTTTTCCAGATGTCCTGTTCTTTTACAACGGAGACAAGTAGGACAATTTCCCCTGTGATGGAGATTACACCTATTACACTTAGGATCTGTGCCAGTGTACCTCGTGACGTCCTGAGTAACCACCGCAAAGTTTCTGGCAGTCCTAAACCTCTTGCCATTTCCACTGCCACCATATTCACTACCAGAGGCATGATCACTCCTTCTCTTGACCACTTCAGTTCCAACAAAAGAACCAGTGGTTCTTTTCAAGTCTATCACCATCCGGTTGGTTGCACTAACTGCCGCTTGAAGAGTCATAGGATTAAAAGCGGCTACCAACCTTCGGACATCAGGTGACAAGCCATAACAGTACCTCTCGATCAATTTCTCCTCCGTATCTACCATTCGAGGAACTAGTCTAGCCAACTCATGAAAACGAGTTGTGTATTTCTCATTGTCTAGCCCAATCATACTATGATTCCAGAATTCGCCTTCCATTTTCTGTACTTCCTCACGAGGACAGTACTTTTCCATGAGCATCCTTTTAAAGTTCAACCAAGGAATGCTATATGCCGGCTCTCGGCCACGAGTCCTAATCTGCTCGTTCCACCATGACAGAGCGTTCTTTTGAAATTGAGTGGAAGCATATTCCACTTTGTGCTCTTCGGCACAACGGCTGATATGGAGCACTGCCTCTATGCTTTCCAGCCAGTTGATTAAACCTACCGGACCCTCGGTACCATTAAATTCTTTTGGTTTACAATAAGTGAAGGTCTTGTAGTCAGTCCCGTGCAGATGCACTCGAGGAATAACTTGTTCAGCAGTAGGCTCGACATTGTTACTGTTGTCAGCATGATGGTTATTATTTGCGTTCAAGCTTGCCGTAATCTGTGCGACTAAAGTGGGCATAACAGCCAACAACTGTTGTGTTACAAATGCTGCCATATTATTATCCCCGCCAGTATTTGGGGTTGGTCCAGGACCAGTGTTCACCTGGACAGTAGCAGCTTCCGGTCTTTGCTGTATGACAGGTTCTTCTTGTTCAGCTTCAGTATTCAAAGGAGTTGATCGAGTAACTCTCTTTGGTGCAGTTTTCTTGACTGGAGCCTTTTTCTGAACTTTGCTTTTCGTCTTAGGAGCCATAAGTCTAAGATATGAACAAAAATGCCATTTAGAGATTTCCTTGATAGGTTAAACAGAAAGTAGCTTTGCAAGACAGATGACAGTACAATGCAAGTCACAATTTGTTGACTTGTATGAATTTATGTACTAGACAAGACAAGAAAATATGAAAAATCATATTTCTAGAGCTAAGAATAAGCAGTTGACATAGTCTAAACAAGTATGTAAGCCAAAAGACAATCGTATTTCATTGATGTTCAAAATTTTACATAGTCTGGTATGTACAATCCAAGAACATGTGGGAAAACTTCATCCACAACGATAGACTACATGGTCGGAGCAATACGATTTAAAGACACGTGGGAAATACATCCACCAAAAAGATTACAACTCAAAGTACAGAAGTACGAGTTGTTATAAGTTCTAGGTTTACAATACAGAAAGATTATTACAAGATTACATCTTGCAAATAACGACGATTAGCAAAGCCACCACCAAAACCACCACGATGGACATCAACCAGATCAACCTCCCAATAGTTTTCCTTCCTTCTCTAGCAACAGATATAGCCTCAGTCGCCTGATGACAAGCTCCAGTCAACGCCTGAGCTTGGTTTTCTATTTTCTCCCTTGTACAGATGAGGGAATTGTTCATCCTTGACAATTGTCGGCGATAATATTCCGACCTATCAGCTACAGATGCAACTGGCATAACGGCACTTGGATTATAGACAGGCACTCTGGAGGGACCCGCATCATACGGATCTCCCTGAAAGAATGAAAGAGCAGGTCCACAGTTGCCCTGAACTGGTGCAGAAGGACCAGGAGCATAAGGGTCTCTAGGAGCACAAGGTATACGAGCTCCCTCGATAATCCTCCTCTGATATGGAGATACCGGTGTTACAGATGATTGAACATGGATAGACACATGTTCATTTCCAGATTCACTGGAAGATGATACTAAATTGATAGGGCGAGATTCATTGCCCGATTCCTCCATTGGTTCCTCTTCATAAGAGTCAGGAACATAAAGGATGGAGTTTGCCAAGACAGGAACTGGAGGTGTACAAGGTACAACAGCATTAGAGCTAACTCCATCCGACATGACCAGTCTGAAAAGATAGTCAAAGAATCCATATAAGTCAAATGGATAAGGCAGTACGTCTCAAATGGATGATACAGTACGCAACAAGAGTTTCAAAGAGATCTTTGTCTAGATTATACACATTCGGTTTGGGTTTCTATTAGCAACATATCTCAAATGCTTATATATAGGGTCACTCGCAGCCTTCCCACCACATTTACAATATGTTGTTAATATAATCCAAACTATCACGTATATAAACCTTATGTATACACATACGAGTTGAGTTTCTATTCCTAACATACCTTCAATGCTTATGTATAGGGTCACCCGCAGCCTTCCCACCACATTTACAGTATGTTGTGAATATAATTCAACTAACACGTATATACACAATTTAAGATATTTATTTCGAGCCTTATACTATTTTACATAATCGGGACGTAGTTGATCGGGTTAGGTCTAATTATTGACAAATAGTATAACTCTCGAGATAACTATCCTAAACCTTAAAGACTTGCATTTCTTATTTGAAGCGACCATGGCTATAGATTGAGTTATTCACGAGGAATAACTCCGTATTCACTATAACCTTGGCTCTGATACCAATTTTTGTCACACCCCGTTGTAGCGGAAATACAGGGTTAACAAGAAATTGCATACTAATCAGAAGGTAAATAGAGATTACATCCATTAATGCCAATACAAGTTTATTACAAGCATAATCGTTCAGACGTGGACCCCAAAACTCGGATATAAACTATCCACAGTTGGAAATGGGCCCACTTAATACAAGTTCGATAAATTGGACAGCCAAGTACAATTAAAGCCAAAAACATAAGAGTCCTCCATGTTTGATGCTAATTGTATGTCCAAAGTCAAAAGATTGGCCCTATAATGCCAAACGCGATTCCAAGAATTACTGATGGTCACCTGAAAAGCATGAAATTTGAGAGGATCAACTATCGAAATAGTTGGTGAGTTTACAGTGTGTTTGACTAAAAGATCAATCGTCATTTGATGTAGTTATTTAAGACAAGACAATCCAGACCAAGTCCGACAATAAGACAAATTTCCCTCGCACAGGATTTCCCGTCTAAAGTGGGGTGCGGACCAGTCTACCTCGCACAGGTCTCCCGTCTATAATGGGGTGCGGACCAGTATACCTCGCACAGGTCTCCCGTCTATAATGGGGTGCGGACCAGAACCAGACAGTCAGGAACAAAATCTGACAAGACAACCATTAGGATTTCATAATGGTGATAACTACATGAAAGGGGGGATCATTTTAGTTCGTCAAACACAAAGAACAGTTCAGTCAGCCGACAACATGGCAAGTCAAAGTCATTTAGTTCAATATTTCATAAGACAGGTATACACATTTTCAGACAGCCGTCTATATGGCAAGACATAAGACAAATGATTTAATTTACCAAATCTCATGGCATAGACAAAGACAAATCATTTATAAAGTAGTCGTGTATACAGTACATGCTTTTCAGGCCCAAAGTAAAAGGAAAAAGGGCGCCATAAACTCACCTTAGCGATCAAAGAGCTAAAAGTATGAGTAGTCCAAGAATATGAGCAGTCTAGTCTCCAACGTCTATCCACAACCTAGGATATGAGCACGAATGGTGAGGATCAAATCTCACGACGACAAGTATCCTACGTACAACTACTTAGCTATCAATCCTAGAATGCCCTAGCCGAGAATGTGATTTAAACGTCCGTTTCATTTGACTCAAAAATACTAACGTCAATGACATTGTCATTATAAAGTAGTCTAAAGTATCAATTCGTATAAACGAAGTTCAAGTTCATCAGTCGTCAAAAATCTGAAATGACAAACAGTACCAAAACTCGCGGCGCGACCTGGGCAGCTCCTCGCGGCGCGACCTGGAGGTCTCGCGGCGCGACCTGGAGGTCTCGCGGCGCGACCTGGAGGTCTCGCGGCGCGACCTGGAGGTCTCGCGGCGCGAGTCAGATCAAGTGCAGGTTCTGTTCGAAATTCGACACACCTCGCGGCGCGAGCAGGGTACCTCGCGGCGCGAGCTCTACCTGACAGGGTGAAAAACCTGGTTTATGACCATTTTTATCAAACCATATCGACTCCAAGTCGATCCCTTTTATTTCTAACTAGTGTTATCATGTTCAAAAGACCTGGAAACATACCATTTCGCCATTTTAATCATTTTGATTTCAAGACCAAATTTCTAAATCAAAACTTCATTTAATCAACCAAAACCCTAATTTCATATAACATTCAAAGGCTTCTAATTCAAATTACAAACTGAAATAAACCCTTTAATGAATTTAAATCAAATCAAAAGTTTGAGAAATGGTTTACTTACCAAGATTTGATGTTCTTGAGGTAAAGATGAAGATGGTGATGATAATGATGCCAAAACCCTAATTATTATTGAAAGATGTTTAATTCCTTTGATTTTCTCTTTGATTTCACCTTGTAAATTGATTTAGAGTATAAAGATCTTTGTGTGTGTGTTGTGTGTGTGTGTGGTCGACTGGTAAAGAAAGAAAAAGGAGGGAAGAGTTTTGTTGTTTTAATTCCCACCACAAACAAAGGGGCCGGCCTACGTGGCTCCTTTTTAGTCATTTAAATACCCCAAATTTGGTAAAATGCTTACGATTTAATACCGTTTGACCCAAAGGTTAAAATATAAAATGAAGGTATTTTCCCTCGTGTCATTTTAATTAAGACAAGTCAATAAAGTTTCGTCAAAGTGAACTTTATAATATTAAGTCTAGACAGTCAAATTATTTTGTTCAAGACATAACCTTTAAATATCAATTTAAAGTTATTTTTAAAGACTCGGCATTCATCTAGATAGCTAATAGTCTACGTCAACAAGATACGTCTAATTTGACTAAGTCAAAAGTCCAAAAGTCTAATAAGTTCCACGTCAAATGACTGTCTAATTGAGATTAGGACTAACCCGATGTAAATTAATTACGAGTTGTCACACATTGATTGTTTTGGTATAATTATTGATCACGACAAGTGTAAGAGTTAAAGAGTTTTGGTCATCTCTTTTGGGTCATTTTGTATTAGAAATGTGTTTGATTGTGATAAAAACGTATTTATGGAAAACTCATAATCCGTAACAGGTTTGGATGACGATTTTACGAACGGGTCATGCCGAAATTTCTAATTTTATACGTCGTCATTTGTAATGCGTCAACTTGGGTAAAATGACCCGTTTCGTTGTAAATGCTACACTTAATCAAATGAAAGCTTTCGGAATTTTGGAATCATGTGTCTTTAACTCATTTTGAAGTTTGGCAAAGTGATTTAAGGGTTGTATATGGGTTGGATGAGTTGCAAGTGGATTTTAAGTGTCAAGATGGAGTTTTGGAAAATCTGGGCAGGTTTAGCCCCACTGCGTCGCAGTGGGGATAATCTGTAAAAAAAAAAAAAAACAAAAAAAAAAAATTCCTCTTATTTTCCTAAAATGAGTTTGGGTTCTTTCATTAAGTGTGTCAAAACCGTCTCTTGAAACCCAATTTGATAATAGTTCCGAAAGAGTTGCGGTTGGGTGTTACATTTGATGCGGTGATTCGTACAAGTGTTCCCCAATTCGTACACTCATATATGTCCCTCGAGTATTGGCCCCGAAAGATAATACAGTCGCATATTATTAATCATATTTGTGGGCCTTGAAAAATTAATACAGTCGCATATTATGAGTCATGATGGCTCCATTATATATTTGTGAGAATTGGGTGATGGAGATGTGATTTTAAGTTTATATTTAAATGTCTTAAAATATTTTATTTCTAATTGTCCAAAAAAAAAAAAAAATTCCTTTTGTCTCTTAAAAACTTTCGATATATCTATATATATAAGTTGGTCAAAACGGTTTCTTAAGATATGCATATAAGAGTAACCTATCCATGGAGGTCCCATGGGCGCGTTATTGTGACACCAATGACGTGGCACCGGCCGTAGCGGTGTATTTGATTTGATCTACGGCGTCTCCTTTTGATAACCCGGTAGTGGTTCGAGCTCATTATATTATATTTGGATAGGAGGCGTATGGATCGGTCCTAGGTAATATTTTTGTTTGACGGTGGGCGCTTATCGTAGTGTCATACGAGGCGTTTCACACCAAAAATGAATGATTAGTGGAGTAGCTACCCTATGATTTCATTCGGCCCTGATAAGTTATTTGTTTGACTCTTAGATGCATTATTTTATGAAACTTGGTTTTATATTTGATATATACATTTGATGTATAATATATTGTGGGATTATACATATTTTAACTTTGATTTGAAATAAGTTTGTTTTCGAAAATAAGTTTGTTTATAAAAAATATGTCTTCACTTTTCATACTATATTCCTGCTTTTGTCATATCCGTTCACTGGGCTTTTTGCTCAGCCGTATTCCTTTTTCTTTCTTATACGGCAGGTGGTCAAGCGGGCTTTGGGAACGAGAGAAGAGAGTAGATAGAAGTGGACTTAGCACCCATTGCTTTAGAGTTTTATTTCAAGTTTTAGAAGTATTTATTTTGATTTGTCAGGTTGACTTTGGTTTGACTTTGAATAAGATTAACGCCCTTTTGGCCTTCTAGTTCTTTGATATCATTTTGTATTGTTTAGAAAGTTAGGGGCGTTACAATATGATGCTAGAATAAACCAATTTCCATCCCAAAAACGTGCATATCTGGATGGAAATACTCATATTGCAGCATTAATACCAGTCATTGACCGGTTACCAGAGGAGGTTAGACCAAGTACCATTTATGATGAACCTTCTACCCCAAAAACTTGTATTATACCAGCTCAACTTCCAGAGGTTAAGACTGGAGCATCCCAGATGACTGCTCCAGTTAAAAAGGTTAATCAGAATAAACCTTTGTCTCAGACTGCTTCTAAAGAACCCCAGGTTCAAAAGAAAAAGAACAGTTCCCTCCCTAAGCCTAAGGTCCAGTCATCTGGAAAGGCTCAGGTGTCATCTCAAGAAACTATTTTGTTAAGGTTGGAGAGCCAGTTTCAACTACTGGCTCGTCAAGTTCAAAGCTGTAATGCAAGACTGAACAACTTTGAGGGTACTTCATCTGGCCCTAAACAAAATCCCAAACCTTTTTCTAAGAAAGATAAAAATATTCCTTTAATTGGGAAAAAGAAAAAGGTTTCTAAACTATCAACTCCAGTAGTGTTTTCTACAAAAACTACTGTTGAAGAAAGTGAACTCAACCAGATACCCCCAGGGATCCATAAGGGAGGATCCAGTGAACCCATCAGTCGATGGGTTCCCAAATCTAACTGATATATCTGGTGGATGTGCAGGGCGATCGAAAGAAACATACGTGGTATCTTGACAGTGCAGCTGGCAGGACAATGACCAGACGTAAGACCCTGCTGGAGGAGTTCATAATTTCTGATGGACCCTCCATTACTTTTGGAAATGATGGTTGTGGAAAAACTGAGGGGTATGGTGTTCTGAACAATGGACAAGTCAAATTCAGACGAGTTGCATATGTGAATGGTTTGAAATATAACCTGATCAGTGTCAGTCAACTGTGTGATGATGGCTATCAAGTTCTGTTCAATATTGTTCATGGCATCGTATTCAACAAGGACTGGAAGGTAGTATTGATTGCTCCCAGAAGAGGGAATGTGTATGTGATGGATATGGAAATCTCTTCTTCAGAGCAATGTTTCTATACTCAAGCTGATGAAGACACAAACTGGTTATGGCATAAAAGGTTATCCCATTTAAATTTCAAAAATATTAATAAGTTGTCTAGAAAACAACTGGTAGATGGGATACCTTCAGTTTCCTTCAAAAAGGAAAGGCCATGTCTAGGATGTGAGATGGGAAAGCTGAAACGTGCCAGTTTTAAGACCAAGCAGAATTTCAACATATCTGAACCACTTCATATGCTTCATATGAATCTCTTTGGTCCAGTGAATGTTCAGACTCGTGCTGGTAAAAGATTTACCCTGGTGATTGTTGACGAATACTCCAGATTTTGTTGGGTAATCTTTCTCAGGTCTAAAAGTGAAGCTGCTGCTGAAATCATCACTCTTATCAAGCAGATTGAACTCAAGTACAAGCGAAAAGTATGTCAGTTAAGAAGTGACAATGGAACAGAATTCCAGAATGCAACTCTGGAGAAATTTTGTACTGACACTGGCATCTCTCAGAACTTCTCTTCAGCACGCACTCCAGTGCAGAATGGAGTGGTAGAAAGGAAAAATCGAACGTTGATAGAAGCTGCCAGAAGTATGCTTGCTGAATCTGGTCTTCCTACCAGTTTCTGGGCTGAAGCAATTGCAACTTCTTGCCACACCCAGAATCGATCAGTGTATGTGAAGCGACACAAGAAGAAATCCTATGAAATATTAAGAAATAGAAAACCAAATATTGGTTATTTTCACTTTTTTGGATGTCCAGTTTACATCCTAAACGACTCCAGTCAGTTAGGCAAATTTGATGCCAAAGCTGATGAAGGATATTTCTTAGGATATTCAGCCATTCGCAAAGCCTTTAGGGTCTACAACAAGAGACTGGAGAAGGTACAAGAGTCAATACATGTCACATTTGATGAATCAAATAATGCAATCAATAAAAAGCCAGCCCTTGATTCTCCCCCAGTAAATCCAATTGTCTTCTGTGAATCTGATCCTATCAACTACAATAAAGATTCACCTGAAGAAGTTTCCAGTCATTCTGACTTGGAACCAGTTTAAAAGAAGAAAACCCCCAGTAGTACGCCTTTCTATCCTTCAATAAGTTTCAAACTACCCTTTGAACTTGTTATTCGATCAGATGTTCGTACTACTCCCCCAGTATCAGTCTCAGTTGAAACTGTGCCAGTAATTCAAGAAATGCCTTAAAATGAAGAATTTCATGATGCAAATCGTGATCTTACTGATTCAGATGAAGATGTGGAAATAGTCTGGCAAGATCCTCCTCCTGAATCAACACCAGAGGATATTCAATTGAACTCTTGCACTGATATTGTTGTAAGCATTAATCCTGGTCAATACTCTAGGTGGACAAAAGCTCATCTTATTGATCAGATCATAGGTGACTCCAGTAGAGGGGTTCAGACCAGAAGAGCCTCCAGTGAACAATGTTTATACGTCAGCTTCTTATCACTGGTAGAACCGAAGAAGATTGACGAGGCTATGGAAGATCCAAGCTGGGTGTTAGCTATGCAAGAAGAGTTACACCAGTTTGAGAGGAACAAGGTATGGTATCTGGTTCCTCCTCCAGTTGGCAAGAAAGAACCAATTGGAACTAGATGGGTCTTCAGAAATAAGGTAGATGAAGATGGTCATGTTATCAGAAACAAGGCCAGATTGGCTGCCCAGGGGTATTGCCAATCAGATGTTGATTTTCATGAATCATTTGCTCCAGTCGCTAGACTTGAAGCGATCAGAATATTCTTAGCATTCGCTGCTCATCATCAATTCAAGGTCTACCAGATGGACGTAAAAAGTGCATTTTTGAATGGAAAATTAGAAGAAGAGGTTTATGTCAGACAACCACCAGGTTTCATTGATGAAAAACATTCCCACTGGGTATATCGTCTGGACAAAGCACTTTATGGTCTCAGACAAGCTCCACGTGCCTGGTATGATACTCTGACTAAACACTTGTTGAAAAATGGTTTTAAAAGAGGTGCAATTGACAATACCTTATTTATTCTTCGTGTAAAAGGTAATCTTCTGTTGGTACAAATTTATGTTGATGATATAATTTTTGGGTCTACTGATGAAAACATGTGCAAGAAATTTTCTAAAATCATGTCTTCAGAATATGAAATGAGTTTAATGGGTGAATTAACATTTTTTCTAGGTCTTCAGATTAAACAACCCAGTGATGGTATTTTTATTAATCAAGAAAAATATGTTAGAGATTTATTAAAGAAATATGATATGAACTCTTCACCATCTAAACCCACTCTAATTTCTGCACCACTGACACTGGACTCTGATCCAGATGGAAAACCAGTGAACACCACTGTCTACAGAGGCATGGTTGGTTCACTGATGTATTTAACTGCCAGTAGACCAGATATTATGTTTTCAACATGTTTATGTGCCAGATATTAGTCTAATCCAAAAGAATCTCATATGCTTGCTGTAAGGCGCATACTGAAATACCCTAAGGGTGTCCCCAGTTTGGGCCTTTGGTATCCCAAAGGCTCAGGCATGGATCTAATGGGTTATTCAGATTCAGATCATGTAGGTTGTAAGATAGACAGGAAATCCACTACTGGTGGATGTCATTTCCTTGGTGGCAAACTGGTCAGCTGGACCAGTAAGAAGCAAACTTCAGTTTCATTATCCACTGCTGAAGCTGAATACGTGTCTGCAGCCAGTTGTTGTGCTCAGATACTCTGGATGAAAAACCAGTTGCTTGATTATGGTATTAAATATTCAAAAACTCCCATATTTTGTGATAATACCAGTGCCATTGCTATCTCAAACAATCCAGTCATGCACTCAAAGACAAAGCACATCGATCTCAGGTATCATTTTATTCGTGATCATATTATGAAAAATAATATTGAACTCTATTTTATTCCCACTGACAAACAACTCGCTGACATTTTTACAAAACCATTGGATGTAAAAACATTTGAATATCTTGTCGGTGAGTTGGGAATGTTGAACCCTTAATCTGGAACCTTGTCATGAATGCCTTTGTGACACTGGCAGGGTTCTTTGATTTTCAGATCTTTAAATCTATGCTTGCTTGGCTATCGAACGCCTCTGTGATACTATCTTTGCACTATAGATTTACTGGTCACCATTCCAGGGGGAAGACTCAGACCATATATTTTTGTCCTTAAAATGTTTTTAATCTCATGGGGAATTTATTCTCACTGGAAGATTTTTTTGGAAAGCTGTTTCTACTTCTTTAAAGAAGATTCGAGTTAATCTTACTAAACCATCTGATAAGGGATCTGAAGGTGTACCCTCCTCTGGTTCTTCTGCTTTTGAGGAGGTCCATGTTTCTGATGAAGCTGCCAACGTTTCTCTCCATCTCAAGACGAAAAGTTCCATTAAGGGGTCATCTGACCCTCTTGTGCCAGATTCTTCTTTGAAAAATCTCGAAGAGCCTCCTCGTTTTGTACGTCAGAGTTTTGGTGGTAAGTCGCTTCGGCTTTTTGATTCTAATAATACTTTCAATGAGTTTGCTGCTGCTTTTCCTACAGAACCTCCCTCTTTTGAAGGTCCCCATGGTAACTCTCCCTTTGACGCGGATAGTATTTTTGATGCAGAAACAAGTGATGGCTCTAAAAATGTTGTGCCTGATTCTTCTAAGGCTGAAATTGTGGGAGGAGAATTACCCAATGAAGATTATAACTTTATAAGTTCTGAGAGATATGTTCCATATTGGGGGACTTGTCGTGACACTTTCTTGGATAACCCTCGTGTTTGTGAGGATTATACTAATCATTTAGCCACTCCAGCCGAGTATAAACGCGTTCCAACCAATTCTGATCGAGATCTCTCTGATGAGACAAATGTTCTTCTTGCCCGTTTGTGTGTTTTGCTTCCTCATGTCCGTCAAAGGTGGATCAGTCGAATTGATTCTGATACATGTGGAAAGCATCAGTCATAGAGACTTAGGGCTCAATTGAATGACCGGGACAGTGACATCGAGAAGCTCAAGAAAGAAGTATCTCTTTTGCAGGGAAAGTTGGAGGGAGCCATTGAAGTTGAAGCACCCAAACAAATTGATAAATTGATAGAACTTTTGTCTGCCTCTGGAGATACTATTTTATCTTTGCAACAAGCTGTTGAGAATGGTAAAGATGCTACCACTCGTCTTGCTGCAGCTGAGTCGAAGCATCAGAAAGAATTGGAGGTTATTACAACTCAACTTCATGAGGCTCAGAAAGAAGCTGGTGAGCTTCGTGACATCCTTGGTGAAAATGCTTCCGAAGTTACATCGGAGAGGGAGAAGTGGGAAGCAGGGAAGGAAGCTCTTAAAGAAAAGGTACAACAATTATCTGACCATAATGCTTTTCTTGAAGCTAAAAATGTGGAGCTGTCCAATGTGAACAAGTGGATCATTAGTGAAGGTTATTATTATGCTTTGGACCAGTTGCGCCAATCTTCCCAATATTTAAGTGGGATTGATAATGTTGGTAGCAGTGGCAGTGCCTCTGGACTACAAGATGTTATTCGTGCCGGATATCGGAGCGCTCAATCAAAGCGGCCCCTTGAAAAAACTGTTGGTTATGACCCTTCTGCTCCAGCTCTTTTTGAAGAAGTTGTCAACTCTTTCAATACCTTACGCTTTGAATATTTTGAGCGGTTATCCAAATGTGTTGGTGGCTCCATTGAAGATCTGAAAGTTGTTTCTCTAGACCCACCGGTTGCTTCCACTCCTTCTTCTATTTAGTTTCTTTGCTTTAAGCTAATGTTTGTAATGATACAATTTCTGTTTAGTTTGTCCAACAATGTCGTAGTTGGATCTTGTCTTTGAACAATGTTCTTATGGATTTCATGCTTTTGCTATTTCATCTATGTTGTCTTATCATCTGTTTAATTAAGGTAGCATAGGTACCCTTTTATATTTGTAGCTTGATGCTTTCTTTCAGGTTCTCTGCTCCTTTAATATCGGTTGTGGCAGTTTTGCCTCCTAATGAGCAATTAAGCAACTTTGCCTTTTTGAAACCTTGAAGATTATATGCTTTTAATATTGATTTTGCATTTGTTTGCTTTATGTAGCAATGAAATTTCTTTTTAGTACCCAACCATTGTTGAATACTTTCAGCTAAATTGTTGCTTTTGTGCCTTGAAGCCTCTGCTCCTTGCTGTACTCGACTATTATTGAATACATGGATTTGATTCACTTCTTGCTGATAAGAGGGCCTTTATTTATTATTATGCCCAATCGTGATCGAATATGTGAAGCTACTCTGCTTCTTTTTTATATGTGTAGCATTTTTCTTCATCAGTATGTACCCAATGGTTGTCAAGTAAATGAAGCTAATTTGCTTCCTTATAGCTTTTGAGCTTGTACCAACCCGTTGTTGAGTATATGAAGCTAATTTGCTTCTTTTCAGCCTTTAAGCTTTCATTTGTTAATGTACCCAACCGTTGTTGAGTATATGAAGCTAATTTGCTTCTTTTTATGCATGTAGCATTTTCATACTAAGTAAGTCGTTAAGGCGTCCCGTTAACATACTTAGTTTTATTTACCAACCTGGCGAGGCATGGTTGCTTCACCAGTAGGGAGGTTAATTAGTAGGTGCTCAACCTGTCAATGTACCAGACCGTTGTCGAGTACATGGAGCTAATTTTGTGAGGTCGCTCAACCTTACGTCATTCTTTAGGAGGCCTGCTATCACACCCCCTTGTAGCGGAAATACAGGGTTAACAAAAAATTGCGTACTAATCAGAAGGTAAATAGAGATTACATCCATTAATCCAAATACGAGTTTATTACAAGTATAATCGTTCAGATGTGGACCCCAATACACGGATACAAACTATCCTCAATTGGAAATGGGCCCACAAATACACTAACAACATTTGGACAGTCTAGTACAATTAGAACTAATAATATGATAGTCCTCAGATGTCTGACGCTAATTGTACGTCCAAAGTTCAAAAGATGGCTTCTAAATTGCCATATACGCTTCCAATACTTACTGTTGGTTCCCTGAAAAGCATGAAATTTGAGAGGATCAACTATCGAAATAGTTGGTGAGTTTACAGTATGTTTGACCAATGTTTATTCGTCATTGTGAGCACACAAATGACATATAGTTATAAAAGACCAGACAGTCAGTATATCTAAATCTGACAACACTTTTATAACAAAACAGTCGGTATATCTAGATCCGACCTTTTATACAAGACTGTCAATATATCTAGATCTGACAACTCTTATATCACAATTTATAACAAGATAGTCAGTATATCAAATCTGAACTCATTTTATATCACGTCAATCAGTATATCTAGATCTGATGACAGCATATGCCTCGCACAGGATTTCCCTTCGAAAATGGGGTGCGGACCATAACCTCGCACAGGATTTCCCTTCGACAATGGGGTACAGACCACAACCAAGACAGTCGAGATATCTAGATCCGACAATACAACCAATAGGGGAAACATTTTAGTTTGTCAATCACAAGAAACCATTTAATCAGCCCTCACACGGCAATTCAACGTCATTTCATTCAACATTTAATAAATGACACGTATACACATTTTCGACAGCCGCCAACATGGCAAATTTAAGTCAAATGATCTAAGCAGCCAAATCACATGGCATACACACAAACAATCATTTATTTAACAAATCGTGTATACAATAACATATGCTTTTCAGGCCCAAAGTAAAAGGAAAAGGGCGCCATAAACTCACCTTAGCGTTCAGAGTGCTAAAAGGTGCTAAAAACTCGAGAAGATCCACAGTCAATTCTCCACGTCTACAGGGCTGTAGGGCCTCGTGTTGATCATCCAAAACTCTATCTGGCTGTAGGGCCTCGTGTTGATCATCCAAAACTCTATCCCTTAATGACGAGCCAAGATATGAACTTACTCTTGTTATTACAGATAGTGAAATCCTATCCTTTCTACTCAGCGCGTCAGCAACAACATTTGCTTTACCGGGATGATATTTGAGTTCACAATCATAATCACTAAGTAATTCTACCCATCGTCTTTGTCGCATATTTAGCATTTTCTGATCGAAAATATGCTGAAGACTTTTGTGATCTGTGAATACCGTACACTTTGTACCATACAAGTAGTGCCTCCAAATTTTTAAGGCAAAAACAACCGCTCCGAGTTCGAGATCGTGGGTTGTATAGTTCTTTTCGTGGATTTTGAGTTGTCTAGAAGCGTAAGCAATGACCTTACCTTCCTGCATAAGTACACATCCCATGCCTTGATGTGAAGCGTCACAGTATACCACGAAATTTTCAATTCCATTTGGTAATGCTAAAATAGGAGCATTACATAGCTTGTCTTTCAACGTTTGAAATGCCTTTTCTTGGGCATCCTGCCAAATAAATTCCTTGGTCTTTTGAGTCAATAACGTCAAAGGTTGAGCAACCTTTGAGAAGTTCTTGATAAATCTCCTGTAATATCCAGCCAATCCAAGAAACTGGCGGATTTCTGTCGGAGTCTTAGGGGCTTCCCACTTCTTTATTGCTTCGATCTTAGATGGATCTACGTGGATTCCATCCATATTCACTACATGACCCAAGAAGTGTACTTCCCTAATCCAGAATTCACATTTTGAGAATTTCGCGTACAACTTTTGATCCTTGAGTAGTTGTAGAATGGTTCTCAGATGACCTTCATGTTCATCTTTATTTCTCGAGTATATCAGTATGTCATCAATGAACACAATGACAAACTTGTCAAGATACGGTCGACATACTCGATTCATTAAGTCCATAAACACGGCAGGTGCATTGGTTAAACCAAACAACATAACCAAAAACTCATAATGTCCATAACGAGTTTTGAAAGCTGTTTTAGGAATGTCCGTCTCTCTGACTCTGAGTTGATGATACCCAGATCGGAGATCAATCTTAGAAAAGTGTGATGCACCTTCCAGTTGGTCAAACAAGTCATCAATACGAGGCAAAGGGTACCTGTTCTTGACAGTCAACTTGTTCAATTCTCTGTAATCAATACACATGCGCATAGAGCCGTCTTTCTTCTTGACAAATAGGATAGGAGCTCCCCACGGTGATGAACTTGGACGAATTAATCTTTTTGCTAATAACTCTTGAAGTTGCTTGGACAATTCTTGCATTTCTGACGGCGCCAGGCGATAGGGTGCCTTGGCCACGGGTGCAGCTCCAGGGACCAAATCTATTCCAAACTCAACTGGTCTGTGAGGTGGAAGTCCTGTCAAATCTTCGGGAAACACCTCCGGAAAATCTTTAACTACTAGAATATCTTGCATTTCTTTACCCTTTGGTTTTCTTTCTACTACTAATGCTAAGAAAGCAGGGTGTTCTTTTTGTAAATACTTATTTGCTTTTATCGCCAATACTAAGATCAATTTCTTTCCTGACTTGTCTCCTTGCACTATTAGGGTTTCGTCATTCTGGAGGGGTATTCTAACAGTCTTCTCATAACAACTTATATCAGCTCTAACCCTAGACAACCAGTCCATACCAACAATTACATCAAAACTACTTAGTTCTATAGGAATTAGGTCAATTTTAAAAGTCTTATCGGCTAATACCAAACTGCAATCTACTAAATGATCTCTAGCAATATACCTTTGACCGTTTGCATATTCGACAACATAAGTATCTTTCATAGGGATAGCTATTATCAGCACCAGAGTCGAATAACACAAATACATAATGATTATTGAGTATGAATGTACCTATCACAACGTTGGGATCACGCCGTGCATCAGCAGCATCCAAAGCAAATACTCGGCCTCTACCTTGACCTCCTTGATTTCTCCCCTGATTTCCAGCTTGATTGTTCCCCGCATTGTTCCTCATTGGAACTATAGCATTGTTGTTCGGGGCTTGATTTAGTCGTGGACACGCTGGTCGGAAATGAGTTTCACTTCCACAGTCGTAGCATTGATTAGGTACTTTCTCCCTACAGGACTTTGCCTGATGTCTTATCTTCTTACAACGGTAGCAAGCGGGACAATTCCCCATGTGACGAGTGCTACATCTGTTACATCTTGTCTCTGCGACGGGGTACCTCTTGATATCTTGTGGGACCACTGCAAAGTTTCTGGCAGCTTTAAACCTCTTGCCATTCCCACTGTTTCCAAAACCACTATCAGAGGCATGATCGTTCCTTCTCTTGACCACCTCAGTTCCAACAGAAGAACCAGCGGTTCTTTTCAAATCTATCACCATCCGATTGGTTGCACTAACTGCCGCTTGAAGAGTCAAGGGATTAAAAGCGGCTACCAACCTTCGGATATCAGGTGACAATCCATAACAATATCTTTCAACTAACTTCTCCTCCGTATCCACCATACGAGGAACTAGCCTTGTCAGCTCATGAAAATGAGTTGTGTATTTCTCGTTGTCCAGTCCAACCATATTGTGGTTCCAGAATTCGCCTTCCATTTTCTGTACTTCCTCTCTAGGACAGTATTTTTCCATCAACATTCTTTTAAAATCAAACCAAGGTATCCTATTAGCTTGGTCTCGACCTCGGGTCCTAACCTGCTCGTTCCACCATGATAGAGCGTGCTTTTGAAGTTAAGTGGAAGCATATTCCACTTTGTGTTCTTCAGCACAATGGTTGATATGAAGTACCACCTCTATACTCTCTAACCAGTTGATTAGACCTACAGGACCCTTGGTACCATGAAACTCTTTCATCTTGCAATAAGTGAAAGTTTTGTAATCACCCACTCGAAGTTGTACTCGAGGAACAACTTGTTCAGCAGTAGGTTCCACATTGTTTCTATTGTCAGCATGATGATTATTATTGGCGTTCATACTTGCCGTGATCTGAGCAACTAAAGTAGGCATAGCAGCCAACAACTGTTGTGTCACAAATGCCGCCATATTATTTTCCCCGCCAACAATTGGGGTAGATCCTGGACCAGTGTTCACATGGACAGCAGCAGCTCCTGGTCCTTTACGGATCACAGGTTCTTCCTGTTTAGTTTCAGTATTTAAAGGAGTTGATCGAGTAACTCTCTTTGGAGCAGCCCTCTTCTGGGCCTTGCTTCGCATCTTGGGAGCCATAAGTCTATGACATGAACAAAAATGTCATTTAGAGGTTTTCTCATAAGAACAACACAGAATGTAGCTTTTCAAGATCCAAGAGGATACCAAACACAAGTCACAATTTATCGACTTACTTGAACTCATGAACTAAACAAGACAAGAAATATAGAACACTACATTTCTAGAATTGAAATGAGCAAGTGACGTAGTTTTGAACAAGTATGTAAGCCAAAAGACGATCGTATTTCATTTATACCCAAAAACTTTTACATAATCTGACTTGTACATTTCAAAATCTTGTGGGAACTACATCCACAATGATATACTACACAGTCGGAGTGATACGATCCAAAACACGTGGGAAATACATCCACAAATCTAGACTACAACTCAAATACAAGACTATGAGTTGTTATAAGTTCTTAGGCTTACAATACGTTACTACTACAGATTACATCTTGAAAAGAACGACAACAAGCAACGCCACAACCAAGACTACAAAAACTAACAGTATCCAGATCAACATCCCAAGGGTCTCCTTCCCTTTCCTAGCAACCATCATAGCTTCAGAAGCATGCTGATAAGCTCCAGTCAGTGCTTGAGCTTGGTTCTCAATAGCCTCTCTAGTACGGATGAGAGAGTTGTTCATCCTTGACATTTGTCGGAGTGCATATTCCGACCTATCAGTTGCATCAGCAACTGGCATCCCATTAACAGCATCGGGATTGTATACAGGCACTCTGGATGAACCCGCAGCATACGGATCACCCAGAAGAAAAGAAGGACCAAATATATGGTTGTCCTGAGCCGGTGCAGAATGACCTATAGCATAAGGATCTCTAGGAGAGTAAGGAATACAAGCTCCCTCAATAGTCCTCCTCTGATATGGAGCTACTGGTGGTAAAGATGATTGAACATGGATAGACACATGTTCATTTCCAGATTCACTGGACGACGATACAAGATTGATAGGATGAGATTCATTGCCCGAAGCTTCTATTAGTTCCTCTTCATAAGAGTTAGGAACATGAGGAATGGAATTAGCTACCACAGGAACTGGAGGTGTACATGGTACAACAGCATTAGAGCTAACTCCGTCCGACATGACTAGTCTGAAAAGATAGTCAAGAATCTATATAAGTCCAACGGATATGACAATTCGAGTCAATCGAATGAGACAGTACGCAACATGAGTTTCAAAGAGATCTTTGTCTAGATTATACACATTCGGTTTGGTTTTTATTACCAACATATCTTCAATGCTTATATATAGGGTCACCCGCTACCTTCCCACCACATTTACAATATGTTGTTAATATAATCCAAACTATCACGTATATAAACCTTATGTATACACATACGATTTGAGTTTCTATTCCTAACATACCTTCAATGCTTATATATAGGGTCACCCGCAGCCTTCCCACCACATCTACAGTATGTTGTGAATATAATTCAAACTAACACGTATATACACAATTAAGATATTTATTTCGAGCCTTATACTATTTTACATAATCGGGACGTAGTTGATCGGGTTAGGTCTAATTATTACAAATAGTATAACTCTCGAGATAACTATCCTAAACCTTAAAGACTTAGATTTCCTTTTTGAAACGACCATGGCTATAGATTGAGTTATTCACTATAACCTTGGCTCTGATACCAATTTTTGTCACACCCCGTTGTAGAGGAAATACAGGGTTAACAAAAATTTGCGTACTAATCAGAAGGTAAATAGAGATTACATCCATTAATCCAAATACGAGTTTATTACAAGTATAATCGTTCAGATGTGGACCCCAATACACGGATACAAACTATCCTCAATTGGAAATGGGTCCATGTTGGTGCATGTTTCTCGGTGACAAAAGCATTCTAGATGTGTTACATATATTCATATATATTCAAGTCTTGTAATTTATCTTGTAATTACCGTTTGTCAATAATATTACCTTGGCATATATTGTTGATCATATTGGGATCCATTTATGTTTATATGTGTGTTTATTATTTGTGTTTTACAGGTTCTAGACATTACATGTAAATAGTCATTAAGTTAATATTGTTTCTGCGTTTAACAACAGCTGAAATATTAACTTAATGTACTTCCAAAGGGAAGTTAAGTTAACTGTGTTTCTGCGTATTAATAGCAGGAGAAACATTAACTTAGTGAATACTTCCAATATGTAATATAGACAATGTTGTTTCTGCGTATCCACAGCAGTAGAAACATTGTCGTAGCTAATGTTGGTTCTACGTATATTTACAGCAGTATAAACATTGGCTGAGTTAATGTTGGTTCTGCGTCTTGACAGCAGTTGAAACATTAACTCAAATATTCCTAAGTGTTATTTGAGTGTTCTCGGGAACGAGCAATTAGTTGCTTGTGGAGAGAACACTCAAAAGGTCATTTGAGGGTTCTTGGGAACGAGCAAAAGTTTGCTTGTGGAAAGAACACTCAAATGGTCATTTGAGAGTTTCTGAGGAACAAGCAAAAGTTTACTTGTTCATAAGAACTCTCAAATGGTTTGAGAGTTTCTGTGGAAACAAGCAAAAGCATGCTTGTCCATAAGAACTCTCAAACAGTTTGTGTGTTCTGGGAAACACACAAACAGGCCAAAACCCTAATGGGCTTGGGCCAAAGAAACACGCAAACCCATAGGGTTTTGCGTGTTCCTGGCCATGCCTATATATATGGGTGTGTGTCCATGCGTGTTTCAACAAGAGTGTAGAGAGAGAAACGAGCAAAACCTAGAGAGAGAAAACCAAGAACACGCACGGTTTGATCTTGTGGGTGGTACTCGACTCACGCACGAACCGCAAACACACACCCGGTTTGGACGGCTCGTAGACTTAGATTACCACGTTGGTTGGTAAAGTTTGTCCGGAGAGCCGTTTCACTATTATAACCAAATACGGGTGTTTATATTCACGCAAAAAGATATATATATATATATATATATATATATATATAAAAGGTAGATATATATATATATAGTATATATATATATATAGTGATATATATATATATCAAAAAGGTAGATATAGAAATCGTGGGTTATCTCGAGGAATTCCGCACCTCGACATATCCTTAAGTCAATCTCGGTTCGGTAAGACCCGGGGACTTACAACTGGTATCAGAGCCATAGGTTATCAACAACCTTGGTTCGAGATTGATCACGGTTTGGGTATCCCATTTTTTGCGTGTTCTTAGGTGGAGAAGTGTTTTCGGGTTCGTTTGAAATAAAGGTTCAAACTTGACACCAAAATAAGACATATCTCATTCCTAAGATCATTTTCTCAAGTTTTCATTGATCAAGGAACAATATCGGGTTCAGGATCTAAGAAATTGTGAGAAATTGGTGTTTTGCGTGTTCTTAGGTGTGTACTTTGCATGTTTGTAGAGTACAGTACCTTTTTGCGTGTTCTTAGGTGTGTACTTTGCATGTTTGTAGAGTACAGTACCTTTTTGCGTGTGTCGTTACAAACAGGGCAATTTGTGTGTTTCTTTGGTTTGCTTGTTCTATTTGAGCGTTCTTGAGGCTTTGAGAGTTCTTGTGGATTTGAGAGTTCTTGAGGACTTGCGTGTTCTAGTGTTTTACGTGTTCCTACAGTTTTGCTCATTTCATTTGCGTGTTCCCATTTGCTTGTTCTTGTGTTTTGCGTGTTCTTAGTTTGAACATAATACACAATGGCGGCAAACTATCTTAACCAATTAATACTAATGGACCATGAGACCGGTAAGGGTAATTCACCACCTAAACTGATGATCGTTGACCAATACTTTTCTTGGAAAGGTCGATTCGAATCCTTTATGCAATTCACGGATATTAGAATGTGGACTTGTATGACTGAAGGATATAGTGCCCCAACATATGAGGACAGTGGTATTAACAAAGTTTATGCTGATCAAGATATGACTGAATCTAAAAAAAAATTGTGTGAGGCAGAGAAAAAGGCATTATCATGTTTAAAAATATCACTGCCACAAGAAATATTACATTTATTTAATGAATTCAATACATCAAAAGAACTTTGGTTAGCATTAAAAAATCATTGTGAAGGGGATGAAACACTTAAAAAGAATCGTAGAGACCTTCTAAAGCATCAGTATAATGTATTTAATGGGTTAAGAAGTGAAAACTTAGATCAACTAATTACAAGGTATTATCATTTGCTAGCAGAGTTGCATGCATTTGAAGTTACCTATTCTGAGGAAGAAAAAGTCAAGAAATTTTTGAGTTCCTTGCCTGAAAAGTGGAGTAATTATATTACCACTTTGCAGGAAAAAGCAGATTTCTTAGATATGTCTTTGACTCAGATAGTTGCTAAGTTTAAGGGACAAAAAATGAAACTAAAAAGGAGGGAAGCAGGATATAATAATGCTCAGATTCCCGAGCTTTATTACGGTAGGCCTACGATCAATGTAAGTCCAGGTTCCCCTGAAGGAAGCACTAGGGCATTCCTGAGTGAAGATGTTGACTTAAAAAAGATCTCGTTTGACTCTGAGGGGAACATATGTCTTATTTCAAGTCAGAGCGACAATTTAGGCAATCGTGGATATCCTACCTCTAGTGCTAGTTCCACCGTGCCTATAAGTGTCAAATGTGCGGAAAGTCACTTATCAGTTCTTGTGTTATTTGTGCCATCATATGAACAATTTATCCAAGGAAAGGTTCAAGATCCGAGTCTTATAGATGAAGACTACGAGCAGATTGATCATCTAGACCTAGAAGAGATTGATTTACAACGGCAAATGGCCATGTTGACTCTTTGGACTAAACGGTTCTTAGCAAGAACAGGGCGAAAGGTTGTGGGTTCCAAACTTTGCTTTGATAAGTCAAAAGTAAAGTGCTATAACTGCGAGGGTTTTGGACACTTTGCTAGGGAATGCCAGAGACCAAAGAAGGATGATCGGTCTATTGTGACTCGTCAGAACTTCAATCAAGGTGGAATAGTACCTTCATCTTCAAACACCTCAAGACAAAAGTCATATAATGATAGGTCTAGTGGAAACCAAAGCCCAGTTAATCAAAGTGATTTAAGAGCTTTGGTGATCCAACAACAGGACAGATCATATGACTGGAGTTCCAAAGTCAATGAAAAAGATGATGCTATTACCGATGATCTCGATGATTCCTTTCAAGATGATGAATATGTAGACAATGTTGATTATTCAATGATGAATGAAGATGATGAACTCCCTGAGGAAGAATACACCATGACAGTCAAAAATGATGATTATCATCAAGAAGATAATGAGGAAGATATGAGTGCCATTGAATTTACTCTTTTATCTGAAGACTCAAACATTCATATTCGACAAGAGCAAGATTATCCTACAGAGACAGAACAATGCAAGGAGAAAATTCTTGACACGAGTATTCTTTCAGAGGATGATGAGATATTGGAGTCGAATGAAGATAAAGGCTGTCAGAAAGTGGAAATTCCTCAAAGACTCGGTACAGATGAACTGATTAATTTCATCTCTAATTTGGATATACCTGAGCAATCTGTGGAGATTTCACTTCATACATTGGTGAAAGTTTGTAAATTCACCAACATGCTATCATCAGAAGTTAACAATCTTCAGAATGATGCAAGAGGCACAAAGGCCTTACTCGATGATTTAGTCAATGATTGATCATATCTCAAGCAACCAGTTGCTATGTTGACCCAAAAGGAAGGAGAGTTGAAGAGACAAGTCAAAGCAGATCAGGAAAGATTGACTGCCATGAAAGAGGAACTCAGAGAAGTGATTCTTAGAAAAGAGCTATGTCAAGAAAATTCGGGAAAGATATCTAAGAAACTCACAGAGAAACAAATGGAGCTGGCAGATGCTAAAAATGAGATAACTCACTTAAATGGGAAACTCAACAAAATGAGAGATATGAGATGCATGATAAATTATCTATCAAAATCTCAAAGTGCTAACAATCATCAAGGCCTTGAGCACACTTTTGAGGATTTTTCACAGGAAAAAGGAATATCATCTTTGACCATAGAATCAACTAAACAATATGAAGAAAATGAGTCATTTTCAAAGTTTACAGAGGAAGTGCTAAATCCAAAGCTGATTACACGAAAAAGGACTATTCCTCAGACATTAACTCCTGAACAAGAGAATCTTGTTAGGAGAACACACTTTGATCATACAAAAGAGTCTGTAGTTTGTAGATCAAAGAAGTCTATTAAAAGAATCTCTTGCTTCATATGCAGAGAAAAGGGTCATGTGGCAAGCAAGTGTCCACAGAAGGGTAAATCCAGCAAATCAAGGCAGTCTAATGACTCAAGTGACAGAGATGTTGAAGATATAGATGTTCAGTTGAGAAAGAACAAGGGTAAAAACGTTGAAGAAAGATCAATGAGTGTTTCACCTAAAAGGCTTTCTCAAGGGAACTCACCCGCACGGAGTGGAGTTCCTGGAAATTCTTCAGGTTATAGTGCTAAGGAGCAAGGAAAGCCAAGAAGTGTATCTCCTAAGAAACCTTCAAATGGTGGCCATGCTCAGAGCAAGATACCTAAGAGGAATCCCACTCCAAAACGAGGAGTCTTTAATCGTGTTGGTGAAGATGATACATGTTTTTATGATCGCTTCACAGGAACAGTAAAGACTGGTCGTTCCTCAATGTTTCAAAAGCATAGTCCTAGGAGAAAGATTGAGCTATCTCCTGAGAGGGTGCCGAGAAACAGAAGACAGACTTCAAAATCCAAGACTCCCATTGAGAGTGATGGATATTGGATAAATGTCTCAGTAAAAGATAAGGACGGTAAATTCAAGTCTACTGAGGCTTGGGTACCGTTTTGCAACTAAGTGCTTATCTTTCGTGCGGAGGACATAGTCAAGGAGAACCATGTTTTTTTTCGGTAATCGGTGACTGAGTCCTAGGCACATTTTCATTAGATAACATAGTGGGTTATCGTACTTATATGATGTTTACTTCATTGTAAATCATTGTGCAAGTCCTATGTATGTTATTTATAATTTGTTTATAAAGGAACGTATTGGGAAAAACAAGTATATATAAAGTGCTACTTTATTTTATGCTTGTTAATAAATCATTTGTGATATCATGATTTTTTATATAATGGTTGTTATCCGATGATGAATATGCAAAGTTGATTTATTTGTGATGGTTACACTAAGGCCTTTGATCGATCACATTTCAAGTTGCTAGTCCAGTTGGCTAGAATGAGTAACCCTCAGTTACCATCTCTCAAGAACCATTTTTTATTCAGAAAATGCAACACAAAAATATAATAATGGTTTAAGGGGGAGTCGTTACTGCAAGAGAAATGAAGAAAACATGTGGCACTTAAGTTTACTCATCTGCTACATCCGATCTACTTTGTAAGTAATTATTCCTTCTAAAGCCTCTTCAGTGTACCAAATCAGTTTAAGGAGGAGTCGTTACTGCAAGAGACATGAAGAAAACATATGGCATTTAAGTTTACTCATTTGCTATATCCGATCTTTTTGTAAGTAATTACTCTTTCTAAAATTCACTCAAATATACCGGATTAAGCATGACTATTTTAAGATAGGTTAGAGTAATTTTGATTCTAAAATTACTGTGATCGATTTTTTAATTTTATGCTTCGTAAGGTATATTGCAAGGACAGTATTAAGCATGACTATTACAAGATTTGTTAGAGTAATTTTGATTCTAAAATTACTGTGATCGATTTTTTAATTTTATGCTTCGTAAGGTATATTGCAAGGACAGTATTAAGCATGACTATTACAAGATTTGTTAGAGTAATTTTGATTCTAAAATTACTGTGATCGATTTTGTAACTTTATGCTCCGTAAGCTTCTTGCCAATAATAAAAGGAGTTCTACTGCACGAGAGATAATGTTATTTAGGGTATCTGGTTTCCAGGGGGAGTTAGCTGTGTTCTGTGTGAACACTGAATAAATATGTATCGTGATAAGGGTATAGTGTAAGTAAAGACTAATTTGAGGGTGTTTAGTACACCTTGAATTAAGTCTTGGATGTAAATTGCTCGAAAGATTAAGTGAAATGCTTAAGGTTTCGGTCAAAATAGGTCAAACGGAGTCACTGAGTTGATATATTTGACAGATATTTTGATTTGCAATTTTCTTTTTGAACGGCAACAGATATATTAAAAACAACAACGACCACTAGTAAATTGCTAATGATCACTTTTACAAGGTACAATTACAATAATCTAGATAATCAACAAAACGCTATATCTAGACCCTTCCCAAAATTGCTAATGATCAATTTTGATTTGCAATTTACTTTGAATAATTGAATCAAAGACACTTAATGTGTGAGCTAACATGATAAAGGCTTCGATTCTAATCTTAATCGGGAGAATCAGCCATTAATTATCAGTTATATATCGGTTTAAGTGTTTTGAAGTTCAATTATTTATCATTGAGATGAATACATGTGTTGTATAGATCTCATGAGTTTGCTGATGTGGTCGCAGAATTATTTATCTTAACTGGATGTGTGTCAACCGTTAAGATGAAGGATCTCCAAAGTATATGAAAAATTGGGGTTATCCAGTCCGGAATGGAGAAACCTCAAGCTTAAAATGGAAGCAGATTATACTTACACATCAACAACTCAGCTAAATTCAAACAGAGACGAAGATATAGATGGAGAGATTGTTTATCAAGTTATACAATCTTATGTCTTTATTTTTGTTGTATTTGAATTTAATTAACAGCATTGTTGTGTCCAATGTCTGTGATTGTCAAATACTTAACAATGGTGCTTTGTAATTCATTAATTAGTGACATATCGGGTCTTAATTTAATGATCGTACATCGTAATTTTGTTTAAGTTGTGACATCTATCGAGAATTTCTTTATCGAGAAAAGTACGATAAATTATAATACAAAAAGGGTTTGTATTTGTTTTTATCGTGGTCTCTAAAGAATTCTTTTCGTTAATCATATCGGGTTTGAGAAAATTCTTTGTGAATTTTCAAAGTGTTAATCAAGTTAGTGAAGGTTGACTTTTTAGAAAGTCAAGGTTCACATGAATAAAATAAATTAGGCTAAGTGAAATATGCGTGTTTTAGTCAAGTGGGATTAACATGCGCGTTCTGCCAACTAGGCTGGATTTGCGTGTTTTAGCCAAGTGGACTTGTAGTTGCGCGTTTTACTTGATGGGCCTAATTTGCGTGTTCTGCCAAGTGGGCCGAATATGCGTGTTCCTGAACAGTGATCGGATATGCGTGTTTGTGTGAGTATATAAAGAAGACAAAACACACATTTAATGATAATTTTAAATCATTTGCGTGTTCTTCCAAAATACCCTCCACACTTGCGTATTCCTATTTGCGTGTTCTTACATAATACCTTCGATTCACTAGAACTTGATTCATTCGTGTTTCAAGACACAAGAAACTCGTACAATAACACTTTTTGAACAAAGGTATATGATTTACAAGATTTCTAAATCCATTCTTCATGGGTTATAGTCAAAATTTAGGGTTTTTATATTTCGGTTATAAAATCACTAAAAGGGACTAATTAAATGAAATGGATAAGGAAATGGAACCAATAAAGTGATAAATCGGGAGTATGCGTACCTATTCGTACTAGATTTAAGAGTTTTGGGGTTCAAATCATCTGTTTGAGTTTTGCAGATGACGATCTGCATATGCGTGTTCATACACCATATGCGTGTTCTTGTGAACCAGATAGACATCTTCAAAATTCTTCAGATTTTGCGTGTTATGATGATGACGTCATCATAAGGAACACGCATTTGACTGGTCAACTCCCATTTGAGAGTTCTTATTGTCAAATACACCATTTTGCGTGTTTGTCACCATTTGCGTTTTGTGGCACTGTATGCGTGTTTCATGACTTAGAAAATTTTTAATTTTAAAATTTTTAACAAGTAAAATATGAAACATAACACGCATTGACTAGTCAAACCCAACACCATATGTGTGTATTGTCACCATATGTGTGTGCATAAGGAATTCGTTTGTTCTAGGACTTCGGAAAATTTTCAAAACGGGAATTTAAATAAGTCAAATTAGAAAGTACGAATTACCTTATAATATTGAACTTTAAAATTTAAGAAAAACAAATGGTTTTAGTTAAATTTAGTAAAGTTCAATGTGTCGTTTATTAAGACTAAGAATGTTTTGGAAGGTTATGAAACAAATGGTTTCGCGACCTTGGAAAACATTAAACGTTTTAATAACGACTTGTTGATTCGATAAAATTGGTGACATTTTGGTTGATTGAGAAACAAATGGTTTCTATATCATTGAAAATGTTAATAATTTTATCGTTCAACTAGTTTGTCGATTGTTAAAGTTGATAACATTCTCGGAACCGATGACACTATGAGTTTCAGGGGTTTAGAAAATGTTAAGAGCTTTAAAGTTTGACTTTAATTTTTGGTGCTAATCGTTTGTTTGGTTGTTGTCTGTATCATTGTGTAGATGGCTCAGAGACACTTTCACAAGAATCATAACTACTTGATTGATCTGGATGTGAATCAAGCCAATGCTGGGAGATTTGTCAGGATTCTTGAGTTTCTGCAGCAATCAAGGATCAGACATGTTCTCACTGCTGACCCAGTTATCTATCTGACTTTATTAAGTCAATTCTTGGCATCTGTAAGATTATTACACGGTGCTGTCCCAAGTATTGAAGCAAGGGTGAACAATCAGACCTTCCAGTTCACTGCCTCTGACTTGATTGGTATTCTTAACTTGGGAACTGAAGACCAAGAGGGAGGAGTGAATGGTCCAACCACATATCCCCAAGCACTTAGATTAGGAGCATTCAGAAGAATGGGGTATGTTGGTCCTGCAAATCGAAACACATTCCAGAAGAATTGTTTGATGGGCAGATGGAAATTCTTTTCACATGTGATTTTTGTTGCCTTGAGCAATAAAAAGTCGGGTTATGATTCATTGAATGTCGAAACCCAATCACAAGTGATTTCTTTGGTGCTGAACAAGCCTTATAACTTCTCTCTTTATATCTTTAATGAGATGTGTAGGCAGATAAGGGCAAGGGATGATGAGAGGTTTTTGATGTATCCGAGGTTCGTTATGCTGATCATTAATGCTCAACTACCCAATCTTGTTCCGGAGGGTCCTACTGAATCGGTGACGACAATGCCTAATCATATCTTTAATGATAGTTTTAGATACTGTGGAAATCTTCCACCACAGGCTCGACCGAGGGACAGAAACCTCTTTGGGGTGCTTGTTAATCCAAATTATGTTGCACCTGAACATGATGGATTTGCGCAGCCAGTCCCTCTGCAACCTCCAGTGGCACCAGTGATACAACAACAACAACAACAACAACAACAACAACAACAACAACAACAACAACAACAACAACAACAACAACAACAACAACAACAACAACAACAACAACAACAACAACAACAACAACAACAACAACAGCAACAAAAACAGCAACCTGAACAACCACCTCCAGCTGCAGCAGAGGCTCCTCAAGTGTTGTTGATCCCGAAAGAGGATGCTCAGCCAAATCCTGAGATCGTTGCTGAACTTTTTCCTGCACAAAACCAAGAAGTCAACATGGATGTTGATGATAGGGGTTTGGGTGCAGCGTACGTCGACGATATAGTTATTGATAACCAAGAAGACGTTGCCGATGACATAGGAGGAGATGTCAACCAAGGAGAAGGAGGTAACGGGGATGATGATGGAGATGATGACGGGGATGATGGTCAAGATAATGTTGCTCGCAGAGTACCCATAGGTCACGGTGTTGGTAGTATTTCTGCAGTAGTGGATCTCCCCATGGCCGAAGCTGATTCCCGACCAATTGTAGAAGAAGAAGATCCCTCTGAGTCGGGGCGAAGTCTCAGCAGAAAGAGACAACGTCAGGACATCAAGGTGTCTAATGTAAATGAGTCTCTCAGGCTCATTGCGGAGACATATTCTTCAGAGGTGGAAGAGACAAGACAAGATTTGGATGAACCGACACCAAGTGTTCAAGAGCCTGTGCAGGACTTAACGGAAGCTATGACTGAAGGACCTCTCCATATTGAGGATAGAGGTAAAGGATTGATGGGTGCACCTTCCTCGAGTTCAGCAGCACCATCAACTCCTCAAGTTCATGTCAGTCCGCCTGTCATCAAACCAGTTGTAGTATCATTGGTTAATGCAGAAGATGACTAGTCACCTCCGAAAGTAATCAGACTTTTGGGAATCAAGATTGGAGATAGACCAGTCTTGATGACTGCAAGGCCTCGCAGCTCTACAATCACACCAATCATGTCTTCGTCAATGACTCCACCGTCTACAACAAGACCATCGGTGACTTCTTCACAGCATAGAGCCTCTCAGTCTAACAAGGAACGTGTATCCAAGTTAGCTGATGATATCCAGCGGATGCGAGCTCTAGTTGCCGGCTTGTCTGGCAAGCTTAAAGGAAAAGAAGAGTCACACCGACGAGATGCTGATCACATAAGACAAAATCACCTAGAGCTGGAGAATAGCCAGTATGACCTGCAAGAAGCCCAGGAAGCAACAATCAATTCTGTCACTGGGATTGTTGATTCCATTGGGGTGTACCACAAACTGCTGAAAGGTCAGGCTAAGCATCTCGAGAGCTTAGGAAAGAGGTCGACTGAGCTGCATAATAAGATCAAAAATCTTGAATCTCAGGGGGAGAAGTCTGTGTTAGAAATATAATTTGTAGTAGTTGATTTGTTTCCTTTATGTACTTTGTACTTATATTGTTAAGTTGTAAATATGGAAGGGGGCATAGTGTAAATTATATAGAAGTATATAAACCCCCTCCATTACTAAAATTGTAACCTTTTGACCCTATAATGCAAACTAAGCTTTCCCTTACACACACACTTTCTCTCTCTCTACTCTCTCACACTATAACCGCCATTACACACACACTTTCTCTCTCTCTACTCTCTCACACTATAACCGCCATTGACACACACACTTAAACACACACAAAAGCTCAAATTCACATCATTACATTTGGTATCAGAGCACAATCAGCATATCTGAACGATCCACAAGCTTATTTGAAGCTGTTTTTGTGCTAATTTTCTGAATTTTGAGTTTTTTTCTGAAACTACCATTTGCCGAAGAAACTGCTTGGCAAACAGTTGAAGTTAGACTTTGGACAATGTACTCGTGTTGTGACTTGACTGTTTGTACCATTTGCCGAGATCACTGTTCAAGTGATTTCAGCAAATTCAGTGTGTTTTTCTTTGAAATTTGTTCACCGATTACTTTGTTGTTAGTATATCTTCATTCGTTATCAATTTCAGAGCTTAATTTCATCATTTGATCCGATTTCGATTGAGCTCGACAAATGATATGTTCGTTTGGGTTTGAATTCTGGTTGAAATTAGCTGTTAATTTGTTTTAGGATTTGTGCGCGATTAGTTTCTGAGTATTTTGATACAAATTTGAAGTTTTAATTCACAAAAATGAAGGAGAAATCGAATATTTTCTGTGAGCTCGGCGTTTGGGTGTTTGGCTGAACGAAGAAGAGGACCTGAAACCGACTATTTTGTCTTTTAGTGAATTCTAGTGTTTGCCGAGGTCGTTGGCTAGTGTTGATCCTATTTGTTCTATTTGCAGAGCTTATTGCTCGGCAAATACCTATTTCAAGAAATTTTGGTTAAGTGTGAAGCTATTTGTTCTATTTGTAGAGCTCATTGCTCGGCAAATACCTATTTCAAGAAATTTTGGTTAAGTGTGAAGCTATTTGTTCTATTTGTAGAGCTCATTGCTCGGCAAATACCTATTTCAAGAAATTTTGGTTAAGTGTGAAGCTAATGGTTCTATTTGCAGATCTTATTGCTCGGCAAATAGCTATTTCAAGAAATTTTGGTTAAGTGTGGTGCTATTTGTTCTGTTTGCAGAGATATAAGCTAGGCAAATAAGTGTTTTGGGTTAATTCGACTAAGTACAAATCAATTTGTTCTGTTTGCAGAGATATAAGCTCGGCAAATACTTAATTTGGGTTACTTCGACCAAATGACAATTCATTTGTGCTGCTTGCAGAGAATTTAGCTCGGCAAATACGTATTTCAAGAAATTTTGGTTAAGTGTGAAGCTATTTGTTCTATTTGTAGAGCTCATAGCTCGGCAAATACGTGTGTTGGCTGAAGTTGGTTAAGTGTTGATCCTATTTACACTGTTTGCAGAGATATTATCTCGGCAAATACTTATTTCAACAAAATTCGACCAAGTGTTTTGTGATCAATATCTAATTGTACCATTTGCCGAAGAAACTGCTTGGCAAACAGTTGAAGTTAGACTTTGGACAATGTACTCGTGTTGTGACTTGACTGTTTGTACCATTTGCCGAAGAAACTGCTCGGCAAACAGTTGAAATTAGATTTGGCAAATAAACAATTTTCAAGAAAATTGATTCAAAATCATTTTTGATCAATAATCGTCTCGTGTGCAAAATTTTAAAATTTTTGGTCCATTTGCCGAGGTCTGAGCTCGGCATCCAATACAATTAGACAAAAACCAATTTTTTTTCTAAGTATTTTGGTAATTGAACTTCATGGCTTCAAGGGAAGCATTGGCTCTTGGTTCTGAAGGGAGACCTCCTGTGTTGTTTAGAGGCTCCTATCCTCAGTGGAAGAAAAGGTTCTTGAATTGGATTGACAGACAAAAGAATGGGAAACTTTTAAGGAAATCTTACAAGGATGGTCCTGAAATTCCTAAGAATCCGGTGAATAATGAACCTTTGCCAGAAGAAAGTTGGAATACTGATCAGAAAAATCGTGTTAAGGCTGATCAAACTTCCATTGCTTATCTTTACCAAGCACTTCCAGATGACATCTATTGCAATGTTGACTCATATGAAACTGGAAAAGATATTTGGGATGAAGTGGAAAAACAGATGGAAGGGTCTGATGTTTCAAACACCATAAGATTGTCAACTGTTCTTAATATGTATGAGACATTAAAGAAACAGAAGGGTGAACCTCTGAATGAAGTATACATTAGATTCTGCAATGATATCAATGAATTAAGAAAGAATGATGTCAAAAGAACCAATATGAAGTTTATCAAAAATCTTGAGGAGGAATGGCAAGTTTATGGCACTCAACTAAATCAGCAATCAGATTTTGGTAAACTCACCATTCATACTTTGTATGAAAAGTTAAAGTTGAATATTGATGATGTTCTGAGAGCTCAAAAGAAGAAAGAAGAAAGTTGGAATACTGATCAGAAAAATCGTGTTAAGGCTGATCAAACTTCCATTGCTTATCTTTACCAAGCACTTCCAGATGACATCTATTGCAATGTTGACTCATATGAAACTGGAAAAGATATTTGGGATGAAGTGGAAAAACAGATGGAAGGGTCTGATGTTTCAAACACCATAAGATTGTCAACTGTTCTTAATATGTATGAGACATTAAAGAAACAGAAGGGTGAACCTCTGAATGAAGTATACATTAGATTCTGCAATGATATCAATGAATTAAGAAAGAATGATGTCAAAAGAACCAATATGAAGTTTATCAAAAATCTTGAGGAGGAATGGCAAGTTTATGGCACTCAACTAAATCAGCAATCAGATTTTGGTAAACTCACCATTCATACTTTGTATGAAAAGTTAAAGTTGAATATTGATGATGTTCTGAGAGCTCAAAAGAAGAAAGAAGAAAGTTGGAATACTGATCAGAAAAATCGTGTTAAGGCTGATCAAACTTCCATTGCTTATCTTTACCAAGCACTTCCAGATGACATCTATTGCAATGTTGACTCATATGAAACTGGAAAAGATATTTGGGATGAAGTGGAAAAACAGATGGAAGGGTCTGATGTTTCAAACACCATAAGATTGTCAACTGTTCTTAATATGTATGAGACATTAAAGAAACAGAAGGGTGAACCTCTGAATGAAGTATACATTAGATTCTGCAATGATATCAATGAATTAAGAAAGAATGATGTCAAAAGAACCAATATGAAGTTTATCAAAAATCTTGAGGAGGAATGGCAAGTTTATGGCACTCAACTAAATCAGCAATCAGATTTTGGTAAACTCACCATTCATACTTTGTATGAAAAGTTAAAGTTGAATATTGATGATGTTCTGAGAGCTCAAAAGAAGAAAGAAGAAAGTGTTCATTCAGATCCCCTGGCCTTGGTAGCTGAAAAGAGGTCTTCAAGAGTTTCAAGAAAAAGCTTTGTTGAACTTGAAACTGATTCTGATTCAAGTGAAATGAGTGATCCTGACACGGATGAAAAAGAGAAAGAAATGTACAAGGAACTTGCTTATTTCACAAAGGCTTTCAAGAAGAAATTTTTCAAGAAGAAACCAACCAACAATCAGCTTAGGACTTCATCAGTTTCTTCTTATGCAAAGAATGCAAATGCTCCTCAAGTAGAAATTCTGATTTCGAAAAACAAAAAGAAATGTACAAGGAACTTGCTTATTTCACAAAGGCTTTCAAGAAGAAATTTTTCAAGAAGAAACCAACCAACAATCAGCTTAGGACTTCATCAGTTTCTTCTTATGCAAAGAATGCAAATGCTCCTAAGTTTGAAACCAAGAATGAATTTGTTGGTGGTGAAAAGAAATTTGACAATCAGAAGAAGTTTGAAAAGACCAATGAGATGCTTAGAGCAAATGCTTTGGCTGAGGACATTGAGTCATTAAATGTGAAGCTGAAAGAATCTACCCCTGATTTGAAGGAATATGAAGACAAAATTTCTGACCTAAAATATGATTGTTGTATAAAAGATTCTCTTAAACAAAAACTTGATAAAGAAAAGAGTTAAATGCAAGAATGGTCCCTATGGTTTGTCAGTTTTTGCAAAGGCAGTCCCTCTCTTGAAATTTTAGCAACGATGGTCCCTGAAGACATGTTTCAGTTGCAACAACAGTCCCTCTCTAACGGAACTGTTAATTAATGTCGTTAAGTTTCCCATGTGAGTAGCACGTGAGGGGTATTAATGTCTTTCCAGCTACACAAATCTAGGGATGTTCAAAGCTATCCGTATCCGAACTTGTTATCCGAAAATCTAATCCGGTTTTCTTTGAAAAGTCGGATATCCTATATTCCAGACTTAAATTCGGATAGTGACTTTTGAAAAAGTTTAAGAATTTCAATATTTTTTTTCTTAGATCCGAAAATATTCGAAAATGTCAAAAAATATCAAAAAATAATATTTTCAATATCCGAAAATATTCTAAACTTTACGCAAATATCTGAAACTTAGTCTCAATACGAAAACATCTAGGATATTGTTTTTTTCTAAAATTCGGATACTTCGGATATCCGAAAACTTGAATATCCAAAATTTCGAATATGTTCGGATATTGAAATTCTTTATCAGAAATTTGAATATCCGAAATTTTGGGGGGGATATCCAACTTTCAGCTATCTGATTTTTGGATAATCGAACTTTCTCATAGTGAATTTCAATATCCAAAATATTCTAAACTTTACGCAAATATCTGAAACTTAGTCTCAATACGAAAACATCTAGGATATTGTTTTTTTCTAAAATTCGGATACTTCGGATATCCGAAAACTTGAATATCCAAAATTTCGAATATCTGACTTTTCAGATAAAATCAGATCAGATTTTCATATTACAAGGTCGGATACGGATACTTTTGAACACCCTATGTGTTGTGTAAGTAAAAGGACATTAATACCCCTCACGTGCTACTCACATGGACAACTTAACGGCACTAATTAACGGATCCGTTAGAGAGGGACTGCTGATGCAACTGATACATGTCTTCAGGGACCATCCTTGCTAAAAAATCAAGAGAGGGACTGCCGTTGCAAAAATAGACAAACCACGGGGACCGTTCTTGCATTTAACTCTAAAGAAAATGATGAACTTAAAGCTGAAATCAAGTCTTATCAAGAAAAGTTGTATAAGATTAATCGATATTATCAACAAATCTTTTTGAATAGGCCAAGAAATTCGGAAACTGATTTCACTTCAGGGTTGGGTTATGTCAATCCAAAGCATTTGCTCCAAGCACAAGAAGAAATCCCATCATTGTATAAGGAATCTTATTTGAGATGTGGGATGACTGACCAGTTTGTGAGACCAAGTCATGGTGATTTTGAGGTTGATGATTTTCTAAAGAAGGGTGCAAATGTCTATTTTAACTATGAGTTAATGGATGAGACATATGATTTTTTAAGTCACCCTGTGCATCAAAGCAACAAAGATAATCACGAGGTTATAATACCTGAAACTCTTGAGTGTTTTACTGAAAAACCTTTAGAAGAAGCTATTCCAATTCCAAAACCTGAAATTTTAAGATCTTATGTTCCACAAAGAGTTTTGGAAAAGGTAATAGAGGATTTGAAAAAGTCTCTTGATGAAAAGCAATCTTTAATAGATAATTTGAAGACTCAAAATCACTGTGACCCACCCAATAATCATGACAATGGTTGTGATCACCCTAATTGTCCTGTCTGTGAAGTAATGGCCACTGCAACTCCACCAAGCTATTCTGTGTGTCAAGATGACAACAGTTCACAAACTGCATGTTCTATTTGTGAAATTGTGAATGCATCTGTGCAAACTAAGTGTGAAGTTGTGCATGTTTCTGTTCAAACTAAGTGTCAATGATGTTGATGATTATTTCTTTCCGACTGCTTCTGAGACTGAGTCCTTTACCAAGTTTTCTGAGGGAACACAAACTTACTTGAATGAAATTGATGCTTTCAAACAAAAGTTTGAAAAAGAAAAAGAACAAAAGTTGAATGTGCTTAAGGAACTTAATAAACTTAAAATGGAATTCGAATTTCAGAAAAATGCACTTCAATCTTTAAAAGAAAAAGACAAAGCATCAAATTCACTCAAGGGAAGTCCTTGTCCCTTTAAGATATGTGAAGCAAGTGTGAAATTGGAAACAGATGATATGTCAACTTATTTGGAAAGAAATTATGATTTTGCTCCTGAAATTGAAAAACATTTTGTTCAAAAGGAGGATAAACATGATTTTTATCTAAAGAAGATTCCAAAGTCACACTCTTCATAACCTTCTCCATTTGATAAGTTTAAAAGACCAAAGACCACCAAACAACCAAAGTCTAATCAATCACCTAAGACGGATTCAAGACCAAAACCAAACAAAGGTTCAACGGATTCTCAGAAATCAAAGACTTCTAGACAACCACAGATGACTAAGATTAAAACTGAACCTAAATCCCAAAAAGAAGTCAAAACAACTAGTAGTCCAAAGATTGTCAAGAATGAATCTTTCTCATTAGGTAACAAACAACCTCAACATGTTAGTATCTAGTTTTCCTAGGTATTCTTAGACGACTTCTAAGTGCACTTTACAGGTGGTTAGAGATACAATTTCAGGAATAACTAAATACAAAGATCAGTATGGTTGGTTGTCACCTAATAACATCAAGAAAGTGAACAAGTCCACAGAAACCATCAAGAAGAAACCTGTTAAGAATAGAAATAACAAATTGTTTTCTAACTCAAAGAATGTTCGTCTTTCAGATGACTTGTGCTTAACTAGTAGCAGTAAATGGATTCCTAAAGATAGATTTTTGCATGCTTCTAGAAAAGTCAAGCTTGATGGAAATACAACTCATGTCAAATAAGTGTGGATTGTCCGTAGATCAAATTCTTTAGATAGTGCCAATACATCTAGGACTAATCCTGCTTGTCTCAAAACTTGTGTATAATCCGTTACTTTACATTGTTTGTAATTCGTATTTCTTTTTTGAACTAGTATGTGTGATTGTTTGTTATTTTCAATAAAATGTTTGTTTGTGTGCTATTTTTTAAATCGTTTCTTACATAGTGTTTAATTGTTTATGTGTACTTGCATGTTATTCCTCTAACCTGCAAGGACCCAGTCTACGTGGGTACCTAAAATCATATTCCTTGTCCTTGCAGGAATATCTCATTTGTGTTTGGTATGCTGACTCGGGTATACTAGGTTTTGGAGACATTGTTAAAAATGGAATCACTATCAATAGAGTTTCCTATGTTGAAGGATTAGGTCACAACCTTTTTAGTGTTGGACAATTTTGTGACAATGATCTTTAAGTACTATTCAGAAGATATGAATGCAAAGTGCAGACTGAAGAGGGTGTGGATATTTTAACTGGTACAAGAGATAATAATCTATTCAAAATTGATCTCAACAACATTCCAACTCCTTCTTCTGAGATCTGTCTTCTTTCGAAAGCAACTGTACAAAATTCTTGGTTATGGCATCACCGCCTTTCTTATCTTAATTTTCAAACGATCAATGCTCTTGTGGATAAACAGCTTATTGAAGGTCTTCCGGATTACAAGTATGAAAGTGAACATGTTTTTCCGACTTGGGCAATTGGAAAGATGAAGAAAGCATCACACAAACCAAAGAAGTATCTAAGTACTGAAGGTCCTTTGCACCTTATTTATATGGATTTTGTGTGGACCAATGAAAGTTCAAAGTATCCATGGCAAGCGATACATTCTTGTGATTGTCGATGATGATTCTCGTTATACTTGGGTATTCTTTCTTCATACAAAGAGTGATGCTCCGAATGCGATTATTGATTTCATCAAGACGGTCCAAGTAAATCTTCAATCATCTGTTCGAATTGTTCGCTCAGACAATGGCACTGAATTCAAGAATTCAACTATTGCTTCTTTCTTCAAGTCCATGGGTATCACTCATCAATTTTCCGCTGCCAGGACACCTCAACAAAATGGAGTAGTTGAACGACGTAATCGTACTCTTGTTGAAGCAGCTAGAACTATGCTTGCTTATTCGAAGTTGCCTCCGAATTTATGGGCTGAAGCTGTTGCTACTGCTTGTTTCACTCAAAATAGATCAATCATAAACAAGAGGTTTGATAAAACTCCATATGAGGTGATTAACAAGAGGAAGCCCAATGTGAACTTCTTACACATATTTGGATGTGTTTGTTATGTTCTCAATGATCGAGATAATTTGGGCAAATTTGAACCAAAGGGCGATGAGGCATATTTCATTGGTTATTCGAGAGAATCAATAGCTTATCGTGTGTATAACCGAAGAACCAAGAAGATCGAAGAGAGTATGAATGTTAGACTTGATGAACTCTCGGGAATGGTTCTTGAACAACACAGTTCAAGACCCGAACTTCAAAGTCCACAAGCTTCCGCAACAAAAACTGCAACCACTGTTAAATCATCATTCTCTACTCCGACTACACAAGATTTGGATATCTTGTTTGAAGAATTTTTCCATGTTCCTACCAAAGTGTCTAAGTCTGAAGTGACTACAAATGAAGCATCCAGTAATGCTTTTTCCCAGAGACGAATCCCAATGAGTCTTCACCGTCACAATCATCAGATGTTAATTCTTCATCTGATTCTCCTCCACCTAATGATAATTCTGTGTTGCATACTCAACCTCAACATATCACTCAAGTGACAAATCCGTCAATCAATCCTGAAGTTTATAATCCTGACGACTTTGTTGAGCCAATTGCAACTTCATTTGAACAATTGACAGAGCAACATACTCCTGATTTTATTGATTCTGAAGAATCTGGTGATCCACTTGATCCAATTCCACACACAACCAAATGGACTAGAGCTCATCCAATTTCTCAAGTTATTGGTAACCCAACATCTGGAGTTCAGACAAGATCAGCATCCGCGAATGAATGTCTGTTTGTGAATTTTCTAAGTATGGTTGAACCAAAGACATTGAATGAAGCTCTAAGTTGTCCAGATTGGGTGAAAGCAATGCAGGAAGAACTTAATCAGTTTGAACGTGTTGAGGTGTGGAAATTGGTCTCTAATCCTTACAAGAAAAAGGACCCAATTAAGACCAAATGGATCTTCAAAAACAAAAAGGATGAAACTGGAGTTGTTGTACGGAACAAAGCACGATTGGTTGTAAAGGGATATTGTCAACAAGATGGAATTGATTATGATGAGACATTCGCACCAGTTGCACGAATTGAGGCCATTCGGATGTTTCTTGCCTATGCTGCCTACAAAAATTTCACAGTATACCAGATGGATGTCAAAACTGCCTTTTTGAATGGAATTCTCAAAGAAGAGGTGTATGTTGAACAACCTGAGGGATTTGTGAATTCAAAACATCCGAACTATGTTTACAGGTTAGATAAGGCTTTATATGGTCTGAAACAAGCCCCTCGTGCATGGTATGATGCTCTCTCCTCTTACCTTGTGAAATCTGGTTTTAGCAAAGGTTCGATTGACACTACCTTGTTTATCAAAAGACAAGGGAGTGACATCATTCTAATCCAGATTTATGTAGACGACATAATTTTCGGGTCAACTAACCCTAAATACTGCAAGAATTTTTCTGCTTTAATGATCAGTAAATTTGAAATGAGCATGATGGGTGAATTAAACTTTTTCCTAGGTCTTCAAGTCAAACAATTGTCAAATGGTACATTTATTTGTCAAACTAAGTACATTCTTGACATGTTGAAAAAGTTTGATATGATGAATTATCAACCAATTGGTACACCCATGGAAGCTCGCACAAAGATTAATGCTGATTTAAATGGAAAATCTTTTGATCAAAAAATATCGCAGTATGATAGGTTCACTCATGTATTTGACTGCGAGTCGCCCGGATATTATGTTCGCTACATGCATGTGTGCCAGGTACCAGGCCAATCCTAAGGAAAGTCATTTCCAGGCCGTCAAACGGATTTTCCGATACCTGAAAGGCACTGTGAATCTTGGTCTCTGGTATCCAAGGGATACCGGGTTTCAGTTGATTGCATATTCGGATGCTGACCATGCAGGTTGTAAGCTTGATCGAAAGAGTACTTCTGGGAGTGTTCAGTTTTTAGGGGATAGATTGGTCAGTTGGTCTTCGAAGAAACAGAATTGTGTATCCACATCTACTGCAGAAGCTGAGTACGTTGCTGCAGCAAGTTGTTGTTCACAAGTTCTTTGGATAAAAACGCAGTTGACTGATTATGGATTTCAGTTCAACAGAATTCCCATCTACTGTGACTCTAAGAGTGCTATTGCTATTTCTTGCAACCCGGTACAACATACTAAGACCAAGCACATAGATGTTCGGTACCATTTTCTTAAAGATCATGTCGAGAAAGGTAACATCGAACTCTATTTTGTCCCTACAGACTACCAACTTGCTGGCCTTTGCACAAAACCTTTGGATGAACAAAGGTTTAATTTTCTTAAAACCAAGTTGGGAATGCTAGATTTACAAACTTAAATTCTTTCATGCCATGTATTCTGTGTTCATTTTCTGTTTCAAACATTGATGTGTTTTACATGCTATTACATGCAATGTTTGAGGGGGAGAAAAAGGGTAGAATGCATGATTTTAGGGAGAGTTTGTAAATTTACTGTATTCATATATGCTTAATTTGAGGGGGAGTAAAAGGGTAGAATGCATGATTTTAGGGAGAGTTTGTAAATTTACTGTATTCATATATGCTTAATTTGAGGGGGAGAAAAAGGGTAGAATGCATGATTTTAGGGAGAGTTTGTAAATTTACTGTATTCATATATGCTTAATTTGAGGGGGAGAAAAAGGGTAGAATGCATGATTTTAGGGAGAGTTTGTAAATTTACTGTATTCATATATGCTTAATTTGAGGGGGAGAAAAAGGGTAGAATGCATGATTTTAGGGAGAGTTTGTAAATTTACTGTATTCATACATGCAATGTTTGAGGGGGAGAAAAAGGGTAGAATGCATGATTTTAGGGAGAGTTTGTAAATTTACTGTATTCATATATGCTTAATTTGAGGGGGAGTAAAAGGGTAGAATGCATGATTTTAGGGAGAGTTTGTAAATTTACTGTATTCATATATGCTTAATTTGAGGGGGAGAAAAAGGGTAGAATGCATGATTTTAGGGAGAGTTTGTAAATTTACTGTATTCATATATGCTTAATTTGAGGGGGAGAAAAAGGGTAGAATGCATGATTTTAGGGAGAGTTTGTAAATTTACTGTATTCATATATGCAATTTGAGGGGGAGAAAAAGGGTAGAATGCATGATTTTAGGGGAGTTTGTAAATTTACTGTATTCATATATGCTTAATTTGAGGGGGAGTGTGCAAATACATGTGAATATTTGTTTGCTTATCTAGTTTACTTAATATTTTTTTTGTATGTGTGTTTGTTTTAAAACTGAAAAATCAAATACAAAAGTAGAAAATATAAGAATGAAAAAAAAAAAGTTTTTTTGTTTGTTAATTTTTTTTTTCATTTGTATTGTTTTGGTTTTATTTTTCTTCTGATTTTTTTTTAAAACCCAAAAACATTTTAGCCCAACAAATGATCTTAGCCCAAGACCAGTTCGAGATCCGGGTTGACACGCGGGTCAAACCCAGACCCGCGACCCGGATTTGGTGTTTATAAAGAAAAGTGGGCGGGTCATTTCTTTTCATTTTCAAATTCAAACCAACTTTATTCTTCTATTATCTCTCAAAACCGATCACTTTTCACATCAATCATTAAATCTTGATCATCATTTGTGTAATAATCAAAGTGGGTTCATACTTGTGATCATATTTGTGCTTCAAATCATCTTTGTTCTTCGATCAGATCATCAATTTAAAGGTAAACATTCTTGTTTTCATCCTGCATTCCAAGTGTTTGATTTAATGTCTATGTGAACTGCCATGATCTTTCTGCTTTTTGTGATGATTTGATGAAGTTTTTGATGATTATAGTTGCATGATTAGGTTAATTCTTGTTGATTATTTGATGATAAAGCCTTAATCTGCTAGTTTGTGAAATTTCTGGGTTTGATTTATGAAGGGCTGGGTAAAAATATGTGTTTTGAAGATTTTGTGCCATTTGCAGAGCTCTCAGCTCGGCAAATGCTTGGTTTGTTCATATGATCTTCAAATCTTCATAATTTTGCTAATACATAGTTAATCTAATTTTCTCTCTCCTCTCCATCATCTTCAACCTCCCTCCACACACACTACTTTCACACACCAAACCCTAAACCCTCCATTGTTACTCAATTAAGCTCAAATTCACATTTTTACATTTGGTATCAGAGCTTTTTGCTCGGCAAACAATGCAATTGGTTGTCAAATTTTCCAAAGTCTTAAAACAACTGTTTGCAAAGCTCTGAGCTCGGCAAATGCATGTTTTTCTCAAATCTCATTTGGTTTCAACAGTCAAGAAAAATTGTTTTAAATCTTAAAACAACTGTTTGCAGAGCTCTGAGCTCGGCAAACAATGAATTTGGTTTCCAAAATTTTTCAAAGTGTTGAAACAACTGTTTGCAGAGCTCTGAGCTCGGCAAACAATGAATTTGGTTTTCAAAATTTTTCAAAGTCTTAAAACAACTGTTTGCAGAGCTCTGAGCTCGGCAAACAATGCAATTGGTTGTCAAATTTTCCAAAGTCTTAAAACAACTGTTTGCAAAGCTCTGAGCTCGGAAAACACTGTTTGCAGAGCTCTGAGCTCGGCAAACAATGCAATTGGTTGTCAAATTTTCCAAAGTCTTAAAACAACTGTTTGCAAAGCTCTGAGCTCGGAAAACAGTGCAATTAGTTTTCAAATTTTTCTAAGACTTGAACCATCCATTTGCAGAGCTTTGAGCTCGGCAAATCGCTCATTTTGAATTGGAAAATTTTTCTAAGTCTTAAATCAACCATTTGCAGAGCACTGAGCTCGGCAAACCATGTATTTGGTTGAAAATTTTTCCAAAACTTTAAGCTTTTCAAAATTAACCATTTGCAGAGCTCTGAGCTCGGCAAATGCACATATTTTTCATTGAAATGTTTCTTTATCAATTGACAACATTCTTGTTGCTCAATTCAAAGAAATTTTCATACATTAAAATGGAGTTAATCTGAAATGCTCATTTGCCGAGGTATGAGCTCGGCACTTACGAGAATTAACTCCCACACTCGATGACTTGACTCAAGTTTGCCTGATCTGCTCAATTCTAGTGTTTGCCGAGGTTTTTACTCGGCAAATCATACAAAATTTCAAAATTTTTGCCAAAATCAATTTTTGATCCTTATCATTTTCTGGGCAAATTTTTTTGTAAAACATGTTATTTGCCGAGGTTTTTGCTCGGCAAATGCATAAAACTGTTTTTTTTCTTTATTTTTATTCTAAGTTTCTTTTATTCTTTTATTTGTGTTAATTTTTTTTTTTCATGTGTGTATGTGTGTATGTGTTCATTGTGTTTGTCTATATAGTTTTTCATAAGTGTTAGGGTAAGAAGCAAGGTATCGAACGCCTTTGTGTACTACCTTTGTTGTCTTATCTTTTAATACTTATGTGATTCTATATGTCGTCATGTTTCTTATATATATTAGGGTGAGAAGCAAGGTATCGAACGCCTTTGTGTACTACATTGTAGAGTCCCTAGCTTGATGGTTTAACCCAAAGTGTAAAATACAACAAGTTTAATAAGCACTAGATTGGACTAGTATTACTTGAATATAAATGCAAGTATATAAACAAAGTAATACAAGACTTAAAGTAAAGGTGGAACACAATGTAATTTTTCAAGTGTATTTTATTTATGATGTTAAATAAAATACAAGGTTGTGCGGAATCAAGATAATATAAATAAGTAAGTATCCTAACAACCTATGAATTACAAATGATCTATATTTGCCAAATAAACTCTTTGGATCGAGATACTTAAAGTTGTGAAGTATCCCTGTTACGATCGAGATATTTAGACAAATTCACCTTTAATGCTAAAAGTAATTTTAACAAGGAAATGACTTTGTATTTATAGGCAAACAAATTCACCAGTGAATTTGTGCCGTACAAATATGGTTGCATGCATTTAATGAACCGGCAAGGTCATTAAATGCATTGGTTAAAGTCACATCAATATGACTTTATTCTTTTAACCAACCACCTTTACACACGTATGTACTTTAGTAAAGAACAAGTGGAATGTTCTTTGGAAAGTGTGTAAAGGCAAAAAGTCAATTCCTTGTAATCAGTGTTCAGACTTGTAAGGTCTAGAACACTGACAAACCTCCAGTGTTCAGATCTGGTAAGACTTCCAGTGGACTCCGCCATTTGTCAGTCTTCTTTATTCTAACTTCAGTCTTTGACTTCAGTGAGAATGTCTTCAGTAGAATAGATCTGGACTGGGTGAAGTCCAGTGAGCTAATCTGGAGGATTCCAGATTTCCTATATAAGTATTTTGCTCACTGGTCTTCCATTATTTCTGGACAAATCTTCAGTGTCGCAACAGTCGTCAAGTCTGGAGCGAGTCCAATAAATCTGGACCTAACAAATTCCCCCTATTTGTTTAGAAATAATGCAAGGTTTTTTAAGCTTCTATCTATACAATTTTGTATGCTTGAAAAACACTTGTTTTGACTTAGTCTAAAAATTTTAAGTTACTGGGAAACACTTTATAGATCATCAGTGTTCCAGTTTCATCTTTTAATTCTAACTTAGACTAAATCTGATCATTTACTTTATGAATCAAAATATGCAACTATATTTACAGCCATCAACAGAAAATAAGTTACAATTTTGGAAAATAAATACAAGTACAAGTAAATGATACAAGAGTCAGGTTCTTCTCTTCGACGTCTGTCCTGGAGCGTCTTCAGTAGCCTTCCTCTTTGGTGAAGGTGAGGATGGTACAGACTCTGGTGGTTTCATGCCTCTTGCAACTTCCATCTGTTGCTTTCTCTTCCATACCTTCTCAATCCTCTTCAAAAATGCTTTAACATTAATAGACAAATCAGTCTTCCCCCTGAACGTTAAGGCTATCTCCTTCAGTTCAGGCCATCCAAAAGCTTGGACTGAAGCACTCTTCCTTTCATCAGTAAAGTTACCCTCTCTGGTCAACTTTATTTCAAACCTGCTCATTCCTTCATGATTTTTAGCTAATTTAATCTCTGCACCTATGATCCTTCTGGCATCAGCCCTGAATTTCAACATATCTTCATACTTGGATTTTTGCTTTGCCATCTGGATCATGTATTCAGTTTGTCTAGATACCTTCTGTTGTTCGATGGCAGACTGGAGTTCTTCACGATTGATTCTTTGTGAAGTATCAAAGGGAATGAAGGTGCTCAGATCAGCATCTCTGATTTCTTTTAACTGTTTGACAGTGAGTTTGGGTAAGCCTTTTATCTTCTTTCTGTACTCTATCTCCAGAGCACCAGCATTCTTTCTGATCTTCTTCTGGAGGTTCACCAGTTCCTCCATCCTTTGTCTGATCAGTTCTACTACACTGACTCCATACGTTACAGCATCATAAGTTTGTTCTTCTTCAGAGTACCTGGAGCATACAAAGACATCATCTAAATCATCCAGACATTGATGAACTCTAGGGTCTTCCTTCATTCTTTTATATACATCAATATGTATGCCCAACCTGCCAGCATTGTAAGAATCAAGAGTCCCCATGTTTGCCATCTCCTTTTTGTGGGCCAGCAGTTCATCCTTTTGATTTTTCTTAAAAATTTCTATCATTATGCACTCTTGCTCCAGTCTCTTTGAAGTGTCTTCATCAGTAGTAGGAAATTCCGATGAGTTCCCAACAGTTTAGCTTTCTTCTCCAGATACCATATGTTCCTTTCCTTTTACTGATTTTAAAGTGGATGTGATATCTGGGAATGCTTCAAACTGGGGCTCACTGGCATCAGTACCAGTAGCCTCTTCAACCTGCACAATGGCTTCAGTGCCAAGTGCTTTCTGCGCTTCTTGTGCACTGGCATCAGTACCAGTCACTTCTTCTTTTTGCACAATGGGTTCAGTGCCAAAGGCCTTTTCGATAGCACTAACAACCACTTCTTTCTTTTTCTTCACCAATCCTTCTGGAATAGACTCAGTGGCAACAGACTTTTGCCCCTTGGAATGTCCACCAGTCTGAGACTTGTGGGCAGACCATAATTGTTCAAGCATGTATCTGTCTGTAGCACCAAATGTTCTTCCTGCCACTGGAGTTGTGATATTCACAGTCTTCCTTAGCTCAGTCACTTCCTTCTTGATAATTTGAATTTCTGAAGACAAGTGCTTTGGCATTTCATTTTCAATCATTTTTACCACCTGTGGCAACAACCCATCTTGAATGGTTCTAAGAACAGACCCATAAATCTCTTCAGTGATTTCTTTCAACATGCCATGTCTGAACTTCTTAGCACACTCGTCACTGATGGTGCTAACAACCGTATTCTGATCAAGTGTTGGCCTACTTTCCAAATTACTTACCCTGGTGATCAACTTCTGAACCTCATCTGTCAGAGTTGCCAGTGGTTGAACAAGTTCAGCTTTCACTGCAGTCTGAACAGAATTCACCAATTTTGCCTCTAATCCTTGGACTGCCACTTTGATATTTTCATTGTTTTGATTTGTGGCCAGTACCAGTTCATTCAGTTTCTCAAACACCAGCTTCTCATTCCCAGCAAAAATATTCATTTCAGATGCAAGATTGTTTCATAATAAAGACTTAAAATCAGAAACAACCTGGCATGAAGACTGGAGTGATCTCTCCAGATCCGCCACCTTACTTAAAAGGCCTTGGACCTCGGCTGAAGAAGAAATAGAGAGACCACTGGGATGTGTCAGTTCAGAAGCCAATCTGATCACCAAAGGTACTTGTGCCTGGACCCCTTCAGTGGATGTTTCAGATGTTACAGCAGTAGAGTCCAGCACACGGTGTTCAGGAAAGTGAAGTGGAGTTTCAATTTGTGGTGGTTGATTTTGGGAAAAATGAAGTGAGGGTGGATTGAAATAAGGGGTGTTTTGTGGAATTGAAAATGGTGGTGGTGGTGGTGCAAAAATGAATTCTGGTGGTGGTGGCATTTCTGTAGAGATAAGTGGTTGGGTGACTGAAGCAATAACAGAAGTAACCACATTTTCTACTTCATCACCCAAGAAATTCATATTCACATCAAACATGTTGCCTTCAGACATTGGGGAATCTACCTCATCCCAATCTGGAGCCGTCCCAATCGTCTGATCATCCACTTCTCTATTTAAATCTAGTTGAGCATCTTGCTCACCAGTCACCTGCTCATTAATCTGTACCAGATTTTCTTCCTGATCAAAAATAGGAGACCCATCTAAATTCATGACATCACCTGGATGGCTCGATTCGGCTCTATTTGGATTTACCTGAACTCCAGCCTTCCTAAGACGTCTGGAAGTTCTTGGTCGAGTAACATTTGCAGTCTATTGAACCTCAGGAGCCACCTGGGTCACTGGTTGTACAATTTCAGCACTGAGGACTCCAGAGGGTCCTTCACCAATCTGGTTCCCTCCTGGAGCTTCTTCCTGTTCATCTGATGATGATGCCTCCAGTGCATCATTTCTAAAATGATTAAGCATATTTACAGGAATTTCAACCTCACCAGCTCTTGATTTTAGTGAACTTAATTCCCTCATATATTCACACATAGAGAAATGATTTGTATCGTAATCATACTCAGCACCCAGAGCTCTTAGAAAAACCAGTGAAAGAAAACGAATATATGGAATATGTGGTTTTCTACCTTTCACCTTTAGACGGTCAACCAGATCATCAAAGAAGATCTGAGCAAAATCTACTCTGTACCCAAACCATAGACAGTAGGCAATCTGGAGCTGCATTTGATTTATCTGATCTAATCCTCCAGAACTGCCACCCAAACACTCAACAAGATGAGTGAAAAAGTATCTCCATGAGTCTGAAAGCTTGCTCATGTAGATTGTGCCTGTTAGAAATATAAATATGGTGTTAAATTGTAAATATTCAATAGTGGAAGGAGTATTAGTTATAATTGTGATTAGAGTATAAATACTCCTTCCGCATGTAATTTGAAATAAGCCTTTGACATTAATCCATACTTACATCTCTCTAAGATATACTTTCTCTCTCCTCCCTATCATCTTCAACCTCCCTTTCACACACAAACACACTTTTCACATACTATCCATAATTCCTTCATTGTTATCACAATTAAGCTCATTTCCGTTTCTAACAATGCCTTTCCTTGATAACTGGCCATGCTCATCCAGTATATCTGTGTGACTCATCAGTCTGCACACATCTCTAAAATTAAGACTAGTAGGGAGAGTAATTGCCATCTCATTTTCAGCCAGATAATTCAAGTGAAGAATATCTCTAAGAGAATCGGCAGTGAAAGTAAAGGCCCTGGTGCCTTGTTGCAATGTGTAGTTGATGGATTGAGTGCTTTCAACATACACAGCAGTATACCAAAATTCACACAAATAATCATGATACATCTTTCCTGGATTAAGAGTAAGAGCACCATAGAGTGGACAACTGAGGAAAAAGCATTCAGTTGTCCGATGAGAGAGGTGGGAGCATGAGTGGTGCTAGTGAGTCTAGCCATCCAATTGTTCATGTTTATTCTTATGGCCTTTGCCTCTAGAGTAATATGAGGTGCCTTAACTACATTGGCAACCGGAGCATATTCAGCAACGAGCAGATTTTTGGGTGAGTTTGATTGTCTTGGTGCCATTGAATATGATAGATAGATGAAAAAGAAACTAAATTTAGGGTTTTGATGAAAATTTGATGAATTTAATATGAGAGCGATTTATGATTGGAAATTGAATGAAAAATTAAATGAAGGAATTTGAAGAATTTGGGAGTAAATATGTTCGAAGTAAATGCAAATGAAATTGAAAGTGGGTATTTATAGGAGAGAGAATGTGGAACTCAAACGGTTAATTTTGAGTTTATCAAATATAATTTTGATCTGGTTTTGAGATCCGCATTAAATGTATCACATCACACATAAATGTGTGACGGTTTACAACCCACAAACAGTAACCAACTTGCACTTTTTGTCTTCCCAAGATAAAAATTCCATCATTAGTTTTGAAAATTTACATGCCACGTAGGATTATAAGATAAATATCTTTTCAAAGATTTTGCATACGTGGCACGCACAATGACCAAGTATTAAAATATTATGACTGACAAACCATGACTCATTTCAGTGCACCTGGAGGTTGACTGGACACTCCAGTATCACTGGTGGATTAGGCCAGTGATGCATGCACTGATGGTACACTGGAGGGACACTCCAGGAAAGTACCAGTGAAAAACCATTTGAAAGGGACTGGTAACCTCAAACATGCACATCAACTAATACAGACAAATGAGAGGGACACATTTACAAGGTGACAAAAGTTACCTCAAACATGCACTTCAACCTATCTAATTACCAGTGAGAGGGACACATTTACAAGGTGACAAAAGTTACCTCAAACATGCACTTCAACCTATCTAATTACCAGTGAGAGGGACACATTTACAAGGTGACAAAAGTTACCTCAAACATGCACTTCAACCTATCTAATTACCAGTGAGAGGGACACATTTACAAGGTGACAAAAGTTACCTCAAACATGCACTTCAACCTATCTAATTACCAGTGAGAGGGACACATTTACAAGGTGACAAAAGTTACCTCAAACATGCACTTCAACCTATCTAATTACCAGTGAGAGGGACACATTTACAAGGACTGGTAACCTCAAACATGCACATCAACTAATACAGACAAATGAGAGGGACACATTTACAAGGTGACAAAAGTTACCTCAAACATGCACTTCAACCTATCTAATTACCAGTGAGAGGGACACATTTACAAGGTGACAAAAGTTACCTCAAACATGCACTTCAACCTATCTAATTACCAGTGAGAGGGACACATTTACAAGGTGACAAAAGTTACCTCAAACATGCACTTCAACCTATCTAATTACCAGTGAGAGGGACACATTTACAAGGTGACAAAAGTTACCTCAAACATGCACTTCAACCTATCTAATTACCAGTGAGAGGGACACATTTACAAGGTGACAAAGTTACCTCAAACATGCACTTCAACCTATCTAATTACCAGTGAAAACACATTTACAAGAGACTGGTAACCTCAAACATGCACTTCAACCTATCTAATACAGACAAATGAGAGGGACACATTTACAAGGTGACAAAAGTTACCTCAAACATGCACTTCAACCTATCTAATTACCAGTGAGAGGGACACATTTACAAGGTGACAAAAGTTACCTCAAACATGCACTTCAACCTATCTAATTACCAGTGAGAGGGACACATTTACAAGGTACCAGTGATATTTTCTGGAAAATTTTGTCCAGTGAGAAAATAAATTAATAAATTCCCCCTGAAATTAAAACATTTTTAAGGACAAAAATATATCTTTCAGTCTTCCCCCTGGAATGTTGATCCAGAAATCTATTAATGCAAAGATAGTACACAAAGGCGTTCAATACCAAGGTTCCAGATTTAAGGGTTTAACATTCCCAACTCACCAACAAGATATTCAAAAGTTTTAACATCCAGTGGTTTAGTAAAAATTTCAGCGAGTTGTTTGTCAGTGGGAATAAAGTGGAGTTCAATGTTGCCTTTCACAATATGATCACGAATAAAATGATACCTGAGATCAATGTGCTTCATTTTTTAGTGCATGACTGGATTGTTCGAGATAGCAATGGTACTGGTATTATCACAAAAGATTGGGGTCTTTGAATACTTAATACCATAATCAAGCAACTGGTTCTTCATCCAGAGTATCTGAGCACAACAACTGGCTGCAGACACGTATTCAGCTTCAGTAGTTGATAATGAAACTGAAGTTTGCTTCTTACTGGTCCAGCTGACCAGTTTGCCACCAAGGAAATGACATCCTCCAGTAGTGGATTTCCTGTCTATCTTACAACCTACATGATCTGAATCTGAATAACCCATTAGATCCATGCCTGAGCCTTTGGGATACCAAAGACCCAAACTGGGGACACCCTTAAGGTATTTCAGTATGCGCTTTACAGCAAGCATATGAGATTCTTTTGGATTAGACTGATATCTGGCACATAAACATGTTGAAAACATAATATCTGGTCTACTGGCAGTTAAATACATCAGTGAACCAACCATGCCTCTATAGACAGTGGTGTTCACTGGTTTACCATCTGGATCTGAGTCCAGTGTTAATGGTGCAGAAATTGGAGTGGGTTTAGATGTTGAAGAGTTCATATCATATTTCTTTAAAAGGTCTCTAACATATTTTTCCTGATTAATAAAAATACCATCTCTGGTCTGTTTAATCTGGAGTCCTAGAAAAAGTGTTAATTCACCCCTTAAACTCATCTCATATTCAGTCGACATTATATTCGAAAATTTCTTGCACATTTTATCATTAGTAGACCCAAAAATAATATCATCAACATAAATTTGTACCATCAGAAGATTACCTTTTTCATGAAGGATAAATAAGGTATTGTCAATTGCACCTCTTTTAAAACCATGTTTCAATAAATGTTTAGTCAGAGTATCATACCAGGCACGTGGGGCTTGTCTGAGGCCATAAAGCGCTTTGTCCAGACGATATTCCTAATGTGGATGCTTTTCATCAACGAAACCTGGTGGTTGTCTGACATACACTTCTTCTTCAAGTTTTCCATTCAAAAATGCATTCTTTACATCCATCTGGTAGACCTTGAACTGATGATGAGCAGCAAATGCTAAAAATATTATGATCGCTTCAAGTCTAGCCATGGAGCAGCAAATGCTAAAAATATTATGATCGCTTCAAGTCTAGCCACTGGAGCAAATGATTCATCAAAATCGACATCTGACTGGCAGTACCCTTGTGCTACCAGTCTGGCCTTGTTTCTTATTATGTGGCCATCTTCATCTACCTTGTTCCTGAAGACCCATCTGGTTCCAATTGGTTCTTTCTTTCCAACTGGGAAAGGAACCAGGTACCAAACCTTATTCCTTTCAAACTGGTGAAGCTCTTCTTGCATAGCAGTCACCCAGCTTGGATCTTTCATAGCCTCGTCAATCTTCTTTGGTTCATTCATTGATAAGAAACTGACGTATAAGCATTGATTACTGGAGGCTCTTCTGGTCTGAACTCCTCTACTGGAGTCACCTATGATCTGATCGATAGGATGAGCTTTTGTCCATCTGGAGTACTGACCAGGATTGTTACTGACAACAATATCAGTGCAAGAGTTCAGTTGAGTCTCCTCTGGTGTTGCTTCAGGAGGAGGATCATGCCAGACTACTTCAACATCTTCATCTAAATCATTTAGATCACGATTTGCATCATGAAATTCATCATTTGAAGGCATTTCTTGAAGTACTGGTTCAGTTTGGAATTCTTCATTCGAAGACATTTCTGGTATAATTTCAACTGAAACTGATACTGGGGGAGTAGTACGAACATCTGATCCAATAATAATTTCAGAGGGTAGCTTGAAATTAATTGAAGGATAGAATGGAGTACTACTGGAGGGTTTCCTCTTTTGAACAGGTTCCAGATCAGGATGACTGGAAACTTCTTCAGGTGAATCTTTATTGTAGTTGATAGAATCAGATTCACAGAAGACAATTGGAGTTACTGGGGGAGTATCAAGGGTTGGCTTTTTATTGATTGCAGCATTTGATTCATCAAATGTGACATGAATTGACTCATGGACCTTCTCCAGTCTCTTGTTGTAGACTCTGAAGGCCTTGCGAATAACTGAATAGCCCAAGAAATACCCTTCATCAGCTTTGGCATTGAATTTTCCTAACTGAATGGAGTCGTTCAGGATGTACATTGGACATCCAAAAACGTGAAAATAACCAATATTTGGTTTTCTATTTCTTAAGACTTCATAGGTTGTCTTTTTGTGTCTTTTGATGTACACAGACCGGTTCTGGGTGTGGCAAGCAGTAGCAATTGTTTCAGCCCAAAAATTGGTAGAAAGACCAGATTCAGCAAGTATACTCCTGGCAGCTTCTATCAGCGTTCGATTCTTCCTTTCCACAACTCCATTCTGTTTTGGAGAGCGGGCTGATGAGAAATTCTGGGAGATGCCAGTGTCAGTACAGAATGACTCTAGAGTTGCATTCTGGAATTCTGTTCCATTGTCACTTCTTAACTGACACACCTTTCGCTTGTACTTGAGCTCAATTTGCTTGATAAGACTGATGATTTCAGCAGCAGCTTCATTTTTAGACCTGAGAAAGATCACCCAACAATATCTGGAGAATTCAACTACGATCACCATGGTGTATCTTTTACCAGCACGAGTCTGAACATTCACTGGAACAAAGAGATCCATATGAAGCATATGAAGAGGTTTAGATATGCTGAAATTTTGTCTGGTCTTGAAACTGGCACGTTTCTGCTTACCCATCTCACATCTTGGACATGGCCTTTCCTTTTTGAAGGAAACTAAAGGTATCCCATCTGCCAGTTGTTTTCTAGACAACTTATTAATATTTTTGAAATTTAAATGGGATAACCTTTTGTGCCATAACCAGTTTGTGTCTTCGTCAGCTTGAGTATAGAAACACTGCTCTGAAGGAGAGCTTTCCATATCCATCACATACACATTCCCTCTTCTGGGAGCAATCAATACTACCTTCCAGTCCTTGTTGAATACGATACCCTGAGCAATATTGAATAGAACTTGATAGCCATCATCACACAGTTGGCTTACACTGATCAGGTTATATTTCAAACCATTCACATATGCAACTCGTCTAAATTTGACTTGCCCATTGTTCAGAACACCATACCCCTCAGTTTTTCCACAACCATCATTTCCAAAAGTAATGGAGGGTCCATCAGAAATTATGAACTCCTCCAGCAGGGTCTTACATCCGGTCATTGTCCTGCCAGCTGCACTGTCAAGATACCAGATAAATTTCTTTCGATCGCCCTGCACATCCACCAGATATATCAATTAGATTTTGGAACCCATCGACTGATGGGTTCACTGGACCCTCCCTTATAGGTCCCTGCAGGTATCTGGTTGAGTTCACTTTCTTCAACAGTAGTCTTAGTTGAAAAGACCACTGGGGTTGATAGTTTTGAAACCTTTTTCTTTTTCTAAACTGGAGAAATATATTTATCTTTCTTGGAAAAAGGTTTGGTATTTTGTCTAGGGCCAGATGAAGTACCATCAATAAAGTTTAATCTTGCATTAAAACTTTGAAATTGACGAGTCAGTAATTGAAACTGGCTCTCTAACCTTGACAAAATGCTTTCTTCAGATGACACCTGAGCCTTTCCAGTTGACTGGACTCGAGGCTTCGGTAGGGAACTGGTCATTTTCTTTTGAACCTGGGGTTATTTAGAAGCAGACTTAGGCAAAGGTTTATTTGGATTAACCTTTTTAACTGGAGCAGTCATCTGGAATGCTCCAGTCTTAACCTCTGGGATTGAACTGGGAAAATATTGGCCTTAGGAGTTACAGGCTCATCATAAATGGTAATGGGCCTGAATCCCTCTCGTAACCGATCAATTACTGGTATTAATGATGCAACATGAGTATTTCCATCTAAATAAGCACGTTTTTGAGCGGGAAATTGATTTACTCCAGCATCATATGGCTTTCTGGTTTCAAGCCATGATTTAATCACCAGTTTCTCTTTTTCTAAAATAACTTCAAGATCTTGTTTTTCTTGAATCAATTGTTCAGTTACCAGAACCTGGGCTTGAAATTCCAGTTCAATGTCTTGAAGTTCCTTTAATTTTGATTTTAAAACAGTTATTTCAGAAAAATCTGTTTCTAGACCATTTACACAGTCAGATCTAACAGTTTCAACAAAGATTAAATCAGAATTAAGAGCTTCAGCAATGTCCAATTTTAATTCAGTGTCAGTTTCAACATCATAATCACTGACCTTTTTGATAACAATGTCCACCCATCTTCCAGATGTGATATATTCCTTCACCAGGTGCTCTTCGTCTGCCAGAGCCATGTAACAGCAATCTCTTTCTTCTTCTTCATCAGCAGATGAATCATCAGAAGGAACCCATTTTTCTTCAGTTGTTGCAATCATGCATGTGAATCCCTCGATAGCTCTGGATCGCTCTCGAGATCGTCTATGGTTATGTCGTGAGTGCGGAATCCTCACGAGATAACTGTTTGATTAGTTATCTATATTATTGCTAATTAACGAGAGTGTAATCAGCCTTAATTGCTCTATATTCGTTTGCTATTGATTACAAACGAACTTAGATGCTTTTGGTGTGTTTGATATATCGACTGGTTACCTCATTTTAGGGTTTCCAATCGTTTATATACGTTTATAATCGATATTGGGCCTGCTGGGCTTTGTTCTTACGAACTTAGCAAGCCCAGCCCTTAGAACGAAGATAATCTTCGTTCGTTCCTAACGAAGATCATCTTCGTTAGTACTAAAAACCATCAACATCTTATGCTTAGTTATTTTTCTAGTACTTTATGTACAAGAACCTAACATATATTATGATTGTACTTGTATGACATACATAACAACCATCATATATAAACATATATAAAACACCAAAACATGTAATCAATCATTACTAAAACACGAAGTCCATAATCTATCAATTACATATAAATGAATAAGACATAATCAAATCTAAGTTGCTGTTGTCACATCAACATGCATCAACAAACTCCCCCTTGACATCAGCATCTTCGATTTCTTCAGTCTTCAAAAAATTCTTCATCATCCATCAAATAACAATCGTTTGCTATTTGCATGGATATTCTCGTGTAAGCAGACTTGGAGAATCTTACGATATCGGTTTTCTTCATTCTTCCAAAATGGTAGAAATGAGCATTCAGTATCGTATAATTTCCTTTGATCATTTCTTGAGAAGTTGACCAACTGCAGTGGATCATACATTCTTCTCAACAAAATCTTCTTCTTTGAATCTGCATACATCTTGGCTTCACCAGAATCTCGATCAATCTCCCAATTGTCCATTTTATCCAAGACATCTTGTGCCCATTTCTTGGCAGGGACCTTGATCATACATTTGATATCACGTTGAATGTACTCAACACTTTTATCTGGCTTCACCACTTTCTTCTTTCTTCTTGGCTCAATATGAAACTTCGGTTTCTCTGAATCTTTCATATTCAATCTCAGCCTGAAATCTTCATGAAGCTTCTTACCAAGAACATCAGCAAGACCGTATTCACTTGGATTGATAATCCAGTTATTTCCAAGTTCACGTAAATCTTCTTCACACAAACTTCTGAAATGTCTCTCACGCCATGCTAAATACTGACAACCTTCTGGTCTTTTAAGAACGAATAGCTTCAATTCTTCATCATAGAACCAACTCCAGATTTTTGTCTTATATTTTGCAGCATCTTTATCTGAGATATGAGTCCAATACATACTGGGTTTCATAGTATCCCATGTGACTATATGATCATTAATCCTTTGTCCAGGCACAAGTCGATCAATTTCTTGTAATGGATCATCATCTCTGAGAGGAACTGGATAACTATTTGGATTAAAAGGTCTGTCAAGTTTATTTCATATTCAAAAGGAATCAATGCATCATCAACCTTAGCGTATACCACAAAGTTTAAAACTTCAGTGGTGCTACTAATTGGAGCTTGTAGCATTCTTTCCTTTACTTCTTTTCTCTTCAATTCTAACACATTTCTTTCTACCACAGACGGCTCTTCAGGAATTGAGTCCCAAACATCATCAAAACCATAAGGTTTCTTGAACATGTTTAGATCCGGTTCAGGAATAATCTCACCTTCCTCAAGCTCATTTCCATTAAAGAGTAATTCCGTATCATCTGTATCATCTGATAAGATTACACAAAATAACACCATAATACAATGATTAATCATGATAATAAAGATGAAATATAATTGCATTGAAATAAGATAAATTACC